>JAMPIV010005235.1:375000-975000 GCA_024509875.1 Oreohelix idahoensis | reverse complement strand
CAAATCTTAGGTAATAATATATGGGGATTCCCTGGGAAAAATATAATGTTGTTAATGCTAACCCAGACCCCAATGTATGTAGTACTAGGAGAAATTCAAATCCCGGACAAGCCTACCAATTTATGTAGCAAAGTTTGATTTTGCTGAGGAGGTTATGATGGTATCCTAAAAGAATGAAATCCGTGTCTGTATTAACCGTGTGAGGTCAAGCACATGTAGGCCCCTGACTCTATAAATGATGATGATGAATTATATGCAGGGAACCTAACGCTACCTCCCTAGATCTCACACGGTAACTATTTTGGCTCTAGTGTCTGGTGTATGATGTACCTAGTGTCTAGGGGAGAAATGAAATGATGGTACACAACACAAAAACACTTTAATTTTCTATGAGGAAGTGAATAAATCCAGTGGTTAAGTTTTTCTTTAAAATGAATATTTTCTCTGTACAATGTATTTTGCCTGTCCAGTCATATCTTTTGGACAGGTCTTTGAAAATGAGGACAAGATAGTTTACAGAAAAGATCAACTAAAATTGCTGGACAATTTGCCCAATAACTATAAAGTCAATATATATCTTTCCTGTTGGAATGTTCACAGCTTACACTTTATTCATCTAAGAGGGAGAGTCACTGTGTATGAGGGGCTGTAGTTTCATCACACCCCATAAACTTCCTGAGTATGATTTTGAAATACCAGAGTTTATTCAAACGAAAGTGTCAGATATACCCAGATGCTTAACACATCACCTGGGATTCCTTGCAGAATGATAATACAGTATGAAGTTGCAGAAAATCTCGATCTCTCAAAATGCCCAAGCTCCTCCCGTTATCTTTTGACAGCATAAACAAATGGTCGGAGACTTGATGCTTTATTCTCACTCCGCAGGTTTCCTGTTACTGGCTGGCAACAGGAAATAAAACCTCTGCAACAAAAGGACACCCTGGCCTTTTATATCTCATCACTTATTATATTTATTATTTTCCTACGGTGATATGGGGTCAGCCTCGCGTGCATTACAGGTGCACTCGCCCCTAATTTTACATGACTCACACCTTGCTGTGACCACACCTCAGGTCCCTATGGCAGATACGCCACTGTACGTTTACATAGTTTTCCTCAATAAAATAATGTGGAGTAACCACATTTCCTGTTGTATGATTTTCTCTTCTTTTCCTTTTTAAATATAAATGCTTCAGGCATGTTGAACAGTGTTCGTGGAACACAGAGGCTTACTAATATATTCTAATGCAATAATATGACAACATAATCATGACAACATACATCAGTTAGATACATTTCAATGTGAGGACTCAACAATGTCTGCTCCAGGCACGTCCTTCACTTTTCCCAATAGCAGTATCTAACTTTGGCAATGGGATTAAACAGATTAATTCATAAAGCATTCTTACCACACATTTCAAGAAATATAAACAAATGACGCTGACTTGCAAAGAAGTGGCCTCAGTTTCTTCTGCACTGTCCAGACTGTGAATACTTCTTTATTTAATTTTAAAATTAACACAGCTGATCTCAGCGTATTTGAATGAAAAGTTTTGTTCAACTGGCAATGAATAGTGAAAGCCTTTTGCTAATATTTATTAGCACTGGACAATCGAAAGCTTGCGACAACCAGAATTCAAATGCAGTTTTTTGAAATGCACAAATAATTCCAAACAAACTCTGCGTCTGGTAGTCGATTGGCCAGTCTGCCTTAGTTATGCCAATACAAAAAGATGTTTCGTTTTGGATTACATTTTCCTACGGCTCCCCTTTCAATCCTATACTCTTGTTACACAAGCGAATTTGAATTTACCTCAATGCCTCTTTTCTAAGCTGCCGTCCCCACTAACGTTATGAAAAAAACAAGCAGGAACAACAGTCTGTCTGGTCGCGCGTCCGTAGACATTTAGTATTTTTCTCAATAACTTGGCTATTACTTAAACTACCATATTATTTAAAGCACATTCTTGCTCAGTGGACTCTAAGCTATACTACCATATGATTTTTATGGTCAGATTCATTATGGTTTAGATTTTCAATTTTGTCACCGGCAATCGTCAAAAATTATTTTTACACAAGACGGCCATCTTTCCCCCCTTTCTCATCTCTTGCTAGCATGTAATTTCAAATAACTACTTGTTTTAGTGACGTCAGAAATGCTACCGCGAGGAGGAAATAAAATTGTCTGCGTGTTTGCCTCTGTTGGCTTTGCCACAGCGTGTATATATGCATGACATAATGTGTCAAGCGAAGCGGGTTTTGGGCGGCGGGTGTAAAAATTTGCGTTAATTATTGGGATTGTCTCGTGTTACTCTACCAAAAAATGTAAGGATTACTACTGATTTCCAGCGTTAAAGTCAAAATATTACGTTAATTCAGACAGTAGTTTGGCGGCACACTTCCGCAAAATCGTTAATTATAAGTCTTGCCACAGTCTCTATCAGATCGGGCAAAATGTTAAAAATGTACGTCACAAAGAAAGCGGGTGGTAACGGTGGGATCGGTTCTAAGCCGTTCCATTACACAAAATTGCAGCGCTATGCTGGCGTGTGAGAGGATCACAGTCAGACACAATTGGGCGGGTGATAAGGGTGGATTAGGTGATGCTTACTCAATGATGATCAGGCCACACTGTCTGGCCACTATGGACGTTGCAAGTATAAGTATGTTGTAAATCTTTAGCTCTGTCAAATACCACCCCTATCGACACCAGGTATATTATAGTTGAAGTGTAGGGTGTCTTATCTGGTTTTTGTTGTTGCTGTGTGTATAGTAGTGAGGTAGTTCACAGAGTTACAGCACATGAAATATGACATGCGAAGTCATAAAAAGGGTAAACTGCTCTTGACGTTTCATCATTTATTTGACGCCACAAGTACAGATACGTTACATAAGTCATAGATGTCAATAGTTCAATGTATTCAGCATTCTAAAGTTTTGTTTATGGATCTGCATACATAAGGTTCATCAAAATCCTGCAACAGTGTCAGCTGCATATCATCAATGTTCATTAAATAATAATCAATACTCCTCTCTGATGCTGGCAGATCAGATGTACAAAATAAGTCTATTATTGTCCGCACGAGGATGGTGTTCCAGGAGTATAGGTCAAGCTGACCTTTACAGGCATTCCTAAGTCTAACCACGACGTAGGTGCAATCGCTGACATAGCGACGTTCATAGAACATAAAACTGTCCTTCGGGCTAAGTATGACCCGTGTACATATTAATCTCAGGTATGAAGATACCTGGGGCGTGACTTCTAGTAGAAGAACCTCTATTTCTGTAATTCGTAAGTGAACAGAGATCGACCATTGTCAAACATAAAGTTAGATTACAGATTTGAAACGTAAATGAGGTATTACCTTGTTTCGAAAACAACACCACAAAACATACGCCTCCATGCGTTTTGAATAATTAAGGGAAGGACCTTGTAAGCTAACTAACTCACAAACAGGCTCCTAATTCCCTATCAAGAATCACAGAGACGCAAGAAGCGTTCTCTCTGCTTCACAACTTTCCATAGATTCCCAGACAGGAAAGCTTCCCAGACACACCTAACGTCCGGACATACGCAGAACGCATACACCTGAACAAGAATCAAACGAGACGATGTAAGGAACATTCCAGATAAAGATCTGTAATAAAATCGCGCCTTATATGGACAGGAATAACAACCTCAACACTGGTTTCAATCATTCCAAGAAACAGTTGACCGATACTACCATATAAGGAGAATGGTCACACATCGTTCAAAAAATATGTGTCCCGTCACAAGAGAAGGTAACCATCATTGAAAATGGTAATCTCAGTCAAACTAGAGTTATCTAGCTTTGACCGAAAAAATTAAAGTGTACATTTCAGACAAACTAATTATACAATGTCTTTAGAAAAAATGATTATACAATGTCTTTAGAAAAATGATTATACAATGTCTTTAGAAAAAATATCTGTGCGTAACATTACTGCACCCTAACGGGAAAAAAAATGAAACTTTTTTTTTTTTAAATCCTAGAGCCAGAAAAAAACAGGCTCCTAACGCACGTATGATGCGCGGATATAATGCCTAATATGAGGCTAGCTCGACGCATGGAGCGAAACTGAGATTATATCTCAGATCCTTAGTGAAAATATTTCCCTAAGTGTACACGTATATTCTAGAAAGGTGACACCATCATACGCCACAGTGATGGCAACATCATAATGCAAGCCAAATCATACTCATACAAATCTACGAAATTAAATATATCATCATAGTATTACACAATGAAGTGTTGTGCAAACAGCGGTGTAATATACTAATATACCACATATTCAAACAAAAAGTACATTATTAATCATTACTAATACATCAGCTGTTCCTCGTAGACATGGATATAATCGACTAGAAGATGTGGACCTATTCCGCTCCAACTTAGGATATGACTTGATATACTTTATGGGTCCACAATGTACATAATCTCGCAGACGTCAATGATGTGCTGCGAAAATATCAATAACACAAATCTTTAAGACAAATGTTAAATCTCTTAATACAGTCATCAAAATACAATATATAAATGTGGCCATGTGAGCTTTTGGCCCGTATATTGCTAACTAAGCTTTCTTCCGTTATGATCAAATCGGTAACAGAAAAAAGGAAATTATATGGTACAATGTTATAAATTCCCAAAAAGTGAGAAAATATGTGCTGATATGTCATTATAGTAGTGGACTGTATATCAGGAAATATATATGACAGAAGAATTAAGTGGAATCGTGTGGGCACCTGGACAGAATGTCTGCCATCACATTATCCGAACCACGGATAGCTCGCACCGTGAAATGAAATGGTTGAAGAGCTATGGCATATCGAGTGGACCTCGAGCTCTTCAAGTTTTTGCTCTGAATAGCAGTAAGAGCTTTCTGGTCGGTTTCCACAATGAAATGTGCGCCTAGAAGGAATCTTTGCAACTTCAGAATTGACCATACCATAGCCAATAATTCACGGTCTAAAACCGAGTAATTCCTTTCTGCAGCATTTAATTTCCTAGAGATATACATCACCGGATGCAGAGTATCAGAATACTCCTGCATAAGTGCTGCCCCAATTCCATTAGACGAGGCGTCACTTCGAAGAACAAAAGTCTTCTCAATAGTAGGTAACCTAAGGATAGGTGGAGATGAAAATAGAGTTTTAATCTGGTCCAATGAGGATTGACATTCTTGAGACCAGCGGATCAGATTAGGCGATCCTTTCTTCAATAAAGTAGAAAGCGGTGCCATAATGGAGGACAGATTCGGAATGAATCGTCCGTAAAATTGTATCAAACCTAAGAGACTCCGTACTTGTTTCTTCGTCTTAGGGACAGAAATGTTAAGTATTTTTGAAACATTGTGGTCCTCTGTCTTTAAAAGACCATGACCAACACGATGACCCAGGAAAGAAATCTCACTAAATCCTATAAAGGCTTTAGAGGGTTTTGCAGTCAAGTTATACTCGCGAAGAGTAGACAGCAATTCGTATAAACCCAAATAGTGATCTTCCCAGGAATCACTGAACAGACAGATATCGTCTAAGTATGCTATGACATCTGTACGATATGCGAGAATTCGACGCATCATGCGTACGAATGTAGCAGGGGCGTTCATAAGACCGAAAGGCATGAAATTCCATTGGAATAAACCCCTAGGTGTAGAAAAAGCAGTAAAAGGTTTGGCTCGTTCAGTTAAAGGAACTTGCCAATAACCTTTAGACAAGTCTAGTTTGGTAAAGAATTTAGAATTAGAAAGTTTGTTTAGTAGCTCTTCCAATGAAGGCATAGGTTCAGCATCGAACTTCGTAACTTGGTTCAATTTGCGATAATCCACGCAAATGCGAATGTTATTATCCTTCTTTCGAACAATAACCATAGACGAAGAGTATGCTGAAGTGGATGGTTCAATGATTTCCAATCGTATCATTTCATCCAATTCTTTTTCGACTTGTGACTGAAAATGGATAGGTATCGGATAGGGTCTGACTCTGATAGGATTATGGTCAGTTAGTATTATGTCATGTTCAATGACATGTGTGTGTCCCGGGATGTCTGTAAGAACATCCTGAAATGTTTGTAACATCGAAGAAACTTGTCGATGTTCCTCAGCGGAAAGATTAGGAGAAACGGAAACGTTTTTCCAAGATTCCGTTGAATGAAGTGGGATCACAGGAAGTGGGAGATTGACATCAGAAAAAGTAGTTTCCTCATCCTGTATAACTGACAGGGATGAGTAATGACCATGAGGTACTGGAGAATTGTCCGTTGCCTGGAAAATAGGCTGCAAATAGTCAGGTCTTTCATGAAATTCCGTGAGCATATTTATGTGGAAAGTTTTATGCTTTCCATCAATATCGACAACATAGTCGACATCGGAAATTTTGGAGACTATTGCATACGGACCTTTCCATGCAATAAGAAGTCTGTTCTCCCTTGACGGAAGAAGAACGAGTGCTTTGTCACCTGGACAAAGTTGTCGTAGACATCTATTTTTATTTGCAAACTGCCTTGCCTTTTCTTTAGCAAATTCGGATGAAGAAGTTGCTAGTTTGCATGCCTCGATGATCTTTTGCCTAAGAGCAATGACATACTCGTAAGAAGATTGAGTCTCATCGCTAATATTATCGGCAGTGATAAGATCGTGAAGTAAAGACATAGGGCCGCGCGGTTGCGCGCCAAAGACAAGTTCAAAAGGAGAAAACCCTGTGTGTTCATTGGGGACCTCTCTATAAGCAAAGAGAGCCGCGGGTAAAACCCTGTCCCAATCCTGAGGATGATCCTCAGTTATCTTCCCAAGTAAAGTTTTTAGTGTCCTATTCAAACGCTCAACTAACCCATTAGACATTGGGTGATAGATACTGCTGAGAGACCTTTTAATATGTAGCATAGACATTACCTGTGACATAGTGTCGGATATAAGTTGAGTGCCATGGTCTGACAATATTTCTCCGGGGAATCCCAAGCGAGAAAATATCAGCCAAAGAGCGTCTGCGATATCAGCAGTGGAGATGCTCTTGAGAGGTATAGCCTCTGGCCAACGTGTGCACATATCGACACATGTAAGGATAAATTGATGTCCTCTGGCCGACTTAATCCTAAAAGGACCGATAATATCTATTGCCATTTTTTGAAAAGGGCGAATAGGAATGTCAGCAGCCTGGATAGGCGCAGCATGTCGTGGTCCTTTAGATTTGACCTCCTGACATACTTTGCAAGAACGACAGTAAATTCGTATGTCCTTGCTCACAAATGGCCAAAAGAAAGCCGCAAGAACCCTCGACTTTGTACGGGAAAAACCCATATGTCCAGCACATTGCGAGTCATGAGCATGTTGCAATATTTGCAATCTCATACTCTTAGGCACAAGAATTTGAGAATGAGTGGACGTAGTCGAGTCTTGTACCATACGCACAAGTACGCCGTTCTTCATAGAAATCCAAGACTTTCTATTAGTATTCTGATTTGGATCACCTTTTTTTGCTAGAATGAAGAATTTTTGTAAAGAAGGATCTTCTTCTTGCAATTTTATAAATGAGTCACGTGAAATAATCAAGTGACTATTTTGGCTATCTACTTCATCATTATCAGTTAATGAAGTTTGAGGTGGATCCAGAGCATGTGCTCTTGTGACCACCGCATTGGTAGCTTCAATGTTTTGCTCTTCCCAAACAGCAATCTGCTGTGGGGTACATTCCCTAACTCCGTGAATACGACCAATAATAAGGTCCGCAATAGGGTTTGGAAGGAGACACGCGTGGACATCTCCCGTAAAGAAGGGAGTAGCAATATGTATTATGGCAGTAGGATACTTTTCCAAAGTGCCACCAAATGTTACACATTTGATGACCTTTCCTGTAGCACAGGATGGATTTACAAGAGATTGCCTAACACCAATAGTAGTACATCCAGAATCAAATAAAACTGAGACTGGATTACTATTTACAAGACCCTTATGTAGTATAAGAGAACCTCTCCCGTCATGCGCAACAGCAGCAGGAAGAGCGGGAAGAGGATGACCACAGCTTAAAGTAGTTACGGTAGTCGGTTCGAATAAAGTACTGCATTGGGGACATTTAGTTGCCCTACTAAAGTCAAAGGCAGAACATGTGATAGCACTAGAGTTTTTATCATCATCACCTTGTTTACATGCTCCCTGAGACTCTTGCTGTACAGAGTTTGCCTGTTGATATCTCTTTCTTTTATGTTGCGATCTACCGCGACCATTATTGCCTCTGCAATTATCATTAAAGTCCCTACTGTAATTGTTATCCTGGTTTGAATTCCAGTTTCCATAACTGTCATTACCATTTCTATACTGTTGAGAACCTCTATTATATTGGTTTTGAGGTCTCCGCGAAAAATTGTTTCCTCTATACTGACTACCTTTGCGAAAATGTCTAAAATTATAGGGAGTAGTATACCGTGGAGTATCAGCTTGTCTCCAGTTCTGCGAAGAAGAATCACCCTGAAATTGATTGCTATGATTCTGAGCATAATTACGGTTACTCTTCTTATTAAAATTTTGTTGGCTACCCTGAAATTTACGCATGAAATTTGGGCCATAAGGTGCTGCCGAAGCAACTGGCAGACCTTCTTTTACTTTAGAGTTGCTAATGGTTACGTGAGGATGCGCAGTGACATACTGGCAACAGTATTCTTCCATTTCTTTTATGTTTTTAGGCTTACGCTCATGAAGAAAAGAAAGAAAAGATTCATTGACAGAAGACATAACCTTGTCTCTAAGTAGTAAGTCCATAAGTGCTTCATATGTATGTTCTGTCTTAGACAGCTCAACCCATCGTGAAAAAGTAAGACGTATCTTTGAAATGAATTCAGAGAATTCAACTCCAGTATCTGGCAACATATTTTTAAATTGAAGACGATAGCCGTCTTCGTTAAGTTGGTACTTCTTTAACAAGACTGCTCTGATAACCTCATAATTGTTCTTGTCAGGCTCATCTACCATACTTAACATACTCAAAGTATCACCTCTAAGTAAATTTGATAACTGATAAACATACAATGATTTATCTATGTTATGTGTTTTACATGCACGTTCGAATCTATCCAGATAAAACGTTATATCGTCACTGGAAGCATTGAATACAGGTAGCTTAATCTTAAAATTACTTGTATTGAACTTATCTGACACCTTATTTGCATCATTAGCATTACCAGTGTTCAACAATTTCAACTTTTCTAACTCCAAAGCTAAGAGTTTTTCTTCATGCTCCATTTTTGCTTTTCTCTCATCAGCCTCTCTTTGTAACTTTTTCTCTTCAGCCTCTCTTTGTAACTTTTTCTCTTCAGCCTCTCTTTCAAGTCTTTTTTTTCAGCCTCTTTTTCAAGTCTTTTATTTTCAGACTCTTTTTCAAGTCTTTTATTTTCAGCCTCTTTTTCAAGTCTTTTATTTTCAGCATCCAATTGTAGCTGAATTTTTCTTTCCTCCGCTTCTTTGTCCAATCTTCTCTCCTCAGCTTCAGCTTCTCTTTTCTGTTTTTCCATTTCCATTTGGAACCTCCTTTCATCCACTTGCATCTGCAATTTCTTTTGTTCAGCTTCTATTTCCATTTTTTTCTCTTCCACCTTTAATGCTTTATCATATTGAGTAGTCGCATATTCTTCCAATTTATCACCAGTCTTACCAAGGGATTTCCCTTGCTCAATAAAGTACTCAAGTGTAGACATGATGTCTAATATTATGAGTCCAAAACCTGAAATAATTAATTATCTTATTTCAACCTTAATAGTAACAAGACTTAAATAAAGTACTTGTATAATCCCAATGTTTATCCCAATCTCTGTGGGAAACAAGTCTTTGACAAAGAACTTGTATTATCAAATGTATAATAATATCACAAGTCACTTCTTAATCATCAGGGCACTACACAAATTAGTGCATAACCATATATCCATCAGTTATTTATCATAACTGCACTACACAATAGTGCATAAGCAAAAAACCACCAGTTAGTTATGATAAGTGCACTATATAAACAATAGTGCATGAGCAAATATGTACAATAGTGAAAGCTTATTACGCAAGAACTATGTAAACAATAACAAAGAACAAAGACAATGTAAACAATAACAAAGATCAAAAACAATGTAAACAATAACAAAGATCAAAGACAATGTAAACAATAACAAGGATCAAAGACAATGTAAACAATAACAAGGATCAAAGACAATGTAAACAAACAAATGACGTCACAATGTATAAACAAAAATGGTGTAAAGAACTGAATAATAGAAAAGAGGAGACCTACAAATACAAACAAATCAAAACAAAACTAAAGAATGCGAAAAAATACCGAAAACAAAACTGCACATGTCGTCACAACTAACAAAAATAGCAATAAATATTGCTAACAATTTCCAATTAAGGAAATTGCTCCTACCAGAACGCTATCATAAGACCTCTATGACGTGGTATTTCTTATGATAGTCACCTTCCCAACCAGCCCGCTGAAATATAAACATATAAATATACAAATAACATATAACATGTAAACATATAGCAAAAAGTGTGTGAAAGTATAGAAGGCTCAGTTAGAACATAAGGGCACAGTTCACAAACAAAACAGGCCACTTAACTTCTATAAGTCCAAACGTCAGCACGGTGCAGAACAGGTTGCGATCAGCATTCTGAGGATAAATGATCCAACGTTGATCGACAACTGCTCCCATAAATAGCCATGACGCAGGAAATGAGCTTCTGATACAGGAAATGTTGTTTCGGCACTTGTCCTTCTTCCTTACAATGCTCGGCACTTGACCTTCTAGCTGTAGTAGCAGAAAATCGACTTGATCGGTACTTGTCCTTCTGAATCAGGAAACCTCGATAAACTGTCGAGCAGCGCCGGGTACTTTCAAAATATTTCTTGAAGGAAGTGAGTTCAAACTGCAATGTTGTATGAAGTATGCTGTCTGGGTTTGTTGACCCCCTTGAGTGCTGGTACCAGATTAAACCAACTTCTGGCCACCATAAAATGATAAGGGTGGATTAGGTGATGCTTACTCAATGATGATCAGGCCACACTGTCTGGCCACTATGGACGTTGCAAGTATAAGTCCAAGTATGTTGTAAATCTTTAGCTCGGTCAAATAAAACCCCTATCGACACCAGGTATATTATAGTTGAAGTGTAGGGTGTCTTATCTGGTTTTTGTGGTTGCTGTGTGTATAGTAGTGAGGTCGTTCACAGAGTTACAGCACATGAAATATGACATGCGAAGTCATAAAAAGGGTAAACTGCTCTTGACGTTTCATCATTTATTTGACGCCACAAGTACAGATACGTTACATAAGTCATAGATGTCAATAGTTCAATGTATTCAGCATTCTAAAGTTTTGTTTATGGATCTGCATACATAAGGTTCATCAAAATCCTGCAACAGTGTCAGCTGCATATCATCAATGTTCATTAAATAATAATCAATACTCCTCTCTGATGCTGGCAGATCAGATGTACAAAATAAGTCTATTATTGTCCGCACGAGGATGGTGTTCCAGGAGTATAAGTCAAGCTGACCTTTACAGGCATTCCTAAGTCTAACCACGACGTAGGTGCAATCGCTGACATAGCGACGGTCATAGAACATAGAACTGTCCTCCGGGCTAAGTATTACCCGTGTACATATTAATCTCAGGTATGAAGATACCTGGGGCGTGTCTTCTAGTAGAAGAATCTCTATTTCTGTAATTCGTAAGTGAGCAGAGATCGACCATTGTCAAACATAAAGTTAGATTACAGATTTGAAACGTAAATGAGGTATTACCTTGTTTCGAAAACAACACCACAAAACATACGCCTCCAGGCGTTTTGAATAATCAAGGGAAGGACCTTGTAAGCTAACTAACTCACAAACAGGCTCCTAATTCCCTATCAAGAATCACAGAGACGCAAGAAGCGTTCTCTCTGCTTCACAACTTTCCATAGACTCCCAGACAGGAAAGCTTCCCAGACACACCTAACGTCCGGACATGCGCAGAACGCATACACCTGAACAAGAATCAAACGAGACGATGTAAGAAACATTCCAGATAAAGATCTGTAATAAAATCGCACCTTATATGGACAGGAATAACAACCTCAACACTGGTTTCAATCATTCCAAGAAACAGTTGACCGATACTACCATATAAGGAGAATGGTCACACATCGTTCAAAAAATATGGACCGACGTGTCCCGTCACAAGAGAAGGTAACCATCATTGAAAATGGTAATCTCAGTCAAACTAGAGTTATCTAGCTTTGACCGAAAAAAATTAAAGTGTACATTTCAGACAAGCTAATTATACAATGTCTTTAGAAAAAATGATTATACAATGTCTTTAGAAAAATGATTATACAATGTCTTTAGAAAAAATATCTGTGCGTAACAGCGGGTTTATTTATTATCATTTTATGACTAAAATCTTACTGAAATGAGCGATTATTCTCGCAGATTTTACTACACTCTGGACAACCGATACGACAGAATATTGAAAATAATGCATCAGATACAGATGCAGTCGTGATGGTTTTCAAAGGTATGGCTTCTGGCCAACGTGTGCAAAGATCTTCGCAAGTTAAAATATACAGAAATCCATTATTTGATGGAATTGACAAAGGACCCACTATATCCACTGCGATTTTATTGAATGATCTTTCAGGCACGTCCGTAATTTGTAAGGGTGCCGTATGGAATCTGCCCTTACGTGCTATACCTTGGCATTTTGTACAAGATCTACAGTACAACTTTGTGTCTTTGTTAACCCCATGCCAATAAAAGTGTGACGTAATACGAAACAATGTTCTTTTGATCCCCATATGACCAGCCATAGGGGAGTCATGACCTGTTTGTAGGACCAATGGTCTGTATTCTTTCGGAACTAATACTTGATGTATGATTGATTTGCCATTATCAAAGTATCTAGTAAGTATATATTTTTTCATTTTAAACCAAAGTTTAGCCGATCCTGTGTGTTTAGTGACTTTTTGATCAGCTATGCTAAATAAACATTGCAACGTTGGATCACTTTTCTGCTTTTCTGCAAAAAAAAATGGTGTTACAGTACCAACCTGAGACATAATTGTATCTATAATCGGAGTAGGTGGTGTAGCCATGTCCGTAGCTAACTGTTGTGCTCTAGTTATAACAGCATTCGCCACCTGGGGTGAGATTCAACCCACATTGCAATCTCCTCAGGAGTGCAATCTTTAACTCCTGGTATGTTTCCTACAATTATTTCAGCTATAGGCGCTCTCAACCCGCAGGCATAAACAGTGCCTGTGTAAAAAGGCGTATCACTGTATACTCGTTCCACCGGGAAACTGTCTATATTCCCTCCAAAAGTGACATATTTAACAGATTTGCCAGTGAATGCAGAGGGCTCGATAAGCTAGTGCTTTATCCCGACCGTTGAGCATCCGCTATCCCTTAAAACTTGTACTGTTTTCCCATACAAGATTCCTGGATAAAATGTGAGATAACCCATGTTCACACACGCAGACATTGTAAGCATAATATGATCACAGTTAAGTGTCATTGTAGACTTAGATATTTGTTGTGATTGACACTCATAACAAGTATCATTCATTACCATACATGCATTCGCATGCTCACTACCATCATTCCCTTTATCCTCCTTGACAGTGCAATTCTTTGCATGTCTATGTTTACATTTCTCCCTAGAAGGAGATCTGACATGACCTTTATTTTTATTGACAGACTTTTTCTTACTATAAACAAAAATCAGAGGAATCATCATTCCTGGAATCTCTGCCATATGATGATTTATGTTTATAGTAACCTTTATGATGTGAATCATCATAATCCCTGCCTTTGTGATACCCACGATCATGAGGTGAGTACCCTCTATAACCTCGTCGATACAAATTTGAAATAGAGCAATGACGACGAAAGTTGTAAAAGCCTCTATCAGAATGATATTAATCTGAACGATAACGTCCATCAACGCTCTTAGATCAAGGTCTATGATTATAAGATCTGTGATCGTGGTGTGCTGAGCAGGCAGGCAAAGGATCTCGAATAGAAGATTTATGAATATCTTTAATCGGATGTGCGGTTACGAATTGTCTTCCTAATTTCTCATATTCATCGATAGAATTTGGATGTCTCTCTCTGCAAAAATGATTCTAATTCACTACTGCATGCAGATAAAACCTTATCTCGTAGCATGAGATTTATGAGACCCTCGTAAGTTTTATTAATGCCAGAGAGATCAATCCATCTGCTAAAAAAGTGTTTAATCGATGCAATGAATTCGCCAAAATGAGCATCTTTACTTGGCTTAGCCGTATGAAAATGATCACGGAAACCAGACTCAGTTAACTGGAACCGTCTGAGTAGTACCTCTTTTACGACGTCGAAATCGTTTTTACTTTTTTCATCTAGACTCATGAAACATTGGAGTGAGTCGCCAGTCAAAAAATCAAGTAAAAGACTGCTCCATCTTTCTTTTGGTATATTTAAAGCGGTAACTTTAATGATGAACCTAGACAAAATAGAATCAATACAGTCGCGAGTCTGATCGAAATGAGGCATTTTCAGCTTCGGATAGAAAATATTTGTACCAGCTGAAGTCTTAGCCTGTTCAGACTGCACTTTAGCCAATTCTAACACCTTTTATTTTTCTGCATGAAGTCTTAATGCTTCAAGCTCCATGGCATTTCTATGAGCTTGATCTAGTTGAAGAAGTTCCATTCTTCTTAACTCCATTTTCTCCTTCTCTAATTCTCTTTCTTTATCTTGTTGAGCCATTTTCTCCTTCTCTATTTCTTTTTCTTTATCTTTTTGCTCTCTGTCTTTATCTTGTTGAGCCAAATTTTTTTCGTTCTAATTCCAATTTCATAGATATTTCTTTATCTTTTTGAGCCAATTCTTTTTCCTTAAGTTCACTTTCTTGGGCTAATTCCAACTTCCTAAGTTCTTCTGCCCGTTTAACAGCCTCGCGCTGTTCTATTCTTTCGAGACGCGATAAATGTTCCTCATATTTAGTCTCTGCATAACTCTCAAGTTCAGCTCCTGATTTTCCCAAACTTATACCCATGTTGATAAAGTCCTTTACTGTAGACATGTTTATAGGTTTATGAATACCTTCCAATAGTATCTACTATACACTAGGATATAGAACTCAATATGTTATGTACATATGTTAATCAATAACGAACAAGATACGAGTACAGGTGACAAAGGACAATGAAAAAAAACAATCAAATGAACTACAATGAAATGATATCTTCAGTTATCCGACAAAAATTTATATTATAAAGTAAACAAGGTAGACTCATACATAGTAATCAGCAGAAAAGAAAATAAAGAAATAACATTACAAAAAAATTAACGAGACAAGTCGTCTTAAACCAACATGTAGATAGAGAAATTTCAGATAACACACGAAAACAATTGTAAACAATACTGAAATTAGGCTATGCAAATAAAATGACGTAGTTACATGACGTAACCACTAAGTACACAAAAATATGGTTGTATTGCGAACTGAAGCTTCAGTTAATTTATATCCTAACTAAAAAGTTAGATCTTCAGTCAGCTAATACAAGCAAGAAAACCTAATAGACGTTAACATTCGCTGAATTTTTCCTGAGAAAATTCCAGCCAATATTAAGCCCTTTCCATCCTTCCCGACGAATATACGAATATACGAATAAATATGAATGGGGAACACACAAATGATAAGTAGGAAAGCAAGCAAAGTGACGATAAACTGCAGACCAAAGCTAGTTCAAGGACAGTATGAAAGTGTTCAAGCGCTTCGATAACATTAACAACTTATCTTATTATCTGTCTTGCTATCCTGAGAAATACATGATTGCATGTAAATCCAAGTCTCAGTTCCACACAAGTTCAGTCAGCAGCTGATGTCCATTGATAGGGGACCTTGACTTTGGTAGTACGACCGTTTGAAAGTATTGTACCGGTCTTCGAACGTTGATTACCGATCTGCGTTGCAGCTTTTTGATGCTGTTGATGAAGATACACTTCCTCCAATGGTTCAGCCTCTAGAAGTTGATGAAGATCGTTCTATCAAAATCGTTTAGCCTCTTGTAGTAGATGAAGACAGGATTCTCTCAGAAAGTGTTGTCTGCTAGTGATGACGGCATCGATACAGTGACGTCACATACTGACATGCGCGTTAGAGTTGCCAGCTTGTCTTGAATGAATATTCACGCTTAAAAAGTCTATCGTCAGTTCGATTCTCTTTCGATACTAGACAGGGGGTGGTAGCATCTACGAAATCCGAACACTTCTGACACCAGTATGTTGAGGACTGACACCAGTATGTTGAAATTCTATATACTTCTGATTACCAACATGTTGCATGCGTATTCTGATATTAGAAGTCAAAGTCCTCCAGGTTCATTTAATTCATTTTTCTGGGATTTCGTTATGCACTACGCTCGTATCGATATTGTCAAGTGTAACCCGTGTAATATGTTGGTACTTGAACATGCTTCATATTAAAGATATGAATATTGACTGACCTGATTATTCTCTTGCATTATTAATATCAGCAGTGTGAAGCAGCGTGTTTATGCATTAAATGTC
The DNA here is from genome assembly GCA_024509875.1 of Oreohelix idahoensis. Lineage (NCBI taxonomy): Eukaryota > Metazoa > Mollusca > Gastropoda > Stylommatophora > Oreohelicidae > Oreohelix > Oreohelix idahoensis. The sequence continues at coordinate 958,406 of JAMPIV010005235.1, read as the reverse complement.
ACTGGTCATTATTGTTGAATCAAACAGTATATAACTGAACTCGGAATACGTCATTGAATAAGACCAGGATTCGACGACTCAAACATTTAATTAATATTCTCTTTTCCATGAGAAGTCACAACTACGTAACGACATAGTTCACAATCACAGTTAATGTACGTGTCGCAAGAGTTCTTATTCTTCATTAAAATCACATGTTCAATAATATACAGTTCTGCTTAGCGGTCAGTTCCTTTTTCCAGCCAACATCCTTTAGCATGGTTCATATGCTAACTAGACTTACTCCTGCTGCTAGTTTTATAATATCCTTTTTTACACTAGACTTACTCCTGCTGCTAGTCGTATAATATTCATTTGTACTAGACTTACTCCTGCTGCTAGCTACATAATATTCCTTTATACTAGACTTACTCCTGCTGCTAGTATCCTAATGTTCATTTACACTAGACTTACTCCTGCCGCTAGTTTCTAATGTTCATTTGGCATACAACGCCAGGCTAATCAGCCATATATATTCAAAATGCGTTAAGAACGACACGACTTACGTTTGCTCCACGAATACACTGCTAAGTTGGCTTACAAGACACATATAAATTCAGTGGCTATGCCACACTTTCCAAAGTGGTTATACCACACATACCATAGTGGCTAAGCTACACACCTTGAACACTGCCGTTAGGGTCGAATGACGTTTCCAAGTCATACGCGTCATGCATAGAGATATGCAGACCATGTCGTTAATATATATATATATATATATATATATATATATTCATTTGAGGTGTTGCATAGTGCAATTATTTGAGCCGGATCCAAACCCAAATGCTTGCAAACATGTAACAATCCTCAACACGTGGCTGTTCCCCTAGTTTATCACGTTGTACTGAAATTGTATTGAAATAAAAAGAAGAGTGTTGTATATTGTAGTATACTTGTATACAGACGCAAACTATCAGTTCCGCTAGAGCAGGAAATATTTTCGATTCCGCTTATTTATGCATTTGCAAGACTTCTCTCTCTCTTTTTCTCTCTCTTCCCCTCTCTGTCTGTCTGTCTGTCTGTCTGTCTCTCTCTCTCTCTCACTCTCTCTCTCTCTCTCTCAGAGTTGATGTCGAATTTGCATAATATAAATCATATTTGAGATATGCGAAGTACTGTAGAAACACCTATAACAACCGATGGCTTTGGTACACTTGGGGGTCGGAGTGGCTAAGATGTATGGCGGCCGCCTCGAATTCTAGAGGTAACGGGTTCAATTCTCAGTTGAGGGAATATAATTTATGGAAATTGTTTTCAGAACCAGTGGTCCTAATGATGTCATAATCCCCCCCCCCCCCCCAGTCTCCTGGGTAGTGAGATCATATGCCTAGCCTTCTCGGATAAGGGAGAAAAATTAGGATGTCCCGTGAGCAAGTTCATCATCATCATAACCCTCCACTCCCAAAGGAGCATAGGCCTTCAATAAACACATGCCAAGTCATCTTGTCATGTGCCATCATCTCAAGTTCTTTCCACGTTCTCCTCATAATTTTCACCTCTGTTTCCAGCTCATCAGGACGGAATTAGTAATCGAATACTGCGTTACGCCGCACCAGCTATTAGTGATTCACTAACTTATATATATAATCAATGTATCGCTAAAAGTTATTTTCCTTCGGCCTTTAAGATTGCCAAAGTATATCCTCTTTTAAACCTGGCTCATCAGATAACAATAACCTTGGTAACTATAGACCAATTTATCTTTTATCATCGCTTTCTAAACCACTAGAAAAACACATACATAAAGCAACACTACAGTACCTAGTTAGTAATGACTTGCTAATTGACAGTCAGTCACGGTTTAGACAAAAGCATTCATGCCCCACAGCTCTAACTAACATGATAGACAACTTGCACCTAAACATCAATAACGATAACATATGTGGAGCAATATTTGTAGACTTTAGGAAAGCATTTGACATGTTAGATCACGCTGTGTTAATACGAAAATTAGAAACAATGAAAGTTAACTTTAAACTGGAAACATTACTTAAATCATTCCTGTCCGACAGACAGCAAGTAGTGTGGTACAATAACTCATTGTCAAACCCAGCTATTATTGACACCGGTGTTCCTCAGGGTTCTATTCTCGGCCCTCTACTTTTTTCCATTTACATAAATGACCTTCCACTGCACATCAAGCACTCATCCTGAGACCTATTTGCCGATGACTGTACCATTTATACCAGTGATAAACGTTGCAACACGCTAGAAAGATTATTACAAAGCGACATAGACAATCTTATTAAGTGGAGCAATGAAAATTGCTTGCAAATAAATATCATTAAAACAAAATGTATGATAATATCAACTAGACAAAAATTACAAAACTCACAGAAAACAACACTTCAGCTCTACATTGGAATCTCTTTAATTGAAAATGTAAATGAAAATAAAACACTAGGACTCATAATTGACGAACATTTAAGTTGGAATTCGCATGTACAAGCACTGACAACTAAAAGACTCTATTCATTACAAAAACGTGCAGTGCGCCTAATTTCAGACAAAAACCTCACACAGACTGTAGACCCATATACATATTTTAACATATTACCACTAAGCAAGCGCCTTCTCTTCAACAAAGCCAAATTTATTCACAAAATCCTATCACAGAATGCTCCAACGTATCTGTGGCCTATCTTCAAATACAGCGGAAGACGCAGTCAACGCTTAAATAAATTACACATGCCCAAGCCTAGGCTCGACTTATTAAAGAAAAGTTTAGCTTTTTCTGCTGCTCATATGTGGAATAATCTTCCACACGACTGTTACGGTATATGATATTAACGCCGTCTGCTAAAGGTTAGCGGACGTGCAAATGTAAAGGTTAAGACATTTAATATATTGCGATAGATGTTTCAATTATTGAACGCTCCATACACGATCGATTATGACGTGTCTAGCGTTGTTTAGGACACAGTCGGTAACTAGGAGACGCCACCCTTTGTTACTTGACCGCCAAGCTGAATAGCTGCGTTTTTCTAACCTTCCAATTCAATGGCATGATATAGCCATTTATATGTGCATTTATGATGGACCAGGGTCAGTCCTAGTACTCTATATGAGAGGAAACTTACGGAGGTTAGTGTTTAATTAGAATCCTCAGAAGGAGGAGAATAATCGTAAAATTCGTATGAATATTCAGACTCGCAGTCTCACTGTCGGCAGGTAGCCATGTCTAGCTGCGCGTGCATATAGCTGTGATGTTCTGACGACAATACTGCATTGTATCCTTAAACGGACATTGACACGTAAACCAGCAGTCTACGTTATTGATTAATTTATGCATGACTTATAAGGACTTATGTTCTGCCCCTAGTTGAAATGATCATCCTGTGTGTACATGTGATTAAATATTACGGACTCAACCTGAAGGAATTAATTACTTCATTAATGTTGCTGAGTTCAAATTACATGAATTACTTCTTCATACCATGCTACTGAGTTGTATGAACACCTTCACCCTAATTCGCGTAATAACAAAGCACGATTAACAAAAGATCACTAGAGTGACCATACTCAGTGCATGATCTTCAACCGGCCAATAACTCAGCAACAAAGTGGTGGCCAGTGTGGGGAACGACAGAAAAAAGAAACAAACTTCTGTTCCTTACGCACATGTTAACCATAATATTTACGATCAAGTTTCGATCACATGATCCAGTCGAAGATGACGCAGTACTCATTATAATGCCTAACAACGTGACGTCACCGAAAGTCGTGTAGGTGAACCGTCGGAGAAAACCAAAGCCGTTTCTAAGTCTAACCAGGGGAAACATGAGCCATTGAAGCAAACACACGATATGGACTACAGGAGCAGACAGTCAGGGGCATTAGCCTAGCTGTTGACGACCTCTAGCACTGATCTAAGCAACGGAAAAGATAAGTCTAGCTGTTTAAACTGTCGTCATTGCAAACAGTGCTAACTGAGTCCATGCCTTCTGCCTACATAGGCATGTTTTTACCTATGTTTAATGTACTTTTTGTTGTTTTAAGGTGTTGTTAACTAGTGGGAGGTAGGGAGGATGAACCGAAATTAGATTCTGTGGCTCTCACGATGCCTGAATTGATTTCGGTCGTTTCTTAGGGCAGTTAAACGATTGCACTTTTGGAAGCCCCATTGAGGTTTGCCATTGGACGACCTGTCCAAATCTGCTGTCGTTTGACGATTTGTGTTAGCTGTGCCGTTCCGTAGATAACTGGTGTATTTTATTCGTACTCAGTTCACAATTTTATTCAGTTTTGTATCATGTTCGTTAACTATTTCGTCCCGTCTCCTCTTACTATCATTTATTTGATGATTGTTAAATGTTCGTCCGTTATGAGTCCTGTGATGTCATCATTTTTTGCATTCATTTTTTTGTGTGTGTACTTTGCATATTAAGTTGACCTCGGGTCAGACCTTGACCCTTCATTTGGCTTATGACACTTCCGCTTGTTTTATTTAGTTCATAAATTCATTTTTAATTGTGAAAATGTCTTGTTTGCGTCTTGACATTGTTTGTACCCTTTAGTTGCATCATTGTTTTGTTTGTACTCATGATATATATTATATACTACATTAATACTATAACATTATACTCAATAATACACTTGTAATTTAATTTAATTAATTTTTTCTGACATTTAAGGTTAATATGGGACATTGCATAATTATGCAGTGATAGTCCAAGAAATTAGCACTGCAATTTATAAGAGATGCCTAGGGCATAATAATATAATATATATATTGACCAAATAAAATAATCTTATAGTCTACCTTTGAGGTAATAGACCCATTGTATATTATTTAATATACTTTTCTAGTACTAAGAGAGTGACTTAGTACATTGAACAATATAATTACTAGGAATCATACCCAACATCATTGGATATTGAGATTAATTGTGTGATGTAATTACATTATAGTTAACAGATATCATAACTATTTATGATATAGTTAGTACTTAGATACAATATTGTTACAAAATATTGTCTATTGGTTGAACTTAGACATAAGAGTTCAGTACTATTGTGATTATTTATATTGAATATTCCTAAGTTGAGTAAGTATAATAATTACTCTGAAGCTACTATTGACTATTTTAATCAGTAATTATCAATAATTACTTACCAGATAAAAGTCAAAATGCTTACTATAGACCATTTCGTTAAAATTGGTAAGGAATATGGTTATAAATCTCAAGAACTTCGTCAGTTTGCTGAGGCAGAACTGGAAAAACATAAAGCAGAAATAGAGGAACAAAAGGCTGCATTAAAGAAAGAGGAGGAGGAACGTGAGATGAAGCAAATTGCCAAGGAAAATAGATTAAGAGAAATTGCTCAACAGGAAGAAGAGAATAAATTGAAACGAGAGGAAATTATTTTACAACAAGAAATGGAATTGGCGCGTATTAAATTGGAGACAGCAAGATTACAAGCACAAAGTGCTGATGCAAACCAGAATAATAACGCACAAAATGGATCATCATCCAGCCAAACTAAACATTTCTACAACTTTAAATTACCCATTTTCAACTTGAACGTGGACGACCTTTCATCGTTCCTGGCACGTTTTGAACAGACTTGCAAAACAAATCATTTGCCTGAAGAGTCATGGGTACTCAAGTTAAATGAATTCTTGGTTGGAGAACCATTGACGGCTTCTCAAAATGCTGACCCATCAATAGCAAATAACTACGGTGCTATTAAGTCCTTGCTTTTACGAAGGTTTCACCTGGACGAGGAACACTGTAGGTTGAAATTGAAGGGAATTTTACCTGAATCTCCAAAAGATTTTGCAGGATTCATTGCGAACATACGCAATACATTTAATAGATGGGTTGAACTGGCAGAAGTCAACAAATCGTACGACAAATTAGTTGATTTACTACTACGGGATAAGGTATTATCTTCGGTTAGCCAGCCATTTTTTGCATATTTGCAGGAGCGTAAACCAGGTACTATCGACGAGTTAGAAAAAATTTCTTTAAACTACTGTTCGGCACATCCGAATGCAACCATTTCTAACTCCTCATTAAGAGAACCTCTACCTGTGGCGTCTAATATGGCCTACAATCATAATAACAAACAAAGACATCACAGTGTAGACAGAAGTAGGTTCCAAAGAAATCACAATGTTAACTTTCAGAAGGGACATAATAATGATTTCAACAATAAAAATGAGTTCAACAGAGGTAGATCACGAGATAGAAATTATTCACCTCAAATAAACTACCACAATGGTCAACATAACACTAATTATAATCGATCACATGCTCCCAATAATAACAATAACTGGAATGGTAATAATCATGGCTCGAGACATCGAGATAATAGTTACTATAGAGGACGACGAGATAATTCTAACAATTATACTCGGAATCGATCTCATTCTCGGGGATCATCTCATTACAACCATAATACAGGGGCTGCAGTTACAAATAATACTACCCCTATAGCTCAGGTCCCACTTGACAATAATACAACACAGTCTTCTGCTGCATGTTTTGCTATTAATTATAATGTGGCAAATAGTTGCCAACAATGCAATCTTATTTTTCAGAAGGCGAAAGAAACAGTGCTTAACTGCGGACATATTATACCACAGGTAGGTCTTGCAGTCAACGATGGAACAGGCTTACTAATTTTTAACAGGGGATTAGTTAATGGATCCGTCGTCTCAGTGCTGAGGGATTCAGGATCCACGACGATTGGTATACGTCAGTCGCTGGTACATCCTAGCTGTGCGACAGGAGAATATGTACGCTGCATGACATTTGGTGGAACTATTGAGTTTTACCCCACAGCTATTGTTCATATTAAAACACCCTTTTTCACAGGGAATGTAAAAGTATGTATGCTAAAAAAGCCTATAGCTGATCTGATGGTTGGTCGTATACACGGTAGTAAAGATTGTACTCCAGATGAGATTATAGAATGGGAGAAACATAACCTATGCACTGGAAACGCCGTGACGACTAGAGCGCAGACTCAACTCATGGAGAAAGTCGGTGATAATAAAATGGATGTAGACAACCAAGAGGAATTTGTAGTCAATTCACCTATTGACAGGGAAACATTTGCAACCAAACAAAAAGAGGATAAATCTTTAAAAAAAATTTTTAAGCTGGTTGATAAAGTTGACAATCCATCCTCAGGTAATAATAACAAACATTGGTTTGTTATTAAAAATGACATATTGATTAGATGTTTTAATGACAAATCACAAATGAAACAACAAGTTATGGTCCCGTATACTTTTAGACGGTACATTCTTCAACATGCGCATGACTCACAGTGTGCTGGACATATGGGATATACTCGAACACGATCTCGAGTACTGTCTTCATTCTTTTGGCCAGGAGTGTCAAGAGATATTTCGCAGTATGTACGTTCCTGTACTACATGCCAAGAAGTGAAAGCACGTGGAGCTTTTCACACGGCGCCTATTCAGGCTTGCGATATCTCAGTAAGACCGTTTGACAAGATGGCCATAGATATTATTGGTCCATTGCTACCATCGGCCAGAGGACATAGATTCGTCCTTACGTGCATTGATTTGTGCACACGATGGCCAGAAGCTATCCCATTAAAGACCACCACTACCACAGATGTAGCTGATGCACTACATCTTATCTTTTCTAGAATAGGGTTTCCTAGAAAACTTTTATCAGACCATGGGTCACAGTTCATATCTGACACCATGAAGGAAGTCATGAAAACTTGGAACATTGATAGGAATTTAAGTAGTATTTATCATCCTATGAGTAATGGTGCGGTTGAAAGACTTAACCGTACACTTAAACAACTACTACATAAGGTTACTGTTAAGCACCCTCATGACTGGGACAGAGCACTCCCAGCTGTTCTATTTGCTTATCGGGAGGTACCGCATGAACAAACTGGCTTCTCTCCCTTTGAATTAGTTTTTGGTGCTCCCCCAAGAGGTCCTATGGGACTAATAAAAGACTTATTAATTGACGCGGAGATGACTCAGGACACTCAGTCATCTTACGAGTACGTGATTAATCTTCGGAAGAACATTATTGAGTCTTGCCAGTTGGCAACAGCTTCTTCTGAGGCTGCAAAAGCTAAAGCTCGATCTCTACAAAATAGGTCTCGACGATTACGCCAATTATTCCCAGGCGATGAGGCTTATGTGTTACTTCCTCACAATAACAATAAATTATTGATATCTTGGAATGGTCCTTACAAAGTCATTGATAAAATTTCCGACGTTGATTACGTCTTAGATATCAAGGGACACAAAAAGATATTTCATATTAACATACTCAAGCAATTTCATACACGTCCTGAACACTTACAGTCAATTTTTCATGAACTAGATGACAACACAGTATCTACTTGTTATTATTCTAACTTATCCGTCATCCAGGAAGAAGAATCTTCTTTTCCTGAGGTACAGTTACCGTTACCGGTACCAGTAGTTCAACCTACTGAATCTTGGCGGGATGTAACCATCTCTTCAACGGTTACACCGCAACAGCGTCTACAGATTGCTAATCTATTACAATCTTATCCAGATGTGTTGACCGACGTCCCGGGTCGCACATCGGCTATTAGTCATGACATTACTCTCAACGATGATACACCTATTCGTGTACATCCCTATTCGGTTCCTTTACATTTCCTTGCTAAAACTACTAAGGAGCTTGAACAGATGTTGTCTCTGGGAATCATTGAGATTAGTAATTCGCCATTCTCTTCTCCATTAGTGATTGTCCGGAAGAAAGACAATAACATCAGACTATGTGTTGACTATAGAAAATTAAATGCTAAGACTATAGTTGACAGCGAACCACATCCACTTATCGACGACTTACTGCCACGTCTATCCAACGCAACTATATTTAGTAAGATAGACTTAACTAAAGGTTATTGGCAGATACCACTGACCGAAAAGGCTAAGTACTACACCGCATTTTCCACTCCACAAGGTCTATACCAGTGGAATGTGATGCCTTTTGGGCTTGTTAATGCGCCAGCTACTTTCATTCGCCTGATGCGACAAATTTTATCAGGTAGACCAGACGTTATTACATATATTGACGACATATGCTTGTTTAGTTCGTCGTTTGAGGAACATGTTTCGGGACTTAGATATGTTTTCGACACTCTAAGGAATTATCATCTAACTGCTAAACCTACAAAGGTGCAAATCGCGTGTAATGAGATAACCTTTTTGGGACATATCATTGGATCGGGATATATCCGAACGTTACCTAGTACAGTCTCCAAAATTCTAAACATAGCAGTTCCTCAGACGAAGAAACAGGTCAGGAGTTTGTTAGGACTTGTTCAATATTACAGTAGATTCATACCAAACTTGTCATCCATCACGGCTGTATTGTCTTCATTGTTAAAAAAAGACATGCCGGTGAAGGTGACATGGACTGGTATATGCAATGAAACTTTCAACAAAATTATAAATTTGTTCTCGCATGAACCAATTTTAAGACTTCCCGATGCTTCCAAAAGATTTTTCTTACGAACAGATGCTAGTAACTACGGCATTGGTGCATGCCTGCTCCAGAACCATGATGGCGTTCTACATCCTACCTTATATATTTCAAGAAAGCTAAAGCCGGCGGAAACAATGTATTCCACAGTGGACAAGGAACTTTTATCAGTGATATGGGCAATAACTAAACTTGAAAAGTTTTTGCTTGGTGCTCCATTCACCATACAAACTGATCAACGGGCTGTAGCATCTTTGCGTCGATCTAATCACAAAAGCCAAAAACTCGCCAGATATGCTATCATCCTGCAGCCATTTGAATTCTCCATTGAACATATTCCTGGCACTGAAAATATTGTGGCGGATGCGTTGTCACGTAATCCTATTGACGACGAATGATCAACATTGACATTCCTAAAACACGTCAATCATCACTACATTGCATATAACGAAGTATCAACTATAAGGGAACTAACCTTTCCTTCAATTTACTATTTATAAACACTATATGCATCACAGAATTGAACTAAAGACAATCAAGGTATACATATTGACATTGAAACTTCGTCTAACGTCCATACACAATATATGAATATTCGTTGAACAATCATGGAACTATATCTGACGACAAGTCGAACTTATTATCCTATGTGCACTTAATTCTTGGATGCTGGGATAAATCACATTTCTTTCCAACGTAAACGTTTGAACATTTTTGCCTAAAAGAATTCATCAGGATCAAGACTACGGATGGATCATCATATCCTATACTAATTAATTAGTTAACTTAATTTCTTAATTGAATTATTATCAATAAAATGAAATGTGAGAAAAAAATGAAATGAAGGAACAAAAAAAAAAAGAGAACGAAATATAAAAAGAAGAAATTATGAAAAGAGAAAATAAATCTCACACAAGTATTAGATTAATTTTTTTTTTAATGTACCTATACGTTATTTAGTTAGTTAAATTAGATAGTTATTATTCACTAACACTTAACACACCCAATTAAGTTAAACTTATATTCGAATTTCTTTCTATTTCTTCTCACTTATTTTGTCTTTTCTTCTCTCATAACATCGCGTTACATTAGAATCTTAATAATTTAACTCTTAGTTTAATTAATTAATTTAATTTTAATTAGTCAAATTAATTCCTATATGACATACTAATACGACAGACCTTACTTTAATTTAATTCTATCATTCACTATTAACATTGGACATTTTATTTAGTTGATATAATAATATGTATAATATTGATATATAATGTGATTAATGTTAGATGACTATGACAAATAGTTAGTTGACATGACCGCGACACGGTTCTACTCAGAACATCGTCGGCCATATGTCACGATTGTATTAAAATTTTTTTTGAAAAATTGTTAAGTCGGATAGATCTTGAAAAAAAATCTATCGATTTTTTTTTCCCCGGTGTACAGGGAATTGTTACGGTATATGATATTAACGCCGTCTGCTAAAGGTTAGCGGACGTGCAAATGTAAAGGTTAAGACATTTAATATATTGCGATAGATGTTTCAATTATTGAACGCTCCATACACGATCGATTATGACGTGTCTAGCGTTGTTTAGGACACAGTCGGTAACTAGGAGACGCCACCCTTTGTTACTTGACCGCCAAGCTGAATAGCTGCGTTTTTCTAACCTTCCAATTCAATGGCATGATATAGCCATTTATATGTGCATTTATGATGGACCAGGGTCAGTCCTAGTACTCTATATGAGAGGAAACTTACGGAGGTTAGTGTTTAATTAGAATCCTCAGAAGGAGGAGAATAATCGTAAAATTCGTATGAATATTCAGACTCGCAGTCTCACTGTCGGCAGGTAGCCATGTCTAGCTGCGCGTGCATATAGCTGTGATGTTCTGACGACAATACTGCATTGTATCCTTAAACGGACATTGACACGTAAACCAGCAGTCTACGTTATTGATTAATTTATGCATGACTTATAAGGACTTATGTTCTGCCCCTAGTTGAAATGATCATCCTGTGTGTACATGTGATTAAATATTACGGACTCAACCTGAAGGAATTAATTACTTCATTAATGTTGCTGAGTTCAAATTACATGAATTACTTCTTTATACCATGCTACTGAGTTGTATGAACACCTTCACCCTAATTCGCGTAATAACAAAGCACGATTAACAAAAGATCACTAGAGTGACCATACTCAGTGCATGATCTTCAACCGGCCAATAACTCAGCAACAACGACTTAAAAAACACGCTTAGTCCATATTCATTCAATCACAGACTTTTAAAATACATCATGAGTGTAGATTATATGCCACCCTAGATTAGTTATGTTCTTAAATAATTACATGACATCATATTTAGGTTTTAAACATAATTTTGTCCTGTTTAGTATTAATTATGATAAGGTACTGTAAATCTGTGTAACTGTTATTGTACTGTTACAATGTTGGGATTTTATTGTATTGTATTTTATTGTTATTTTATTATTTAAGTATTATTTAAGATACATGTGAGAATACAAGGGGATTGACATAAGTCTTGGGCTTGACCATGAAGGACATGTCACAGAGAGCTGAAATTTTGTATAGTGTTTATTCATTGACAATATAGCCACCGTCTGAATTGACACACTTCTGCCATCTCTGCTTGACCTTGAAAAGACCTTGGGAGTAGAACACCCTATTTTTCAAACTAAACCAGTCATCACATGCCAGTATAACCTCTTCAACGCTGTCAAAATGATTTCCTTTTAGCTGTTTTTTTAAGATTTGGGAATAGAAAAAAAGTCTGATGGAGCCAAATCTGGAGAATATGGTGGAAGAATTTCAATAATCAAATCGTTGGCTGCTAGCTGCACAAGCCGTGCTTTGTGAGAGGGCGCGTTGTCTTGAAGCAAAGGAAGATTTTGAGTGCGCATTATCCCTCGTTTCCTGGTCACAACCTTTCTTAGTTTGGTAAGAAGATCTGCATAGTACTGTCCATTAACTGTGTTGCCACGAGGCAGATAATCTTTCAAAAGGACACCTTTGCCGTCCCAAAAAACAGTCAGCATCACTTTTCCTGCAGATTTCTGCGCCCTCGGCTTGACAGGTGTTGGGGAGACCGGGGTTTTCGATTGCATGCTGGCAATTTTGGATTCGGGGTCGTAATGGTGTACCCAAATCTCATCTACTGTCACCAAGGTCTACAAAAAATTTTTTGACTGACACTTTCTGAGCAACTGTTGACAGCAATTTACCATCGTTTGCTTCTGTTCACGTGTCAACAGTCGCGGAACCCAGCGTGCACACACTTTTCTCATGTTCAGTCTGTTGTGTGAAATTCTATAAACTGTTCTTTCATTTAGTTTTACCCTACTAGCTATCTCCACAATTGTCATTTTTCGATCGTGGTAAATGATTTTCTTTACTCTTGTTGCATTTTCATCGTTGCACTCTGAGGCAGATCAGCAACATTTGAGCGGCCGCACTTAAACTGTTGACACCAGTTTTTTTACCGAAGTATATGAAGGACAAGACTCACGAAACACTGGCTCCATCTCCCTGTGTATTTCTGTAGGTGTTTTTCCCTAAAACATCAGAAATTTTATCACAGCTCTGGCCTCCTTCTTTTCCATTGTTTTGTCAAATCTTTGCAGCAGCAGATCCGGTCAATAGGGTACATTGCGCCGTGCACCGTAGCGGGAAAACCCATTAAAGAAACAAACGCGCACTTCACAAATTCAGTGCAAATATGGTGAACTTTAAATGTGCCAAGTTTCATTTTCCTCCTGTGAATCCTTCATGGTCAGGCCCAAGACTTATGTCAATCCCCTTGTAAATTGATTCAGTATGGAAGACGAGAGAAAGGAAGGGCAGAATTTTTGACGGGCCTACGTGCCCAATTCTAAACCCTTTGAAAATAAATTTCATTCGTTCGTTCGTTCTCGTCTCCACGTGCTTCTTCGTCTACCTCTGCCTCTCTTGCCCTGGAAGTTCCAGAACAATGACTGCCTTGTAATGCTATCAACAGGTTTCCTCAAATGTGTGTCCTATACATCGCCATCGTCTTCTTCTCATCTCTTGTTCCACTGGCACTTGTCTGGTTTTTGTCATCAGTTCCACGATGGTAACTGTTGGGAGTTAGACAATGTAATTAGTTTGAATGCCCAGAACACTGCTTCGCTACCCCAGTCCACAAGACATTCTATGTCACGTGATGAGACTGGCAGTGTGACAAGCTCGTAAATTGCAGGAAAGGATTGCTAACGAGGCATGTGCAAAAAGAGAATAGAGTTGAGCAGAAAAGGGTGTGGAAAAACGAGGGGATTAATGTTCCAGCCGTTTGGCTATTGACATGTGTATCTGGGTGTGTGTGTATGGCTCATAAGAAAAATTCATGTATACAATATTCAGTATAAAGAAAGTATAAAACTTTATTTCATATTTCATTATTGAAAGGATTGTTTCATATATATGAGTGACTATTACTATTATTAATCTTGATTGTGTACTAATTGCCTGACCACATCAATGGGTCTATTGGTAAAACAGTGAAATGCATAACATTTGGAGTGAATATAGAGTGTTACTCAGTGGCAGACATATATATTGCCACATCTTTGTTTGCGTCGAAGGTAAGGGCATGTGTCTTTGAGCAACCAGTATCAGACATTATCCTTGGTAACATACCAGGTATTAAGGATTGTTCTCCAGAGGAGATACATAAAAGGGTTGAATCTCACCCAGTGTTGGCTAACGCTGTGGTCCCTATGGCCAAGCATGTCGCTGAATCCAAGCAGAGCTAGCTACACCATTTAGTAAGACAGCATCTCTTCAGAATGTTCATAATGGTTCCCCCCAGGCGTTCGCGGCCAAACAGCGCGAAGATGTTGCTTTGAAACCGGTGTTTGCTCTAGCAAAGAGCAAACATGTCAAGAAGACAAAAACTTCACGTTACTGGTTTGAAATTAAGAACTCAGTAATGACTAGATGCTTTGACAACCAGTTTCAGTCAGGAGACAGGTAGTTATTCCAAAGAGTTTTAGGCCTATTGTATTGAATATTGTCCATGACTCGCTTTTAGCTGGTCATATGGGGATTAAGCGTACTCTGTTTCGTGTCACCTCGAATTTTTATTGGCAATGTGTTAACAAAGACGTAAAGCTATACTGCAGGTCATGCTCAACTTGTCAAAAGGCAGCATGTAGGGGCAAGCACCATGCTGCACCCTTACAAGTTACTGATGTGCTATTATGGCCCTTTACCAAGCTTGCGGTTGACATAGTTGGTCCTATGTCAGTCATGTCTGATAAAGGATATCGATATGTCCTAATGTGTATAGACTTATGTACGCGTTGGCCTGAGGCTATACCATTGAAGAATATCACCTCAGCAGCGGTCGCTGATGCTATATTTGTTATTTTTTGCCGCATAGTATTTCCTGAGAAAATCTTATCAGATCGTGGTTCTCAATTTATGTCTCAGATGATGAAAGATATTGAGAACATGTTATCAATTAGGCATTCTTTCACTAGTCCATACCATCTAGAAAGCAATGGCGTTTGCGAGCGTTTCAATGGCTCGTTGAAACAGTTGTTAGGCAAAATCACTGAGACATTTTCTCGTGATTGGGACCGCATGTTGATAGGGGTCTTGTTTGCTTACAAAGAAGTTCCCCATGAGAGCACTGGCTTTTCACCATTTGAGTTGGTTTATGGTGCCAACCCTAGCGGTCCTATGCACATACTCAAGGATGTATTGTTGGAATCAGTGGAGGATAATACTGTCCGCACCAGCTATGAACTGGTCATTGATCTCAGACAACGCCTTGTGGATGCATGTACTTATGCATCAAGTATGATACGTAATGCTTAGCACATGTCAAGATGGTGCTGCAACCAATCTCGAAAATTACGTTCTTTCTTTCCAGGAGAACAAGTATGGCTACTTCTTTCAACCAAGGAAAACAAACTGCTGATTGTCTGGCAGGGTCCCTTCAAGGATGTTGAGAAGAAAACTAATGTAGATTATGCCATTGACATAAGGGGGAAAATCAAAACATTTCATATTAATATGTTAAAATTGTATGTGGAGTGCCCTGCTGAGTTAGAACCTATCTTGGACAGTATTTCTGATGCACCTGTTCGATACACTTTGTCTGCTGTTGTGGAATCTGATGAGTCTACAGCGAGCGATATCTCTTTTAATTTTCCGCTGTTGCCTCTAAAATCGTCGGAATCTTGGAGAGATGTAACTGTATCAGGTGATTTAGATCCTGGTTATCGAAAACAGGCTCTTGCTGTTTTAGAATCTTTCTCTGACGTGCTGACTGAACTTCCATGTCGCACTGATGTTATCTCTCATGATATTACATTGCGTGATGATCACCCTATCAAACTCAGACCGTATACTATACCATTACACTACAGATCTCAAATGGATAATGAACTTAAGGATATGCTATGCATGGGCATCATTTCTCCTTCTGAATTATCCTATGCTTTTCCAATGGTTCTAGTTAGAAAGAAGGATAAATCTCTTCGTATCTGCATTGATTTTGAACATCTTAACAGTGTCACTATCACAGATGCTGAGCCCATGCCTGTTTTTGGAAGATCTCTTATCACAATAATCCCAGACTACCTACTTTAGATAACTAGATCTATCCAAGGGATGTTGGCAGATCCCTTTAACTGAGAAGGCCAAACCGCTAACTGCATTTACGACTCCATATGGTTTATTCCAATGGAATTATGTGTGTTTTGGCCTTGTCAATGCTCCTGCGACTTTTGTGCGCATGATGCAGGGACTCTTAGGTCATAGGTCTGATGTCATCACATACAAAGACGACATCTGTTTATTCCATAGTTCTTGGGAAGAACATATCATGGGATTAAAATCCTTATAAATGCTACTTAGAAAGCATGGTTTGACAGTTAGACATTCAAAGGTTTAGATTGGTTGTAGGGAAATGTCTTTTCTTGGTCACCGTGTTGATAACCACATGTTATATCCTGATCAGCAAACTGTCAAACGCACATTAGAATTAGATATCCCTCGGACAAAGAAACAAGTTAGGAGCATGTTAGGACTCATTAACTTTGATAGCAAGTTGATTCCGAACTTTTCATCAAATTTCTTCGGTCCTGTCATCTTTGACTAGAAAGGGTGTTCCAAAAAAAATTGTTTGGTCCGATACTTGCAGTGGAGCTTTGAACAAAATTAAAACTGTATTTTCCAAGGCACCTATTTTGGTATTGCCTAATACCACTATGCCATTTCTTCTGAGGACTGATGCTTCCCAGACTGGCATTGGTGGTTGCCTGTTGCACTGGTTCAATGATACTCTGCATCCATGCTTGCATGTAAGCAGGAAGCTGCTGCCAGCAGAAACTCGGTATTCCACCAGTGAAAGAGAACTTATGTCCACCATTTGATAAATGGGCAAGTTATCACGCTATTTACTTGGCGCACACTTCTATCTCCAGACAGATCACCGCCCACTAACATCTCTGAGCCAAAAAACTACGACAAACAGTAGACTTCACAGATGGTTCTTGCTTATTCATCAATATAGATATACAATTATCTCCATCAAAGGATCAGAAAACTTTCTGGCAGACCTATTGTCAAGAAATGTAGCTGGAAAGTGACATTGTTTGTGCCAGATGTTGACATTGTCTGATCTTGTTTTGTTTTCAGGTACCATACCATCGAAACATTAATTTTACGATATTCATTGCATTTTTTGAAAGATTGGATGACATTTTGTCTAAACTGTTTAGATATATCTGTTTTCATGTCATTTGGTACCATAATTACTATTTCATATATATTATTCTGAGCAGTATGATTTTGTTTCTTTCCTAATATATTAGTAGTTCTTGGGATAACTATCCACTGTTCTCTAGCGAAAACCCTTGGTTTCCGCTCGGGAACAGGGGGGCAAAGTTGAGGGTTAGAAAAGGTAGTTAGTTTCAATGCCCAGAACACCGCTTCGTTACCCCAGTCCACTAGACACTCTATATCACGTGATGAGACTGACAATTTGACAAGCTCGCAAATTGCAGGAAAGGATTGCTAACGAGGCGTGTGCAAAAAGAGAAGAGAGTTGAGCAGAAAAGGGTATGGAAATACGAGGGGATTAAAGTTCCAGCTGTTTGGCTGTTGAGAAGTGTATCTGTGTGTGTGGTGTGTGTGTATGTGTGTGTATGTGTGTATGTGTGTGTGTGTGTGTGTGTGTGTGTGTGTGTGTGTGTGTGTGTGTGTGTGTGTGTGTGTGTGTGTGTGTGTGTGTGTGTGTGTGTGTGTGTGTGTGTGTGTGTGTTTATGGCCCATAAGATATATTCATGTATACAATATTCAGTGTAAAGAAAGTATACAACTGTATTTCATTTTTTATTATTGAAAGGATTGTTTCCTACATATGAGTGACTATTATTATTATTAATCTTGATTGTGTACTAATTGCCTGACCACGTCAATGGGTCTGTTGTGAAATTCTTCATGTTTATTAAAGTTATAAACCGTCACCCAGCAGTTATTACTTTCTTTGAAGAAAGAGACATGTGCACAAAAGTAAACTAATACTTGCTTGCCAGGCACGTAAAGAAAGAACCTGAATCTTCTTCTTCTTCCTCGTTCGTCCTGAAAAGGACGTTGGTGGCGTTGTGTCTGTTTACACCGGAGCTGCGATATCTGTGCCTTTCGGCCGACACATCCGACTTCAGCACGGCATTTTTGGGACCGGGTTTCCTTCCCTCTTTGATCCCTACTCTCTCAGCCAGACTGCAGTTATGCAGCCTGTTTCCAGGACAACCAGGTGGAGGTGGAGTAGGGTCTGGTCAGCTCTGGTTTGCTGACCCTGACGCAAGCAGTCAACCTATGGGTCGCTGACTGCATTCTCTATTGCTGCATCTTTCGGTCCCGTAACTCTGAATGAATATTGTATGTAAACAACATACACTTGCAAAACCCTAAAACGAAACAAAAACGGCCTCTAACAGTAACCTTGCCATACCATTTTAATCCTTCTATTCTACGCAAGCACCCATTTATGAAAGTCTGTAGCTTTTTGGTTGTTGTCCTTGTTGTTCTCCATGTTTCAGAGCCATATAATAGTATTGACTTCACATTTGAGTTGAAGATTCTTATTTTCGTGTTGGACTTCATTTCTCTTGTTCTCCATATGTTTCCAAATGCAGTGAAAGCTCCTCTTGCTTTTTGTATTCTTATTTTGATATCACTGCCTGTCCCTCCAACTTTGTCTATATTACTTCCAAGATATGTGTAAGATTCTACATCTTTTAGTGGTGTTTCTTCAAGTTCAACCTTGTTATAATTTCATGCATTTATTCTCATAATCTTTGTCTTTTCCCTGTGTATTTTGAGACCCATTTGCTGTGACCTCTCATCGAGTGTTTTCAATTTGTCTTGCATCTGATTACGGTTATGGGACAGAAGAGCCAAGTCATCTGAAAAATCTAGATCATCCAACTGCTTAGTCAAGAGTCAAGTGGATTACATTTCTATTGTGTGTTGTCGATGTTCTCAAAACCCAGTCTATTGCCAGTAAGAAAAAAAATGGAGACAAGAGGCATCCATGTCGCACTCCCGTTCTTATCCCAAACGGTTCTGTAAGCTGTCCTTCATGAAGAGCTCTGCATGTCATGTCTTCATATGTTTTCTTTATTAAATTAATGATCTTCAGGTCAACTTTATAATGCCTCATCAATTTCCAAAGTGATTCTCTTTCTACACTGTCAAATGCCTTTCGTAGCCAAACATATCCAATTTATAGTGGTGAATTCCATTCTAGACTTTGTTCAACTATTATTCTCAAAGTGGTTATCTGGTCTGTACAGGATCTGTTTTGTCGAAAACCTGCTTGTTCATCTCTCAGTTTCTTGTCTATGGACTCTTTTAATCTGTCGAGGATAATCCTGTTTAATACTTTTCCTGGCACTGATAGCAACATTATTCCTCTATAATTTGTGCACGCTTTTAAATTTCCCTTCTTAGGCAACTTAACCAGATATCCTTCCTTCCATTCTGCTGGTATCTCTTCCCTTTCCCAGACTTTACCAAATAATTTATATAACATCTCTGTAGCAGTGTCGATATCTGCTTTGATGGCCTCTGCTGGAGTGCCATTTGGTCCAGCCGCTTTTCTATCTCTTAGAAGCTTTATGGCTTTCTTTATTTCTTCCTTCGTTGGTCTTTCACAGTTAATTTGTAGCTCTTCTTCTGCTGGCTGGATGTGTGGGGGGTTTTGTGGAGCTGGTCTATTGAGTAGGTCCTCAATTTATTCCGTCCACCTTTTCATTTGCTCTTGTATATTGCTGAGCAGTGTTCCATTCTTGTCTTTTATGAGACAACATGTTTGCTTGTTTTTCCCTGTTAGCTTTTTTTGTGCTGTTATACAGTTCTCTTATATTTCCTTTGGCTGCAGCATCTTCTGCCTTTCTTGCCAACTCCTCAATATACTTCCTCTTGTCTCTGTTGTTACTTCTTTTTACTTCTTTGTTTGCTTCTGTGTACACTTCTTGAGCCTTGGCTTTGGAACTTCTGGTTTTGCTTGTGTTTAAATCTGCTTTCTTGTTATTTTCTGTTTTTTATGTTGTTGGGGTTTTCTGTTGTAATCCATGTTTTTTGTTGTCTTTCCCTTTTCCCAAGTATTTCTTCACATGTCTCATTCCATAGTTTTGATTAGCTGCCAATAGTCTTCTGTATTCACTATATCTTCCAACTGTTGGAGCACTTGGAATTTATTGGATATTTTGACCGCAAGTTTGTCTCTTGTTTCTTGAATTCTTAGATGTCCTACATTAAATTGTTGTCTATAACTTTGCATTTTTGCATATCTCTTTTACTTTGTCTATCAGAAGGTGATGATCTGATGCCACATTTGCTCCTCTATATACCTTTACTTCCTGCAATGATGATCTAAACTTCTTGTTTATGTATATATGATCAATCTGATTTTCTGTTCTATGGTCTGGTGATATCCATGTTGCCTTGTGTAGTCTCTTATGTGGAAACATGCTTCCTCCTATAGCCATTTGATTTGAAGCACAGAAGTTTGAGAATGGTTCCCAATTTTCATTCATCATTCCTATTCTACAACAGTTGTTACAGCGTCAGACAGACTACACCAATATACATATTACGTATATTTCTATCACTCACAGGCACGCACATACACGTGACGACAGGTAAACACACAGACGTGGGAAAACTCTAACAATGATATATATATTATCTAGAACGAGCTGACCAAACACGATTATTAAGTTCAAGAGCGATTTTATTATCAGGAAAATCGGCTCACAACATCAAAGAAAGTACATCAAGGAAAATACATATACACATAGTCATAAAAATCAAGGAAATGTTGCAAGGATGATAGCCCCCGTTATAGTGTTAACTCTAGGTTTAGCCCGGCCCCGTTAAGAGAACAGATGATGGCGCCCGAGTCACAGATACATAGGGTTTGAGTCTAAGAGTTGTCTTTGTTTTATCTCGTAATTATATGCACAGAGTTTGAAAAAAATCTGATTTAACCTAAGACAAAACACAAGAACTCTAGCCTTAGCAACAAATTATGCAGATTGAAAAAAAACAAATAGGACAGCAACAGGGTGTCAAAGATAAAATAGTGAAAAATATCACTCAAACCAGCGTACACTCATTCATTCCGCCATGGCTCTCATACTTGTACTCACGACTTTGCTTGCTGCCTCTTGGAACACATTGATTTTAGATTTTCACACAGACTCAAAAAATGCAGTCTTCTGCCAAGAAGTCCCCAGTTCCAAAAGACGTATTTAACTTGGAGTCTCCGGGAACGACTACTTGGGTATGCAAATTTGTTCAAATGTCTGATTAAGTCACCTAACAATTATTCCAGGCGCGGGAGTTAGCAGAGCACAGTGTCAATGGCGTAGGTTTCTAGAAATGATGAATGTCAGGTCGGTGCCTTCCCTCAGTATAGGATTCACTTTAGTCACACCACAGATTTGTCCACAAGATATAATCTAGTCGGGAAATGATTGTTAATATTCACGCCACCAGGCAGCAAAATATATAGAGTTTCTAGAAGAAATTAAGTGCTGGCTCCAAGGTCCAGTATTTATCATTACAGTCTTTGAAAACCCGTTATAGGGATATTAGTATTTCTGTCTAACTTGCACCGTCAGATCAGTGTTACTTGAGAAAACCACGTGGTTCAAAATAAGGACTGTCTATTTCTTCACAAGTATGGAAACTACTACTAGGTGCTGGTAAAGTTAGGGTCACCCCAAAACTTTCACTGTGTGGAGGAAAAATAACACATATAATATAATAAACAGAATCTGTACTGGTTAAAAACTTACATTTAAAACTTGCAAGCAGAGAGCTTTGCTTATCATTTAAACTTCCCGTGACGTAAGTTATATTTAAAAAATCAGCATTCCTCATAAATTAGGAACACTGCGTATCCCGTCATCATTCATGAAGCTGGATTCTAGAGTTTATACGTTAGTTTAGAAAAATACACTCGACTGAGTATTAGCAGTTAAATTAAATTTATAAATAGCTACAATTGCCGTTATAAGCTAGAAATTTTTAATTTTATTCTGCTTTCCACTGAATGCTTCCCTAGAAAATATAATAGCCTACCACTTTATTTCTCTTCTGCGCTAAAGAAATAGATTAAAATGAATTAAGCGATTTAACACTTTAACACTCACAAAATCTATATATCTATCATATTAATTACCTCAACCACAGAATTACAGGTAGTCGCACAACTTAAGAATAAAAATGCTGAAAATATTTCTGGAAGTCTAGAAGTTCGACAAATTGCCGAAACAAACTGAGATCTTCGCTAACAGCTATTCTGTTTTTCGAGCGACCTATCTACTGTGGAGTCTATGAGCGAGAATGAAATTAAAGTTTCAAACTTGGCCAATATCTTAAAATCAGACAAAGGGCCCAAACTTACTTCGCCAAGCGAAATTATCTCCCCTACTCCCAACATTTACGTCCGCTTAACGCGTGTCGTAACTGTCACCTACTGACTACGATGTACGCGTGTCAATTTCAAATCCCAGACAGCCTGACTCCATTTCAGGGCAGTTTTCACACTACAGCTGACCATGGCCCAAGTGAGCGCCGTGTCAGTTTGGGATTTTCCAGACAAATGTCTGGATACTGACCGGTGCAGATGTAAAGTATCACACCTCACCGGGACTATGCCGAGAAGAAGCTCGCGCGCTCGGTGAGAATGTAGACGATTTGCTACGTCCTATGTTCAGCGAACCGACTTATCACGCCTTCTGACGCCCTGCAGCCCTGACATCTACGTAATATCGTCCTAGCGCGATTCTCAGTTTAAGAGAAAGGAAAACAGGTAAAGTTTGCGAATTATATGAAAATAATATACGCAAAACGAATGGATGAAAAATATACAGGAAAAAGGAAATACAGAGATAATAAAGAGAGAATTTGGTGAAAGAATAGGAAGAAAATGTAGGAAATTAAATGAATATAAACCCTACGTGACAGAGCCTCCCCCCCTTTAAGATATGGAAGCACTCCATGTCTACGTTATGGAGTTTAATTTCCTATAACCGTAGCTTCGGGGTGTCTGTCTTCTTCCCTCTCCTCTTCCCCCTCCATCTCTGTCCAATTCCTACTCAAGTCCACTCCTCAAAGTTTCCTTCCCCTGGAATGTCTCATATGCGCGCTTGAAAGAGCGTCGCCGCTTCTGACATTTTTGAAAGATTTCCTGTGATAGCGGTGGAATATCCCTGCCACTATCGTCATCTTCGTCAGTTTTGGCGATCGTCAGGAGATGGTCGGAGGTTGGCACTGGTTTTTCCAAGTATCTCTTTAAGAGATTTAAATGGAAAACCTTCTCCTTTCTTTCAATAGAGATCTGGTAGTTAGCCTTAGAAATCTTTTTCAGGACGGTAAACGGCCCTTGCCATCCGATCTTCAGTTGGTTGTTCTCGGTAGGGAGCAACACCAAAACTTTCTCTCCTGCTTCCAGTTCTCTCTCTTCCGCGACTTTCCTGTATCGGTTAGCGTGCTTGGTGCGTGCTCGCTTAAAGTTAGTCGTTGCTAGGTCCCATCCTAGTTTCAACCGTTCCTTTAAAACCGACACATATTTACTGGCTGAGACAACTGTCTCATCAGCCTTCTCGTCTGTCAGAGACTGAAGTAAGGCTTCAAGCGGGCCCTTAATGGGTCTGCCGAATAAGAGTGTAGCTGGCGGAAATCCTGTGGAAGTATGAGGAGCTTCTCTGTAGCCAAATAATGCTGCAGGAATACAGAGATCCCAATCTTCAGGTTTCACTTGTGCCAGCTTACTTAGCATCATGGTGAGGTTTCCATTAGCACGTTCCACGAGCCCATTTCCCGCCGGCGTATATGGCTTAGTGTGGATGTGTTGGGTCCTCAAGATCTTAACGATCTCATCCATCAACAGGTTTCGGTATGGAGATCCATTATCCGTCAACACTTGCTGAGGGAATCCCAACCGCGTGAAAATCTGCACGAGGGCTTCTGCGACATGCTTGGCATCTGCGCATGTTAGCGGGATAGCTTCTGCCCATAAAGTGCATGTATCGACTAAGGTCAGGATGAACCTGTTCCTTCTTTTAGGCCTTTCGAAAGGCCCT
Organism: Oreohelix idahoensis; assembly: GCA_024509875.1. NCBI lineage: Eukaryota > Metazoa > Mollusca > Gastropoda > Stylommatophora > Oreohelicidae > Oreohelix > Oreohelix idahoensis. The sequence continues at coordinate 934,250 of JAMPIV010005235.1, read as the reverse complement.
AAAATGTCGATCACAACCCGTTCGAATGGTGTTCCCATTATTGGCATTTCACCCATGTGGACTGGGGGTGTCCGTTGCTTGGGTGGTACACGTTGGCACTGGGCACAGGATTTTTGACATATCTGATAATATCAGTATATTTACTCCTGGCCACCAATAATGAGTGGTTATACGTTGGTTTGTGGCGTTCTGTCCCATATGTCCGCTAAAGGGAAGAGAGTGCCCCATTTCTAGGATTTGGCTTCTGTACTGTTTCGGTACTAGGAGCTGGTTGTAACCTTGGTCAGGCTTGCCCGTTCTCCGATAAAGTACGCCATCCTCAGAAAAAATGTCCCCGTGCTGTTTGGGTTCCTTAGCCATGGGCAGTTTCCTAAAGCAGGGTGCCAAAGTAGGGTCCTTGTATTGTTGCGCTTCTTTAAGTTCCATAGGTAACAAATTAGGCGCAGGCTCCCGTTCCTTCTTGGTTTGCCCTCTTGTAGTTACTGCTGCCACAATCGGCCCTTCCGGTTTCCCAATACACACGTATCTCCCGCCAAGTATGACTGGGTAGATGGGATCATCCATAACAGCCGCTTTGATCACACCTCTGACAAAGTCAGAGTGTATCTCCACCAATGCGATGGGAAGCGCTGTAGGTGCATCACTCTTACGAACTCCACAAAGTTTGACGGTCTCTCCTGTCTCTTGACCGGGTTTAACCAGGTTTCTGGCAACAATGCAATCGTAAGAAAGCCCCGTGTCAAATAAGCAAGAAGTTTGAGAACCGTTCAAAGTAACAGTACCTCGCGTTGAGGGTCTATCCCCAACAGGTTGGGAATCACTGTCAATAATTCCGCCTTGCGAGACTGTCAATAAGCATCCGATGCGTTTCGGCTCGGTGTGCTCGGTCTGATCATATGTCCCGTGCTCAGGGGTTCTCCCTTTGCCCCCTTGTCCTTTCTGGCTACGCTGCCATGTAGGGCGGTCGGGTTGATCAGACTGTTTGGGGTGGTTGGGGTACTTGTTCTTGTAGAACTTGGATTTTTCCGGAGGGGGGTTTTGAGGTCCAGTTTCTCTGTGGTTGTTTTGGTTAGAAGCCTGAGAAGATTGCTCTAGGTTATGTTTTCGAAAATGCTCCTCTGTCGGTTTCCGCTTTGTGGCCGGTAGTTCAGCCAGCGCATTGTGATAACGCTCAGACTTTTCCAAAATGTCTTCAAGTTTTTTCTGCCCCCTGCTCAGCGAGAAATCTCCGGTGTATCAGCAGACAAAGTGTTCTTTATTTGTTCAGTTAGAACAAGTTCCTCAAGACCTTCATAGGTAGAGGGGAGCTGCGAAAGCTCAAGGCACTTTGTTAGATATCCCTTAAGACGCGATGAGAACTGGTGAAAAGTTTCAGAATTCTCTTTCCGGCTGTTGCGAAACAGTTGCAAAAACTTGCGAGCGTTCATTTCAAAGCGCTCCAGTAACGCTTTCTTCAACACATCGTAGTCGTCTTGTTGGCTACTTTCCAGCTTAGAATAAACATCATAAGCAGAACCTTTTAGGGCCTGGGAAAGTTTCATATTCCAACGTGACCTCTCTAACCCGTACAGAGTTGCAATTTTCTCAAATTTTTCTAACCATGTGTCAATCTTCTCATTTGGACAAGGAAAAGATTCAAGAGTGAAAGACATAGCATTTAGTTGAAGTGATTGAGTGTTAGCAGGGTCAGTTAAGGAAGAATGAGGAGAAGACTCTCCATTGCTGGAGGTAGAGGCAGCACCACGACTTTGGAACTCAAGAGTTTTAAGCGCCAACTCGTGCTGTCTCTGTTCCCTCTCCTTCTCGTGCTGTCTCTCCTTCTCTCTTTCCTCATGCTGCATCCTGCGAATTTCCATTTTTCCTCGTCCCTTTTTTTCTGCTGTAAAGCTTCGGCTGCTTCTTGTTTCATCATAGCTTCTTCTTTTTCCTCTTTAGCGTCAGCTGCTTTCCTCTCCGCACCATATCTCTCAAGTTCGTCTCTGACAAAAGCTTTCGCTTCCTCTCCTTCCAGTCCCTCCTCTCTCGCTTCGTCCCTGAGAAGTTGTCTAAGCTTTGCCCTCTCGGCCATATTATGTCAGTGACTGAGACACGTGGAGATAGAAAATTAGGAAAAAGGATACACTGGTTCCTACCACTTACGAGAAAAAAAAACCCAAAAATTCAAAAGATGATATCCTTAACCCTGGGATACCTCCTCCAAAGTAAAATCTAACTATCGCTGCTATTATCGGCAATAAAGCACTCAATGCAAAACACGACTACGCCAAATAAATGGTAGTTAAGATTACAACTGAAAAATAAGTTGCTACAGTGGAAAAGCAAAAGAATATTGCAAAAAATTAAAGAGAAAAATAATCCCTTAATTTTTAAAAAATCCACTATAAGTTCGCCCCTGAAGTCAGATCGGGTAAGGGAGGGAATTAATCTGGACAAAAAGTCCGAAACACACTCCTAACTTAGTTCAAACGCCGTTCTGCCTCAGTACCCAGTGAATGTTATACACTCACCACTTTACCAGCATTTAGTATTACAATCAGCAGTTAACATATATCCCGACAAATCAACCTGTAACCAAAATGTATATTATTCAAAGATGCTGTGGAAAAAAAAATCATTATTTTTGTGTGGTCAGCACGCCTTAAACAGATCGTTAGTCTAGGGGGTAATATTTTTTTTTAAAAGTATACACAGTCACACAGACATCACACTCTTACTCTATATCAGAATACAGAATCTTAAGTTCAAAATCCAGATAGACGAGTCCACGTTTGTCGTACTCGTCTTCCTATTCTAAGTTCAAAGACCGGAAACGAGCCCTCATTTGTCGTAGATTTCCGATAGGAGAATTAAGACTAGGTTTGGTCCCTTCTGAATAGGTTTGAATAGGTGATAGACTCAGTGAGAGTTAGTGAAAGGTAATAGAATTTCCACACACGTGAGATGATAGATTTGATATAGTGGCTGTCTCTGAAAGCGAAAAGAATTCTTCTCTCTCTCACCTATCTTCTACAACAGTTGTTACAGCGTCAGACAGACTACACCAATATACATATTACGTATATTTCTATCACTCACAGGCACGCACATACACGTGACGACAGGTAAACACACAGACGTGGGAAAACTATAACAATGATATATATATATCTAGAACGAGCTGACCAAACACGATTATTAAGTTCAAGAGCGATTTTATTATCAGGAAAAATCGGCTCACAACATCAAAGAAAGTACATCAAGGAAAATACATATACACATAGTCATAAAAAATCAAGGAAATGTTGCAAGGATGATAGCCCCGTTATAGTGTTAACTCTAGGTTTAGCCCGGCCCCGTTAAGAGAACAGATGATGGCGCCCGAGTCACAGATACATAGGGTTTGAGTCTAAGAGTTTTCTTTGTTTTATCTCGTAATTATATGCACAGAGTTTGAAAAAAAAATCTGATTTAACCTAAGACAAAAACACAAGAACTCTAGCCTTAGCAACAAATTATGCAGATTGAAAAAAAAATTAGGACAGCAACAGGGTGTCAAAGATAAAATAGTGAAAAATATCACTCAAACCAGCGTACACTCATTCATTCCGCCATGGCTTCTCATACTTGTACTCACGACTTTGCTTGCTGCCTCTTGGAACACATTGATTTTTTAGATTTTCACACAGACTCAAAAAAATGCAGTCTTCTGCCAAGAAGTCCCCAGTTCCAAAAGACGTATTTAACTTGGAGTCTCCGGGAACGACTACTTGGGTATGCAAATTTGTTCAAATGTCTGATTAAGTCACCTAACAATTATTCCAGGCGCGGGAGTTAGCAGAGCACAGTGTCATAGCGTAGGTTTCTAGAAATGATGAATGTCAGGTCGGTGCCTTCCCTCAGTATAGGATTCACTTTAGTCACACCACAGATTTGTCCACAAGATATAATCTAGTCGGGAAATGATTGTTAATATTCACGCCACCAGGCAGCAAATTATATAGAGTTTCTAGAAGAAATTAAGTGCTGGCTCCAAGGTCCAGTATTTATCATTACAGTCTTTGAAAACCCGTTATAGGGATATTAGTATTTCTGTCTAACTTGCACCGTCAGATCAGTGTTACTTGAGAAAACCCACGTGGTTCAAAATAAGGACTGTCTATTTCTTCACAAGTATGGAAACTACTACTAGGTGCTGGTAAAGTTAGGGTCACCCCAAAACTTTCACTGTGTGGAGGAAAAATAACACATATAATATAATAAACAGAATCTGTACTGGTTAAAACTTACATTTAAACTTGCAAGCAGAGAGCTTTGCTTATCATTTAAACTTCCCGTGACGTAAGTTATATTTAAAAATCAGCAATCCTCATAAATTAGGAACACGTGCGTACCCCGTCATCATTCCTGAAGCTGGATTCTAGAGTTTATACGTTAGTTTAGAAAAATACACTCGACTGAGTATTAGCAGTTAAATTAAATTTATAAATAGCTACAATTGCCGTTATAAGCTAGAAATTTTAATCTTATTCTGCTTTCCACTGAATGCTTCCCTAGAAAATATAATAGCCTACCACTTTATTTCTCTTCTGCGCTAAAGAAATAGATTAAAATGAATTAAGCGATTTAACACTTTAACACTCACAAAATCTATATATCTATCATATTAATTACCTCAACCACAGAATTACAGGTAGTCGCACAACATAAGAATAAAAATGCTGAAAATATTTCTGGAAGTCTAGAAGTTCGACAAATTGCCGAAACAAACTGAGATCTTCGCTAACAGCTATTCTGTTTTTCGAGCGACCTATCTACTGTGGAGTCTATGAGCGAGAATGAAATTAAAGTTTCAAACTTGGCCAATATCTTAAAATCAGACAAAGGGCCCAAACTTACTTCGCCAAGCGAAATTATCTCCCCTACTCCCAACATTTACGTCCGCTTAACGCGTGTCGTAACTGTCACCTACTGACCACGATGTACGCGTGTCAGTTTCAAATCCCAGACAGCCCTGACTCCATTTGCAGGGCAGTTTTCACACTACAGCTGACCATGGCCCACAGTGAGCGCCGTGTCAGTTTGGGATTTTTCCAGACAAATGTCTGGATACTGACCGGTGCAGATGTAAAGTATCACACCTCACCGGGGTACTTAATGCCGAGAAGAAGCTCGCGCGCTCGGTGAGAATGTAGACGATTTGCTAGTCCTATGTTCAGCGAACCGACTTATCACGCCTTCTGACGCCCTGCAGCCCTGACATCTACGTAATATCGTCCTAGCGCGATTCTCAGTTTAAGAGAAAGGAAAACAGGTAAAGTTTGCGAATTATATGAAAATAATATACGCAAAACGAATGGATGAAAAATATACAGGAAAAAGGAAATACAGAGATAATAAAGAGAGAATTTGGTGAAAGAATAGGAAGAAAATGTAGGAAATTAAATGAATATAAACCCTACGTGACACTAGCCCATGTTTTTCCATGACTTCTTCAAATCCGGTGATTGTACCTATCTTTGCATTCATGTCACCCATCAAAATTGTGAAGTCTCTTCTTTTTACTTTCTCCATAATTTCCTGCAGTCTAGTATAAAATGCTTCTTTCACAGACTATTCTTTGCCATTAGTTGTGTGATCTAAGGGAGGAGATCGGAGCACTGATGGAGTTGTCCGTGTGCAATGAAGATAGTCCTTAAAACCAAACCAAACAAACCAAACAACCCAAACAAACCAAACAAACCAAACAAACCAAACAAACCAAAGACTTTGGTACAACTGAAAGGTGAGCATGATCGCTCTGGATTTTTGTGATATGATAGGTTCATTGTAAGAACACACTTTCATTTACATTGGAAGAATCGAAATCCTCGCTTTTTTTGGCTTTTTTAAGTGGTCGTGTTCGGTGTAGATGGACCGTACCAAAGTAGTAATTTCTTTGAATATCCCAGATACTCGCAGTCAAAATTACCGGAAAAATAAAGTTACAACATGACAGTATGTTGTCTCAAGCAAGTAGTTAACATTGGCTAATATGAGGTTGTGCATGGGGGGGGGGGGGGGGGGGGGGGGCTGGCATTCTCATCATTTAAAACAAATTGCTGCAGAAAGCACTGCTACAAGAGGACACCAAATGATTTGGTCCAGGCTTCCTGCAAGATGCTTCACAATACATAAGGAGAGAAAAGGGAAACGAAATTATCATTTTCCATTAGCTTATTTTAATCCATCTTCTAACATGGGTTCTGGAAATGTAGCACTGTTATTACCGTGAGGAATTCATCGTACTTTGATGTAAGACAGCGTCCTTTTAGTCTCCAGAGCGTTTCACTTTCCTCGCACCACTCTGTCCAAGGAATTTAGCAAAAGGTACACAGATCCGATACAGATCAATAGTCTTACGCTTGAATTAGTACACATCTTTAATTTTTTGGGAAGTAACACCGACATAGAAACAGGGAAAATCTTGACGTTAGTGTAGGGATAAATAACACCCAATTCGTCTTGAACTCTCTCGGACAAGTATGGAGCTCTACAGCTCTCTGTCAGGAAAATAAAACTAGACTGTTCAATATAAAGTCAAAGTGCCTTACACCATGTCAAAACCCTCCCTACTCTGCAGCTTCGCAAAGTGGCGTGCCGCCAAGAATATCACTCCGAACTCCAGACATTTATCACCAGATCTCATCTTTGTGTAATCCGTTGTAAACGGTTACATCTAATAACAAGTATAGACCCGTGGAAGAGAAACAGAAAAATACCAATAGGTATTTAGATAACGCTCACCAGCAGGAAACATCCTGCAGGTGCAGCCAGACACACCCTTGACTGGAACTCCATCGGGAAGAACTAATAAGCATTTATGATATATATATTCAATATAACTGCTAGGACTGTAATATTTACCAAAAGACATCCGACGTGAGCAGAAAATATATAAAGCCGGCAGACCTTCCGGAATTCGCTTACATGATAAACTATTGGGACACAGTTGTCGAAACAACCTATTTCAGCAGCTAACTAGGCTTACAAATAAATATTTCATCACTCTCTGAGGCTTAAAACAAACGTCAACTCTCTCTCTCTCTCTCTCTCTCTCTTGCGCGCGCTCTGTCTCTCTCCCCCTCCCTGCGGTACACGTGTAGTCACTTCTATCAGCGACTTAACTCATTTTCTTGCTTGCTTACTTCTGATACTCTCAATCAACCACGAAGTCGCTTACTATCACATTATCAGTTCACCTACACTGGGACTTAAATACGTTCATTACCGTCTCATGCCGTAAACAGAATCAGCTTACTCACATTTTGCTCACAACACACAAACAACTCCTTTCATCCAAGATACGCTCTCTTCAGAGCACAGATACTCAGCAGCAAAACGTGCTGTGAACTCTCCCCCCCCCCCCCCCCCCCGCCCCCTTAAAAAACAGGGAGTTTTTTTTTAAATATCTCTCGAATGATGGTGTTGAACATCCGTCTGTGAAGCAATATCAGAATGTCTATGACTTATGCTATAGCGATCTGTGACGGTATTGCCTCCCCTGCTTTGCAGTAGTGGTCCAACAGTGGCCAAAACTCAAGAGTACCTAATATGGGCTTCAAAGGTGTCTGCCTTCGCACAAGATTACTCTTGGTAGAACTGTAGATAGAAGAATAAAGATGCTTCTATCTCAAGGGAGCCTTCACAAGATATTCAGAAAAGCGAAAACAATGCTGCATTGGCTGAGCACGTTAATTCTAGGATCTGCAGACAACTTTTGTGAAGGATTAAGCAATGATTAATTTCAGCTCGTTAAGCACCCACCCTGATTTACTCAGAGGAATTCTTATTATTCTGGTATAGCTCTGTTTAGAGTGTGTTTAGTAAATTGACTGAGACAAACATGCAGTACATTTAACATGATTAAATGGAAGTTAAATTTGTATATTAACAAAAAACAGATTTAATAATCATTTAGTTTTAACAAGGGTTAAATAATTGAATAGTTTAAAAGAAAATGTTCATCTTTGAATGATAGTAGGTTTTATGAAAAAAGTTCAGTTTGGCAGCTTATCGGGTTCACGTAGCTGCCAATAGTAGTTTCTGCTCCCGCTAATGGGTTCTGTGCAGATAGGTCACTGGTGTTTTCACGTTTCTGGTTAAGCTTAAAGGTGCAGCACGTTCCCATAACAACCAAGGAGCAACTGCCAAGTGTGACGAAACGTCTGTACATGTTCTTTTGGGTGGCTCTCTCACACCTTTAGCCACTACGGCAGATCATTTCTTTTCTTCATTTTCTCTCCAATTGCTTTTATTTGGCATAATTGTTAAGCCCTTTCATTCATTATTTTACTCTCTATGCGGGATCTAGTAGGGTGAAGTCTCTAACACTACACTCCCCTACGGAAGTATCTGCTACGGGACTGTCTTTATCTTTTTATCACTCCTCAGACGTATTTACGTTCCGCCAGGTAAACGGTGGTATTATCGTAACAATACCCGGTCATTATCACCGGTCAGCGGTAATACGCTTTTCAATCGACTCAGCCGCCGGCCACCTTTGATAGAAGACGATCCTCGTTTAACACAGTAAGGTCTCGTACGAGGATGAATAGGTAGCCAAGATTGTCTGTCTGGATTGCCGACGGCCGTGTCTATTTGTCTGGCAGATTACACAGGTGGTAGATGCGTTTATCGTTTCAAGGGATCTGTCAGGAGAGATAATATTGGCGATAGGCAGCATCTGGACATCAAATGATTTCACAGATGGTGTTCATGAGTTGTGCACAAGATGCAACCGGTAATATTACCGCATGATTAGACAGAGGTCACGCGTGGAGTATTAAAATTAATATTTTAAAACACGAGATGGGATATTTTAAATGACACACCCAACCCAGTGCTAGAGAGATTTGATTGGTTTGATTTGAGAGTCGGAATAGACAATGAATTATATTGGAACCTTCGGCGGAAACACACTCTGTGAATTGAACTGAGAATGAGAGATATAATCTAGCGAACTCAGGGACACAGAACAGGCAGCTTCGCAACTTCATACGAGCAACTCACAGAAAGCCAGAAAGAAAAAGAGACATTGGACTTAGAAATTCCACAACTATAAGTAACAGATCGAGTATTGGGCAACTTAGGAATATACAAGTAAACCCGCATTTTTAATACAAGACTTGAAACTTAGGAATTTGATCACAAGTCATAGAGAAATTAAACATGTTTTCCCAGGCCAGTGGTTTCGCAGAACATCCGCCGTCAGAGGAATTAACTCTAATTTCCCAGACCAAGTCGTAGAGGAATTAAACAAAGGTTTTCCCAGGCCAGTGATTTCGCAGAACACCCGCCGTCAGAGGAATTAACTCTAATTTTCAGACCTAAGTGACTCGAAGCATTTAATACAGAGCTGTGTCCAGTCTAAATTTGCGCAAGGAGATTGTATATTCCCAAAATTTTGGGGTAAGTGTAAACAATTTATTTACTACTGTAAATTTTACATGTTTCTTGCTTAGTGGTAATAAATTAGGCTGGCAACCTCAACATATGAACAGAGTATATTCATAAACCACTACAGCAAGCGCTGGTGATTTCTTCTTGCTAGTCGTGCGGGAAACACCGACAGCAGAGCTGACCCCAGACTCCGGCTGGAGCAGTGATGAGTGATGACTACATCATATGTGCCTCAAGTGTAGCATATCATTTTGTGAGATTTATGTAATTTGTTAATGTTAGTTCAGGCACAAATCATTATTCGCGCTGTCCAGACACAATTTCCCAGTTAATCCACAGAGGAATAGTGGTGATTTCTATTCATTTTTCCTGAGTTACAATGTGTATACTCAAGAATGTAATTCTTCTGAGAGATTAACATTTGTGGGTGGACAACGAGAAGATGCGCCTGTTAAGCTTCTAACTCAATGCACTTAGCAGAGGCATTGTGTTCTTTCTATTTTGTCCAAAAGTTCGTGGAACGAAGCTAGTTGTGAGTGAAACACAGGGAATCAACACCAACTGCCTAAATCGGACAAGTTGTGTGAATAAGTGCCCTCTTCACCAAGCAGTGACGATAATCACAGCTACAGAACCCACCTAAAAGTTAAGTGCTTATAAAAAGGCACCAGCAAAAAAGGACAATTTTTCTTAACTATATCTTCACCCTAAATCTATGTAAAGAGAAAATTTGATTCCAATATAAACGTCACCAGCAGATTAAACTGTTAATACTAATAGATTATTAAATTTGTTACCTGTTGTTTTGAAACTAAACAATCATAGTCGATTAAGTTTTTTTTGTATGTATGAAAGCAAACGTTATTATATATAATATTATATATATATATCTATTCAATAAATATATTATATATATATATATATATATTTTTATATTTATATATATATATATATATATATATATATATATATATATATATATTTTATATTATATATATATCTATATATATATATATATATATATATATATTATATTATATTTATATATTATATTTATATTTATATATTTATATATTTTTTTTATATATATATAATTTTATATATTATATTTTATTTATATATTTATATATATTTATATATATACTATATTATATATATATATANATATATATATATATATATATATATTATATTAATATATATATATATATATATATATATATATATATATATATATATATATATATATATATATATATATATATATATATATATATACACATATAATAATAATAATAATAATAATAATAATAAATTCTTTAAGCACCAAACACGGCGCATAAGGCAGAAACCAGTGCTCTCCAGGTTGTTCGTTGTGACTTCACTCCTCTTAGCTCTTGCACATTATTTAGGCCCAACGTTCTTCCTTCTCTTATTATTGTTCTTTTGAGTGTTTCTTTTGGTCTTCCTTTTTTCCTCTTACCCTCAGGAACCCAAGTGAGCGCCTGTAGTGGTATTCTGTTGTTTTGCATTCGTAGGACATGACCGATTGTGGTAAAGTGGGATGTTATAAATATTTATAGGGGACTTAGTGTACTGACTGAGATCAGCTGTGAAGGTATCTGTATCTAATAAGGGTAGTGTATTACAGATGACCTTACTTGCTACCACATATTTATACCTCAGTCAGAATTATTCTGGAATATTGTGATGACTACGTTGAATGTCTAGGGTATGTATATGATGAAGTGTAAGTCACAACAACAACAGACAGATAAACAATTTAATTTATTCCACCACACGTGACAACGCTGTGACACTCACACACATTTAACACTCTATAAGACTATTCTTAAATGAGGCACTGGTAAATTTTCAAATATAAATATGTATTAAGTACTGTCACTAATATATATGTGCCCTGATTCAAATACAAAGTGAACCAGGAATCACAATCAATTTTAATTACAAGTTATATGTACAGAATTTATCAATATGAATCTTGTAGTGACATATTTTATTAATATTATCCTATGTGTGTCAGTTGTGTAGTAGTAATATGAGGTAATACTGGTTTTGTTTTTTTCAAGCTATGTTTTATGTGTCATCATGACTTCAAGTGTTTGTTTCTGTTGGAACTAGTATTGGAGATGTTCTCAGTTCCGTTCATTAAAACAATTAATTTCCCCTCTTAATTTTATACAATGTCAGTTTAAGATGGGGGTACATAATGTTGAGCTCCGCTGGCCACATAGGCTTATCTTTCGTGATGGCGGCAGGAAAAGACTCCTCTGCTCGATTGCTCCCCTGTGTTCTGGAGACACCTTACTGTTTGCTATATGGACCAAGGAGTATGCTGTCCTCTCTGGATTCAGCAAAGCTCTGACCAGGTGCTGCTCAATAACTTTAGGACCACAGTCCCTGAAACAAGAAGGTTGTACCTCCTACTTCAGAACTAATTTATACTCTATTTCTACACTGAGCACAATACATAACAAACACTGAGTTCAGAGCGGTAGGCCAACTGTCAGCTTCATCTGAAATAATTTACACCAGTATTACCTCCCTAATGATTACTACGCCTCTGCAATTCCAGCATTATGTCTTTCTAGTCAATAATATAGGTGTCAGTGTACTGCTTGGCAATTCCATGTAGTTTTACTTTCCTCCGACACCTTCTGTTCAGGCTGGAGCACTATAGAGGTTTTACCTCATGTTCGCTACTGAACCACACATATATACAGACATAAATTATCAATTTACATTCAATTTTCATTAAAAGATATCAAATATTTCAAGCTTACCACAATTCATGGAAAAATAAACAGTTTCGTTGACTGGCAATGAATAGGCACAACTTCCGATCTGCCTCTGTCCCAGGCTTTTATTTAGAAAAAATATGCACTGGTGCTCAACGCACTGTTTCTTAGTAGGTTTATTACAAGATGTGGCCCGGAACAGACGCCCTGAATTGAGTATATTGGCAGCTCTAACCAATCATGCCATGTTTACCTACTTTTCAAAAAATATTACCCTTCTCACGTTTCCCCTAACAACTAAACTAGTATTTGCAGTCCAACTAATCGTGTTTAGTCTTACATCTCATTCCCGCCAATCAAATAGGAGTTAACATGGTAGGCTATTTCCGTAACGTAATGTTTTTTCAAACACGGTATAAAAAAATTTTTTGAGCAGAAATGATTCCATGCTGTCAGGCACCCCCACTATTGTATTTTGGCCATAACTATTTTATTAACAGACTAAAGGCGTAACCCATAACATATTCTTGGTTAGCAAGTCCGGCCGTACAATAATATATAAGTTAAAGTGAGCTACACGGCGGCGTTCAAAATATGTGTTTTCCAAAGATAGTCGTATATTTGTTCTTTATTCCTTTTCGTTGTTTAGAACCGCCACCTGTCCTGCCTTTTCCACTGTTATGTCATACTAAAGTCAGGAGCTTAGATGTAAATCAGTAGAATTTCATATTTCCTAATAAGCATTTTTCATGTTTTTAAACCTGATTCTTGTAGTAGTAGTGTTTTTTATCACTGACTATTTGAAAAAAAGTTAGTGCTTCATGCCTTACGCATGGGTTTTGCGTTCACTTTTGATCGCGAAACGCGTGTTAGTGTTGCATGCTTCCTGCCTTCAGTCGTCCCTCTCTCTCTATCCTACTTTTAGTTACGCCGTGTATAAAATGGAATGAATGAAATATTAAATCTAGGTCATCACTCAGCGCCTATCTCAAGGTTTTTCTAAGAAATGCAGTACACGTTTTATTTTTTGAAACGCGTGTAGTGATGCAGTAGGCTTTTACTATCAACGTGAAAACGTTACGATTTGCAGACGAAGCAGAAAAAGGGGGATTTTTGTACGCCATTGTGACAGCACTGTTCTCTTTTACCTTTTCTCTTTCCTGTTATTGAAGTCATTCGTTAGGGGTTTCATTTACTTTTTAATTTATATATGGGTATTTAGAATGTCTCACGACAGATTCTCCCCACTTAAAACAGACGTTATATGTCAGTCTATAATTCTATATACACATAGAGAAATTTATTATTATTTCTGGGGCTTACGGTGATTCTCATCACACGGATGGCGGCTTAAAAAATCCGCTCCCAGATTTGTTTTTCCAGATATATACTCTATGCTAAACTCAAATGGCTGCATCAATAAGGACCAACGGAGTAATCTCGAGTTCTCATGCCTAGCCTGTGCTAGAAACGACAAAGGTTTGTGATCCGTTTGCAACTTAAATGCCTTCCCATACAGATAAATATTGAATTTCTTTATCGCCCATATTACTGCAAGACATTCTTTTTCGCTAGTTGAGTAGTTGGTTTCAGCTTTATTTAACTTTCTGCTAGCATATGCCACTGGGCTTAATTCCCCATCCAATGCATCTGATCTCTGTAGCAGAGTTGCACCTAACCCAATATTACTGGCATCCGTTCTTACAATGAATTCTTGACTTAAATCAGGTAATTTCAAAATAGGTTTGCTTGTGAGCTTTTCCTTCAATTCCTGGTAAGCCATTTCACATTGTGGTGTCCATGTAATTCGATCTGGATTTCCCTTACGTGTCAAATCAGTTAACGGTGCACATATGGAATTAAAGTTTTTGATATACTTTTGGTAGAAACCACATAATGAGACAAAGGATCTCACGTCTTTTTTGGTTTGTGGTCTCGGGGCTTTCTTTAGTTTCTCTAAATTCTTTGGGTCAGGGGTCATGTTTCCCTGATAAACTGTGCGTCCCAAGAATTCCAATTCTTTACATCCAACGCAACATTTGGTTGGTCGGGCTGCTAAATTCGCTTCCCTAAGTCGATTAAACAGCATGTTCAGAGAGTCAATGTGTTCCTCAAATGTTTCTGTTGCTATAAGGATATCATCCATGAAATTTGTGATACATGGATTATTCAGAGGGTCCAATAATTTTCTCATCATTCTAGAGAAGACACTAGGCGCATTCTTCAATCCAAATGGCAATCTATTAAACTCATAGTGTCCTTCTGAGGTACTAAAAGCTAGGTATGGTCTAACCTCAGGCTTTACTGGAATCTGATAGTATCCTTTACTCAGATCCACTTTTGAGAAATATTTAGCTTTATTTAGCCTGGCAAACAACTGATTTGTATCCGGCAATGGATCCACCTGTCCTTCTGTAATAGCATTCAGTCTCCTGTAATCTATACAGAGGCTATGTTCTCCAGAGGGCTTCCTTAAGAGTACAACACCGGAACTATACGAAGATTCTCTGTGTGAAATAATTCCTTCCTTCAACAAATAGTCTATCTCTTCCTTCAAAGCTTTCTCCTTAGCAAAAGGAATCGAATAGGGTTTCATACAGACAGGTGTGGGGTCTATCAGCGTCATATCATATTCCAATACGTTTGTATGTCCTGGTCGGTCTGTTAGCACCTCTGTATGATTATCTAGAACCTGTTTCACTCTCTCTTTCTGATTTTTCGTTAAATGTGTACTGATTTTCACCTGTGCCGCTGTCTCACAGGGGTGTAATGGATATTCAAATGATGAAAGTGGTTCCTTTTTCATCTCCGTGGCAATGGACAAGGTCAACAAGTGTGTCTCTTCCTGATTTTCTCTTTCCAAATATTTCTTCAGGAGATTCACATGATAGATTTTTTCTTTCCCCTTCTTATCTATCTTATAATTTGTTCTAGACACCTTCTCTAGAACTGTATATGGACCTTGCCATCCAATTTGTAACTTATTCTGACTACCGGGTAGAAGAAGCAGTACCTTCTCTCCCACAGCCAAATCTCTGTTTTTAGCTTTCCTGTTATAATAGGCAGCATGTTTCTTCCTGGCTTGTCTCAAATTTTCATTGGCAAGTTTCCAGCCAGTTTTTAAACGAGTGGTCAGCTCATTCACATATTGGTATGAGGATGTAATATTTTCCTCTGCCTTTTCATCAGTCCACGTTCTTAACAGCGCTTCCAGTGGACCTTTTATTGGCCTTCCAAATAATAATGTTGCCGGGGCCATTCCGGTTGAACTATGGGGTACCTCCCGATAAGCAAAGAGGGCGGCGTGAAGGTACTGATCCCATGTATCTGGTTTTTCGTGTGCCAACTTTCTCAGGATCGACATCAACGTGCCATTAAATCTTTCCACTTGGCCATTTCCTTGAGGATGGTACACACTACAATGGAAGTGTTTGGCCTGGAAGATCCTGAAAACTTCTTCTGTTAGTTTCCCCCTGAACTGAGAGCCATTATCAGTCAAGATTTGATTGGGAAAGCCTAACCTTGTGAAAATTGTGAGCAATGCCTCTGCCACATGTTTAGAATCAATCGATGACAGGGCTACCGCCTCTCCCCACATAGAACAAGTGTCCACCAGAGTCAGAATGTAGCTGTTCCTCCTCTTGGTTCGAGTGAGAGGTCCCACAATGTCCACGGCAACTCTCTCAAAGGGTGTTCCCACTATGGGCATTTCCCCCAGAGTTGCTGGTGCAGTCCAATGCTTAGGTGCTACTCGTTGGCACTCTGGACAGGATTTTACATATCGTTTGATATCTTCAGTTATCCCTGGCCAGAAATAGTGACAAGCTATACGCTGTCCTGTTGCGCTGATCCCCATATGACCACTGAAGGAAATCGCATGCCCTAGTTCCAACACTTTAGTCCTATATGAAGTGGGAAGGACCAGCTGTCCGTGACCATTGGATTCAGATCCAGCCTTCCTATAAATCAGTTTGTTCTTCATATAAAATTCTCCCTTGCCTGGAGGTGTATGAGATTTGGGCAACTTCTTGAAACACGGCTTGAGTGTTTTGTCCTCCGCCTGTGCCTTCCTCATCTCATCTGGATGAGTATTTATGGGATTATCCTCCTCCTTTTTTAGACTGTGATCTGGTCTGCACTGTTGCCAATATCACAGGTCTCTTGGGATTCCCCAAGAAGACATATCTACACCCCAATATCAGAGGGTAGATTGGCTCATTTATCACTGCTGCTTTTATGATTCCTTCCACATATCGCGTTTTCACCTTTATCCGGGCGACGGGAAGTGTCATGGTAGCTACATCCTTGGTTGCAGTTTGAATCTCCACTGTTTCTGTGGTGTATTGATCGGCCTGCACCAGGTGAGAACTCACAACGGAATCGTAATCTAAACCGGTATCATATAAACACCTTATGGTGACACCATTACAGATGACATCTTCACACACTGGGGGTGGTATGGTTCCTGTCGCGCCGCAGGTTTGACCTTTTTTCCCTTTTTCCCAGTTGTCATAGCAGCACAATGAGGAGGTTTCCTTCTACAATGGTCAGTGTCATGATTGTTCATCTTACAATTTTTACACCACCTTTTTCCTTGGTTGAAAGATTTTCTTTCATCATATTTCCTTTCATCGAATTGTGGGGTTTTATTTTTATTGTCATACCGTGGCCTATCAAATTGGTGCTTACCTTTGTTTTGATCTCTAGGATCAAATTTATTAAAGTTCTGTGGTGCCCTAAAATTATCCACCTGTTTCTTTTTATTACCTGTTACCTCTGCTTGAGCTGCTTGATACCTTTCAGCAACATTTAGCAACTCACCCAGCCTCTCTGCACCTTGTTCCATGAGAAACTTTCTCAGGTCTGGAGCCATGGACTCTCTTAATTGTTCTATAAGGACCATTTCCTTAAGATCTTGGGTTTTCCCCAGAGAAGTCCATTTCTCCAAGTATGTCTCTAACCGTGCAGAGAACTGGTGATAGGTTTCACCTGACAGTAGTTTAGCATTCCTAAATTTTTTCCTATAAAATTCTGCATTCTTTTCATATCTTAACAAAAGAGCCTGCTTTAGCATGTCATAATTTTCCTGATCACTTCTGCTCATTTTTGCAAAAACTTCATAAGCTGCCCCACGAAGTCCTTGAGATAACTTTAAGCTCCACCTTTCTCTCTCTAACCCATACGTGGTAGCTAATAGTTCATATCTATTTAGATAGCTCTCAATATCATCGTCTTTCTCAACAAAATGATCTAAATGAAAATTCATAGCTGAGGTTGAGGCTCCCTGACTAGCAGTAGCATCGGAGGTAAAGGGACTGGCACCATTCTCAGGAGCATGGCCTTGAAACTCAAACTCCCTTAGTCGTAACTCATGTTCCCTTTGTAAACTCTTATCTTCTGCTTCCCTTTCTGCAGCTAATCTTTTGTCTTCCCTTTCTGCAGCTAATCTTCTTTCCTCTGCTTCCCTTTCTGCAGCTAATCGCTTGTCTTCCCTTTCTGCAGCCAATCTCCTTTCTTCTGCCTCTAATTTCTTAGTCTCAGCCTCAATCTGCAACCTCTTAGTCTCAGCCTCAGCCTCAATCTGCAACCTCTTAGTCTCAGCCTCAGCCTCAATCTGCAACCTCTTAGTCTTAGTCTCAGCCTCAGCCTTTAACCTTCTTTCTTCGGCCAACCTTTCAGATTCTAATTTTCTTTCGGCCTCTTTTTCTAATCTTCTTTCTTCCCGTTCAATATATTTGTCACATTCAGCAGTGACATAAGCAATCATAACTTGCCCGTCCATTCCTAACTCTTTTGCAGTCTGTACAGCAGCAGATCGAAATTTGGCCAGGTCCGCCATTTTCTAACAGGTAAATGTAAATAATATCTAACTAAACAATATAATCTATAATTATTTATTTAATGACACCACAGGCACTGAGAGCTCAACCTTATTTAATTCCACCCAGGGATACCTTTTAATTCTTATAATTCCCAATATATATAACAGGAGAAAGTTCAATATCCAGGACCGGACCCCAATATATGTGGTAAAGTGGGATGTTATAAATATTTATAGGGGACTTAGTGTACTGACTGAGATCAGCTGTGAAGGAATCTGTATCTAATAAGGGTAGTGTATTACAGATGACCTTACTTGCTACCACATATTTATACCTCAGTCAGAATTATTCTGGAATATTGTGATGACTACGTAGAAGGTCTAGGGTATGTATATGATGAAGTGTAAGTCACAACAACAACAGACAGATAAACAATTTAATTTATTCCACCACACGTGACAACACTGTGACACTCACACACATTTAACACTCTATAAGACTATTTTTAAATGAGGCACTGGTAAATTTTCAAATATAAATATGTATTAAGTACTGTCACTAATATATATGTGCCCTGATTCAAATACAAAGTGAACCAGGAATCACAATCAATTTTAATTACAAGTTATATGTACAGAATTTATCAATATGAATCTTGTAGTGACATATTTTATTAATATTATCCTATGTGTGTCAGTTGTGTAGTAGTAATATGAGGTAATACTGGATTTGTTTTTTTCAAGCTATGTTGTTATGTGTCGTCATCATGACTTCAAGTGTTTGTTTCTGTTGAAACTAGTATTGGAGATGTTCTCAGTTCCGTTCATTAAAACAATTAATTTCCCCTCTTAATTTTATACAATGTCAGTTTAAGATGGGGGTACATAATGTTGAGCTCCGCTGGCCACATAGGCTTATCTTTCGTGATGGCGGCAGGAAAAGACTCCTCTGCTCGATTGCTCCCCTGTGTTCTGGAGACACCTTACTGTTTACTATATGGACCAAGGAGTATGCTGTCCTCTCTGGATTCAGCAAAGCTCTGACCAGGTGCTGCTCAATAACTTTAGGACCACAGTCCCTGAAACAAGAAGGTTGTACCTCCTACTTCAGAACTAATTTATACTCTATTTCTACACTGAGCACAATACATAACAAACACTGAGTTCAGAGCGGTAGGCCAACTGTCAGCTTCATCTGAAATAATTTACACCAGAATATTCCTCCCTAATGATTACTACGCCTCTGCAATTCCAGCATTATGTCTTTCTAGTCAATAATATAGGTGTCAGTGTACTGCTTGGCAATTCCATGTAGTTTTACTTTCCTCCGACACCTTCTGTTCAGGCTGGAGCACTATAGAGGTTTTACCTCATGTTCGCTACTGAACCACACATATATACAGACATAAATTATCAATTTACATTCAATTTTCATTAAAAGATATCAAATATTTCAAGCTTACCACAATTCATGGAAAAATAAACAGTTTCGTTGACTGGCAATGAATAGGCACAACTTCCGATCTGCCTCTGTCCCAGGCTTTTATTTAGAAAAAATATGCACTGGTGCTCAACGCACTGTTTCTTAGTAGGTTTATTACAAGATGTGGCCCGGAACAGACGCCCTGAATTGAGTATATTGGCAGCTCTAACCAATCATGCCATGTTTACCTACTTTTCAAAAAATATTACCCTTCTCACGTTTCCCCTAACAACTAAACTAGTATTTGCAGTCCAACTAATCGTGTTTAGTCTTACATCTCATTCCCGCCAATCAAATAGGAGTTAACATGGTAGGCTATTTCCGTAACGTAATGTTTTTCAAACACGGTATAAAAAAATTTTATGAGCAGAAATGATTCCATGCTGTCAGGCACCCCCACTATTGTATTTTGGCCATAACTATTTTATTAACAGACTAAAGGCGTAACACATAAAATATTCTTGGTTAGCAAGTCCGGCCGTACAATAATATATAAGTTAAAGTGAGCTACATGGCGGCGTTCAAAATATGTGTTTTCCAAAGATAGTCGGATATTTGTTCTTTATTCCTTTTCGTTGTTTAGAACCGCCACCTGTCCTGCCTTTTCCACTGTTATGTCATACTAAAGTCAGGAGCTTAGATGTAAATCAGTAGAATTTCATATTTCCTAATAAGCATTTTTCATGTTTTTAAACCTGATTCTTGTAGTAGTAGTGTTTTTTATCACTGACTATTTGAAAAAAAAGTTAGTGCTTCATGCCTTACGCATGGGTTTTGCGTTCACTTTTGATCGCGAAACGCGTGTTAGTGTTGCATGCTTCCTGCCTTCAGTCGTCCCTCTCTCTCTATCCTACTTTCATCTGTCTTTTAGTTACGCCGTGTATAAAATGAATGAATGAAATATTAAATCTAGGTCATCACTCAGCGCCTATCTCAAGGTTTTTCTAAGAAATGCAGTACACGTTTTATTTTTTGAAACGCGTGTAGTGATGCAGTAGGCTTTTACTATCAACGTGAAAACGTTACGATTTGCAGACGAAGCAGAAAAAGGGGGATTTTTGTACGCCATTGTGACAGCACTGTTCTCTTTTACCTTTTCTCTTTCCTGTTGTTGAAGTCATTCGTTAGGGGTTTCATTTACTTTTTAATTTATATATGGGTATTTAGAATGTCTCACAACACCGATATATGACCATCGTCTTTTCCTTATATAGTCAGAGACATATTTCTGCCTAGAGTCTTCTCTTATTTGTCGATTAGTCTTGAATTCTTTCCAACTGATGTTCATAAATTTTCTAAGACATTTGTTCTCGAATGTATTCAGCTTGTTCTCCAACGATTTTGTTATTTTCCAACTCTCACAGCCGTATGTTAACACTGAGATAACATTTGAATTAAACAGACGAAGCTTGGTATGTATATTCAATGATCGTAATTTCCAAATGTTAGATAATCTATTGAAGGCGCTAGCTGCCAAAGCAATTCTAGTATGGATTTCTCTTGTTGTGTCACCATCCTGAGTCATTTTACTGCCTAAATAATTGAAACTTTCAACTTTCTGTAGTTTTCCCCCGTTCAAGATGATATCAAAGGTCTCGTTAGAAAAGTTCATAGCTTTAGTTTTAGAGGCATTTATTTGGAGACCTATTTTAACCGAGAGATGACACAAATTATTTACTGCTTCTTGGGATTGTCTGGGTGTTGAACTTAAGAATGCTAAACCATCTGCGAAATCCAGGTCCCCCAGAAATTTTCCATTTGTCCATTTTATACCTAATTGTTCATTGTGGGTATAGTTTCTCATAACCCAATCAATAGCTATTCCAAAAAGTAGTGGTGACATAATACAGCCTTGTTTCACCCCTGTTTCTACTGTAAACCATTCTGTATTCCCTTTATTTGTTCTAACACAACATCTTGCATTGTCATATAGCGCTTTGATTATATTCACATATTTTGTTGGAAAACCATAGATTGTAAGTATCTTCCACAATGATGGGCGGTGTAGACTATCAAAGGCTTTTTGAAAATCGACGAAGGTGATAATAAGTGGCGATTGCATTTCCACTGATTCTTCTATAATTGTTCTTAGTGTGAATATTTGATCAATACATGATCGTTTCGGCCTGAAACCCGTTTGTTCTTCTCTGATCTTTTCGTCAGCATGTAATTTAAGTCTTTGTAACATCATGCAACATAATAATTTTCCAGGTACTGATAATAGAGATATACCACGCCAGTTATTACAGTCTGATAGATCACCTTTCTTCGGTAACTTTACAATAATACTGTCTTTCCATTGTTGTGGTGGTTGTTCTTCTCTCCATACTTCATTTATAATATCTAAAATTCTCAAGAGGTTGTTGTCATTAACTGCTTTAATCATTTCCCCTGAAATTTCGTCAACTCCAGCAGCTTTAAAATTTTTAAATCTTTTAACGGCTTGTTTGATCTCGTCCAGCGTGAATTCATCACAAGTTATTGGCAAGGTGGTTGTGGGTGTTTCATTATTAAAATCAGGTGTTACTGTTGGTGGTGGTCTGTTTAGCACCTCCATGAAGTGCTCAGCCCATCTCTTCATTTGTTATTTTTCTGTTGGTATTGAATTCCCTAATTTACCTTTAACAGGTGTTTCCATAGCAGTAGGCTGGTGACATAGTTGTTTTGTAATTTGATAAAGGCACCTACTATTACCAGTTCTTGCAGCATTTTCAACTTCTACGGCCAGTTCATTGATGAAATGTCTTTTATCTCTTCGAGTTTTTGTCTTCACTTCTTTATTTAGCAAGTTATAAGTTAGTTTGCAAGATTCAACTGCATTATGTGTACTTGCCGCTAGTAGTTTAAGTTTTGCTGTTTTCCTTTCTTGTATTTTATCCCAAGTATCTTCTCTCATCCATTTTTTCTTTTTATGTACTAGGTATCCGGTGGTCGCTACAGCTGCTTCTGTCATTGCTGTTCTCAGTTGTTCCCATTTAGTATCGATTGTCTCGGTGGTGATATCGTTGTCAATTTTGCCTAAAGCATCGAAATAGTTGTTCATTTTGTCATTATATTCCTCCTTTATATCATTTGATTGCAGTCTGTGTACATCTATTCTTCTATTTTTATTCGGTTGGTATAACTTCTTCAGTTTAATTCTCCAATGAATGAAAGAAGTATTTGCATCACGCAAACTTTTTCATGTTAATTTATTCTTCCCAAGACGGAGTCACGAAAACGCGGGCGGGTGTGGGATAGGCTTTCATTTTCTCTAGCGCGAACACTTTTTTAACATACGGTTAGCCTCGAGGCATCGGTGATGATGTCGGGCAATAAAGACGGGCTTTATTTAGTTTTTCTTCTACTTTTTAACTCTTTAGTTAATTATTAATGAAATTTGAAGTAATTGTATCACTGATCTCACCACACATCCCCCTGTTAAGAACATGCACCCACGTGCTAGTTTAAAATCTGTGATACACATTAGATCAACTAACTCAACTACTCTATATGATTATTCCGGGTTTCTTCTGGAGGGTGTCTACTTAAAAAGTCTGCCCCACATTTTGCGAACCCAGAATGTATTCAATGGTGAACGAATATGGTTGAATGAGTAAAGACCACCTTAGCAAACGGGTATTCCCATTTTTGCCTGGGCCAAGAATACTAACGGCTGATGATCTGATTGGACCACAAAAGTTATACCATATAAATAGATCTGGAACTTCTTAATCGCCCAGACTAATGCAAGACATTCTTTTTCAATTGTAGAGTAATTTTGTTCAGCTCTGTTAAACTTGCGACTGGCATAAGCGACTGGGTTTAATTCCAAATTTGGTGAAGAGGACCTCTGTAACAAAGTGGCCCCCAAGCCCACATTACTAGCGTCCGTTCTTACCACGAATTCCTGAGTCAAATCAGGTAATTTCAAAATAGGCCTGCTAGTGAGTTTTTCTTTTAACTCATTATAAGCCAATTCGCACTGTGTCGACCATTCAATCTTATCAGGTTTTCCTTTACGAGTCAAATCTGTCAGAGGCGCACACACGGAATTAAAGTTTTTAATATATTTTTGATAAAAGCCACAAAGTGACACAAAAGATCGCACATCTTTCTTGGTCTGTGGTCTGGGTGCTCTCTGCAATTTCTCTAGATTCTTGGGGTCAGGGGTCATGCTACCCTGATGTACAGTATATCTCAAGAATTCTAGTTCCTTAAATCCTATACAACATTTCGTTGGTCTAGCAGTCAAGTTTGCCTCTCTGAGTCTCTCAAACAGCATGTTCAAATAGTTAACATGGTCCTCAAATGTTTCCGTCGCGATAAGAATGTCATCCATGAAATTAGAGATGCATGGATTCTTCAGCGGTTCCAACAGTTTTCGCATCATTCTGGAAAACACACTCGGCGCATTTTTCAACCCAAACGGTAACATGTTGAATTCATAATGCCCTTCCGATATACTAAACGCCAGATAAGGTCGAATCTCAGTCTTCACTGGGATTTGGTAATACCCTTTACTGAGATCTACCTTGGAAAAATATTTTGCCTTATTCAGTCTGGCAAACAGTTGGTTAGTATCAGGTAATGGATCCACCTGACTTTCTGTGATAGCATTCAGTTTCCTGTAATCTATGCACAGTCTATGTTCCCCAGATGGTTTTCTCAACAAAACCACACTAGAGCTATAAGGAGATTCATTGTGAGAAATAATCCCTTTTTGTAACAAATAATCTATCTCCTCTTTCAGAGCTTTTTCTTTTGCGAATGGGATAGAATAGGCCCTCATACAGATGGGTGTTGTGTCTAGTAGTTTCATATCATATTCCAACAAATTTGTGTGCCCCGGCTTATCCGTTAACACGTCTGCATGTTTCTCCAGAACCTTTTGAATCTTCTCCCTCTGTCCTTTTGTCAGGTGATTACTGATTTTCACCTGTGCAAACGTTTCACTGGGTTTCAGTGGATATTCAGAAGAGGTGAGAGGATCATTTTTTCATTTCGGTTGCTATGGCCAAGGTCATTAAGTGTGTTCCTTCCAAATTACTTCTTTCTTGGTATTTGTTTAGGAGGTTCACGTGATAGACTTTTTCCTTTCCCTTCTTGTCTATCTTATAGCTTGTTCTGGATACCTTTTCCAAAACTGTATATGGACCTTGCCATCCGATTTGAAGTTTATTGCTGCTACCGGGTAGTAGAAGAAGCAGCTTCTCTCCTACAGCAAGCTCCCTATCCTTCGCTTTCTTATTGTAATATGCAGCATGTTTCTTCCTGGCGTGTCTTAAGTTATCATTTGCAATTTTCCAGCCAGTTTTAAGACGAGTGGTCAGCTCGTTCACATATTGATATGATGAGGTACAGTCTCTTCTGCCTTCTCATCGGTCCACGTCCTCAATAAGGCTTCCATTGGACCTTTTATTGACCTCCCAAATAATAAGGTTGCGGGTGCCATCCCGGTCGAATTATGTGGAACTTCCCGGTACGCAAACAACGCAGCGGGCAAATATTGGTCCCATGTATCCGGTTTTTCATGTGCCAACTTCCTCAGGATAGAAATGAGAGTCCCATTGAACCTCTCTACCTGGCCGTTCCCTTGGGGGTGATACGGACTACAATGGAAGTGCTTGGCTTGGAAGATCCTGAAAATTTCCTCAGTTAGTCTCCCCTTGAACTGTGATCCATTATCAGTCAAGATTTGGTGAGGGAAACCTTACCTAGTGAATATGGTGAGTAATGCCTCTGCCACATGTTTCGAGTCGATCGATGACAGGGCTACCGCCTCTCTCCACATAGAGCAAGTGTCCACCAGAGTAAGGATGTAACTGTTCCTCTTGGTACGTGTGAGAGGTCCCACAATACCCACTGCAACTCTTTCAAAAGGGGTTCCCACTATTGGCATCTCCCCTAGAGTTGCAGGTGCAGTCCAATGCTTTGGAGCTACCCTTTGACATTCTGGGCAGGATTTTACATATCTCTTTATATCTTCCGTTATTCCTGGCCAAAAATAATGACAAGCTATACGCTGTCCTGTTGCGCTAATCCCCATGTGACCACTAAAAGGCATAGCATGTCCTAACTCCATTACTTTTTCCCTATATGAATTGGGAAGAACCAGTTGTCCGTGACCATTTGAACCAGTTCCGGCCTTCCTATAGATCAGTTTTTTCTTCATATAAAATTCTCCTTTATTAGGAGGGGAATGGCATTTTGGGAGTTTCTTAAAACACGGCTTCAGTGACCTATCCTCAGCCTGTGCCTTCGTCATCTCCTCTGGATGAGTATTTATAGGTTCATCTTCTTCGACTGTGACCTGGTCTGCACTGTGGCCATGAACACAGGTCTCTTGGGATTCCCCAAGAAGACATAACGACACCCCAATATCAGAGGGTAGATGGGTTCGTTTATCACTGCTGCTTTGATTACTCCTTCCACATAGCGAGTTTTCACAGTTATCCTTGCGATGGGAAGTGTCATGGTTGTTACGTCCTTGGTTGCA
Source organism: Oreohelix idahoensis (assembly GCA_024509875.1). Lineage (NCBI taxonomy): Eukaryota > Metazoa > Mollusca > Gastropoda > Stylommatophora > Oreohelicidae > Oreohelix > Oreohelix idahoensis. The sequence goes on along the minus strand of JAMPIV010005235.1, from coordinate 908,292 downwards.
GCTTGGATCTCCACTGTTTCTGTGGTGTATTGATCTACGTGCTCCAGGTGAGAACTCACAACAGAATCAAAATCTAATCCAGTATCATAAAGGCACCCTATGGTGACCCCATTACATACTACATCTTCACACACTGGGGGGTGATAAGGTTCCTGCTGTTCCGTTGGTTTTGCAATTAATCCCTTGTTCCCCGTTTTCATTGCAGCGAAGGAAGGAGGTTTCCTGTTACAAACTTTGGTGTCACGAGTGTCCCTCTTACACCATTTACACCATGTCTTTCCTTGGTTGAAAGGTTTTCTTTCATTGAATTTCCGGTCATTGAATTGTGGGTTTCTATCTCTATGGTCATATCATTGCCTATCAAAGTTGGGCTTATCTCGGTTACCCTGATCTCTATTGTCAAATTTATTTGAGTTTTGTGGGGCCTTATTGTTATCTATATGTTTCTTTCTTGCGCCAGCTACTTCTGCCTGGGCCGCCTGATACCTCTCAGCGACATTAAGTACCTCACCCAAACTCTCTGCACCTTGTTTCATGAGAAACTTTCTCAGGTCTGGAGCCATGGACTCTCTTAATTGTTCTATCATGATCATCTCTTTAAGATCTTGGGTTTTCCCCAGAGCAGTCCATTTCTCCAAATAGGTTTCCAATCTGGCAGAGAATTGGTGGTATGTCTCCCCAGACAAAAGTTTGGCATTTCTAAACCTCTTTCTATAAAACTCACCATTTTTCTCGTATCTAATCAACAGAGCCTGCTTTAACAAGTCATAATTGTCTTGATCGTCCCTGCTCATTTTTGCAAAGACTTCATACGCTGTTCCCCTAAGACCCTGTGATACCTTCAAACTCCACCTTTCTTTTTCCAACCCATAAGTTGTAGCTAGTACCTCGAATCTATTTAAAAATGATTCTATGTCATCATCCCTTTCAACAAAATGATCTAAATGGAACCCCATAGCTGAGTTAGAGGCCCCCTGACTGGCAGTAGCATCAGAGGTAGAGGGGATGTGACCATTTTCAGGAGCATGGCCTTGCAACTCTAACTACATTAGTCGTAACTCGTGCTCCCTCTGTAATCTCTTATCTTCTGCTTCTCTTCGCTGTCGTTTATCTTCAGCTTCCCTCTCGGCAGCCAATCTTTTATCTTCTGCTTCCCTTTGCAGTCGTTTTTCTTCAGCCTCAATTTGTAATCGTTTAATTTCTTTATCTGCTTCAATTTGTAATCTCTTTTCTTCAGCTAATCTATCTAACTCTAATTTCCTTTCTGTGGCTAACTTCCTATTTTCTCTATCAATATATTTGTCACACTCTGAGGTTACATACTGGACCAGCTCTGGCCCATCCATGCCCATCTCTCTGGCAGTCTGCACAGCAGCAGATCGAAACTTCGCAAAGTCCGACATCGGATCAATTATAAAATGTTCTAACTAAATTTCTAAAATAAGTACAACTCTAATTAAATTATTCCAGGCTCTGACAATTCATCAATGTCCCAAATCTTGGGCAATATTAATAATGGGGATTCCTTGGGTAAATTAGAAATGATGTTAATGCTAAATCCCAGAACAGGACCCCAATTTATGTAGTAATATTATACAAATTTAAAAATATCCCGGGCGAGCGTCCCAATATATGTAGCAAGTGTAATTTGCTGGAGAGGTTATGATGTTATAAGAAAGAAAGATTGCTAGATATGTGTCAACCGTGTGAGGTCAAGCTATGTAAGACCCTGATTCTAATAGTTGATGAAAATGATGATGAGTGTCAGGGTACCTAACGCTACCTCTCTAGATCTAACACGGTGCTGTATTTTATTTCTAGTGTGTGGTGTTTGATGTGGCTAGTGTCTAGGGAATGCAATGAAATGATGATACATCAAAACAAGATACTACAACACACTAATAGTAAAGTAATAAGTCTGTGGGTTAAGTTTTTCTTCGAATATGAATTCTTTTTTTGTACAATTTTAATCTGCCTGTCCTGCCATATCTTTTGGACAGGTCTTTGAAAATGAGGAAAATATATTTTACACCAAATGATTAACTAAAATGGGACTCTTTGTCCAATAAGAATAATAATAATATATTGTTCCTGTAGGTGTATTCACAGACTGTTAGTTATTACATACTAGTAAAAGTCATTATAGGAGGAGCTGTTGTGATCACCATGCCCCTATCTGTAAAGTTAATTTTGGGGAAAAACACTTTATTCAGATGAACTGTCAGATGTCCCGAATATGTCAACACACAGAAGCTCCTTCTGGTTAATTGACGACAATATAAACTTTCACTGGAGACTGTTGGTCTTCACAAATTTTTCATCAGGTTTCCTGTCACCGGCTGGTAACAGGAAATAAAACTTTGCAATATAAAGGACACCCTGGCCTTTTCATCTCTGATTTAGATTCCCATTAACTATTTATACATGATATGATGGGGTCAGCCTCGTGTGCATACAAGTGCACCAGCCCCTAGCTCATATGACTTCACCTTTCTGTGACCACACCTCAGGTCCATATGGCGGATACGCCACTGTAATTTTACATAGTGTTCTTTAATACAATAACGTGGAGTAAACACATCTCTTTTTGTGTGATTTTCTTGTCTTTTTCTAACTATCAACGCTCTAGGCATGTTGATGAGTGTTCATGGAACACAGAGGCTTGCTAACATATTATAGTATAATAATAATATTTGTCGTAATTTTTGTATCTGAGAGAGTTCTGATGGATATTGGTCCTTTTAGAGTGTAGAATGATAGTGAAGGCTCTGTGAGTATAAGGATTTAGGAGAGTGAGGTAGTAGATTCACAAGGGCTGGGGAAGAGTAAGGACAGTCTCTTATTACGACACTATTTGTCTCTCAAAACTATTCCTACCACTCTTCTGAACAAACAGTTGTTTGTCAGTTCCAGTCGCTCATGCGCACACACCGATTTGGTGATTCTGACGCACAACGTACATGAATACACACTACGATAACAAAATATGGGAAATGTTTGGGTTTTGGGCCAGCCGACACCAAATGCTAATAAAGTTTTTAATACATTTATTATCATAAAATCAAGTCACAAGTAATATCAATTTACAGTCAGAAATCAGGGGTTACAAAATACAAAATGACAGGTGGGGGGGAGGGGGGGGTTGGGGAGAAGTATCCAATGCACCTTTTCCCGCTTGCATCTACTAACAGAAAAGACCCGGTCCCAAGGACGAGAAGGGGGGGGGGGGGGTGATGATCAGAGATAGGCAATTTAACCCAATGGTAAATTTATTACTCTGAGTCAAGGGGGCTACAGTAATAAGGGGTAAAGGAAAAGCTAGGGGGTCATCAAATGTTTTCCTTTAATCAACCAATTTTCCCGGGAGGAGGAAATGCTCACAGTTAAATAATCCCGCTAGGAGAAATCCCGTACAATTAATACAGTACACCTTAATACTAGGTTGAACTAATTATAAAGGTAAAAAGATTAAATCTCTATTTTCATTTTAAAAAAACACGCTTGGCTGGCCAGCACACAGTCACACACACACAGACTTACCAAATGGTGAATTCTGGCACTTCATAGGAAATACATTTAAAAAAACAGCACTAGGTAAAAGTATTTTCTTCCGTGTACAGCCCCAGATTAGCGGGTTGTTGAAGTTAACAAAGGGTCCCGAAATCGCTGGACTTTGAAGTTTAACGGTACTGTTTGTTTATTAGATAAAGTTCCTAAAGAATGGCACAGGCACTTGGCTAGGTGTGAGGAATGGTGTGGTGTCTAAGATTGGCACAGCTGGTGGAGATAACTTTCTTTTGCAGTAATGTCACAAACTACAAAACACTGAGGTAAGTTCTTCAGGGGGTGGTAAAATCCAATGATCATGCTTGACAGACAGTGTCAGGGAAATCTATGTTCTTCTTCACAAATAGAGCAGTGAGTAAAATATTGCTACTGTTGACTGTTCTTCTTCCAGTTTGATAACTATAAAAAACGACTTTATGAATTGGGATTTTAAAATAGTCTTTGGGTTTGCTTTGTTTCTGTATACTTCAGATAGCTGAATCCCAACAGGATCGCCACAAAGATTAAATTTCAAATATGTTCATAAGTCACTGGAGTAATCGAACTGAGTCGGCAAGACTCTAGATATATATTATTGCTGCGTAATGGCTGCTTAAATGATGTTTCATTGCTGCTAAATTGCTGGGATGCGAGGTTCAAAAGATCATTCTGGATGCAATAGAAAAAATATGAAATACAATAAAATCATATTAAAATCCAAATCGCGATACATTTACAGTTTAACTATTTTCTGCACTCGCGTCTTCAATTAATAAAGCAAGAAAAAACTTCCCGTGAGGTTAATAGTTGAAAGCACATCTATTTATACAGAACTAAACTGTTTTTAAGTTATAATTCCCTTAAGCGGCTATTGTATTAGGAAATAAACTTATAGATGTAACATTTAGTTAGCACTAGAACTTAGAAGATGGGCTTATTTAATAAGGTTAAATTTACACCACAATCCCGTGAACTAAATATGAAATAACTAGACCACTGATCACTCGAAGCTAAAGTATAAATTACCGTCTGCACAGAAAAAGAATTTCACTCCAATAGCCAACAATTTAGATGAAATCTAACAGGAATTTAGCTATATGCTAGTGAATCTTAGAATTCTGTCAGACCGAATGATAACGTTGCCCTTTTCAGATTCTGTATTTATCTATTAGAAAGGCAAGATAAATGGTACGTTTGAAAATTTCGCGCCTCTTCAGTTCCCAGGGAAGTCGAAGTTATTTAGCCGCCATGCTAACCACGATGGCCCGACTGGCTTCCGATCTACGTTCGTCTCAGGCTGCTCGCACGAGGATGTGAAATTTCGGCGAGACTATCCTCGTTCGCGGTGAGTTTCCTGATTCCTCAGATTGTATCCGCTACGCTGAGCGTTCCGTCTTTCGGGCAAGTCCGCCGGTGGCCACAGAAGTGCGAAGTCTGCAAGAAGCTTTCTTCTGACCGCTCGTGTCCGTCTTGCGAACGGTTCAGTGTTCGTACGGAGATGCTAAACTTCTGCTTCTCTGTTCTGGGGATATTCTTTGACTGCTTTGATCATAGCCGCTACTCTTCGTTGATGAAAAGTTACAACAATACTGATGTTCAGGGATTCTAATGTTATGAAAAGCTAAAGTCCCTTTAATCATCCATCAAATCAGGGAAAATTCACTTGACAAACTAGACGTACGTCACAATCGTCTCCACTTTTAGACATGAAACCATTTTTCATGTTTCCTTCTTGACAATGGAGGTGACCTGATTGGTGGCTTTAGGATGAGTGGTATCTTCAGTTTGCTCTTCTTCCTCTGTAGACCAGTTTCTACTCAAGAAGTCAGCTCCGACATTCTGTTTTCCTGGAATATATTCCACTTTGAATGAATAAACAGATAACAATAAGGCCCATCGCATGATCCTAGCGTTGAATTCCTTATTGGCACCAAGAAATGCTAACGGAGCGTGGTCTGTTTGCACTGTGAAAGATGTACCATAGAGAAACTCATGATGGCGTCTGATACCGTCAATCAGAGAGAGGCATTCTCTTTCGACTACGCTGTAGTTCCGTTCAGCTTTATTTAATTTCAGACTGCCATAGGCAACTGGAAATAGCATGTTTGGGTCACTGTCATCGGCTTGAAGCAGTGTTGACCCGATGCCCTGACCTGACGCGTCGACCCGTAATACAAAAGGTTTCTTGAGGTCAGGCAACCTCAAAATGGGGTATGCAGACAACTGTCCATTCAAAGTGCTGTATGCGTGTTCGCACTTTTGATCCCACATGACCTTATCAGGACAACCTTTCTTGGTGAGGTCAGTCAGAGGTGCCGTAAGTCCGTTGAAGTTCTCGATGTATTTCTGATAATATGCACATAGTGATAGGAAGGAACGCACGTCTTTCTTCGTTCTGGGCCTTTTGGCTGCAGCTATTTTCTCCACGTTCTTCTGAACAGGCCAACTACAGCCGTGGGAAATAGTATGCCCCAAGAAGTCTAGCTTTTCAAACCCGATGAGACATTTGCTAGGTCTGGCTGTGAGACCAGTTTCCTGTAGTCTCCTGAGGAGCATAGCAACCGTAGCAATATGTTCGTCGTAGGTTTCCGATGCAATTAATATGTCATCCATGAAATTATGGATGTGGGGACTTTGCAAAGGTTCTAACAGCTTCCTCATCATTCTGGTGAACACTCCTGGTGCGTTATGCAATCCGAACGGCATCACATTAAATGTGTAATGTCCTTCACTAGTGCTGAAAGCTAGCAAAGGTTTAACTTCCTCCTTGACTGGTATTTGATAATAACCTTTACTGAGGTCAATCTTGGAGAAAATCGTTGCCTTGCTGAGCTTGGTGAACAACTCAGAAACAGTTTGGAGAGGTTCGGGCTGGAATTCCGTAACAGCGTTTAGTAGCCGGTAATCTATACACAGCCGAACTTCCTTATTGGGCTTCTGCAACAGCACTACACTTGAACTGTAAGGACATGTAGACTCACTGATAACTCCTGCCTGACGCTGCTTGTCTATTTCTCCGCGAAGTGCATCAGCTTTAGCGTACGGGATGGGGTAAACTCTGGTTCGAACAGGGGTCTCGTTTGTTAATTTCATGTCAAATTCGATGTGATTTGTTCGACCAGGTACATCCGTTAAGACTGCACTTTAGTGTTTTAGTAGCGCCCTGGTTTCTGTTTGTTGCTCTGGTGAGAGATTGTCGCCGAACTTGACATCTTTAAAGGATTCTGTGGATTGCAGTGGATACTCCATGCAACCATCATCATCGTCCTTGTCTTCCGTTGCTATGGTGACAGCCAGGAGGTGCTCGGAGGATGGCACCGGTCTGTCCAAATATTTCTTAAGCAGATTTATGTGGAAGACCTTCTTTTTTCCTTTGATGGAGATCTTGTAATTGGTATGTGAGATCTTTTTAAGGACGGTAAACGGCCCTTGCCATCCGATGCGAAGTTTATTGCTTCCGGTTGGAAGTAGCAACAAAACTTTCTCCCCTCGTTGTTGTTCTCTCTCTTTTGCAGCTTTGTTGTATCTTTTAGCATGTTTAGCGCGGGCTTTCTTAAGGTTGGTTGTAGCTAGATCCCATCCTAGCTTTAGCCTTTCATAAAGCTCAGATACATACTTGCTTGCAGAGACGACTGTCTCGTCAGCCTTTTTTGTCTGTCAGGGACCGAAGTAAGGCTTCTAGTGGCCCCTTAATAGGTCTGCCAAATAAAAGTGTAGCAGGCGGGAATCCCGTAGACGCTTGGGGTACCTCTCGGTAGGCGAATAAGGCAGCCGATATATATAGGTTCCAGTCTTCCGGTTTCTCCTGACCCAGCTTACGTAACATGGTGGTGAGGCTGCCATTAAAACGTTCCACGAGCCCATTTCCAGCCGGATGGTAGGGACTTGTGTGGATATGTTTGGCCCTCAAGATCTTAAAGAACTCCTCCATTAACAGGCTACGGAATTGGGATCCATTGTCCGTCAAAACTTGTTGAGGGAATCCCAACAGTGTAAAGATTTGCACAAGGGCTTCTACGACATGCTTGGAATCTGTGCATGTTAGCGGTACAGCTTCGGCCCACATTGTGCAAGTGTCTACTAATGTCAGGATGAACCTGTTCTTTCTTTTGGTCCTTTCCAGGGGTCCAATGATGTCGACAGCAACCCGTTCAAATGGAGTCCCCACAATTGGCATTTGCCTCATGGGTACTGGGGGTGTCAAGTGCTTAGGTGCTACCCGTTGGCACTGGGCGCAGGATTTCACATACCTGATAATGTCAGAGTTCATTCCTGGCCACCAATAGTGGGTTTTTATTCGCTGATTAGTGGCGTTTTGTCCCATATGTCCGCTAAAGGGAAGAGAGTGTCCCATTTCTAAGATCTGGCTTCTGTACTGCGTCGGTACTAGGAGCTGGTTATTCCCCGTGTCCGGGTTGCCCGTTCTACGATACAATACGCCGCCCTTAGAAAAGATGTCTAAGTTGTGTCTGGGGTCCTTAGCCATGGGCAGTTTTCTAAAGCAGGCCTCCAGAGTAGGGTCCTTTTGTTGCGCCTCCTTCAGTTCATTCGGCAATAAATTTGGCGCAGGCTCCCTCTCCTTCTTGGCTTGCCCTCTTGTGGTTACCGCTGCCACAATCGGCTCCTTTTGTCTCCCAATAAACACATATCTACATCCCAGGATAACTGGGTAGATAGGATCATCCATAATGGCCGCTTTAATAACTCCTCTGACAAAGTCAGAGTGTATTTCTACCAGTGCGATAGGAAGCGTCCTGGGTGCATCACTCCTGAAAACTCCACTAAGTTTGACGGTTCCCTCTGTCTCCTGACCGGGTTTGACTAGGTGCTTAGCGACAATACAACTAAAGCTTAATCCCGTGTCAAAAAGACAAGTAGTTGAGGTACCATTCAAAATTACAGTTCCTCGAGTTGAGGGTAGGTCCCCCTCAGGTTGAGAATCACTGACATTGACTCTACCTTTTGATGCTGTATGCAAACATCCGATGCGGTTCGCACCGGTTTGTTTGCCCTGATCAGACGTTCCTGTTGTAGGGGTCTTCCCTTTTCTTCGACCTTGGTGGCCGCGCTGTCACGTAGGCGTGGTGGGTTGATCAGAAGTATTATTTGGGGGGTATCGGGTTTTGTAGAATTTCGATTTTTCCTGGGGAGGTCTCTGGTTATTATTATCTCGTTGGTTATAAAGTTGAGAAGGATTGGAAGAATAGGATGATTGCTCTAGATTTTGTTTTCGAGATGGCTCATCTGCGGGTTTACGTTTAGTGCTGGGAAGTTCGGCCATTGCATTGCTATAGCGTTCGGCCTTATTGAGGATGTCCTCAAGCCTGACTGCCCCCTGTTCAGCCAAAAATCTACGGGTGTCATTGGACAAAGTGGATTTTATCTGTTCAACAAGAACAATTTCTAGAAGTCCCTCATATGAAAGAGGTAATTCAGATAATTCAATGCACTTTGTCAAATAGCCCGTGAGACGTGAAGAGAACTGCGGAAAAGTTTCCGTGCTCTCTTTCCGGTGGTTTCTGAACATTTGCAGAAATTTTCGGGCGGTCATTTCAAACCGCTCTAGCAAGGCCTTTTTCAGCATGTCGTAATCATGTTGGTTGGTTCCCAGCTTTGTGTATACGTCATAAGCATTGCCTTTCAATGACGTTGAGAGTTTAAGTGCCCAGCGGGTACTCTCTAACCCATACAGATTGGTGAGCCTCTCGAATTTTTCTAGGAAGCTGTCAATTTTTTCGTTAGGGCTAGGAAAATACACTAAAGCAAAAGACATCGCAGTTAATTGGGCAGATTGAGTAATTGAGAAGTCCAATGACTGAGACTGGGGCGACGACGGCTCTCCATTATTTGAAGTAGAGGCACTCCGACTCTCTAAAGCCTTGAGCGCCAATTCGTGCTGTCTTTCCCTCTATCTTTCTCTCTCTCTGCGGGCTTCCATCTCTGCCTCAATTTTCTTCTGCTCCAATTGACGATCGTCCGCTTCTTTCTTCTTAGCCCTCTCTCTTTCTTGATCCACGTCATACCTTTCCATTTCCTGGTTGACAAACTCGTTTGCAGCTTCTGGCTCTAATCTTGCCTCTTTCGCCTCCTGTCTCAACATGGCCCTCATCCTAATTCTCTCTGTCATGATAAAGAACCGGATGCTTCTAAGACTAAAGAATAGGAAGAAGAAACAAGGAGGGGAAAAAACTCAAAGCCGCTACGAGAAAAAAACACAAAGTATAAGTTTACTTGTGTTACCTACTACTAGTCCGCTGGGAGGACAACATTAGACAATCTTTGAAGGACCGAGGACTAGAATGGAACCAGGCCAAGAAGAAGACAGCTGATAGAATAGTCTGGCGCTCTCTCTCTTCCAAACCTCTACACCTCACGGTAGAAGAGGAACGACTAAGTAAGTAAGTAAGTACCTACTACCTTGTACTATGCTAACTTATCGCTGCTATTATCTGGCAATTAAGGCTCTAAACGCAAGCGACTAATGCCACTAAAATGGTAAGTTACACTGGAAAAATTTATTTTTACTAAAAGTAGAGCAAAATTTATGAAAAACAATTTAAAGGAAAAAAAAATTTCCTGAAAATTTTAATTCTCCACTAACCGAACTCCGCCCTTCTGAATTCAATTAAAGAGTAGAGACGATGTTAACTAGATTTTAAAAAAATTTAGAACAAGCGTCTTTAGCTTTGCTCAGCTCTTCTAACTTCAAAAACCTTTTATGACTGAAGACAATCACGCAAACCCAGCAATTATATAACACAATTTCAATTTTCTCTGCCAGAGAATACAAAGGTGACAAATATTTTATTATCACTAACTTCCTGCTCCTGTGGAAAGAAGAAACCTGTAATACTTATTGTGTGGTCAGCCCAAAATACTAAAAGGCTTTGTTTAGGGGAAATAATTACTTTTTTTAAGATTATACCCTACTTCACAAAGACAATCAACCACACTCTATTTAAACTAGGCTCAGAATCCGGGACGAGCTAACCATTTATTGTCGTAATTTTTGTATCTGAGAGAGTTCTGATGGATATTGGTCCTTTTAGAGTGTAGAATGATAGTGAAGGCTCTGTGAGAATAAGGATTTAGGAGAGTGAGGTAGTAGATTCACAAGGGCTGGGGAAGAGTAAGGACAGTCTCTTATTACGACAATATTTGTCTCTCAAAACTATTCCTACCACTCTTCTGAACAAACAGTTGTTTGTCAGTTCCAGTCGCTCATGCGCACACACCGATTTGGTGATTCTGACGCACAACGTACATGAATACACACTACGATAACAAAATATGGGAAATGTTTGGGTTTTGGGCCAGCCGACACCAAATGCTAATAAAGTTTTTAATACTTTTATTATCATAAAATCAAGTCACAAGTAATATCAATTTACAGTCAGAAATCAGGGGTTACAAAATACAAAATGACAGGTGGGGGGGGGGTGAGGAGAAGTATCCAATGCACCTTTTCCCGCTTGTATTTACTAACAGAAAAGACCCGGTCCCAAGGACGAGAAAGGGGGGGGGGGTGTGATGATCAGAGATAGACAATTTAACCCAATGGTAAATTTATTACTCTGAGTCAAGGGGGTTACAGTAATAAGGGGTAAAGGAAAAGCTAGGGGTCATCAAATGTTTTCCTTTAATCAACCAATTTTCCGGGGAGGAGGAAATGCTCACAGTTAAATAATCCCGCTAGGAGAAATCCCGTACAATTAATACAGTACACCTTAATACTAGGTTGAACTAATTATAAAGGTAAAAAGATTAAATCTCTATTTTCATTTAAAAAAAACACGCTTGGCTGGCCAGCACACAGTCACACACACACAGACTTACCAAATTGTGAATTCTGGCACTTCATAGGAAATACATTTAAAAAAAACAGCACTAAACCTTGGCTTAGGTAAAAGTATTTTCTTCCGTGTACAGCCCCAGATTAGCGGGTTGTTGAAGTTAACAAAGGGTCCCGAAATCGCTGGACGTTGAAGTTTAACGGTACTGTTTGTTTATTAGATAAAGTTCCTAAAGAATGGCACAGGCACTTGGCTAGGTGTGAGGAATGGTGTGGTGTCTAAGACTGGCACAGCTGGTGGAGATAACTTTCTTTTGCAGTAATGTTACAAACTACAAAACACTGAGGTAAGTTCTTCAGGGGGTGGTAAAATCCAGTGATTATGCTTGACAGACAGTGTCAGGGAAATCTATGTTCTTCTTCACAAATAGAGCAGTGAGTAAAATATTGCTACTGTTGACTGTTCTTCTTCCAGTTTGATAACTATAAAAAACGACTTTATGAATTGGGATTTTAAAATAGTCTTTGGGTTTGCTTTGTTTCTGTATACTTCAGATAGCTGAATCCCAACAGGATCGCCACAAAGATTAAATTTCAAATATGTTCATAAGTCACTGGAGTAATCGAACTGAGTCGGCAAGACTCTAGATATATATTATTGCTGCGTAATGGCTGCTTAAATGATGTTTCATTGCTGCTAAATTGGTGGGATGCGAGTTTCAAAAGATCATTCTGGATGCAATAGAAAAACATATGAAATACAATAAAATCATATTAAAATCCAAATCGCAATACATTTACAGTTTAACTATTTTCTGCACTCGCGTCTTCAATTAATAAAGCAAGAAAAAACTCCCCGTGAGTTTAATAGTTGACAGCACATCTATTTATACAGAACTAAACTGTATTTAAGTTATAATTCCCTTAAGCGGCTATTGTATTAGGAAATAAACTTATAGATGTAACATTTAGTTGGCACTAGAACTTAGAAGATGGGCTTATTTAATAAGGTTAAATTTACACCACAATCCCGTGAACTAAATATGAAATAACTAGACCACTGATCACTCGAAGCTAAAGTATTAATTACCGTCTGCGCAGAAAAAGAATTTCACTCCAATAGCCAACAATTTAGATGAAATCTAACAGGAATTTAGCTATATGCTAGTGAATCTTAGAATTCTGTCAGAACGAATGATAACGTTGCCCTTTTCAGATTCTGTATTTATCTATTAGAAAGGCAAGATAAATGGTACGTGTGAAAATTTCGCGCCTCTTCAGTTCCCAGGGAAAGTCGAAGTTATTTAGCCGCCATGCTAACCACGATGGCCCGACTGGCTTCCGATCTACGTTCGTCTCAGGCTGCTCGCACGAGGATGGGAAATTTCGGCGAGACTAGCCTCGTTTGCGGTGAGTTTCCTGATTTCTCAGATTGTATCCGCTACGCTGAGCGTTCCGTCTTTCGGGCAAGTCTGCCGGTGGCCACAGAAGTGCGAAGTCTGCAAGAAGCTTTCTTCTGACCGCTCGTGTCCGTCTTGCGAACGGTTCAGTGTTCGTACGGAGATGCTAAACTTCTGCTTCTCTGTTCTGGGGATATTCTTTGACTGCTTTGATCATAGCCGCTACTCTTCGTTGATGAAAAGTTACAACAATACTGATGTTCAGGGATTCTAATGTTATGAAAAGCTAAAGTCCCTTTAATCATCCATCAAATCAGGGAAAATTCACTTGACAAACTAGACGTACGTCACAATAATCAATAACAACATTCAAACACAGTTCAATATGAGGACTCAATACTTTTTGCTCCCGGCATGTCCTTCACTTTTCCCGATAGCAGTATCTAGCTTTTTGCAGTTTTAATAAGGCATAAAAATAAATAAAAATTCTTACCCCAAATTCAATGAAATATAACACAAGTGACGATGACTTGCGACTATGGCCTCAGTTTCTCTGCCGTTGTTCAGACTGTTAATTTTATTTATTTATTCTACAATTAACACTTCTGTTCTCATCGTACTTGGATACAGAAAATTGTCTATACAAATGGTTACGAGCCTTCTAAGCTTTTGCTAATATCTATTTGGGCTGGCCAATGAAATCAGGCGACTACCAAATTTTGAATTTATTTTTGAAAAGCAAAACAAAACCCCAAACATACTATGAGTCTCGTAGTCCATTGGTCAGTCTGCCTTAGTTATGCCAATGCAAAAAGATGTTTAGTTTTTGGCTAACATTTTCCTGCCTCCCCCTTTTACTCCTAACGTCAACCAATCAGATTGAAACACTCCTATGCCTCTTTTTTCAAATTTGCGTCCTCAATGTTACCGATAAAATAAGCAAGAACGATAGTCTGTTCGTCACACTGTCCAAGAATATATAGTATTTCTACAATATTTTAGGTATTTCTGGAGCGATTTTTGATATTGAAACATATTATTGGTCAGAAGACTATAACCTATCAGCTGATATAATTTTTTTGTCAGTCTTTAGTGTCGTTAACAATTTCGTCTTTTTCCTTGTATTTTGGGTTTTCTCATATTTTATCACAATATCAATAAAATCTATCTTCTAATATATTATAAGGACTATGGAGGATTTTTATAGGTAATAATATTAATTCTATCCTTCCAAACTATCCTTTTTAGTTTATAAAGAAAGTCAGTTTCACTTTTGGTATCGTTTTCCTTACTCCCCCCTTTCTCTCAATACTAATTTGAATCGTCGCTAACTGCATGTCTAGCCTAACGAAGTGGCGGGGTAACACGGAGTGACTTTTCTCACGCCATAGTGCAAATTTTCAAACTCAAGGTTATTATGCGTCTAGAGACAATACACTACCGTAGTTAATTTTTCTCTCACTCGATTACCCTCCCCCTTTGTCTATTTCGTCTGTCGCTCCAATGAATGAAAGAAGTATTTGCATCGCGCAAACTGTTTCATGTTAATTTATTCTTCCCAAGACGGAGTGACGAAAACGCGGGCGGGTGTGGGATAGGCTTTCATTTTCTCTAGCGCAAACACTTTTTTAACATATGGTTAGCCTCGAGGCATCGGTGATGATGTAGGGCAATAAACACGGGCTTTATTTAGTTTTTCTTCTACTTTTTAACTCTTTAGTTAATTATTAATGAAATTTGAAGTAATTGTATCACTTAACTCACCACAAAAGTGAATACGTTTACATAGACATTTACACTGGTTTGAAACTATAAGTATTATACGAGTACTTAAAATGTACATCATTTCTTTCATCTTTCCCTCCCGCTCCATATGAACTTGAGACTACCTTTTGCTTTTAGTTCTCTTTAAGAAACTAGCGATAAAGCAGTCACCTGCCCTTGCAGTGGAGGGTCATGAAATCATCATTCTATACGCTGAGGTTGCAAGACTCAGATGACTTGGACATCCACTAGAGATTTTCACATATTAATATTCATATTGTAATATGTACATATTAGTTTACATGTTAGTAATGAAAAATATAGAATGTAAAATGACCACTTACGCCAATCCTAGCTCATGGACATTTTGCTCAGATGAATGAAGTTAAGGCACTTGATTAGGCCTCTTACACGTGTTCTTGGGGGTCGTTACTTTTTATAAGATAATTCCCTATATGACTCCGTGTGTTCAGTTTCTTCAAACAGTGGCTTCCATTATTAAATTGAAAGAGTTTTCCTGGGCTGTTTTATAAGTCCTTATGAATACTCCAATAAAAGGTGTCCGGTCTGATAAGATGGAATCCGCATTCTAACTACTGGCACGTCTGGTGTCTTTGGCAAGCAATTCTCACAGTGAAATTAGACATGAAAAGCGCCAGGTTATATTCACTGTCCTCCCCCGCATCTGTTTGTTATGAAGCTAAGCAAAAGCTCAAATCATTTAAAAAAAGAATGTTGGGTGGGGTAATTTCAAAATATTTCGACGTGGAATAGTTTTGCGCGTGATGCAAAGGTCACGTTTCCCATATATGGCAATAAAACCTTTGATGCCTTGTGTACCAACTCACAAACACATCGGTAAATTCTCTCAGCAATGTGTGTAAAATGTAACATCTTATTACTTTATCGAAAGTAATCTTGTCAGTCCTGTCTGTCCAAAATGTGTCATCCCGTATTACCAGCTTTGCGACCAGCGCAGTCTCGCCTTATCAGCAATTAAACAAATACGCTGAGCGATTTTAGATTTTAATCTGTAGTCTAATGTCGACTGCACTCGCAATAGCCAACATGGTTGTTGTTAATATTATCTCAGCCGCTCCTGTAAATGCTTAGGGAAGGGACGGGTAACAAACAGGCGTGGTGACTTATCTCTGAGAGGGGTGTAAGAAGGAAAATACAAAATATCTGCTACATGTAGCAGAGAAAGAAAGAGGGTGCCTTTCACTGAAACACGTAAATAATCAATATAACAAATGTCCAGGATACGGCAGTAGAGAACAAGAGAGCGACAAGAGAACGACCCAAAAGTCATTTTGTGACACGATCGCAGTAATATGAGCGATGAGCTAAATGTATGAAAACATGCCCTCTGAAAACAATTACAATGTGAGTTTATTTGAATTTAAATATTTAGGTGATTATAAAAGAGAATTATAGTTTGTCAATATAAAAGAGTATGATCTCAGTTTGGGCAGTTTAAAAGTTGATCAAACATTTGCCTTTCAATTGTGGTATGCCTCATCTCACCCATAAATAACTGGATGTAAGTTACCTTGATGATATTACATAAAGCGAGCACTAATGCAACAGGTAAAGCGTCTGTCTGCAACACAAAGGGTCAAGTGGATCTGGCAATAACAAGACGGATTTTTTCGAAAACACATTCTTGATCTTGGAGAAAGTTTTCTCGCATTCGTCTGGAACGAAGGACACGAGTTTTGTATTTCAGTTTACATACTGTCGATAACGAAAAATTCCTTTCGATACTCCGCCGAAGTAAGTTTCATGGTTAATGCTCCAGAAATGAGAACCTACTTAGCAGTTCGCTTCCTGGTGGTTTCAAAAATGTGAATTTCTTTTTCACGTTTTAAAAAAAAAAAATTGACGTGTATTCTGATTACTTTAATTCATTTTACTCAGTTCCAGATTTAGTTTTGTTTCTATGGCTTTTGGGAAGGTTAAGGCGGCCGGCGTGATGCTGACCACATCACCCCTAGTGTGCCGATGGTCAAGAAAATATGGGCTTAACACCATATTCCCAATATGCCTCAATGGGCGTGTAACGGGATCCCTTACCTTTTACCTTTACCTCTATGGCTATTTCCGTTGACAAATTATCATCGTTTTTGTTTGTTTCTTCCCGTTCTTCCTCTTCGTTTGTTATCGTTGTCGTTGACGAGATGCCACCAAAGAGTCTATACATTCAATTTTCTGCAAACAAATACAACGTAGTTTCTGAACAGAAGGGAACATTTCTTCTCATTACTACTCTTTGGATGTTTATTATTACGATAATAATATTTTTCTGTCGTAGATCTCCGATTTTTTTAGGAAGAATTTCATACATATATTCAGCTAAACGGCTATTCATAGCATTAATTATTTTATTCTATCAGATTATAATTTATAAAAACATAGAAAGATAGGTAAATACTGAGCGTTACCATTGTACCTGATTTGACCTAAACTGCGTCAATTAAAAGCCAAGTGATTCTTGTTTTAACAAGATTCATCCACGCGAAAAAAAAAAAAATCAAGAACAAATCGATTTATTTACGCGAGTTTTATTAATTATTGTTTTCAAACTTTCCCGATCCGATTCACGTTTTTTTTTCCTGGGAATCGACTGTTGCGTGGGTGGTTTTACTGGTGTTGGAGGGTCCTTCGTTCGATTATTATAAGTTTAGTTGGGATGCTTGCTTATTTATCATTACACAACTTGTGTCCAAGCAAACCCCGATTCCGTACGAACTCATCCATTATTACTATAAACTTCTTACAAGAAAGAGTTCATCAGGTCAAAGGACCGTCAACAATGCAAGTTGAAGCAATCAAACGTAATCAAAGGAATGTGGGTAAGCCTTCGATTCGAGTCCAATATTTATTACAAGTTGACGCACGAAGACAGTTCACATCGGTATACATTCATATATAGTCATTAGAAATTACATGCATAGTATTCATGTCCGTCCGTGTCAAAACAATATGTCAGAAGAACATCGTGGCTATATACGTGCGCTGTTGTAGTCAACAGCCAGAAATGAGCACATGAGTTCTTGACAGCTACAATTTGAATCATAATGCGATTCTCCTTCAGAGGATAACATGATCACCAACGCCAGTCGTGAGAGAATTCGATGATCATGAATCTAGTAGGCTTGCTGGAGTCCCTTGCTCATTCACACAGGTGTGGTTGATTTGAAAATTTTGTTGCCGATCGTTACTTTACAGAGTTAGAAAGGCAAAAACACTGTATCGTTTTGAAAATACAAGCGGCTTATGAAATAATATCAATATGACATGAAGCATGCAGGTGTGCAAAGATGACTCCACACAATAAAACAATTTATGTGATGTGATCAATGAGTCAGACAAATGAATAAACGCTTAAACTGAAGTAGGTTATTCAAGCTGCTATCTAACTATAGTGTTTTATTCCTTGATATATGCTTATCTTAATTTCTCTCTCTGTCTCTCTTTCTCTTCTCTCTCTCTCTCTATCTCTCTCTCTCTCTCTCTCCCTCTCTCTCTTTCTTTCTCTCTGTTTAGTATATGTATGAAGGCGAAGGGGATGATAAGAAATACTGGATGTGCGGGTCAGTTGAAGCAAATATTTGTAATTTTTTTTTTAAATTATGGAATGAGAGTAGGCTATGTCGAGGAAAAATGCACTTTGCGGCGATGTTATCCTACTAAAATTGTTATTGTTATCTAGTCCGCTTTTTTTTTTTCTTAACTTTGTTTCAAGCTAATGACTTAAGTTTAACCACCGTCGCAAGAGCATGTGTGACTGCTTTGTGCATTCTTCCTACTGGACCAGCAGCAGTGGCAGCACTATGCCCCGTAAAGAGCGCAATGGAAAATGCTGATGAATTATTTCGGTTTGGTTGGTTCCCTTGGTGTATCAATTTGAAGTTACAGGAAACGCCACATAATTTATTGGCGGTGGTCAGTATCGCTGCGTTTACTGGGTCGGTATGTGTCTGTCTCTGATGCTGTGTTGTTTAATTTATGCAATGCTCTTATATATTCTACTCATCAAAAGTCAAGGGCCACTTAGAAAAACCTTGGGTGAAACCATAAAACAAATCTGATATAAACGTAATTGGTATAAGTCAAAACGGCATTTATTGAATACCAAATTGACATGTCACGTAAAGAAATGGAAACACACATTCAAACGCAATGAAGCTGTGAAGTGTGTCACCCACCTTATCAAAATTCACACAATAGATATTGGACAAATAGACATTTCAAAATCGGGTATGACCACCGTTTGCAGCAAGGCATTCAAGACAGCGTAGACGCATCGAGTCCACAAGGGGGTCCAAAGAGTATCCTGAGGAACAGCTTGCCATTCCTGAAGCAGAAATGCAGTCAGCTGTGCAACATCCATTGGCAGGCGGTGATTTGTTGACAATCTTCGACCAAGGACATCCCAGAGGTGCTCAATCGGAGAAAGGTCAGGTGAATGAGCTGGCCACGCCATCCTGATGATCCCATGTTGCTGAATAAACTCATTCACCACACGAGCTTGATGGGGTCGAGCGTTATCATCTTGGAGGATGGCATTACCCCCTATGGCCTCCAGAGCAGGCTGAACAATTGGTCTCAAGATTTCTTTCTGGTATCTTGGGCCGGTCAAGTTGCCTTGGAGGATGTAGAGTGGGGTCCTGCCGTGTCTGTAGAAGCCTCCCCAGCCCATGACAGAACCCCTACCATAACGATCCACCTCTCGAATTGTGTCATCAGTAAATCGCTCTCCTGGTCATCTCCAAACTCGAATCCTGCCATCATTGAATGACACAGTGAAGCGAGATTCATCAGTGAAGAGAACTTGACTACATAGTTGCCTTGTCCATCGGATGTGCTCGCGACACCAAGCAACACGGGCTCTGCGATGAGCAGGAGTAAGAGGGATTCTGACTGCAGGACGTCGAGCAGCCAGTCCAAATTCATGTAAACGTCTGCGAATGGTGCTTTGACTGACATTAACGTTTACAATTTGTCTCAGCTGACATCTTAGAGTGGAACAAGTCACTGTTCGATGGCGCAGGGCTGACAACAAGAGGTACCGGTCATCGTGTCTATTGGTGCATCTAGGGCGACCTGGCCGGTGGTGATCCTCCACACTTCCTGTGGCCTGAAATCTCTCCAAAATTCTTTGGATAGTAGAGTGTGACACTGCAAGCCGTCTAGCAACCTCACGGACAGATAAACCACTTTCAACCCACGCTATAGCCCTCATTATTTGTAAGGTGTCAAGACTTCTTCTCGGTGGCATGGTTTTTGCAAGTGATGAAACTACCCTAAGTCTGCTGGTTGTAAAATAAATTAAGAGTGAACTCTGTTCACGAAAAGTCGCCATTGCACGTGGAATGTCAATCAGCACGATTACTTCACCTGTTTGGTTGTACGGAAGTTTGAAAAAACAGATTAAAATGTGAATTTATGCTCAGCAAACCAAATTGCACGTGATCACCATGGTTGTCGGTGAGTTGTTTTTATGCTTAACGTGCATGGAGGATTGTCAGAGGAAGATATTGCACCCATTTTTACTAAAAACTTCCTTCATTTAATCATTCTATGCGCTTATATAAAAGTGTATTGAAAATAATAGGGTGGTCCTTGGCTTTAGACGAGTAGTATAGCTCCCATTGTGTTAGGAAAAAATCATTACTCTTTGTTGATTCATTTTGGTCTAATAAACTGATCAGATCTTCGCCCCTGCAAGTACATTTTATTGTTATGTATCTAAGTGGTTCACTGCTCTGTTCCCCTGGTGTTCAACTTTCGCCTGCTGTTTCATTGAAATTGCAATTACAATCAAATGCTTTTCTCATCTTTCATGTCTATTCTATCTGTTATGTTTTAAAAAGAGTATGTTCCTTTCCCTTGGCTGTAAATACCATTTCTCTCTTTTTCATTCTTCGTTATTCGTTTTTTTTCCCGATCTGTCTTCTTATATTCTTGTTTTGGTTTGTTTCGTATTTTATTGTCTCGATCTTATACGTCATTTCCTTTGATACGGAATTTCTTTGATAAAGTGCCTCAGTGTTTTATTCCAAGATTTTCCGATCTACCTAAGTAACCTTTTGTGTGTTCGATAGTTTTGTTCATATTTTTTTCGTTTCGTTGATTATTTAATTTCTTGTTTCGATATTTCTTTCAGGTATTACGATTTACTTGTATTATTATTGTTCATTTTTCGCTCATCACTGTGGTTGATTATTTTTTCCATCTGCTTGTATCGCTCATTTTCTGTATGTTTATCATCGTATGTTTTTGTAGTATCTATATGTAATTCTTGTCCTTGTCACCTGTTTGTAACTGTGGCTGATGAAGGGTAAAACCCGAAACGTCCCTTGTTTCACGTGAACCGTTAATTTGTAGAACTGATTCAATACTGTTTTATTGGTTTATATATGTAAATACCATTGCAAGGAGCATAACCTAATATTAGAACTGCTTCCTTGTTTGTTTCTGTTTGCTGTAAATTATTCGTCTTTCTGAAAGCATATTCATCAAAACATACATTCAGTTTCCGTAACACATTTTACCTTCTGGGATGTGTCATGAATGTTCTGTTCTTGTCTACCTGGTGCAATCTACTCCATAAAGGTTTCCTTAGGTTTGTACTACACAGTTTTTCTATGCTCGTCTTTTTCATAAATGCCATCAGCTTAATTTCTTAAATTCCTGCCCGACTGCTATTGACGGCTTCACGCCTAAATTTGATTTAGCGTTCGTTTTAGAATCCATTTTTCTTTCACTTTAATTAAGCAATATAGAATTCACTGACAGATTGCTTGGTTTGTTGCAACGTAACCAGGTGTGTTCTGATTGAGCCTGCATGGCTACTTTAGTGACCTGCCAAGATACTGACACTATACTTCAAGTGGCTGATTGTTTTAGTTTCTGATGTGAACCAAGGTCGTCTTTATATTATATTTCCCAATACCCTATTTAACCGCACCTGAATTAGTTACGCCACTGTGTTAGAGGGGCGTCCAAAAATGTACATGTACCTAAATGAACGGCGTAATATTATGAACTCCGTCTGTTTTATCCTTCACTGCGTTTCTACCTGAAATTGATTTTTTTTTTAAACCTGTATATTTGTGGCATTGAATTAAATGGAACAGTGCCACTATTCAAGTGATTACTGCACTTTGTATCTACATTTTGCAAATGAGTTATTGTCAATTGGTACTCAGTGGTCAGTCCGGATTCAGACATTGTGGTGAACTTCTAAATACAATATCTAAATTAGATTATAACAGTATAGTGCCTAAAGTCAAAGATAAGATAGTACTAAAAATTTTCGGCGAGAATCGTAGGTTGTCGCCTACGCCTTCAGCTTATTATTTGCTAACGCATAAGCCGAACAAAACGGTACCCTATTTTTCAAATTCGTCCTTGACATAAACGCCCCACTTTTCCTAGTTCTAAGAAATATTTGCCTAACTGCATTTGGGGAAAGGAGAGGCAAGGCTAGATAAAACACGCAAATCACGTCTCAAATTGGTTCTAACACTACAACCGACTTGCACGCTTTGCCCTAGGCGGGTTTCCCCAATACGATGAAAACGTTAGAAATGTGGACACTACGGTCATGGAAACACGTTTAGCTCTTATGATTAGATCGCATATTTTTTGGGAAAAAATTAGGTGAAAGCTAGGCTAAGATGGTACGAGGAAGGGGATTGGGTGGAATTTGAAGTGAGACGAAATATTATTGGCAGACCTCGTACTAAACATATATCACCCGAGTAACGTAGTAGAAAATTGAATTGTATTTTTGAATGACTTTGTTTATGTGATAGGGCCGTAAAGACACCCCGGAGCCCCCCCCCCCCTTTCATTGTTCAATGCAAATTTATCGCCCATATATTTTCGATGTGCGCGCAGCATTCTGGGATGTGAAAGGTCTTCATGAAAATATATTACTCTGGGCCATAATAACGACTAAAAATTAGTTTCGGTGCATAGCTGTGTGTTATATTTGATAGTGGTGTTTTTGCTCTAGAAATAGTTGTGTATATTTGGGTTTACATGCCTGGTAGAGCAAATATCGCGAGTGTTGTTTGAGTGGCGCAATTACTGCGCGCGCGGACTGGGTTGAGTGTTTAGGCTTAGCGGTCTATATAAAGCGTGTGAGAGCCAGCAGCGACCGTTTCCTAGTATCAGCCCAGACGAGAGAACAAACAAGACGAGGTGACCGGTGTAGGTAGCAGATGGACCAGAGCACATTAGCAATCGGGCACATGCTGGGTGTTTTGTTTTGTTATGTTCGTTGGTTTATTTGTTTAATGTTTGCTTAGTCACTGAATGGGTTGTAAAAATAAATATAGCCCCTGCCTCTAGAATCAAGAGTTTTATTGTTGTTCGGGTCGGTGCGAGTGTGAAAAGAGAGTGATCAAACATATCACAACATCATCATCATCATCTCGCCCACCCTATCACAATTGGCGTCGTCGGCAGGATAAGGCAGACAGTGACACTGAGCAAACAGCAAACGAACAAATATTGTAAACACTCAGCGGTGCGGTATTGCAGCAAGATGGCCGCATGGAGCACACGTGCTACGAGCAAAGGGGAGCATGAGGATGCAGATCCAACACAAGTGGTCGGTGCATCAGTGGTGCATACTGAGGGATCAGTAGCAGGTCCACTGCCCCAGGCAGAACACGGACGGTACATGTTGGTGTCAACCCACAAGAAAGTGAGAACTTTTGGAGAACGCACAGGGCCAAACGAGGAGGACTATGCAAGGGAGGTTAGAGCTGCGTGGAGGTCCGGCTACATGAGTAAGGAGGACCAAACCGATGTGATCCTCGACAGTGTGACCCCAGTTGTCCGCAGGGAGCTGCGGATACAAGTAAGAAACAATGACCCGGAGGCAATGCTTCAGGCCATACTCAGGGTGTATGGAGAATCGAGGAGCACCCAAGAACTAATGGCGTTATTTTATTCAGCGTACCAAGGGCCACGGGAATCGGTGCGTGAGTTTGCCCATAGGCTGCATGAGATATTTGAGCAGGCAGCAGAGGCGCAGGAGAAAGCCAATGGTGTCAAGCTTGACGAAACAGTGCTAAGGGACCAGTTTGTTGCCAGTCTAAGGGACGACTTGACGCGGAGAATGATGGAGGACAGGGTCCGGCACGAGCCTACAGTATCTTTTGTGTCCATAAGAGATGATGCTCTGAGATGGACTGGGAGTGGTCAAACAGCAAGAGCTGGGATAGCCACAGTCACAGCATCCGACGAAGAAATGGCACCCAGGTCACATGAAGGAAACGCCGAAGTGGAGCAACTCAGAGCAGAGGTCGCAAAGCTGAAGCGCCAGATGGCTGAAATGCAAGACAGACAGAGAAGGCCGGCGAGGACCATCCGATGCTTTCGGTGCAAAAATTTAGGGCATGTACAGAGGGAATGCCCACAACAGGTGTCGTGTGGTGAGTCACTGGGGCAACTACGACAGTAGTTTTTGCCAGGAATAGTCTATGAGATATTAGATATAAAGTCTCTAGAAATTGGCTCGTTAAGAAAGAAAAAAAGACCTATTCGAGATAGGGACAAGAAGACAGGAATGCGAATGCTTTCCACTAGACAGTGTTTTCTAATTAATTATGGAAAGAGTTATGTTTCCCCACGACCTTAGCTTCTGCCCTTAGATCCCTTAAAGAAAAAGCCCCCAACCTCATCTGAGTAGAGAAAGATTCCTATAGGTGAATATGTAACACCGACAGCACGAGTGATACATTAACAAACTAGATAATGATCAAACGATCGTTGGGTTTATTAATGAAATATCCACACATATAGGGTTAGTAATGGTTAGAACGTGATGATGGTGAAAGACGATTCACACAAAACACACAGATGAGATAATAAAATTGCAGTTAATTAAGTAATAGTTAATTAAGAATGAACTGGTGTAAAGTGAAATGATGATGTGATATGATACGTGTTACCAAATGGTGAGTACTCTACACAGTCCATGTGTTTCTAAATGCTTCTCCTAGATATGAGGATTCACATGTATGCATAAAATGTCCCAAGTTGTTATACGTTATGTCGAGTGGGGTATCTCTAAGCTGAGGACGTTCTGATGAATACTGTTGTCGTACGGAGAACGCTGACGAGATATCTATGTATATTCCTTCACTGTTTGAATATATCTCTGTAGTGTTGATCAACAGTTAATAGCTGTCATATGAACAAAAGGTCTGTTGTCTAATCTCCCGAGGGTACTGGCCAGACTTGATATTTTCACGAAATGTTAGTGATATGTAGACTCATAACCTTGCATATGTAGTCGTGATTCATAATATATATATATATATAGTCTGCTTCATAGAATGCGCTTAAGAGGGTGTTGCCCTTGCTATAAATATGCGATTCCTCTTTTGAGCTCTTTTGCTTGATTTCAGATAATAATGATCTTTCGAGTGATTTGACTTTATGATGACTCTGTATTGAACTTGTGATAACGATGTATTGAACTTGTGATAACTCTGTATTGAACTTGTGAGCAAGCAGTATATGGTGACGAAAAATGCTGCGTCCACCTTCTGATTTGTGGGTGAGACAACATTCCTTTTTAATTGAGAAATGAAAGATGTCCTATGGCGAATTCTGCTAGCCAAATGTCCGTTTTTGATAACTTATTTCTGGTTAGACGTCAGACACGTTGCGTGTAGACTCAGACTTCTGATGAACTGAAGACACACAAAAGTCTTCGTAAGTTTTTCACATTTAACATCACTGGTTGACTTGCATTGAAACTACTGCTCATTATTCATCTCTCTCTCTCTCTCTCTCTGAGTTCAATTCTAATGATGTTAAATATCTTGTGCATGAGAGTGTGTACGCATGGGAGACTGTGATGATGATGAAGGTGACGTATGAACTATTAATTACCTCCTATCATCCTATCATCTTCTAGGAAAATCTTCTGATTTTATTAATCAGTTATGCCAAGAATTATTTGAAACTTTATCTTCCGCACATTTTAGCTGTGAGGTTAAAATAAACAAAAATAAGAAAATGTATTAATAAGTATAAGCTCTACTAACCTTCTTTTCCCTTCGCAAAATCCTTTAAGAACACAATTTATCACAGAACTGAATTATATCCACTCTGAATAAACACGTGTATTAGGCTAGGCGTTTTTGGGATTAATCTCTTCCTCACAATGTAAAAAACTGGACTCCTTCCTCTTGCAAGCTACGCAGCAGATTATATTTCTGCCAGTCCAATATGGGTTTCTTGTACAGCTCCGCCCATACCAACCAATCCTTAATGGCCCCTCTGGTCACTCATTCACAGGATCGCTCTTGTCCCCTGTCAGTCCAAACGTGGGTGTAGTTTGACCTCTGATTGTTTATTGTTCACCTGGCCAAGGTGGGCGTCCAATGTGGTAACCCAACGCTTGTCTGAACCGCGGCCGACCAAAGATAACACCATTACAGCATGAGACGTTTTCCCCTGGCCAATCTGGGCGTCCAATGTGGTGTCACAGAAATTACAGCATGCCCAGATGTTTGATTAGGATGACCAGATGTGTTTTTACCAGATTTATCACGATGCAATGTGGGCTTCAAACGATAATGTCAGGCATGGGGACTCAATCAAAGGACTTTTATTTCCCCCGATGAAAGAACAAATGTGGTTCTCTAGATACCGGTCGCGAGTAATCACAACGATGAAATAGCAAATGTGGGTCGCAAATATGGGATGAAAGAGCAAATGTCGGAGAAAATACAATCTGAAAAATGTAGGAAAAGATGGAGCAAAAAGGCCTTTGCGCACGTTTATCACAATAGCCCCTCCTCAAGTGTGATGTCAATCGTACTCAGGAGAGCTTAGCCTTCTTGCTCGGGATTCCTTAATCCTTTTCCTCATCTTTGTTTTTCTCTCCGGTTTCCACCCTTTCCTCTACTTGTCTGTGCTCTCCGTCCTGCCTCATAGGATGACGGCTTAAAAAATCCGCTCCTACGTTATGTTTTCCTTGGATATAGTCCAC
Organism: Oreohelix idahoensis; assembly: GCA_024509875.1. NCBI lineage: Eukaryota > Metazoa > Mollusca > Gastropoda > Stylommatophora > Oreohelicidae > Oreohelix > Oreohelix idahoensis. Next base: position 881,759 of record JAMPIV010005235.1, on the reverse strand, counting down.
TTGGAACGTGTAAGGTTGTAGAACAAGCGACCACCTCATCAGTCTAGCATTCAAATTCTTTGAATTATCGAGGAAGGTCTGAGGTTGATAATCACTCTGGATTGTAAATTTCCTTCCGTACAGGTATGCTTGAAATGTTTGTATTCCCCAGACGAGGGACAAACATTCCTTTTCGATTGTGGAATAGTTTTGTTCTGCTCGGTTTAACTTCCGACTCGCATATGCGACCGGAAATAGATTTGGTGGGCTTCTGTCATCTGGCTGTAGTAATGTAGCCCCGATTCCAATGTTACTGGCATCTGTGCGCAAGATGAATTTTCTAGTTAAATCCGGAAGCCGTAAAATAGGTTTTGTGGTGAGTTTCTCTTTTAAGAGTGCATATGCATGTTCACATTCTGCTGACCATGTCACTTTATCTGGGTTTCCTTTCTTGGTTAGCGATGTAAGCGGCGCACAGAGGCTATTAAAATCCTTTATATATCTCTGGTAGAATCCACAGAGAGATACAAATGACCGGACATCCCTTTTTGTGGACGGTCTCGGTGCATTTCTCAGCTTCTCAACGTTTTGAGTCTCGGGGAACATGGTCCCATGGGATATAGTATGTCCTAGGAACTCTAGCTGTTCACACCCAATTTGACATTTTGTTGGGCGGGCGGTTAGTCCCGCTTCTCTGAGTCTGTTAAACAGCAAGGATAGCGCTGATATATGTTCTTCAAACGATTCAGTAGCTACTAGGATATCATTCATAAAATTGCTGATGGCGGGATGATTCAAAGGATCCAATAACTTTCGCATCATCCTTGTGAAGACACTAGGAGCATTGTTCAATCCAAATGGCATCACATTAAACTCGAAGTGTCCATCTGGAGTACTGAAGGCTAACAGGTTCCTCACCTCAGCTTTTACCGGTATTTGATAGTACCCTTTACTGAGGTCGATCTTTGAAAAATAGCGAGCCCTGCTCAGCTTAGTAAATAGCTGGTTCTGGTCCGGTAACGGTTTTGGCTGGAACTGTGTTAACGCATTCAGCTGTCGGTAGTCGATGCACAGGCGGTGTTCTCCACTGGGTTTGCGTAACAGCACCACTCAAGCACTGTAAGGGGACTCCGACTTCGAAATTATGCCTTCCTTAAGTAAGTAATCAATTTCTTGCTTTAATGCCGTCGCCTTGGCATACGGAATCGGATAGGTTCTCATTCGGACGGGCGTAGGATCCATGACTTCCATGCCAAACTCCATCAGGTTTGTCCGGCCCGGTTTGTCTGTCAGAGAGTCGGCGTGGTTTTCCATCAATCGCCTTACTTTTTCTTGCTGGGCTTCCGTTAAGGTGGAGCTTATTTTCACATTTAAATGTGATTCCTCCTGTATCACCGGGTACTCTACGGATGATAATGGCTCTTCTTCCATTTGCATAGCAATGGCCATAGTCATGAGGTGCGCTGGTTCGGCAGGGGCTCGCTCGTAAAACTTCTTAAGCAGATTTAAGTGATAAATTTTCTGCTTTCCGTTCACGGCGATTTTATAGTTGGTGCGAGAAATCTTTTCCACCACTTTGTAGGGGCCCCTCCAGCAAATCTGCAATTTATTACTGCTACTTGGCAGAAGAAGTAGCACCTTCTCTCCTACTGCTAGTTCTCGGTCCTTCGCATTGCGATTGTAATATTTGGCGTGTTTCCGCCTAGCCTCCCGTACTTTCGCTGTGGCTAATTCCCAGCCAGTCTTCAGACGTTGTTTCAAGTCTGTGACGTACTGGAAGGCTGATGTGACAGTGTCGTCTGCCTTGGCATCTGTCCATGTTCTTAGTAATGCTTCTAATGGACCTTTAATAGGTCTTCCGAAGAGTAATGTGGCCGGAGGAACTCCAGTTGACGCATGCGGTACTTCCCTATAAGCAAATAATGCGGCAGGAAGATACTGATCCCAAGTTTCTGGCTTCTCCTGTGCCAACTTCCGAAGAATAGAGGTGAGCGTCCCGTTCAACCGCTCTACTTGCCCGTTACTTTGGGGGTGATAGAGCGAAGTATGGATATGCCTAGTCTTGAATATTCTAAGCACCTCCCTGTCAATTTGCCTCTAAATTGTGACCCGTTGTCTGTGAGAATTTCATGCGGGAAGCCCAATCTAGTAAAGATATTCAGTAAAGCGTCAGCTACATGCACTGAGTCGCATGCTGGCATGGCTATGGCTTCGCCCCACATGGAACAGGTGTCCACTAAGGTAAGGATATGGGAGTTCCTCTTCTTAGTTCTCAGCAGAGGTCCAATTATATCCACGGCCACTCTTTCAAATGGGGTGCCCAAGATTGGCATCTCCCCAAGGGTTGCGGGTGCCGTCCAGTGTTTTGGTGCAACTTTCTGGCACTGAGGACAAGACTTGACTAAACGTTCAATGTCGCCGGTGATCCCTGGCCAATAATAGTGGCAGGCGATCCTTTGAGTCGTGGCGCTCATTCCCATGTGTGCACTAAATGGGATAGAGTGGCCCATCTCAAGCACCTGGTTCCTATAGGTTGCAGGAACTACTAATTGGTTGTGTTCCTGTCCTTCATTTCCAGCTCGGCGATACATCAATCCATTTTTCATAAAGAAGTCTCCCTTGGTAGGTGGGTTGTGTGTCCTAGGTAATTTTTTAAAACAGGGCGCCAGTGAGGAATCTTCCCTTTGGGCCCTCTTCAATTCCTCGGGGAGGATATTGGTAGGAGGTTCCTGCTCTGCGTCTTTTTTGACTGTCCTCTAGTCTGTACGGCCGCTATGACTAGTGGTTGAGTAGGTTCTCCAAGGAACACATATCTACATCCCAAGATTAAAGAGTAGATTGGTTCTTCCATTATAGCTGCACGAATCTCTCCTGTCACATAACGAGATTCCACTCTGATAAGTGCAATTGGCAGTGTCATGGGTGCAACATCCTTCGTCGGACCTTGGATGTCGACACTCTCTTCTGTTATCTGGTCAGGGGTGACAAGAGATGCCCTGACCACCGCATCGAAAGCAAGTCCTGTGTCATAAAGGCACTCCACAGATTGTCCGTTTACGAGGACTGATTCGATGACAGGAGGTTGAGAAACGTTTCCGGTCCTCTGCTCCTTCCGGGGTGACGATTTTGTCTGCAGACAGGCAGCATGTTGGGGAGGAGGTCTGCGCTTGCACTCATTAGTGTTGTGATTGTTCAAGCGACAGTACTTGCACCATTTATCTCCCTGTCTCTGGTGTGGCGCAGCATTTTTCTTGTTTTGCTCTTTGTAGTTATCTTGTTGTGCGTGCTGTTTATGCGAGATGTGTGGTTCTTTGCTTTGTTGGTCTGGTTGGGAGCGAGCAGGTTGCTTTGGCGCCTGATCCGAAAACTTCTTTCTGGCTCCTTGAGACTCCATGAGAGCATTTTGGAATCGCTCTACCAGTGTAAAAATATTTTCTAACCGGTCAGCGCCGTTTTCAGTGAGAAATCTACGCATTTCCACCGACATAGACTCTTTTAGTTGCTCTATCACAATCAGCTCTTTCAACCCGTCATAGTTCTCGGTAAAGTTTCCCAGTGTACACCACATCACTAAGTAGTCTTTAATACGGGCTGCGAACTGTGAGAAAGTCTCTCCGGCCTCCTTCCTAGGACCTCTAAATTTTTTCCGGTAAGCCTCTGAATGAAGCTCGTACCTCACAAAGAGAGCTTTTTTCAATGCCTGATAGTCATCTTGCTCTCCGGCCGGAAAATTATTAAAAACTTCGTAGGCGGCTCCTCTTAGGCCCTGGGAAAGTTTCAAGTTCCACTTCCGTTCTTCAAGTCCAAACCCTGTTGCAAAGCGTTCGAAGCGGTCTAAAAAGGCGTCCATGGTATCGTTCCTTTCTGAAAAAGGTTCCAGCGGAAAGTTCATGGCATTGGGTGGTGCAGGTTGCGAAGTAGGCACACCATCTGAGCGGGGTGAGTACCCTCCATCAAAGTTGGAAGCCGCTGAAATTTTTTGCCAGCTCTATCTAATTGGTCTGTCCCTGGATTTCCAGTTGCTTCATGTTAAGTGCATGCTCTGCTGCGGCTTTTTCTTTACGCTCCGCTGCTTCTGCTGCTTCTTTCCGCTCCGCTGCTTCTGCTGCGGCTTTCTCCTTCTCCATTGCAAGTTTCTGCACTTCCATCTCTCTTGCATGGAGTTTATCAGTCTCCTCACTCACAAATTTCATCAGATCTTTTCCACTTAACCTGTATTCACGCCCTGCCTCCATTAAACTAGTTCTAATTTTTGCGGCATCTGCCATGATATGCAGTACTGGTTCGCGAAGGGAAAAATTGGCAGTGACCTCCAAACAAATTGTTTAGACTCGCACGAGTAATTATCTCTTTAAAACCAGCTAGGTTTAAATTAGTAATCAAGTTCAAATAGTTCCTAAAAATCACTCACTCAGCGTATTCTGAAAATTATATAACAGATTATCTCGAAGTTTCTATGAAAAATTTACTAAATATTTATGATAAAAATTTTCCCAGCAGTTACAGAAAAAGAAAAAATCAGTTCCCTACAGTATCTTCTGTTCTCAAAAAGTGCTTACTCTGTCCGTTTGATACTCAATTTAAAAAGTATCACTCGTGCTTTAGAGATATAAATTATCCCCCCTATGAAATAGACAATTATAGTAAGAGTCAGTCTAGTAGGTAATCCCTCAAAATGCCAACAAATTTTGCAATTATCGCAACTGCATAGCAGGGATGAAAATGTGATTTATCACATTTCTAAGTCCGGGTTCACTAATCCCAAGACGAGTCCACAATTGTCGTGTGGTGAGTCACTGGGGCAACTACGAAAGTAGTTTTTGCCAGGAATAGTCTATGAGATATTAGATATAAGGTATCTAGAAATTGGCTCGTTAAGAAAGAAAAAAAGACCTATTCGAGATAGGGACAAGAAGACAGGAATGCGAATGCTTTCCACTAGACAGTGTTTTCTAATTAATTATGGAAAGAGTTATGTTTCCCCACGACCTTAGCTTCTGCCCTTAGATCCCGTAAAGAAAAAGCCCCCAACCTCATCTGAGTAGAGAAAGGTTCCTATAGGTGAATATGTAACACTGACAGCACGAGTGATACATTAACAAACTAGATAATGATCAAACGATCGTTGGGTTTATTAATGAAATATCCCCACATATAGGGTTAGTAATGGTTAGAACGTGATGATGGTGAAAGACGATTCACACAAAACACACAGATGAGATAATAAAATTGCAGTTAATTAAGTAATAGTTAATTAAGAATGAACTGGTGTAAAGTGAAATGATGATGTGATATGATACGTGTTACCAAATGGTGAGTACTCTACATAGTCCATGTGTCTCTAAATGCTTCTCCTAGATATGAGGATTCACATGTATGCATAAAATGTCCCAAGTTGTTATACGTTATGTCGAGTGGGGTATCTCTAAGCTGAGGACGTTCTGATGAATACTGTTGTCGTACGGAGAACGCTGACGAGATATCTATGTATATTCCTTCACTGTTTGAGTATATCTCTGTAGTGTTGATCAACAGTTAATAGTTGTCATATGAACAAAAGGTCTGTTGTCTAATCTCCCGAGGGTACTGGCCAGACTGGATATTTTCACGAAATGTTAGTGATATGTAGACTCATAACCTTGCATATGTAGTCGTGATTCATAAAATATATATATATATATAGTCTACTTCATAGAATGCGCTTAAGAGGGTGTTGCCCTTGCTATAAATATGCGATTCCTCTTTTGAGCTCTTTTGCTTGATTTCAGATAATAATGATCTTTCGAGTGATTTGAATTTATGATGACTCTGTATTGAACTTGTGATAACGATGTATTGAACTTGTGATAACTCTGTATTGAACTTGTGAGCAAGCAGTATATGGTGACGAAAATGCTGCGTCCACCTTCTGACTTGTGGGTGAGACAACATTCCTTTTTAATTGAGAAATGAAAGATGTCCTATGGCGAAATCTGCTAGCCAAATGTCCGTTTTTGATAACTTATTTCTGGTTAGACGTCAGACACGTTGCGTGTAGACTCAGATTTCTGATGAACTGAAGACACACAAAAGTCTTCGTAAGATTTTCACATTTAACATCACTGGCTGACTTGCATTTAAACTACTGCTCATTATTCATCTCTCTCTCTTACTTACTTACTTACTTAGTCGTTCCCCTTCTACCGTGATGATGATGAAGGTGACGTATGAACTATTAATTACCTCCTATCATACTATCATCTTCTAGGAAAATCTTCTGATTTTATTAATCAGTTATGCCAAGAATTATTTGAAACTTTATCTTCCGCACATTTTAGCTGTGAGGTTAAAATAAACAAAAATAAGAAAATGTATTAATAAATATAAGCTCTACTAACCTTCTTTTCCCTTCGCAAAATCCTTTAAGAACACAATTCATCACAGAACTGAATTATATCCACTCTGAATAAACACGTGTATTAGGCTAGGCGTTTTTGGGATTAATCTCTTCCTCACAATGTAAAAAACTGGACTCCTTCCTCTTGCAAGCTACGCAGCAGATTACATTTCTGCCAGTCCAATATGGGTTTCTTGTACAGCTCCGCCCATACCAACCAATCCTTAATGGCCCCTCTGGTCACTCATTCACAGGATCGCTCTTGTCCCCTGTCAATCCAAACGTGGGTGTAGTTTGACCTCTGATTGTTTATTGTTCACCTGGCCAAGGTGGGCGTCCAATGTGGTAACCCAACGCTTGTCTGAACCGCGGCCGATCAAAGATAACACCATTACAGCATGAGACGTTTTCCCTTGGCCAATCTGGGCGTCCAATGTGGTGTCACAGAAATTACAGCATGCCCAGATGTTTGATTAGGATGACCAGATGTGTTTTTATTTCCCCCGATGAAAGAACAAATGTGGTTCTCTAGATACCGGTCGCGAGTAATCACAACGATGAAATAGCAAATGTGGGTCGCAAATATGGGATGAAAGAGCAAATGTCGGAGAAAATAAAATATGAAAAATGTAGGAAAAGATGGAGCAAAAAGGCCTTTGCGCTCGTTTATCACAACAGGCACTAAACTAGACCCCTCTGTGGCTGGGAGTCAGGCTGTGGAAGGGGAGCTTTGTGCCTCAAATAGGAAGAGTGCCGGTAGAGGTGGCAGGCAATTACAGGTTGGCATGAGGAAGAATGCAAGTAGAAGGAAAGGGCCGGTTTCTCCAAATGATAGGGAGACTGAGATGTTGGAGCGGCAGGTGGGAGTAATTAACAGGAGAACCTTCTCTAGACGCTACGGGAACAGCCGCAGTTACAGAAGCAGGAAGAAACCTAATTTATGGAATGGCCCACGGAGAATCAGGTGCTATAACTGTGCTGATTTTGGGGATCATATAGCTGCCATGTGTCCATGTGGTCCTCTACCTAGGAGATGTTTCCGATGCAAGTCAACACAGCATTTAGTAGCGAACTGTCCGCTCAGTAACTCTGCGGCTAAGGCATCACACAAAGTGGAGCGCAGGCAGAAAGACCGCCACTCAGAAGGGAGATTAGAGAGTCAACCATCACAGGAAAGGTCGACCAGTAGCGGACCAAATCCTCAGGAGTTTAAAGAAGGAAACGTGAAGGGAGAGCACCAAGAAAACCGGATCAAGATGGTAGGAGGGCGGCCTGAAGGAGTAGTTCTGATGGAAGGGAAAGAGATAAATTGTGTGTTTGACACAGGTTCACAGGTGTCTACCATCACAGAGCAATGTTTCAGGGAGATGTTTGGAGAACACCCCTTGGATCAGGGTAGATGGGTGCGCCTGACAGCAGCCAATGGTGCCACCATCCCATATATTGGTCACTTAGTTGTGGACATACAAGTTGGGTGCACAATAGTGAAAAACTGTGGAGTTTATGTTGTCAGGGAGGTACAAGGGTCTAGAAACCAGAGAAAAACACCAGGGATCATAGGTACTAATGTCCTTGTAGAAATCCCAAACATACAGAAAATACTAAGATGGGACCCTCCAAGAGATCAGGGGATGACGCAGAAATCAGACTCTATGAAAGTATGGGTAGCTGGGAGAAAGCAAACCCACATACCTGCTCGATCGATCAGGGCCATAACAGTCAAATGCAAGAAAGGAGGCCAGTCAGAAAGAGCTTTTCTCTTTGAGCCTAATAGAGACTTAGAACACAGAGGGCTGATTATGAGTCATACATTGACTGTTCTTAGAAGTGGGTCCTGTGATATTCAGGCCATAAATTTGGGAGATGAGGACTTGTTTTTAGCTCCCGGGACACAAGTAGGAGTACTGGCAGAAGCTGGGGTGGACTTTAGCACATATTTCAGAGTTGTAGGGGCTCAAGAGGTAGAAATGTCAGCAAGTCCACCATATACGAATCCAGAGCAAGAGATGTGCCCAATTGACCTGGCCGGGTTTGAGGGCAGTGAGGGTGAAGAGCAGGAAGTGAGAGCGTTATTGAGACGCTATGCCGATCTTTTTGCCACAGATGAGACAGATGTAGGATACACGGACAGGGTAACGCACACCATCCCATTAACAGATGACACCCCATTTAAGCAGCCTTACAGGAGAATACCTCCTGCTTTCTATAGAGAGGTACAGGATCACCTGCAAGGATTGCTTGACAAACAGATAATCAAGGAGAGTTGCAGTCCTTGGGCCTCCCCAATAGTTTTGGTCCGGAAGAAGGATGGTCGGCTTAGACTCTGCGTAGACTTCAGGGCACTTAATAGCAAGACGAAGAGGGATGCATACCCTCTACCCCGAGTAGACGAGTACCTGGATGCGCTAGGAGGAGCAAAGATATTCTCGTCACTTGATCTGGCAAGTGGTTACTATCAAGTAGCAATGGATGAGAAAGACCAGAAGAAAACCGCCTTCACTACCCCGTTTGGACTGTATGAATACACCAGGATGCCTATAGGCTTAGCCAACTCTGCTAGCACCTTCCAACGATTAATGCAGAGCAGTATGCATGATTTAGTGTTCCAGCTGATACTAGTATACCTTGATGACATTTTAGTGTACTCTGCTGACTTCCCTAACCATTTGAGCCGACTGGAGAAAGTATTCTCTAAGCTACGCCAGCTAGGGCTGAAATTGAATGGAGGAAAGTGTAAGCTGTTCAGGACAACGTTTGAATTCTTGGGGCATACTATATCAGCAGACGGAATAGGAGCTATGGAAGACAAGGTGAAGGCTGTTCAAGAGGCCCCTGTACCACGTTCCCAGACTGAGTTACGGTCATTCCTGGGATTGGCCAGTTACTACCGCAGATTTGTGCCGGGCTTTGCAAAGATAGCCAAACCGCTAAATGATTTAGTAGCTGCGCTCAATCAAGGCATGCAGACTAAAACACGAAGTAAGTCACCCATAGGAGAGTTGTGGACAGAAGAGTATGCTGTAGCCTTTGAGACACTGAAAAAGGCACTAACCTCCACACCACTACTAGGGTTCCCTAACTTCTCGCTACCATTTATCCTGGAGGTAGATGCATCATTTAAAGGATTGGGAGCAATTCTCTCGCAAGTGCAAGATGGAACAAAGAGAGTCTTGGCATATGCAAGTCGCACACTTCGACCCTCTGAAAGAAACTCAAAAAGCAGTATGAGGCTGGAACTGCTAGGTCTTAAGTGGGCCATGGCTGAGAAGTTCAGAGGTTACCTGCTAGGATCACAAGTAGAGGTATTTACAGACAATAGGGGTCTGGCCTTCTGGGAGAAAGCTAAACTGGGAGCTATAGAGCAGAGATGGATGGCCCAGATGGCGATGTTTAACTACACAATCCGACATCGTGCAGCGAGAGCCAATGGAAATGCAGATTATTTGTCCCGATTTCCTATTGAAACCGCAGGCAAAGAACTGGAGGATGACGCAGATGTTGCAATAAGTGGCATAACAGCTGAGGTCATCAGAGAGTTTACCCAGATACCATATGAGATAGGGTTGATGGCAGCAACAAGCCAGAAAGATATCAGTGAAAGTGTACCGGCCGAATCAACCACAGCACCAGCAACCACTCAAGCATTTCCCACCTATTCGCGTGAGGAATTGATAAATCTCCAGGGAGCTGATGATGTGGTAGCGATGGTTAGGAAGATGGTAAAGGATGGCACCAGACCTGCAGGAAAAGATGCTCGAAAGATCCCCTTGGCTGCAAGGAAACTACTTAATCAGAGTAACCGGCTCGAAGTGACAGATGGGTTGTTATACCGGACAGTGAAGGGATCAGATGGATCCAGCATGAAACAACTGGTAATACCTGAGTCCATGAAACCACGGATACTAGACTCTGCTCACAGGGTGGGCCATCAGGGAAGAGAGCGCATGCTGCAGTTGCTGAGAAGTAGGTGCTTCTGGGTAGGCATCACAGCTGATGTTGACGTCTTTTGTCGCAGATGCAACCGATGTAACGTTGCCAAGGCACCTCAACTGAAGTTTCATGGGCCATCGGGAAACTTGATTGCCTCCAGACCACTTGAGGTGGTAGCAATGGATTTCACACTGCTAGAGCGGGATTCCAAAGGGTTTGAGAATGTATTAGTGCTGACAGATGTGTTCAGCAAGTACACCATTGCTATACCAACAAGAGACCAAAAAGCAACAACAGTCACCAAGGCCCTGGTGGAAAAGTGGTTCCAGTATCTCGGAGCTCCTCAGAGGATACACTCTGATCAAGGCCGGAACTTCGAGTCAGCGATAGTCGCAGAGCTGTGCAAGGTATATGGAGTCCACAAGAGCCGCACTACAGCTTACAATCCTAAAGGCAACGGGCAGTGCGAGCGCTTCAACAAGACGTTGCATGATTTGCTGAGACCCATGACAGCCGACCAGAAGCGAAGGTGGTCTGAGCATCTAGCGGAGGTGGTTATGGTCTACAACTCTACCCCCCCCCCCCACTCTTCGACAGGGTACTCACCATACTACCTCCTCTTCGGCAGAGAACCGAGGCTTCCTCTAGACTTCATGATAGGCACGCGCCCAGATGAAGAGCCGGAGACAACTGATGAGTGGCTGCAAGGTCACCTAGAGAGGTTGCACATAGCCCACCAAAAAGCTGCAGAGAGAATGCAGAAAATGGCCGCTGACAGGAGGGAGAGAAGTAATCAGCTTCCAGGCCCCACACCATTGCGAGTGGGTGAAAGAGTGCGGAAAAGAGTGCACTACACTGACAGGGCCAAAATACAAGACGTGTGGTCCAACGACGAATTCATTGTATCGTCAATTCCAGAAGCTAGCGGTGGTCCTTATGTGATAAGGCCAGCAGGCAACGAAGATCTGAAGATGAGGGTTGCGGCGCACGAACTGAGACGAAGTGAGGACAAAGATGATTCTCCGAATCTGGTAGATGCTACACTAGGCCTACCTGAGGCACCAGCTTCGCCAGATGAGACAGACCCTGGGGAGGACGTGCATGGTCTAATGCCCGAACCAGGCTGGTACGCCCTGCAGCCGATAGAGGGTCCTGCCCCGAGACGATCTGAGAGGTTACAATTGAAGTGCCTGAGGTAGTGATGTTGTCGGGACGACAACAAAATCAGGAGAGAGATATGTGATGGGGCCGTAAAGATACCCCGGAGGTCCCCCCCCCCTTCATTGTTCAAGTCAGATTTATCGCCCACATATTTTCGATGTGCGCGCAGCATTCTGGGATGTGAAAGGTCTTCATGAAAATATATTACTCTGGCCATAATAACGCCTAAAAATTAGTTTTGGTGCATAGTTGTGTGTTATATTTGATAGTGGTGTTTTTGCTCTAGAAATAGTTGTGTATATTTGTGTTTTCATGCCTGGTAGAGCAAATATCGCGAGTGTTGTTTGAGTGGCTCAATTACTGCGCGCGCGGACTGGGTTGAGTGTTTAGGCTTAGCGGTCTATATAAAGCGTGTGAGAGCCAGCAGCGACCCTTTCCTAGTATCAGCCCAGACGAGAGAACAAACATGACGAGGTGACCGGTGTAGGTAGCACATGGACCAGAGCACATTAGCAATCGGGCACATGCTGGGTGTTTTGTTTTGTTATGTTCGTTGGTTTATTTGTTTAATGTTTGCTTAGTCACTGAATGGGTTGTAAAAATAAATACAGCCCCTGCCTCTAGAATCAAGAGTTTTATTGTTGTTCGGGTCGGTGCGAATGTGAAAAGAGAGTGATCAAACATATCAAAACATCATCATCATCATCTCGCCCACCCTATCACATTTACAAGTCAAATAAGGGTAATCATTGGCCAGATTAGTTGATATTGGGGAAAAAGCATTAGTTGGGGACGCCATTTCTAACAAAATTTTGACACGTAGCTATGAGATCAGGCTTGTGCAGTGAAAACCATATTTCTCAAAAGCCTGGACAGAACGGCAGATCGAAAGTGTGCCAGTCATCGTTCACTGTGTATTCCATTGAATAAATGTGGTAAGATTGACTTTATTAACTTACTTACTTACTTAGTCGTTCCCCTTCTACCGTGAGGTGTAGAGGTTTGGAAGAGAGAGCGCCAGACCATTCTATCAGCTGTTTTCTTCCTGGCCTGGTTCCATTCTAGTCCTCGGACTTTATTAACATGTATCTAAATTAAAAATTGAATGTGAGATAATAATATATGTCTGTAAGTGAGTGGGTCTATAGCAACCATTAGGCAAAGCCTAGAGATTGATCCACCATGTGGTAGACTGTCAGAGAGGTGTTAGACTACAAGAAAATATGTATGATTGTCATCAAGGAGCATAACACCTATCCTATTATATGGAAAGATGACAGCTGGAATTGCAGTGGCGTTGTAACTATTAGGGGAGAGGAATACTGGTGTACATTGTCACATCAAAAGATAATGGTGGCATAGGTTGGTATAAAGCTATGACCCTTTTCGTTTGTTTGTAATGTACCTGTACTTAAATGTGGAATAGTATAGTATACTAGGTATAAAGAAGGATGCATAACCTTCACATTTCAGGGTCCTGGGTACTGACGTTAATGTAGTACCAAACGCTTGAGAACTGCTCGATTCAGGACTCTATCTGTATACTTCGAGCCCATGCTAGTGGCCATTGCCCATCAAAAGGTGGAAAAGATTGTCAAGCGAGCAGAGGAAACGTTCTACCTGTATTCTCCTGCCAAGATAAGTTCTTGTTCGGCACCTGGCAGCTCAACTAAAAGAACTTACAAGACTAGAAAGTGATATTAAAGAAAATTGTGCCTAGTATTAATATTTCCACAAGTGACAAACGAAAACAGACATAACTTAAAGGGAGTGATTATAACCAACAACCTATGGTTTAATACCAGTATTACCTCAAAGTAGAAGAATATAACCACACACTTATATTATAATAATATTGTATGTATGGACAGAAGATCCACTGTGTTATTGGAATGTTGTAAATGATTCTTTTGATTTCACTTTTGATTGTCAGTCCTGGTTCAAAATAAATTAGAATCAGGATAATAAATTGTACAAAATTTATTTACACAAATTTCAACCACTGTCTTAAATAAGATAGCCTTTTAAAGTGTCGTTGGTATGTTATTGTTGTAGTACTGTTGGTGGTTGTGGATAATAAACTATTTGTTTGTATATTTGTTGGTTATTGCACATTACACTCCACATTCATAACCCTAGACACTACACGAAGTCATTTTATATAATAATATAGATTAATTTTGAATGAGATCAAAAGGGTGGTAGCGGAAAGGTACTCTGGAAAGTTTAAAATACTATTTGTTAAATTCAGGGACCTTCATAGCTGATCTCATTTAATACAATAATAATACATACCAACAATTCATAACATCAAAACCCACCACAGACATTAACCAAGTAATGGAATCCAGTGGACGTTGACTAACAGCGTGACGCTTTATATTTTGACGACGACTTTGCTGTCCTGTCTCATAACCGTAATGAGATGTCAGACTAAAAGAAAGTCCTTGATGAGAGGTCACAGCAAATTGGTCTGAATATACACAATGAGGAATCAAATATATTGAGAATGAATGATGGAAACGATAACAATATTGCACTTGAAGAAACACCACTGCAAGATGTAGAATCATACATATATACATTGGCAGCAAAATAGACACTGTTAGATGACAGAAAAGGATATCAAAATAAGAATACTAAAAGCTAGAGGAGCTTTCATTGCACTGGGAATTATACGGAGATCAATAGAAATCAAATCCAACATAACAATCATTCAAATGTCAAGTCAGTCCTATAGTATGGCTTTGAAACATGGATAGCAAGAAAAACAACAACACAAAGCTACATACTTTCATACATGGGTTATTTTTTATTGTTGTTGTTGATCAGAATCGACGTCAGTGCACTGCGGGCGGGCAAACCAATAGGTGCTCAATCTCACTCAGCAAATTTCGAAGGGTATGAATGCTAATTGTTTCTGTTGCTCGCTGGTTGTATACACGCCGGGTAAAGGGCGTAAGGCTAGCAGAGATGGACGTATAAGAAGATGCATCCACCGTGTATATAACCAGCGAGCTACAGGAACAATTAGCGTTCACACTCTTCGATATATATTGAGGGAGACTGAGCACCTATGGGTTTGCCCGGAGTGCAATGATGTCGATTCTGTTCAACAATAAAAATACACGCCAGATGCATTCTCTCAAACGTCATCCCTGCTGGTCTTATGTTTGATGCCAAATTCCAGCAGGCTTAGCCTTGATGAGTCATCGATTGCTGTGTCATTCTCTAATATGCGATCGTTAATTGCCCTCAGTATCTCTTCCTTATCCATATTGAATGCACATTCTGTGGGTGCTCTTGAAGCTAGTCTGTCAGCTCTTTCATTGCCGAGCACGCCTGCATGACCAGGACTAGATCCACACCAGTTCCTGAACATTTGAGGCTGTTATGTATGTTTTCCACTCATTTTGAACCTTCCGGAACATGGACTGAAAGTCTGATACAATAACTGCCCTGGTTGATGGAGTTTCAGATAGCCACCTTAGGGCTGCAGTTGCTGCCTCTGTCTCCATTCTTATGTTGGAGGTTGTTTCATATAAGCCCCCGCTATGTTCTGCCCTTTACTCTACCCTGATTTCTCCCCACGGTATACAGTCCCATCATACATGGGTGCTTGCGTAGAATAGAAGGATTGAAGTGATATAACAAGATCACAAATGTGGAAATCATTACAACAGCCAGACAAGCACCTGTTGAACAAAAGTTAAATAACTGTGACTTTTTTAAATAATTGCTGTTTAAGTTCGCAGGAGGGAGCTAGATTATGAATAACAGTTTGCAAGGTGATTTAGATGTACGCTTATTTCACGGAAGACATTCAGTTTTTGCGAAATTTATTGTGTTGTTCTTTAGTTTTTATTCCTTAATTGTTTTTCCGAACTAGATTTATTCTATTATACCACAGGAGAATGCTTATTGTGGCGTATTTCTAGAAATAGCACAGCAAGTAAGTTTACACCGACACTGGGAGGACATAGGCAATAGTGAAAATTTAGTGGAGTCTATTAAGCACACAGGGTTATAGGGATTAAAACATTATGTCCTACTTAGAGCTTTGCATATAGAATTAAGCCTTATGCCTTCCTTGCGTCGTTATCAAGATGTGTGGTATAAGTAATGTTTGCAAATATGAGCGCATGAATGTTGGACAATGATACATATAAAATACATGTGACCTGTGTGTCTTTTTTTCTACACTGAGAATAAAAGTGAAGTTCACAATCATGCATCTGGCGATCGATGTAAGGTTGTATGATGGGTATGGCGATATTATCTCATCTCATATTTAATTTCCGATCAATACCCTTACCGTCTCCGCGGCCGTGATAATTCAGGCTAATAGAAAATGTTATTGTCAGTGCAACATTGTGTTCACTTTATGAACATTCAACGAGGTTAGGTGAAGATATTCTGGTTTAGCAGTAATCAAATCTATCTTGAACGGGGTATAAAAAGTGTTGATTATCACGATCAGTAGTCTCAATCTCAGTTTGCTTGTGAGTATAAGGTGTTTGTCTTATATTTCATAGTTCACACTTGAAGTGAGGATTTTCAGATTACATTGACAAATCAGAGGATTTGAACTTTTTTTAACACTGTATCTAGAAGTTTCTACTACCTGCTGAGGTGTGATTAGTGTTGTGCCTGATCCTGTTTCAGATACAGTGCAGAATCGAAATACCGGTCGTTCTTCTTTTAAGCTGAATGATTCTTTTCCTGTCTTTAGCAACGTTTCAATCTCCTTTGTGGCACACAGCGGCCTATTGTGTTATTCAGGTCTATTCTTCATTTTCATCTGTACTTTTCTTCCTGTATAACAATCTTATTCTCGGTTCTCTTCACTTATTATTATCACAAGTATGACAGCCTTCATGTGTTAGATGAATCCGTTTTCATAACGTAACACATTCTATATTTATTTGGGGAGCGAAAAGGGTGAGAAAATCGACGTAAAAAGACATTGTTGTTATCTCTATGTTGATCGACATTAATATTATTTTTTTTAAATCATAGTGTGGACGGTGTATTCTAATTTTCAACACGTATGTCCTTCTGTGAACTGCGACTGAGAAAATGTTAACAAGTGGCTGAGATATGTTTGAGTAGGGGTCTACTTGGTCTCATCATTGATTAAGCGAATCTTAGTCTTAACCATCTTCTTCTTCTTTGATCCATAACCGCCAACCGTCAAAGCAGTCAGCGGCCATCACGCCTGGTGGCGTCTTGTAGGGCAGCAACAAATTGATTCCACTTTGCTCGGTCGGCGGCCATCCTTCGTACAGTGCCCCAACTGTGGTTCATTCTTTGCATCTCAGCTTCCACAGTTCTCCGCCAAGTTGTCTTTGGTCGGCCTCTCTTTCGCTTTCCCTCGGGGGTCCATAGCATAGCTGTTCTTGTGATGGTATCAGGGTCCCTTCTGAGGACATGGCCACCCCAACTCCAGCGTCTGCCAGCTATGATGGTGTGCATGTCCTCCTGGTTACTCCGAATAAGTAGTTCTTGGTTGCTGATGGTGTTTGGCCAAAAGATTCGGAGAATTTTCCTTAGGCAGATTGTGTGGAAGGAGGACAGTTTCGACATTTCCTTCTCTGTTACTCTCCAACATTCCGCACCATAGAGAAGCACAGAAAGTACACAGCTCTCATACAGTCTTAATTTGGTGTTTGTGCTGTATTGGGAAGACTTCCAAATGTTGTTGAGAACAGCAAAGGCTGTTCTCGCTTTATTCATTCTGTTGTTAATGTCCTTGCTTGTTCCGCCGTCAGGTGTTACTATGCTTCCTAGGTAAGTAAATGTGTCTGTCTGTTCTAACTTCTGGTTCCTTACTGTTACTGGCTCAGGATTGCCCACATTTAGTGTCATGACCTCTGTCTTCTTCAAATTGATGTTCAGGCCAACCTGCTGGCCATACTTATTCAGTCTATCGGTTTTGTCTTGAATGTGTTGGTGTGAATGCGCGAGTAGTGCAATGTCATCTGCATATTCCAAATCTTCCAGTGTAGAAAACGTTGTCCATCTATTTCCTCTTGGACTGCCCTCTGTTGTCTGGCGCATCACCCAATCTATGACTGTCAAAAATAATGTTGTTGATAAGGGGCATCCCTGTCGTACTCCTGTTTTCACTTCGAAAGTTACATTGCTCGATCCAACACTGAGTCTTAACCATAATGAGACTTAATAGTATGTCCCACAATGTAACTGCTCATACAAGTAACATTAACAGTTTGCCATTTAATGCTTTTATATCTGTATGTCAAAACTGTATTTTCTCTTTCACGAGACCTTAATGAAATTACATGTATCTGCCAAGTTTACATTATATGTGGATATATAATTAATGACTATGGGAGCCGCGCTGGTGTAATGGCTACGGCGTTGTACTGGCGACCAGGTTTTCATGGTTCAAACCCGGGCGTCAGCGTTTGAAGGAATGTGTATGACCGGAAATTTGACTGAATTACCTGAACGGCTCCTGCACATAAATCCCGTGTGGATGGGAGGGCGAGAAGCTCCCGACCGGGTTGGAAGGAAAGTCCACTGACCCCCCAGCCTCGCAATGACATGTCATTGGGCCAAAAGAGCTGGAAAGCTCGAGTGCCGCTGGTTAGAGAAAAAAAATTAATGACTTTATAATTTCTTCAGTATGATTTTTTTTTTCCTTAGTGAGACCCTATGATAGAAACGATGTCATTCACATCTGTACGACGAGCTGTCCGTAAAATAGACTGGCTCGTTCGCTGCATCGTTCTCGTCGTTGCCGGAGGATGCTTGACTACTCTTGTGAGCTGGGTATGGTCAAACAACCAACCAAATTACATGCTGAGGTAATGTAACAGTTAGTATGGGGCCAGAGAAATTCGGGTACAATTATATTTTTATGAGATCGACTTTTATGATTGAAATTAGATTTGTAGTCTAAGGTAAATAATCCATAATACATTGAAGAAGGATACAAGAGTAAAGTTGACATCCTTTGATCTCACTGTTTAGTGCGGCTGACCTTGGCTGACAATTATAATGTTAAGTTTTTCTGTTTTGTTTTGGGGAGATCAGCTATGTGAGCGAAGAGACTTTCACAGGAAATTTATATTCGGGTGAGCTGTTTGTGAGAAAGTTTGTTCTAGAAGGTTCGGAAATAATTGTAGTGGTAAATCGAAGTTGTCGACTTAAATCAGTTAGATCCCAGGCGCGATAGCGTTTAGAAGCAAGTTTGCTGTTGAGTGTGTAAAGTTAATATTAGAAATGGCAAGTGAATTGAGAGTTATCATCGGGCGATATGCCAATGGTTTGGTTGCTTCTGTGATGACAGAAATATGAACTATCGTCTAGACGCTCAATCGCTTGTAAGCCACAATGACAGTTAATTATATTTATTCTGTGGACAAGATGCCAGTGTTGCCAGTACAAGATAATGTGTGTATTTTCGAAACAGACCCTGTACGTTGAACATTTACGAGTCTATTACTGGTAGTGCAGAATAGTAGACAAGTTGACAGACTAGAGAATAGAATAAACTTGGTAAATCCTCATCCCTGGCTGTCAGGGCAATATTCACTAAGATACGCAAAGTAGTGGCAGCAGAAATAAAAGACAAAGTCACCAGAACTATGTCAGATCAAGAGAAAGAAAACAAATGATTAAATATGAAGAATTACCTGACGGACAGAAATTTGTAGCAACGGTGGTTCTCAAGCTATGACCACAGTAACCACTAGAGACAGTACGACACTTAAGCAGCAAGAACGAGAGAGGGGGCATGAGAAAGTTGGGCATATCAATTATTTCATCTTTTGCTGAAGTATGTAAATAAAGTTCAGCGTTTAAAGGTTCACTGTTGTCAGCGTGAAGTCCTTCATCAACTGTTCAGATCATACATCCGCTGTCCGTATATGTGTAGCGAAAGGTTTTCCTATTATGATGATAGTGGTAGAGCAGAAGTAGAATCTCTCTCCAGAAAGTATGAAGTTCCAGCGCCCGAGAAGTACACTGGTATCACAAGTGAGTTACAGCTGTGAATACTCTGAGCTGGACAATAGATTTAGGCTTCAGAAGTATAAGTTGCTACTTTCGCTATCGTAACCCTATGTGATAATATAATTAAATTTGGAAAGGTAACTCAAAATTTTAACAGTTAAAAATTTAACAAGTCAAATGAGTACAATTATCCAATTTATTATGTACATCTATATATTCTTGTAATGAGAAATGGTTGTTGTAAGATGGTAAAATGTATGATTATTTACAGTTACAAATCAAATAAACAAGCTAAAAAGTCTTGGATTTATCTTCCACTGAACTTATAAAAACAAGTCTGTCACATTATCTCTTGCCATCTAGTTGTCATCATTAAACAGTCGTTTTAGAAACTGCTCACAGGATTTGTTGGATGGATACACATAAACTCATCTTATGTTATTAGCCACGTCTGCTCGAGGTTCCTGCGACACACTAGAGTACGGAAGACTTTCCTTCAGCCCGCCCTATAACTACGGGGGACTAAGGTGTTGAAGAGTGGTTGACCTCTAGGCTTCAGTGAGCTGGATCAACTTCTTCAAGTCTTTAGTTTCTCGATCAGGAATGATCATAAACATTGATCATAAAACCTGGAACAAAAGGTAATAGGTGGCCATGTTGTTCCAACAATCTCACCACCCACTGCTGTTCATGATGCGACCATGTCTTCAGTGTTTGTATATAAATGAATGAATCATGGTAGTATGTTACAGAGATAGCATGATAAGATAATGTATACTGTGCAAAATTAACAATATACATGAATAAATCACATGTTATGATCCATGGGTACGATATAACCTTTACCTTCCACTTATGGATGTCAAGTCACTTATATACTTGCTGGTATGTCGTAAGCTTCCAGGCAAGAACTAGCCATGATATATGTGGCTAACCAATTAATGGTTATGCTTCCTGACAATGCCGGTGAAGGTTATCTCTGGTTAGCGTCATTCCCTTTTTTATTATATCTGCTACAATCAATCAGAAATAAAATGATATTAGTAATACATATATTTTTAATAAACTTACATACCCTCTTAGGATTTATAAGCTCACGGTGAGACTGTTTTGGTTGCCCTGCATGCATCGTGAAAAAATAACTTTTCTTGCAGATACTGTCTTCCAGTTTCTCACTCTGGCTTCTGGATTTGGTGTGTGTGATTTCCAATGCGCCGCTCTGTCCTTATATTTCAGTCTCTCGCCCGTCCGAGAAAGCACCTCCTACATTCCCCAAAAGATTTTAGTTTCATCTCCTGATTTGAGGCGATTTGAAGCAATCTGTGCTTTTCCTGTACTTGTTTTCTCTTCTGTTCACTACACACTTATATCCTTCCTTCCTTCCTAGGTATCATTTCCTTTTCCCCATATGAGGCTTTCATTCTATCCAATTTATATTTAAATCCGTTTAGGCATGTAGTTATAATAAATGTTTAAAGATTATTAGCTAACTTTTAGCAGATGTGATGAAGGTGAAAAATATTAATTATCTTTAAAACTATTTATATTTGAATATTATCCTTTTGGATATAATTCCTAGTCTATCTCCTTTGTTGAATTATTTTTATTTAATTGTATTCCAACCAGGCGTTCTCTTGTAGTGAATAATTTAATGTCCAGTAAATGCAAACTTTTAAAGTCCGCCATACATTCCTATATAGCTATTTCCTCATTCTTCAGTAATATTGTCTGGCTTTAACCGTAATTCACATTTCCCGTCTTCAAACTTCAAAGAAAGACCGCCGCGCTGACCTTGCGCTGTGTGTGTGTGGGTGTCGCGTGGGCGTGTGTTGCGCTACAACCAAGCAAGTGTTAACAAATCTCGTTACAATATGAACTGTTGTCGTCTTGTGAGAAAGAAGTTTTTCCTTACCACAAATAAGCTGACTACTGTTAGGGTATAGATACGAACCCATACGATCAACAAAACAAAGAAGTAGAAAGTAGTCGATAAGTCCACCGTTAAGCTTATATGTCTACGGCCGCAGTAACAATAACGTTCATTTACTAGAAGCAGAAACCAATTCTTTTTTAAGCGTTACTGACTTTCTTTTCGAATGCGTATATTCATTTCCTTTAAAAAATATATTCACCTTCATTTGAATACGACGCACTCAGTGTTGAAGACAAATGATTGTTAGTAACATTATTGAGTTGTCAAGGGCAGCATTGCCCCCGAATGGCACACAAAATTCTATTACTCACCATTGTCTTAAAAAGTATTAAAACATCGTTCTGTGTCATAACTGAACAGTTTGTTTCAGAGAAGAGCTCGGAGGAAAATATTTAAAATTAAGGGTGTTGCCAGTTTTGAGTTTGAAACTATTTTCTTACAAACTGTATCCTGCTTATTACTAATTACTCACATGTACAGTGTTGTAGACTGCGTGAGCCATCTTTTCTCCTGTATTAACGTTCTCTTGTGACAAAAAAAATATGAGAGAAAATATTGTTCAGCATTAAAGATCCTCGCGTGTGTAATAATAAGATCTTGTTGCTGAAGTACAACTTATAAACTGTTAAGCTGGAAAAAAAAACCGATTCTCTAATAAACAATGCGTTTCTACTACACTAAGCTGATAGTGAGTTTTCAGTTGCACAAATTTTACTAGCTACAGGCACACACAAATCGTCTTAACACCAGTTGTCTACGCATGACATGGAGGTCAACTTAAAATACATCTGCTGCTCGATCACCAGAGACGGAATATAGGTAAAAGAAAGCAATGACAATTCAACAAGTTAAAAGTATACTGAACTATCAGCTTAAAGTAATTTCTAATCGCCCCAAGTACTAAATAAATACACTAAAACAACTGAAAACTATAATACTCTATTTACACCAACTTTACCATATTAGAACCAGAGATCTTGATGTTATATTCCTACACAGCGCTATCTTCCTCTTGCACGTTTGCCTTCAACTTCTTCCTTCTATTATGGTCTTCAGTAAGGTCTTTTCGTTGTAACTCCATTGCGCTCTATATGATATGTACATGGTAAGGCCCCAATATATATATATATATACGAGAGGCGTTCAGACAGTAATGCACCACATCGTTTTTCTCAGGAGCTGTTTATTCAAAAAGCATGAAATTTATACACAATATACATGGATATGTCATGTAAACATCGGTATTATTCAACATAATCCCCATCAACCTGTTTTGTGATTGCTTCCCGTGTTGCCAGACTTGTGTGAGGTCGCGCATTGTCATGAAGGAGAAGCAGGTCGGCTGGATTCTTGTGCAGCTTAGCTTGCGAATTGATTGTCTCTCCTCTTGGCATAACGTTCACAAGAATCACACCTTCAATGTCCCAAAAGACAGCGATCATGACCTTTCCACCTAAAGGAATTGTCTTGAATTTCTTTCTTCGTGGTGATTGCGGATGATGCCATTCCATTGACTGTCTTTTTGTCTCAGGTTCAAAATGATGTGCCCAGGTTTCGTCACCTGTAACGATCTTAGCCAAAAAGTTCTCTCCATCAGCATTGAAACGTCCAACAATTCAGAAGAAATTGCTTTCCTTTGCAATCGGTGGTCATTTGTGAGACTTCGAGGAACCCATCTTGCGCAAACCTTAGAAAATCCGAGAGTTTTTATAACTGCATTTGCACTACCAATGCTGACTGACAGCTGTAAGGCCAATTGTTGAGTAGTGATTCGCCTATCAGTAAGAATAATGCCCTCAGCGCATTTCAACATTTCTGCGTTGGTGGCTGTGGCAGGACGTCCACAGCTCGGCCGATCAAGCAGCTCCGTATCTCCACTTCCTGATTTTTTTATTCTCTGTACCCAGCGACTGACTGTACTCCTGTCGACTGCAAAACTTCCATACACATCACATAGACGCTTGTGAATGTTCACAACAGTTTCCTTCTCAGCAACGAGAAATTCTATCACAATTCGCTGCTTATAACGCAAGTTGCTAACACGCTCCATTTCAACGGTTTAGGGCAGCCGTATTAGTTGGCCGGTTGCGGTGTGATTTGGTGCACACAATTGGCACATGCCATATGTAAAGTGTGCAAAATTTCATGCTTCTATCTTCATTATTAGCTGAGAAAAACGATGTGGTGCATTACTTTCTGAACGCCCCTCGTATATATATATATATATATATATATATATATATATATATATATATATATATATATATGTGTGTGTGTGTGTGTGTGCGTGTGTGGTGTGTGTGTGTGGTGTGTGTGCGTGCCTGTATGCGTGTGTGTATGTGTGTGTGTAACTCTTGAACCTGACAGAAAACATAATTTTGTCACCAAAAAAATTGGCTGATATTTTATAGTGTTATTATTTGTTTTCAAACCGCGATAGCACACAGGCATCGACTGAAACGTGATGAACAGGCTTTTGTTGGGTGGCTCTATTCTCTACTTTTTTTAAAAAGTGCGCATATAACTATCATAATCAAAACACCAAGACAGTCACTTCACCGCTTATTACTTTGATGTGAGAATGAGAAGGAGAGGATTTAAAATGCTCCCTCAGGCATGCCGTACAATGCGGTTAATTTGAGGTTGGGCCACCTTATCATGTAATATAAATTGTCACATAAACCACTGCTGAGCATGTGAATGCGTGGTGCAGGCTTACTGCAAGGGGACTAGCTGCAATAGTGTCTCAATATTCCATAAGAAGCGAAAAGGAAAATGAATGTATAAATAATCCCCGAAAAGTCGTAGATGGATTGATTTCCCATCTCTTAACATATACCTTAACGCTACAAGGTAGCAACCTTGTGTGTGTCACGTTGATTTCCCATCTCTTAACATATACCTTAACGCTACAAGGTAGCAACCTTGTGTGTGTCATATTGATTTCCTTTGGATGTCTTTTACTCCTCGTTCAACTTCCACTGCAGCGTTTCTCAACGGGACTTTCGAGGAACCCTATGGTTCCGCGAGATCGTGATGTAAAAAAATTAATAAACGGTTTTTTTTTTCAAAGTCCTGTATAAAACTTGTCTTAGGCTAGATTTTTTATTTATATTGCTTGGGCCTTTGGTTTTTAGTTGCTTTGCTATACAACATTATCAATAAGTTTTTATGTTGTAAATAACATTTATTAAAATTACTGTGGCCTAAAGATATAATAATTTTTCTGCAGAGGTTCCGTAAGACCTGACAGATTATTTCAAGGGTTCTGCATGGTACAAATTTTGAGAAAAGCTGTTTTACTGTGTCGTTTTGTTCGGTATCTGGTGAAAAAGAAACCACCTCTAACAACAGAATGGAAATTCAACGTCATCATGGTAGCGTTTAGGTATGGACAACGGCTGTAACCGTTGGAGTGGTGAAGCAGAAAAAATCGGCTTGATTTATTTTTTGGAGATTGAGTTTCAATAACCGACTTTGGATTTATAGTCAAAGGGAAATTATCAATATAACGGGAAGAAGAGGTAAGAGTAATGCTTTCGTCCAATGATAGCGGTGTTTGTCTGACCTTGGGTGAGAATTATAAAAGTTTTTGTTTGGGTTTTTGGGTGAGTTCGGCTACGTGACTGTAAATTCACGTGTTTGGGTGAGTTGTTTGTGAGACAAAGTTGTTCTAGAATGTTCGGGAATAGTTCTTGTTGTAAATCGAAGTTTTAGATTAAGTCAGTCAGATCCCAGACGCTATAGCGTTTAGAAGCTAGTTTGCTTGTGTTGTGATAGAAGTAGTATTTAGAAGTGGCTGTGAATTGGGAGTTCCATCGAGTGATAAAGCGAAATGATGTTTTGGTTGACTCCGCTGTAGCAGAAAAGTTATACTTATCACTCAGACCCTTAATCGCATCTTCGTGCCACAATTTGTGTACGACAGTTTGTCATTTATTTCTAAGGACAAGATGCCAGTGTTCCCAGCGAGAGAGAAAATGTCTGTATTTTCGAAAACCCAGGTACATTGAACATTTTGAGGATCATAGCCAATAGTGAAATACAGTGGACTAGTTGACAGGCTAGCAAGAAGAAGATGGATTCGGTAAAGCTACATCCCTGGCGGTCAGGCCATTTTCACTAAGATACGCCAAGACAGAAACAGAAGAAATATGTCAGAACAAACGAGAAACAATGATTACATATAAAGAATATGGCAAGTAAAATATTGACAACAGTGGTTCTCAAGCTATGACCACAAGAACTACTAGAGACATTATATTAATACTGAAGCAGCAAGAGAGAACGAAAGAGAAACACTGTATTATTTATTACCTACTGAATTTTACTGTACAAGTCTGCCAGCCTTAGCGGAAGGTTGGTCATATCATCTTTTCAACCTGTTGATTACTTATTGTAAATAAAGTTCAACATTGAATGTTTACTGCTGTCAGCGTGAAGTCATTCGTCAGCTGTTGTCTAAGTAGCGTCATCGTCTGAAAGAAAGACGTTTTCTAGCACTCAAATAAGCTGCCTACTGCTTAGGGTAGAGCTACGAAACCTATACGATCATCATCAACGGCCACACAGCCAGAAAGTTGGAGCTAGTGTGTTATATTAACAAATGCTGACGCTGTATTCTAATTTTATACATTTCATAATCTGACGGCGTTCTGTTTTCCCCCTTGCAAAACTCTCACATTACTGGACAGATTAAAAGAACATAGTAATTTTAATTCCTGGTATTAATTTTAAATCTTTAACGTATGGCAAAATATGATCTTGATAAATTGTAGATAAACAAACAATCTTTTAATGGTCGTTAACGTAAAGAAAATAAACATGGTGGCAGTAAAAATGAAAACAGATAGCAAGCAGAAAACCAATTGAGAATTACGGGAAAAAAATGTTAATAATTCTTCTTCTTAACTATTCATGTTAATCGACATTTGATAAGCGGAGAAAGGTTCAAAAAAAAAAAACCTACCAATGGCAGGTTAAAAAAATGTGAAAGTGTTGCTAATTTTCGTTCAAAGATGCTATCATTTATTTGTAGGCGATTTGAAAACTTTCTATGCAACTGACAAGGGCAGTGTTCATCATGTGAAATGTTATCTGTTGCCCAAGACAACAGAAAAAGGTCTTTGAAATATATAGAACTGCATATAGGTACTAGAGTTTCAAGTACAGGAATTCCAGTGACGTTTTTGAATTTGTGTGTCTGTTGAACACTGGGAAATTTTGAAAATAATTTAAATTGATAAAAATTGCGTAATTAAATAGTTTACGAAACGCTCATTTTATCTTTCTTATTTACGCTTGGATTTTGTGTGGTGCGTGGATGTATCATGTTAAATCGACGTAGTTTAGGTCAGTTTGGGTACAAATGTAGCGCTCAGTATGTTCCTGTCTTTCTGTTTTCTAACTCTAATTAGAAATGAATAAATAAAGTTCCGAATAGCCATTTACTCGAAGAAATACATGAAGCTCTTATAAAAAGAATCTGAGATCAACAAAGGAAGACATTCATTACCCTCATAATTATAATCGTCCCAAATACAAAGAGCTTAAAATGAGACAAAATTTTCCCTTCTATTCGAAAACTACGTTATACTCTTTACCAGAAGAATGAATGAATAGACTCTTCAGTGGCATCTCGTCAAAGACAGCGATAACAAATAATGAAGAAGTAAGGGAATAAACAATTGGAAACGATAATTTGTAAATGGAAATGGCCATGGAAGATTAACAAAACGTGGAACTGAACAAAATGAATGAAATCAACCATAAAACACAAGTCAATAAAAACATTTTTAAAACCTGAAAAAAAATTCACATTTTTGAAACCACCAGGAAGCGAACTGCTAATTTGAATCTGATTTTTTTTTTTACCAATATTAACCATACAACCTGCTTCCACGGAAAATGAACAAGAGTTTTTCGTCAAATGGGAAAGTTGTAACGAAAATTCGTAACAGACTTTCAGATAAATATATGCATTCCTTAGTTTTTCCTGAAATTATTTAAAAAAAAAAAAAGATATACTGAAACAAACTGCAAGTTTTTTTTTCTATTTGGACATGCGCCCTAATATAACCAACGGGCCATGTGTCTAAGTTGAACAGAGCGCGCCTGGCCAAAACGAGGCAACATTTTTATTCAACAAATAGTTTTCCTGAAAAGTTTACTTTATAAAATAAAAAAAAAATGATAAAATACATTATGAAGATGACATGGTTATCCAAAAACAAGAATTAATATTGTTATTGTTAATTAGAATCGACGTCATTGCACTCCGGGCAAACCCATAGGAGTTCAGTCTCCTGCAGCAAATGTCGAAGGGTATGAATGCTAATTGTTCCTGTTGCGCACTGGTTGTATACACGGCGGATGCGTCCTCTCATACGTCCATCCCAGCTGGTCTTACGTTTGATGCCGAATTCCAGCAATCTTAGCCTCGATGGTTCATCGATTGCAGTGTCATTTTTTAATAGACGAACATGAATCGCCCTCAGTATTTCTTCCTTATCCTGTTAGCCATCTTGGCAGATTATGTGCACGGAATAGTGACGTGAATTTCTACGCTTATTTTCAGTACATTGGTGTTGTCAACAAAGCTTCCACATTCGAAGTAGGATGCCCGGCCCAAAAAAAGTTTCATAACTGTAATAAGGTCGGTAGAACTCTAGTCAACACATGGTTTCTACGGTATATGAAGGTGGAAATTCGTAACGTCCAAATTTACGTCGCCGTCTTTGTCATAAGGGACCCCAAGTCTAAGGTGAACCAGTGTGCCGAGGGACTGCGTGGCTGTTGGGTGAACAGTCATAAACACTGGCTGTCTGGCGGGCGACTTCCTAAGGGACATCCCTTGCTTCTTCCCTGGTATGGTGGCCCTTCCGGGGCGACCGAATGTTTCCACCATCTATTGCAATGCTACTATGAGTTTTCTTTCAAACAAGAATTAATAAAAATAAAATTACTACAAATTTTTTTCAATTCTTTTATTTTGTTAAATCTAGTACATTTTGGAATAAGACAAATTTATAATTAAATCAATCGTGTTATTTTTCAATCCTAAAATTTTCATTTTCTTCACCTTAAACCGTACGGTGATTGTCGTAAGTTGCCCTTGGTATAGCTACAACAGTAGTTGTCGCTGGGGATGGCCTATGAAATATTATGAAGACGGTCTCCAGAAATTGGCTCGTTAAGAAAAAAAGAGAGCTATTCGAGATAAGGACAAGAAGAAGAGAATGCGAATGCTTTCCACTGGATACAACTGTAGAATAAAACACAAACAGTGGTACGTCTTACTGAGAGAAAGGACAAGAAAAAAACCTACGTTGCGGCTACACGGCCTTCGTTAGGGACAGACAAACGAAAAACAGAAGGGAAAGAAAGTGAGAATTAAGTATAGAACATAAAACTATAAAAATAAGAGAAAACACTCCCTGATGTGTGTTACATGTTGGAAATAAAATGTCTGCCACTGAACCGGAAACCGGAAGTGGATACTAAACTCAAAGCATAAATAGAAAATAATGAAAACAAGGACTAGAAAACTAAATGAGGAAAAAGTAATATTAGTTTTTTTTTTTTTAAACGGAGATGAATAAATAAGGAGAGAGAAGATGAAGAAAAAGTAATATTAATTTTTTTTTTTAAATTTCCAATAGTTTTCTAGTAAATTATGGAAAGTGTTCTATTTCCCCACGATCTTAGCTTCTGTATTCAGATCCCGTAAAAGAAAGAGCTCCCAATCTCATCTAAATGTACAATTTTCCCTATATGTTAATATTAAACACCGACAGCACGAGTGATACATTAACGAATTAGATAATGATCAAACGGTTATTGGGTTATTAATTAAATATCTACGCATATAGGGTTGGTAGTAATTACAACGTGATGATGGTGAAGACAATTCACACAAAACATACAGATGAGATATAAATAATCGTCATCATCAGCTGCCATCTCCACAACGAAGGTTGGCTGTAATGGATCTTCTATCTCTTGTCTTGGTGGTGCACTCTGACAGACTCTTTCCTGTCCATCTCTTGATGTTATCTTCCCACTTATAGCGCAGTCTTCCCCTTGCACGTTTGCCTTCAACTCACTCTCCCTTCTATTATGGTCTTCTGCAAGGTGTTATGCCTTTTTATGTGGCCAAAGTACTTTAGCTGACGAACTTTGATCTCCCTCATTAGTTCTCTTTTCATTCCTAGATTTTCTATGACCTCATAATTTGTTTTCTTCTCTTTCCATGAGATGCGCCTCATTCTTCTATATATCCACATCTCAGGAGTCTCAATTCTTTCTTCCAATTGTTTATTCATTGTCCATATTTCTACACCATATAGTAGTGCAGAATATATACAACATTTTATTATTCTCAGTTGTAATTTGTGAGTTAACTATTTAGATGTCAGTATATGTTTCATGTTGGTGAATGTAGCTTTGGCCATTCCTATTCTCTTCTTGATTTCTGTTTCACATCTGCCATCTTCTGTTATTATATGACCAAGATATGAGTAGCTCTTGACTTGTTCCAGGATTTTCCCATTTATGCTTATCTTTAATGTGGGCTTATCGTCTGTTTTGCTAATTACCACAGGAGGCTGAGACACTTGGGAGTCATGACACAGGTGGGGGGGGGGACATTTGGGAGTCATGACCCAGGTCCCCCCCCCTTAGAGTGTAAAAGAGAATAAGGGGCAAAAACACTTGTTCAACGGGGGGACTTCTGATGATGATCAGTTTGCCTCCTATTGTATCGCTCTGTATAGAGTTTCCTATCATAGTTTTTGTTTTCTCAATATTAATGTCCAATCCATATTCATGACTTATACTCTTCACTTAGTTCACTAGTTTTTGCAAATCCTGTTCACTTTCAGCTAACAACACGGTATCCTATGGATATCAAAGGTTGTTTATTGACCTTCCATTGATGTTCAGTCCTGGCATTTCCTTTATCTGTTTGAAAATATTTTCGGTGTATAGATTAAATAGGCAGGGGGACAGCACACAACCTTGTCTGACACCTCTTTTTATGTCTATGTTTGGTGAATAATTTCTTCCAGATCTTACTGTAGCAGTTTGCTCCCAATGAAGGTTACTGAATATTCTTATGTCTTTTCCATCAATACCTATGTCTTTAGAGGCATTCAATTATTTTCTCATGATGGACTCTGTCAAAAGCCTTCCTATAGTCAATGAAGCACATCTACATACCTTTTTGGACCTCTGTATATTTTTCTACTAATATTCTCAGGCAAAATATTGCCTGTCTAGTTCCACTGTTTCGTCTTACACCAAACTGCTTTTCTTGGATTTCGCTATCTACCTTACTTTTTATTATTTCCTGAGTGATTTTAAGCAGTATTTTAACTGCATGACTCATCGAGCGGATTGTTCTGAAGTCTGAACATTCTTCTGCATTACGTTTTTTTGGGCAATGTGATAAAGACTGATGTCTTCGTGTCATGTGTTGTATATAGTGTTTTGTATATATCGTTGCATTGATCTATACCAAAGCTCTCCATGGCGTCTATCATTTCAATTGTTATGTTGTCCATGCCTGCTGGTTTCTTTTTTTTGTATCATATGTATTGCATTCTCTACTTCTGATATGAGAATGTTTGGGCCTTCATTAGAAGCTGGTGATGGTTTTTTTACCTCTGTTGTCCTCGAATAGTTCTATTACGTACTCTGCCCATCTGTTTGATATGTCTTTCTCATCAAGTAAGATTACACCATTTTTCTTCTTGATACAGCCTTCTCCTTGGGCAAACCGCGACCTGTTTGATAATTTCTTTATTTCTTCATGCTTATCTCTTGTCATGTGCTTTGCTTCCATGTCCTCTATTTCCTTGCATTTGGTTTCTATCCGCCGTTCTTTTGCTTATCGACACATAGTACGTATGTCGCTGTCTATTGTTTTATATTCTGGAGTGTTTTTGCTCTCTTTCGTTCTGCCATTTTATTCAATTGTCATCTGTTATCCAAATTTGATTTTTCTTAGGCTCCTTGTTAGGCAAATTTACATTTGCTGATTGTATGCTTGTATTTAAACATTCCCATTTTGCGGCTACTTTTTCTACTGGGTTTTCTCTTCTGTACTGTTCAATGCTTTCTGTCAGTATCTGTTCACCCAATCTCTTCCCCGGTGGCTAGCCGTTGTCTTTTTCTATGTCCGACACGCCTGTAGTGCGCCACACACATTTCTGTTTCGCTTTGTGAGCCGTTGATCTTTTTAGATCCCTTTGGCTCACTCACGGTCACAGTCTTTGTGTACTAGGGATATAAATAATGTAATTAGTTAAATAGGAGAATAAACCTATGTGAAGCGAAATGATGATGTGATATGATACTTGTTACCAAACTGATGTCTAATCTACACTGTCCATGTGTCTCTTAATGCTTTTCCCATGTATGATGATACACATGTATGCGTAGACTGTCCCAGCCAGGTGAATGGTATGTTGTATGGGTCTCTTATCTCCAAGAAGGGGTGAAGGCACTGACAAAAGCTGTTGTGTAATGAGAACTTTGACGATATACAGTCCTTCAACGTTTCGCACTATCTCTGTAGCGTTAACAAATCGTTGACTGTTGTCTCAAGAAAATGGCTGCTGTCTAATCCCTGAAAGGCACTGGCTAGACTGGCGTTCTTACACGAAATTAATCTTGGTATGCAAACTCAACAACTTGAGTATGTACTCTTGATTCATACATTATGATTTGGAGTAAGGTGAGCTTGGTAGCTGTATATGCGAATCAGCTTTTAAATGTGGAATCTTGATTCTCACAATGCGCTCTTCTGAGTGTGTTTAACTTGCTATAAATGTGAGAGTCAACTTGCGCGTGCTTTAGCTTGACTCATGCGGTAAGCTTTCGAGTGAGTTGAACTTGGTATTTGAATATGTAATCAACTTGTGAGCACTTGATAAGCAGGTAAATAAAATGCTGCATAATCCCAGTGTAAAACTTGGGCGAGAAATCTTCCTTCTTAATTGAGGAAGTGAAAGATGTCCTAAATTGCGAATTCTGCTATCCAGATGTACACTTTGCTAGTTTCATTCTGGTAGACGCCAACAGATAAGGTGTAGACTCAGACTTCTTTTGGACTGAAGACACACAAAAGTCTTCGTAAGTTTTCACACTTAATATCAATGGTTGACTTTCTGTAATACTACTCCTCGCTAATGATGAGTTCAATTCTCTAGTAATTATGTATGACATGAGATGCTCCTGAAAAGTGTTAAATATATTGCGCATGAGAGTGTGGGCACATGGAAGTCGGTAATGATGACCTAACAATCTAGATGAAGATGAAGTCTAACTATCAATTACTTCCTATGATCTTAGAGAAAAATCTTTTGATTTAATTACTCATTTATGAGAAGGATTAATTGAAAAACTGTCTTCCGCATATGTAGCTATGATTCTACGTGCAAATGTGATCTTAACTGAAGACTAAGAAAACGTATTAATAGTTTTTAAAAGATTCACCAACCTCCTTTTCACTTTCGCAAACTCCTTTAAGAACACAATATACCATAGATGTGAATTATCTTATCCATACTGAATTTAATTGCAGGCTATGCTCTGGGATATTATCTACACCACGCCGATTAAACTGTACTGCTGCCAGGCACTCCGCGGTACATTATTTTGCGGGTTAGCCCCAGGTGCGTCCATTGGGCCTGTGATGTGTAACTTCACCCATAAAGCAATAGCTAGGCCTCCATCATGTGGCTTTTGCAATTACACCCTTCCGTGCCCTGTCAGCGAATGTGACTGGCTACAAATGAGTGGGCTTTTCGCCACAAACTTTCAATTCCGTGCTATGGGTTATTTTGCGTGACAACCCGGTGTTTTCGGATTGGCCGATTAATAAAAAATCACCTGCCTTCTCCTGTCAAAAATGTTAATTGTGAGACGGTTTTCCTTAATCTCATCACCTAAGACGCCTGCCGCTCTCTTTTTTAGCACCTGGAAACAATCATTCATGTGTGCGTCCCGAGTCCATTGTCACCCGAGTCCATTGTCGCACCGGCTATTGTATTGCGAGGCAGTGACCGTCGTTTGTTTAAACAGCGGCTTCGCCATGAAAAGACTACCGTATTGTGTCGATCGGGCGTATTCCAAAATAATCAATATTCGATGGTGGCATGTCTGACGATATTTACACGGGGACTTACATATCAAAGGAGTTGTCGATGACCAAGCTAGTGTTCCACAAGATTTCTAACGAGGACATGTGGTGTCGGCAAGATAACCTTCGTGTAAGAATAAATCAAAGGCGTGTAAATTACAGTTGGAAGTCCAGCCATGATTAACAAGATAACTTTAGCAACAATGCAAATGCAAAATGTGGTTGAAAATGCCACGAAGAGAGACGATGGAAAAGAGAACGATAACACTTTGAGCTCGTTTATCACAATGATGATACTTACTTACTTAGTCGTTCCCCTTCTACCGTGAGGTGTAGAGGTTTGGAAGAGAGAGCGCCAGACTATTCTATCGGCTGTCTTCCTCCTGGCCTGGTTCCATTCTAGTCCTCGGTCCTTCAAAGATTGTCTAATGTTGTCCTCCCAGCGGACTCTGGGTCGTCCTCGGGGTCTGGATCCTTGGCTCTTTGTTTCTCATGCTTGTCGTGGTAGCCGATCTTCTCCCATTCTGCAGACATGGCCAAACCATCTTAGTTGGGACTGTTCTACTTGGGTCTGTAGGGGGTGGCATTTTAGGCCTTGACGTATCGTCTGGTTGCGTACCATGTCTCTTGTTACTTCAACCACCTTCCTCAGATACCTCATTTCTGAGGTTTGGATCTGGCTTTTATGGGTTGTAGTCATTGCCCATGACTCGCATCCATATGTCAAGACTGGGACATAGGTGGAGCGGTATACAGCCATCTTTGTTTTCTTACCCACCTCTCTCTTGCTGAGGAATCCTCGATTTATGGCCTGAAAAAGTCTCCCAGCTGCTGCTTTTCGAGTGGCCAACTCTTCTTTGATGCCTCCCTTTCGGTCTATAATAGCTCCGAGGTATTTAAAGTAGTCAACCTGCTCCAGGACCTGTTCTCCCAGCTTAATCTGATGCCTTCTTTCTTCTCGTGATATCACCACGGATTTTGTTTTAGAGCTGCTTATGACCATCCCTCTCTTCTCCAGCTCTTCCTTCCAGACTTGCAGGTTGGATTGGAGATGTGCCTCTGATTTAGCAATCAGGGCAACATCATCAGCAAATGCCAGCTCTGAAATATAGACCTGTCTCATCTTCCAGTACCCCACTGAATACTTTCTTGTTCTCTCCTTACTTGCCTTGATGACATCGTCCATAAGGAGTATGAAGTACAATGATGATAACAGATTTAAAAGCAATATTTTTTCCTCCAAGTAACCTGGATTTCAAGTAAGATGAAAACATGAAACTGTTTCTTTACTGACAGTGTATGTTTCAAAAATGTATAGTATTAGATATTCTATTACTATTGACATCGTGTCTCATTTCAGGTCAGATCCAGAGTTCACACGTCAGTACTTATCAATGGCCAACAACTTTCAGTTATTGAACGAACCAACATTTTCTTGTCCACCTTGTCAAGCTCCTCAGCTGTATGATCTTCCCATGAGCATTAGTAATTCGGACCAGCAAATAATCAACTGTTCCATTAATGAAGCAGAAACCATCACATGTAGACAAGATAGAGGAGAGGTCTACATGCCTGTCTCCTTCATCAACGAATACTTTGAAGTAGGATACTTTTATTATATTTTTTAGATAAAATGATTTTTCTCGTTTCTTGAGTTCCTGTGTAAACTTAAGTTCAATAGATTTTTACTTTGATTTATTTGTATACTCTTTGTTTTTTTTTTCTGTTAATATGGATCCTCGCATGCTTAGCTGCGGCTGTGCTAGTTGGTGACATGTTTGGACTTGCTGGTTGTTAATTACATAAAGTGTCACGTGTTGCTTCCCATTTGCTCTGCCGTGATGGTCCAGCAATGGCAAAAACCTAGAGTATCTAATGTGGGTCTTCAAAGGTATCTACCCTCGCACAAGATTTCTCTTGGCAGAAATGCAAATAGAAGGATGATGATGCTTCTACCTTGAGGGAGTATTCACGAGATATTCAGAAATCAAGAACAATGCTGAATGCGTCTTATCACAGTTAAGTTATTATCTGCCCGACAACTTTTGTGAAGGGGTATATTGTATGATTTAGCTCGTTCAAGCCCCCAACTCATTTAATTCAGTGAAATATTGATTTAGTAGCTCTGTTTCAAGTGTATTTAAGGTGCCTGAGACATACGGGTGCAGTACACTCAAAAGGATTGAATCATCTATAAATTTGTATATATATATAAATAACAAATTTAATAATCAATTATATTTAACAGTGTAAAATGAATAATTCTTTTTAAAAAATGGTAATCATCACAGGGTGATGTTATGGACATTGAGGGAATTGTCTGAAAGCTCATTTGGCAGCTTTTAAGTTTATACTTAGCTGCCAGTAAGTTTGTTGGTTTCTGCTGCAGCCGATGTTTGGTTCTTTGCAGGTTATGAACTGGTTCACTCACGTCACTGGTCACGTCGGGAGGTTCTGACACGTTCCAAGAAATATCAGGGAGTAATCAATAAGCTGGTCCAGCGTTTTCAAAACCCGTCTGATGATGGTGTCTAGCGTTGAGAGCAGGCCACTTATACCACACACTTTGTTCCAGATATAGCACCCTCAACTTGTACCACCGACTAGTATTATGAAAGAACAGAAACAAATATCCTCCAGAGTATTGAGTTTCCTGACACACAATCATGTTCCCTCCCCTCCCCTCCCCCTTAATTCCACCATCCCATCTACCTCAGAATTTTACCCTCTTTGAGCATTAATGTTAATCTAAGTTAGCGGAAAACATTTATTACATTTATAATGAATATCTTTACTTTTGCACTGGTTGAAAAGGTGAATAATATAAAAAGTATGTACATGAT
Source organism: Oreohelix idahoensis (assembly GCA_024509875.1). NCBI lineage: Eukaryota > Metazoa > Mollusca > Gastropoda > Stylommatophora > Oreohelicidae > Oreohelix > Oreohelix idahoensis. The sequence goes on along the minus strand of JAMPIV010005235.1, from coordinate 845,412 downwards.
GCGTGATGCCATATGATGATGGATGGCATCCGCATGTCTGGTTTTGTGTAGTGTGTAGATGTGTTCAGTCAAAACAATGTTCATGCAACAATAACAGGGCAATCCACATAGGACGTCAGTAAACTCACGACGTATAAAGTCAATGAGTCTTGAAACAGCCGTTGACGTTTTTCTTCATTATTTATTGTGGACGCCACAGTGACAAAATGGTTACGCAAATGTGTAGGCACATCAAACAGTCATTATCACAGCAACATTCAATACAGCAATAAACGGTAGACAGCATTACAATGATGAGTCAGATGCATGTTATATTTCAAAGTGCTGTAAATGTAGTCAGGTGAACAACTCCATCCTTTTCTATAACAGCCAGGAGATAACCAGATGTATGAGATCAGTTCACTCTCCTTAGTTTGACTTCAGCAAGACAGACACGTCTGCCGAAGTATAAATAATGTCCTCAAAAATATCCTCTAGATAATAAAGGTTTTCCAAACCTAGTTCATTTAACAAAGTAGCAAGTAATGGTCCTTGGTACCTGCATCAACCGATGCAGTACAATGCAGCGACATGTGAGCTGGGAAAAAACATCTCGTGACGACGACTTTCGCAGACAGGCTATGAATCGAAATCGCTCACGACCCAAAATCAATAGAGTTAATGAAAAAGTCAATTTACCTTGCTTTCATGAAATACACAGAAATATCACGCCTCCCGACATGTGGGAAAACACTAGAGGTATTATCTCGACTAAACGAAATATCCATAAGAGGACTACACATCCCTGACAGAACAAAAAAAAAGCGGAGATCCCCTCTTCAACGAGGCATCTCTTTCGCCATTCCAAATCGCTCACTCCCACTAGTGGTGGGCGGAAACCGATCGACCAAACAACAAGACAAGTCATGCGCAGTCCAGCGCAAAAATGACCACAGCTCAAAAGTTAACTGCATTCGATACCAACGCGAGAAGACAAATGCTTACCGAGAAAAGTGACAATAAATTCCAAGCAGTTGTTGCCCTTGCGTTATAAAATAGATATTGTAATAAAACGATGTTGCGAGAATTTATCACGCAACATATCACCACCTCCTCCCGATAAAAAAAAAATGTGGAACATATTTTTTTTTTCAATATCAAAGAGCAAGCGATAAGCGGCTCAAAACGCACGAATTATGCGCTGATAATTAATTAAATTGCCAAACAATAGGCTAATTATAGAGTGTCTGGTGAGGATATACCTCAACAGAAAAAATAAATATGTCTCAAAAAATATTCACATCGGGGAGGTGTCACCAACACACATCACGTTAGCATGTAAACACAATATACGTATGCAAGTTACTATAATCATCATTAAACAGCATACTCTAATATTGTCTTTAAAAATTGATGTACAAATCTGATAGGAAAATTTAAATAGTACATTCTTTGACATGTAATGACATAAGTACATAGTAAAGTTAAACTACATGACGATCCAGGACATATGCTCTGGTATTCCGAGGGTAAGTACACAATCTAGAACTCGTAAGGTAAGTCCTCAGCTCAACAATGACATTCTGAGAAAGTACAAGCAATATAATGCTAATTAATAACTAATATGCTTCATCAGGTACAATACATTATTAATAATTGTGGCTGTTTAGTAAACTAACGGCCCTTATATTAACTACTCAGTCCTCCTCTATCATTTTAAAAAACGAACAGAAGAAGATGACAACAAAGCACGATAGTGTGTACATATAAAGTAAGTACAGATGTGCTAATCTATTGTAGAAATATAGGTGTGTTATGACTCTGTAATATATAGAAATATAGGACAGAAGTATTAGTTGGAGTCATGTGGGCATCTAGACAAAATGTCAGCCATCACATTATCCGCACCACGGATAGCTCGTACCGTGAAGTGAAAAGGTTGAAGAGCTATAGCATATCGAGTGGATCTCGAACTCTTCAAATTCTTAGTCTGAATAGCTATAAGAGCTTTCTGATCAGTCTCTAGAATGAAATGTGCGCCCAGGAGGAATCTTTGTAGCTTTAGAATTGACCAAACCATCGCTAACAACTCACGGTCTAAAACCGAGTAGTTCCTCTCTGCCGCATTTAGTTTTCTAGAAATGTACATAACAGGATGCAGAGTATTTGCATATTCTTGCATCAGTGCTGCTCCAATCCCAGTGGATGAAGCATCACTCCGAAGAACAAAAGTCCTATCAAGAGTAGGTAATCTTAAGATGGGAGGAGAAGAAAATATATTCTTGATTTGGTCTAGTGAAGATTGGCATTCTTCAGACCAACGGACCAGATTAGGCGAACCTTTCTTCAACAATGTTGAGAGAGGTGCCATGATCGAAGATAAATTTGGAATAAATCTCCCATAAAATTGAATTAAACCTAAGAGACTCCTAACTTGTTTCTTCGTTTTAGGAACAGAGATGTTCAGTATTTTGGAAGTATTGTGGTCTTCTGTCTTCAAGAGACCATGACCAACACGATGACCCAGGAAAGAGATTTCACCAAAACCAACAAAAGCTTTAGAAGGTTTTGCTGTCAAATTATTCTCACGTAGAGTGGACAGTAAGTCATATAACCCTAAATAGTGATCTTCCCAGGTATCACTGAAGAGACAGATGTCATCTAAGTATGCGATGACATCCGAACGATGTGACAGAATTCGACGCATCATGCGAACGAAAGTGGCAGGGGGCGTTCATGAGACCAAAAGGCATAACATTCCATTGAAATAGACCCCTAGGTGTAGAAAAAGCAGTAAGAGGTTTGGCATGCTCTGCTAAAGGCACTTGCCAATAACCTTTAGACAAGTCAAGTTTAGTGAAGAATCTAGAATTAGAAAGTCTAATCAGTAGATCTTCTAACAAAGGCATCGGTTCAGCGTCGAACTTTGTGACCTGATTCAATTTGCGATAATCAACGCAAATTCGTATGTTCTTATCCTTCTTCCGGACAATAACCATGGAAGAAGAATATGGTGAAGTCGATGGTTCAATTATATTTAATTGAATCATTTCATCCAATTCCTTTTCCACTTGCGACTGAAAGTGTATAGGAATAGGATACGGCCTAACCCTAATTGGATTATTGTCGGTAAGAATTATGTCATGTTCTATGACATCTGTGTGTCCAGGAATGTCAGTGAGAATATCCTGAAATGTTTGTAACATCGACGAGACTTGTCGATGTTCGTCACCAGAAAGATTAGGAGAAACAGAAACGTTTTTCCAAGATTCCGTGGAATGTAATGGAACCACTGGAAGGGGAAGGTTGACATCAGAGAAGGTAGCTTCCTCATCCTGAATGACAGACAGGGATGAATAATGACCGTGAGGTGCAGGAGCATCATCCGTTGCCTGGAAAATAGGCAGCAAATAGTCCGGACGTTCGTGAAATTCCGAAAGCATGTTTATGTGGAAAGTTTTATGCTTTCCATCAATATCGACCACATAGTCAACATCGGAGATCCGAGAGACTATTGCATACGGACCTTTCCATGCAATAAGAAGTCTATTTTCCCTACTGGGGAGTAGGACGAATGCTTTGTCACCTGGACAAAGTTGTCGTAGACATCTATTCTTGTTAGCAAACTGCCTTGCCTTCTCTTTAGCAATTTCTGATGAAGCAGTTGCTAGCTTACATGCCTCACTGATCTTTTGTCTAAGAGCAATGACATACTCATATGAGGATTGAGTTTCATCGCTAATATCATCGGCAGTGATGAGATCGTGTAATAAAGACATAGGGCCGCGTGGACGCGCGCCAAAGACAAGTTCGAAGGGAGAAAATCCTGTGTGTTCATGAGGGACTTCTCTATAGGCAAAGAGAGCCGCGGGTAAAACCCTGTCCCAATCTTGAGGATGATCTTCAGTTATCTTACCAAGCAAAGTCTTGAGCGTTCTATTCAGACGCTCAACTAACCCATTAGACATAGGATGGTAGATACTACTGAGAGATCGTTCAATATGTAAGGTAGACATTACCTGTGACATAGTGTCAGATATGAGTTGAGTGCCATGGTCTGACAATATTTCTCTGGGGAACCCCAAGCGAGAAAATATCAACCAAAGAGCATCTGCGATATCTGTAGTAGATATGCTCTTAAGAGGAATAGCCTCTGGCCAACGTGTGCACATATCGACACATGTAAGGATAAACTGATGTCCTCTGGCCGACTTGACCTTAAAAGGGCCAATAATATCTATGGCCATTTTCTGAAACGGCCGAATAGGAATGTCAGCAGCCTGGATAGGCGCAGCATGTCGTGGTCCTCTAGATTTGACCTCCTGACATACCTTGCATGATCGGCAGTAAATACGAATGTCCTTATTGACAAAAGGCCAAAAGAAAGCCGCAAGGACTCTCGACTTCGTACGGGCAAAACCCATATGTCCAGCACATTGCGAGTCATGAGCATGTTGTAATATTTGGACTCTCATGCTCTTGGGAACAAGAATTTGCGAATGTGCCGACGTAGTCGAATCTTGTACCATACGTACAAGTACGCCGTTTCTTATTGCAATCCAAGATTTTCTATTTGTATCCTGATTCGGATCACCTTTCTTCGCAAGAACGAAGAATTTTTTTAAAGAAGGATCTTCTTCTTGCAATTTTATGAAAGAGTCACGAGTGATTACTAAGTGACTATCTTGGCTATCAACTTCATTATCACTATTCAGTGAAGTTTCGGGTGTTTGTAGAGCTTGTGCTCTTGTAACTACTGCATTTGTAGCTTGCATGTTATTATCTTCCCAAGCAGCAATCTGCTGTGGGGTACACTCCCTAACTCCGTGAATACGACCAATAATAAGGTCCGCAATAGGATTAGGTAAGAGACAAGCATGCACATCTCCAGTAAAGAAAGGAGTGGCAATGCGAATTACAGCAGTAGGATATTTTTCTAGAGTGCCGCCAAATGTGACACATTTAATAACCCTTCCTGTAGCACAAGATGGATCTACAAGCGATTGTCTAACACCAATAGTGGTGCATCCGGAATCGAAAAGTAGTGAGACCGGAGTATCATTAACAAGACCCTTATGTAGAATTAAAGAACCCCTCCCGTCATGCGCAACAGCAGCAGGAAGAGCGGGAAGTGGGTGACCACAACTCAAAGTAGTTATGGTACCCGGTTCGAATAAAGTACTGCATTGGGGGCATTTGTTTGCTCTCTCAAAGTCAAAAGCAGAACTAGTGACAGCGTCAAAGTTTTTACTATCAACAACATGATTACAGGCTCCTTCAGTTTCCTGTTGTACAGCATTAGCCTGCTGATATCTCTTTTTTTTGTGTTGAGATCTACCCCGACTATTATTACCTCTGAAGTTATCAGAGTTATTATTATCTCTGCAGTTATTATTGTCTCTATTGTAATTGTTATACTGGTTCGAATTCCAGTTTCCACGATTACTATCATGTTCACATTGATGCGAACATCTATTTGTTTGGTTCTGAGGTCTTCGGCAGGAATAACCTCTATTACCATATCCTCTTTTGAAATGCTTATAATTATTAGGGTGATAGTAACGACCACTATCAGGTTGTCTCCAATTCTTCGAAGAAGAATCACCATGGAATTGGTTTCCATGATTTTGACAGAAATTACCGCTGCCCTTTCTATCAAAATTTTGTTGGGATCTACGAGCAAAGTTTTGACCATACGGAGCTGCCGAAGCAACTGGTAAACCTTCTTTCACCTTAGAGTTACCCATGGTTATGTGTGGGTGCGCAGTTACGTATTGGCAACAGAAATCTTCCATTTCTTTTATTGTTTTAGGTTTACGTTCATGAAGGAAAGCAAGGAAAGACTCATTGACAGACGACATGACTTTGTCTCTAAGTATTAAGTCCATAAGTCCTTCATAAGTTTTTTCCGTCTTAGATAGTTCAACCCATCGTGAGAAAGTAATGCGTATTCTTGCAATAAACTCGGAGAATTCAACTCCATTTTCAGGTAACATGTTTTTAAATTGTAGACGATAGCCGTCTTCGTTAAGCTGTTATTTCTTTAACAAAGCGGCCCTGACAACCTCATAATTGCTCTTGTCAGGTTCATCCACCATATTTAATATACTTAGAGCTTTACCTGTCAGTATCCCTGATAACTGATAAACATATTTTGCTTTGTCTATGTTATGAGCTGTACATGCTTGTTCAAATCTGTCCAGATAGAACATTATGTCATCACTGGAAGGACTAAATGTTGGTAACTTAATCTTAAAAGTATCATTATTAGCCTTCCCAGAAGATGAACCCTTGTTTGAATCATTACCATTACTCATGCTCGTCAATTTCAATTTCTCCAACTCTAAAGCTAAGAGTTTTTCTTCATGTTCCATTTTTGCTTTCCTCTCATCAGACTCTCTTTGTAACTTCCTTTCTTCAGCTTGAGCCTGCATTTGAAGTCTTTCATTTTCAGCTTCTTTTTCAAGTCTTTTATTTTCAGCTTCTTTTTCAAGTCTTTTATTTTCAGCTTCTTTTTCAAGTCTTTTATTCTCAGCTTCTTTTTCAAGTCTTTTATTCTCAGCCTCTAGCTGTAGCTTTCTTTCCTCAGCTTCTGATTCCCTTTTTTGTTTTTCCATTTCCATTTGGAATCTCTTTTCATCCACCTGCATCTGCAGTTTCTTTTGTTCAGCTTCCATATGCAGTTTCTTTTGTTCAGCTTCCATTGCTTTATCATATCGAGCAGTTGCAAATTCTTCTAACTTATCACCAGTCTTCCCACGCAATTTACCCTGCTCAATAAAGTGCTCAAATGTAGACATGTTGTCTAACATATGAGTCCAAAACCTGAAATAATTAACTAATTTATTTCAAACCTAAGTGTAACAAGTCTTAATTAAGCACTTGTATATTCACATCACATTATATTATCCCAGTCTCTGTGGGAAACAAGTCTCCAATCAAAGAACTTGTATATGAAATATCAGCACTCAAATCTTGATCATAAGTGCACTTCTCATTCAATAGTGCACGACACTATTCATCATTCATTTATCATCAGTATAGTAGTAACAGTGCATTAGCATAGCCCATTAACTAATTACTATAACTGTAAACAATGACTATGTAAACACATGCAGAATGTAAACATTGAAAATGTAAACAATACAAACAATGTAAACAATAACAATGTAAACAATAACAAAGATCAGCAACAATACACAAACTTTCGCAGAAATCAACTAAAAATAAAGCAGAAATTAATGAAATATCACAAAAAATGTGACGATATCTGCGATAGAATTAAACAAAATACATGACACCACAGTGTATAAACAAAAATGTTGTATGAAACTAAATTATAGACAAGAGTAGGCTAACAAATACAAACAAATCACAACAAAACTAAAGAATGTGAAATAATAACGAAAACAATATTAAAACATGTCATCACAGCTAACATAAATAGCAACAGAAGTCGCTTAGCAAATTCCAGTATCGGAAGTTTGCAAACCCTACAGAAAACGCTCACAATAGACGACCTCTATGACGTGGCATAATCTAACGGAGACACCACCCAACCGAGAACCCGCTGAAATATAAACATATAAATATACGAATAACATATAAACATATAACATATAGAATGAGATGATACACAGAAGACTCAGCAGAAGTATAAGGGCACAGTTTACATACAAACAGGCCACTTAACTTAAAGGCTTCCAATCGTAGAACAGCAGAAAAACGGATGTCAATCAACGTCCTAAAGAGCGAAGCTCCAACGATGATGGCACATCTGAACTGCTTCCACTGCTAACACGATGGTACAAGAGCTTCTGAAATACTGTGTGTTGAATTGTTTCGGCACTTGACCTTCTAATCCAAAAGTAAGTTGATGGAAATCGGTACTTGGCCTTCTTCAGAAAACAACCCGTTTCAACCGGCACTTGACCTTCTCAAAAAACGACAGCACTGGAACCTTGACAGCAGCAACTTGCTTGACTTGCGTAAAAGATAACAGCAGTCCGAGTTATCCGGCAACATGTAACAACGCCGGGTACTGTCAAATTCTTGTTTCCGTCAAAAAGTTGAAATTTTGACTTTTACCGGGCAACGCCGAGTACTTTGAAAATTTTGAAGATGTTGACTGTATTGAAGAATGTTAATTTCTTGAAGGATGCTGATGAATTCTTGTTGAAAATGAAGTGGGTAAGGGACCCCGTGTTTGCTAGTACCAGAATCAAACCAGCTTATGGCCACCAAATGATGCGTGATGCCATATGATGATGGATGGCATCCGCATGTCTGGTTTTGTGTAGTGTGTAGATGTGTTCAGTCAAAACAATTTTCATGCAACAATAACAGGGCAATCCACATAGGACGTCAGTAAACTCACGACGTATAAAGTCAATGAGTCTTGAAACAGCCGTTGACGTTTTTCTTCATTATTTATTGTGGACGCCACAGTGACAAAATGGTTACGCAAATGTGTAGGCACATCAAACAGTCATTATCACAGCAACATTCAATACAGCAATAAACGGTAGACAGCATTACAATGATGAGTCAGATGCATGTTATATTTCAAAGTGCTGTAAATGTAGTCAGGTGAACAACTCCATCCTTTTCTATAACAGCCAGGAGATAACCAGATGTATGAGATCAGTTCACTCTCCTTAGTTTGACTTCAGCAAGACAGACACGTCTGCCGAAGTATAAATAATGTCCTCAAAAATATCCTCTAGATAATAAAGGTTTTCCAAACCTAGTTCATTTAACAAAGTAGCAAGTAATGGTCCTTGGTACCTGCATCAACCGATGCAGTACAATGCAGCGACATGTGAGCTGGGAAAAAACATCTCGTGACGACGACTTTCGCAGACAGGCTATGAATCGAAATCGCTCACGACCCAAAATCAATAGAGTTAATGAAAAAGTCAATTTACCTTGCTTTCATGAAATACACAGAAATATCACGCCTCCCGACATGTGGGAAAACACTAGAGGTATTATCTCGACTAAACGAAATATCCATAAGAGGACTACACATCCCTGACAGAACAAAAAAAAAGCGGAGATCCCCTCTTCAACGAGGCATCTCTTTCGCCATTCCAAATCGCTCACTCCCACTAGTGGTGGGCGGAAACCGATCGACCAAACAACAAGACAAGTCATGCGCAGTCCAGCGCAAAAATGACCACAGCTCAAAAGTTAACTGCATTCGATACCAACGCGAGAAGACAAATGCTTACCGAGAAAAGTGACAATAAATTCCAAGCAGTTGTTGCCCTTGCGTTATAAAATAGATATTGTAATAAACGATGTTGCGAGAATTTATCACGCAACATATCATCAGTTCTATCACCATCCACTCCCTGTTCCATATGGATCTTGGGACTACCTCTGCTTTTGGTTCTCTATGAGACACCCGCATAAAGCAGTCACCTGCTTTTGCAGTGGTGGTTCGTGAAACCATCATTCTATGTGCTGAGGTTGCCAGCCTCAGATGACTTGGGCATCCACTAGCAATTTTCACATGTTAATAAATGCCAAATATAAAATTTCAAAATGTACAACTCACCCTAAACACTCTTGGGAATACCGACCCCTGACTCAGAGAAATAGTTAAGGCAACTTGTTTTAGATTCCTCTTACACGTGGTCTGGGTTATTACTTTACTCTAGGCTCCCACTCTGACTCTGTGTTCAGATTCCTAGGATTCCGGCTTTCCGTGTTAATATAGTTAGAGTTTTCCTGGGATATAAGTCCACAAATGCTCAAACAAGGTCCAGTCCGATAAATGGAATTAAGATCCTATTTCTTACTCTGGCTATCTGGCTGTCTTCTTGACGAGGTGAATTTCACAGTGCCCTAAACCAGCGAAAGTGTCAGATTATATTGCAACTTTCGTCCCACGCACGTGGTTGTTAATTTGTGACCAGGCTCCAATCAGCAATGTTGTTTATAACATCTAGAAATTCCAAGCCAATTGTATTAAATCATGCGTATTATGCACATATGATGAATCTGATCATATATGCATAAACAAGAACTTTAGATCATCATTGCAGGATGTAAAGGTATATAGAGGAGCAGATGTGGCATCATATCACCACCTTCTGATAGCCAAAGTAAAAATGAAACTCAAGAGATATGCAACAATGCAAAATTATAGACTTTTAAATGTAAGACATCTAAGAAATCAAGAAACAAGAGACAAATTTGCTGTCACAATATCCAACAAATTCCAAGTGCTCCAACAGCTGGAAGATGTAGTGAATACAGAATACTATTGGCAGCAAATCAAAACGGTATGGCATGAGATATGTGAAGAAATACTGGGGGAAAGGGAACGACAACAAAAAGCATGGATAACAACAGAAACCATCAATAAGATAAATGACAGGAAATACAAGAAAGCAGATTTAAACACAAGCAAAACCAGAAGTTCCAAAGCCAAGCCTCAAGAAGTGTACACAGAAGCAAACAAGAAGTAAAAAGAAGTATCAAAAGAGACAAGATGGAAGTATATTGAGGAGTTGGCAACAGAGGCAGAAGATGCTGCAGCCAAAGGAAATATGAGAGAACTGTATAACAGCACAAAGAAGCTGCGGGGAAATACAAGCAAACAAGTTGCCTCATAAAAGACAAGAATGGAAAACTGCTCAGCAATATACAAGAGCAAATGAAGAGGTAGACAGAATATTTTGAAGACCTTCTCAGTAGACCAGCTCCACAAATCCCCCCGGACATCCAGCCAGCAGAAGAAGAGCTACAAATTAACGGTGAAAGACGAACCAAGGAAGAAATAAAGAAAGCCATAAAACTTCTAAGAGATGGAAAAGCGTCTGGACCTGATGGCATTTCAGCAGAGGCCATCAAAGCAGATATTGACACGGCTACAGAGATGTTATATAAATTACTTGGTAAAGTCTGGGAAAAGGAAGAGATACCAGCAGCATGGAAGGAAGGATATCTGGTTAAGTTGCCTAAGAAGGGAAATTTACAAGAGTGCACAAATTATAGAGGAATAATGTTACTATCAGTGCCAGGAAAAGTATTAAACAGGATTATCCTTGAGAGATTAACAGAGTCCATAGACAAGAAACTGAGAAATGAACAAGCAGGTATTCGACAAAACAGATCCTGTACAGACCGGATAATCATTTTGAGAGTAATAGTTGAACAAAGTCTGGAATGGAATTAACCACTATACATCGGATTTCGGAACTACGAAAAGGCATTTGAAAGTGTAGACAGAGAATCACTTTGGAAATTGATGAGGCATTATGGAGTTTCCCTGAAGATCATTAATTTAATAAAGAAAACATGTGAAGACATAACATGCAGAGTTCTTCATGAAGGACAGCTTACAGAACCGTTTGGGATAAAAACAGGAGTGCGACAGAGATGCCTCTTGTCTCCATTTCTTTTCTTACTAGCTGTAGTGGATTTGATGGTACTGTATGGTTGTGATATTACCTAGTGTGATGCATGAGGTCAGCTGTGAAGGCTCCTGAGATAAATGTAGCTGTGAATTTACAGAAGGCCCTTCTTGCTACCACTTACGACCTCACACATATCTTTTTTACTAATGAATGTGGCTACGTTAAAAATCTAGGGTACTGATATGGAATGTGTTGTGGTAGATTACATACACACACACACAGATAATTAATAAGTCTAATACTATTAATAAAACTTATAACACACTGAACTAACTCAAGCTGTTTAAAATTTTGATATTAAATTTTCTTTAAGTTTATTTGTTCTGAACCAAGGTTTTATTTTGGTCAGAACATATGAAAGGTTTTGAAATTATGAATGAAATGCATGAATAAATGGCATAATAAATGAAAGGTGTGTACATACGTATTTTACAAGACTAGTTAATATTACTACTGTTTATAGTTGTAATTTATCTGGGAGAATGATTAATGGATGTGCTGTTGGGGTGACGTCAACACTCCCAGTCTATGGCTACTAAACATTGTCCATTTATTGATGGGAGGAATACAAGTTTATTTCCCAACATGGTATGTTCTAGTTGATGGGAATACAGTTGGTGTGTTATTTATAAAATAAGTTGGTGAATGTCCAGCAGGCCAGACGCTCACGTATCTTGACTGAGTAGTTCTGGTGCTGGAAATCGGGTGGCCCCACCTCTCCGTGCTTGAGTGCAATATAAGGCTGCTCTGACAAAATACCAGGCTGCACTGGTCCACACTTGTATTTTTCAACATAGCATTTGACACCACTTTGGTGCCAAATAAAAAACTCACAGTTCTGAAATAAAAGTATTGGGTCATGTGTCAGAACTCTACCTCCTGAGCCACTTCTACACACAATACTACACAACAACACCACATAGACGGGGTCAGATCTCTCTGACCATACAGCACATCTTACCAAGTTGGTTTCACATAGTATAAGTTCCCCAAGACTACATATTCTGAAATATGTTCATTAGCTTCCTGCCATTGAATAGGATAGGTGATATGTTCCACTGATCTCAACACTTGATCCGCCCTTCATAATCCTTGCTGGCGTTTATGTATTTTGTTTGTCTCTAGACCCTGAACTGGGGCTGGGGATCTAGAGCGAATCCTTACTTGTTGTAAGGGATAGATTTTGATATGGCAGTATCAAACCACTCGAAACATTAAACAATATTAAAATATACAAAGAAATACTTTCAGTCTTACCAGAATTATGAATAGAGAACACAGTTATATGCTAGCAAAACTCAGCTGAGCTGCTGGCTCTAGTATGGCGTCCCTCTAAATATTGCAATTAGCTTTTGGGAAATACACCACTGAAGAATTTCTGTGTCTACTACTGGACAACTTATGTTGAATGGCAAAAATGCGCGTCTGAGCGCCGATAATATGATTATCTGTGGCCAATCACCGCCTTTCCCCCTTTTCAAATTCAAACCTCCTACCAAAAGTCAATTCAGTCATACCTCAGTCAAGTGTGTATTATTGTCTGTTGGTCCGTCTGTCTCTACTTGCGTTTTTTACAAAAACACACTTGTTTATACATGCATTTCCTACACGAATCTGCCTCTAGTGTTATTTTTAGCCACAACCCTCCACCAATTCCCCCTCTCTTTCATTCATCTAGATTTTAGCACTTGAGTCTCAAGGCCGCAATTTTTTGAAAATTAGTGACATTTTTTTTGTTTCAATGCAGTCGCTCGCTGATATGAACAACACAGTCTTTTGTCAATATCTTCATTATTATCTATCCGTCTGTATAAATGAAAGCATATTATTTCTCTGCTCAAGATGGGCTATCAGGCCAGCTAGGTTTTATATTCCTAACATTATTATTAAGAAAAAGTTACTTTTCAAGGTTAGTTGTTTTTTTTTAAATATGTTCGAGCATCTTCTGTAATGCGTTTGCCGCTGAATTCAAACAAAGGGACTAAGTATCGTAAAAGCGTCCGAGAAATGACTGTTGCGTATAATAGCTAAGGTCCCTTTTGTCCATTTCTTTACCTTGTGTCAACTTGGGGACGTGATTTTTTTTCCTTTCCCCACCAATTGCGTCTTTTTAGCCCTGCTAGTTTCAAGCACGTGTTCAGTCATATTTTTCTTTTTGATCTCCGTTCTCATCCCGTCTACAAGGGTAAACGTTTTGCCTTCACGTCTAACAAGTTAGTTTCCATGGCGGGTGGTGACCCGCGGCATGGGCGATCATGTCTTCTAGTAGCTTACGCATTATTTTTATCCCTACATTTTATCTTTGGAGATATTTTAACGTTGTATCACGGTTAATTTTATCACACATCTCCCCACTTGAAAACATGCCTACGGCAAGTTCCAAAACCAGTGATACACATAGATAAAATCTCTCCTCACGCCTACCACTATCTAATTTTGATCACAGGGGTGCCGACTGAGGAAATCTGCACCGACATTTAATTTGCCTGGGATATATTGGATACTAAACTGATAAGGTTGAAGCAATAAAGACCACCTCTGCAATCTTGCGTTTTCATGCTTAGCCTGAGATAAGAATACGAGGGGCTGATGATCCGTCTCGACCACAAAAGTCCTACCATACAGATAGATTTGAAACTTCTTTATTGCCCAGATTAACGCTAAACATTCTTTTTCGCTTGTGGAATATCCTTGTTCCGCCTTATTCAATTTGCGGCTTGCATAAGCGACTGGGTTCAGTTCCCCATCAGGTGAAGATGATCTTTGCAACAAGGCCGCCCCGAGTCCTACATTACTTGCATCTGTACTTACGACAAAACTCCTGTGTCAAATTAGGCAGTTTGAGAATAGGCTTGCTAGTGAGTTTTTCCTTTAAGTCTTGGAACGCTAATTCACTTGTCGCAGTCCAAATAATTTTATCTGGAAGTCCCTTGCGAGTCAGATCAGTCAGCGGAGCACGAATAGAGTTAAAATCTTTGATGTATTTTTGATAAAATCCGCATAACGACACGAATGATCGCACGTCCTTTTTTGTTTGTGGTCAAGGTGCTCTCTGCAGTTTTTCCAAGTTCTTGGGATCAGGGGTCATGTTACCCTGATATACAGTGTGTCCCAAGAATTCCAACTCTTTGCATCCAATACAACATTTTGTTGGCCTAGCAGTTAAGTTCGCCTCGCTAAGCCTATTAAATAACATTTTTAGAGCGTCAATGTGTTCTTCAAATGTCTCTGTGGCGACGAGAATATCATCCATGAAATTCGTGATACATGGGTTATTCAGGGGATCCAACAATTTGCGCATCATCCTTGAAAATACACTCGGAGCATTTTTCAGTCCGAATGGTAGCATGTTGAATTCATAATGTCCATCCGATGTGCTAAATGCTAAATAAGGTCTCACTTCAGGCTTCACTGGAATCTGGTAATAGCCTTTACTAAGATCCACCTTTGAAAAGTATTTTGCTTTGTTTAATCTGGCAAATAACTGTTTTGTGTCTGGTAATGGATCCACTTGTCCTTCTGTGACAGCATTCAGTTTCCTGTAATCTAAGCACAGTCGGTGTTCCCCAGACGGTTTCCTCAACAAAACGACACTGGAGCTAAAAGATGATTCACTGTGTTAAATAATCCCCTCCTTCAACAAATAATCTATTTCTTCCTTCAATGCCTTCTCCTTCGCGAACGGAATAGAATAGGTTCTCATACAGATTGGGTTTGAGTCTACCAGTTTCATGTCATACTGTAGCAAATTTGTATGGCCTGGTTTATCTGTTAATACATCTGTATGTTCCTCCAGAACCTGTTGAACTCTCTCCCTCTGGTTTTTAATCAGGTGCTTACTGACTTTTACCTGTGCTGCTGTTTTACAAGGATGTAATGGGTATTCATGTGAGGTGAGTGGTTCCTTTTGCATTTGAGTTGCGATAGCTAAGGTCAGTAAGGGGGTGCTTTCCTGGAGTGGTCTGTCCAGATACTTCTTTAACAGGTTTACATGATAAACTTTCTCCTTCCCCTTTTTGTCAATTTTATATTTTGTTCTAGACACCTTCTCTAGAACCGTATATGGACCTTGCCATCCAATTTGTAATTTATTCTGGCTGCCGGTTAGTAGAAGCAGCACCTTCTCTCCCACAGCTAGTTCTCTGTCCTTTGCCTTCCTATTAAAATATGCTGCATGTTTCTTCCTGGCTTGTTTAAAATTATCATTTGCCAGTTTCCATCCAGCTGTAAACGAGTGGTCAGTTCGTTCACGTATTGATAAGATGAGGTAACAGTCTCTTCCGCCTTCTCATCTGTCCAGGTCCTTAATAGCGCTACATCTGGACCTTTAATTTATCATACGTATTTTTCATGGAACCCGTCGGGTCCCTTCCATTAGAAGCACTATAGTGAGGACTTTTCTTCCTAGAATCATCACTCTTAAATCGACCACTACCAATTTTTTTCTTGGGTTTATCTTCCCACTTTAGATTGCTTATGAGAGATCTTCGCTCTCTTTTAGTTTCATCCAGTTTATATAAACCTGACCGAGGGATTGTCAGCTTATTCTGGGTAAAATTTCTTCTTTGTACTCGTCGCATAGTGGCCATGTTAATCCATTCAAGTGAAGACTGGGTGTGAAAAGGGGGCTCCCATTGCACTTTGTTTACCTGAGTATAATAATTTTTCTTTCCAGGCCTAAGAGTGCCCCGTGGCGTTTCTAGGTCCTGCACATATTTTCCATTTGTGGGTGTTCCCTCATGAAATACGCCACATGCTTCTACAAAGTTTTCAATATCGACATTTACGTCGGGCCAATAGTATTTGCGAGCAACTTTTTGGCAGATGGTACCGACTTTTTCATGGTCCCCATCTTTTCCAATATGTAAGCTCCTTATTAAATTTGCCCTATATACCTTGGGAAGAACCAACTGTCCGTGACCAGTGGATCTAGTTCCTGTCTTCCTATATAGCAATCTGTCCTTCATAAAATATTCCCCCTTGCTCGGAGGTGTGTGGCATTTGGGCAATTTTTTAAAACATGGCTTGAGTGTCCTATCCTCAGCCTGCGCCTTCCTCATCTCCTCTGGATGAGCATTTATAGGTTCACCTTCTTCCTCCTTCTTCTGTGACCTGGTCTGCACTGTCGCCATGATCACAGGTCTCTGGGGATTCCCCAAGAAGACGTATCTACACCCCAATATCAGAGGGTAGATTGGTTCATCTATCACTGCTGCTCTGATTTCTCCTTCCACATAGCGAGTTTTCACCGTTATCCTTGCGATGGGAAGTGTCCTGAGTGGTATGTCCTTAGTTGCCCCTTGTATTTCCACTGTTTCTGTGGTATACTGACTTGGGCCCACTAGGCTAGACTTCACAACTGAATCATAATCCAAACCTGTATCATAAAGGCACCTTATGGTGACCCCATTACAAATAACATCCTCACAAACTGGGGGGTTGTAGTGGTATTGATGGTTTTGTATGATGATGATGGTACTACATGTAAATTGTATGAGGCCAGCTGTGAAGGCTCCTGAGATAAAATGTAATTGAGAATTGTCAGAAGGCCTTTCTTGCTACCACTACGACCTCACACTTAATTTTTTTTTTATTGAATGTAGCTACGTAAAGTGTCTAGGGTAATGATGTGTACTGTGGTGTGATAGTTATAAATATACCCATAAATATTTAACAAGACTAATAAGATTAACAAGTGTTAAAATACACTGAACTAACTCACGGGTATAAAGTTTTTGATATAATTATATTACATTTATTTGTTCTGGATCAAGTTTTATTTTGACCAGAACTTGTTTTAAAAGAAGGATTTAAAATTTATGAAAATTATGCATGGAATGTTACATAATAAATGCAAAAGTGTACATATTTAATTACTAGAATAGTTAGTTTTATTAAAATGTTCTGGTAGTCAGCTACTAGGGAGGATATTTATTGTCTGTGCTGTTGGGGTGGTCTCATCACACCTGTCTATATTGACTACACAGTGTCCAGAAAATGGTGGGAATTTTTATGGGGTATCTGCAACTAAATGGGGTTGGTGAATATCCAGCAGACCAGAGGCTCACTCATCTGGTATTTGTAGCTCTGGTGCTGAAATCAGGCGGTCCCACCTCTCCGTGCTGGCGGGCAATAATGGTGGTCTCTGTCACAAGGACTGCACAGATACACTTGTGTAAATCACCACCCGAATAGATACTGCTTCGCTGACGACAGAAACTCGCAGCTCAGATTATGAATAATTAACACAGAAGTGCTAGCAAAACTCAGCTGAGCTGCTGGCTATAGGATGGCGTCCCTAAATTTAACTCACTGTCTTTCATATGGGAAAACACCACACTTTAAAATCTGTGTCTAACACTGAACAATTATTGAGAAATGACCCCACTTTCGCGTCTGAGCGCTAATGATATGATTGTCTGTGGCCAATCACTGCCTAGTTTTATTTTCAATTTCAAATTTCCTCACTAAAGTCATTTCAGTCAAGCTTCAGTCACGTATGGATGGTTATCTGTTAGTCTGTCCGTCTCTACTTGTGTTTCTACAAAATTGTGCTCGATTTTTGACCCAACCGTTCTCTCCCCTTCAAATTTTTGTTGTAAAAAGTTATATTTAGACACAGCTACCACCAATGTCCCCTTCACTTCTATGCCAAGTAAATTTGAACATCTGTGTCCAAGGTCGTGTTTTTTGTGTGCAAATAACGATATGTTAGATTCAATGCAGTCTGTGGCTGATGTAAACTACACTGTCTTTTTGTCATTATTTTCAATATTATCTATCCGTCTGTAAAATTAAGACCATATTCGTTCACTGCTCAGAATAGGCCATCTGGCCAGCTAATTTTTATATTCCTAACATTAATATTAAGAAAAATTTACTTTTTAATTTTTGTAATTTTTTTCAGACATCTGCGTTCTTCCGCTCAAATTCAAATCAAGCGCTTGGTATCGCAAAACGTCCAATTCCGTACCTCGTGTCAATTTGGGGGACTTGAATTTTTTTACTTTCATCCATTTCCCCCCCCCCCCCCCCCCCCCCCGCCCCCAATTGCGTCTCTTTAGCCTTTCCAGTCATATTTTTTTTTTTTTTTTGATACTCCGTTCCCCTCCGGTCTAGCAAGTCAATTTTATGGGGAATGATGACCCGCGGTCTAGGCGATCATGTACATCAGCAGCCTACGCATTATGTTTTTATCCTTAAATGTTATCCTTGGGAGGAATTTTACCGTTGTATCTCTGTCAATTTCACTACAGGGGTGATAAGGTTCCTGCTGTCCATTAGGATTAACCTTTAATCTTTGAGTCCCCGACTTCATTGCAGCAATGTTTGAAGGTTTCCTTCTACAAAATTCGGTGTTATGGTTATCTTTCTTGCACCATTTACACCATCTTTTTCCTTGGTTAAACGGTTTTCTTTCATTGGATTTTTGGTCATTGAACTGTGAGTTTCTGTCTCGATAGTCATTTCTTGGCCGTTCAAAGTTTGTCCTGCCCTTATTACCCTGTTCTCTATTTTCAAATTTATTAAATGGCTGTGGAGCTTTAAAAGTTTCTATGTGCTTCTTTTTAGAGCCACTTACCTCTGCCTGGGCTGCCTGATACCTCTCAGCGACATTTAAAACCTCCCCAACTTCTCTGCACCTTGTTCCATGAGAAATTTTCTCATGTCTGGAGCCATGGACTCTCTCAATTGCTCTGTCATGATCATCTCCTTAAGATCTTGGGTCTTCCCCAGAGCCGTCCATTTCTCCAAATAGGTTTCCAGTCTGGCAGAGAATTGGTGGTATATCTCCCCAGACAACAGTTTGGCATTTCTAAATTTCTTACGATAAAATTCACCATTTGTTTTGTACCTTAATAACAAAGCCTGCTTTAACATGTCATAATTGTCTTGGTCTTCTCTGTTCATTTTTGCGAAGACTTCATAAGAAGTACCTCTCAGTCCCTGTGATAACTTTAAACTCCACCTCTCTCTCTCTAACCCATATGTTGTAGCTAATAACTCAAAACGTCCTAGGTACCCCTCTATGTCATCGTCTTTCTCAACAAAATGGTCTAAATGAAACCCCATTGCTGATGTTGAGGCTCCCAGACTGGGCGTAGCATCTGAGGCAAAAAAGGCTGGCACCATTTTCAGGAGCCTGGCCTTGTAACTCCAGCTCCCTTAGTCGTAATTCGTGCTCCCTTTGCAACCTTCTATCTTCTGCCTCCCTTTCGGCCTTTTTATCTTCTGCCTCCCTTTCGGCCTTTTTATCTTCTGCTTCCCTTTGCTGTCGTTTTTCTTCTGCCTCTAATGCTTTAGCCTCCTTGTCAGCCTCAATTTGTAACCTCTTAGTCTCAGCCTCAATTTGTAGCCTCTTCTCTTCAGCTAATCTTTCAGACTCTAATTTTCTTTCAGCCTCTTTTTCTAATCTTCTTTCTTCCCGTTCAATATACTTA
The DNA here is from genome assembly GCA_024509875.1 of Oreohelix idahoensis. Classification (NCBI taxonomy): domain Eukaryota; kingdom Metazoa; phylum Mollusca; class Gastropoda; order Stylommatophora; family Oreohelicidae; genus Oreohelix; species Oreohelix idahoensis. Next base: position 825,563 of record JAMPIV010005235.1, on the reverse strand, counting down.
TCACATTCAGCCGTTACATATTGAATTAAAACCTGCCCATCCATTCCCATATCCTTTGCCGTTAGCACAGCAGCTGATCTGAACTTTGCCAGCTCCGCCATCACACAAAATACAATGATCAAGGTAAAAATTCCAACCACTAAAGTAATTCTAATTACTATAGTCTAAAATAATTCTAATTAGCCAGTTAACTAATTAATTACCACTGGCTGTGAAGATTCACCAACTTTTAATTTCATTTTTAATTTTAAGGGACACTTTTAATTTTTACCATTTGTTCCCTTAATTTAATTCTCCCACCAGGAGATCCTAATATTACTGCTAAGCTAATTATCCCTGGACAAGACCCCAATATATGTAGTGGATTTGATGGTACTGTATGGTTGTGATATTACCTAGTGTGATGCATGAGGTCAGCTGTGAAGGCTCCTGAGATAAATGTAGCTGTGAATTTACAGAAGGCCCTTCTTGCTACCACTTACGACCTCACACATATCTTTTTTACTAATGAATGTGGCTACGTTAAAAATCTAGGTTACTGATATGGAATGTGTTGTGGTAGATTATATATATACACACACAGATAATTAATAAGTCTAATACTATTAATAAAACTTATAACACACTGAACTAACTCAAGCTGTTTAAAATTTTGATATTAAATTTTCTTTAAGTTTATTTGTTCTGAACCAAGGTTTTATTTTGGTCAGAACATATGAAAGGTTTTGAAATTATGAATGAAATGCATGAATATATGGCATAATAAATGAAAAGTGTCTACATATGTATTTTACAAGACTAGTTAATATTACTACTGTTTATAGTTGTAATTTATCTGGGAGAACGATTAATGGATGTGCTGTTGGGGTGACTTCATCACTCCCAGTCTATGGCTACTAAACATTGTCCATTTATTGATGGGAGGAATACAAGTTTATTTCCCAACATGGTATGTTCTAGTTGATGGGAATACAGTTGGTGTGTTATTTATAAAATAAGTTGGTGAATGTCCAGCAGGCCAGACGCTCACGTATCTTGACTGAGTAGTTCTGGTGCTGGAAATCGGGTGGCCCCACCTCTCCGTGCTTGGGGGCAATATAAGGCTGCTCTGACAAAATACCAGGCTGCACTGGTCCACACTTGTATTTTTCAACATAGCATTTGACACCACTTTGGTGCCAAATAAAAAACTCACAGTTCTGAAATAAAAGTATTGGGTCCCAGAATTATGAATAGAGAACACAGTTATATGCTAGCAAAACTCAGCTGAGCTGCTGGCTCTAGTATGGCGTCCCTCTAAATATTGCAATTAGCTTTTGGGAAATACACCACTGAAGAATTTCTGTGTCTACTACTGGACAACTTATGCTGAATGGCAAAATGCGCGTCTGAGCGCCGATAATATGATTATCTGTGGCCAATCACCGCCTTTCCCTCTTTTCAAATTCAAACTTCCTACCAAAAGTCAATTCAGTCATACCTCAGTCAAGTATGTATTATTGTCTGTTGGTCCGTCTGTCTCTACTTGCGTTTTTTACAAAAACACACTTGTTTATACATGCATTTCCTACACGAATCTGCCTCTAGAGTTATTTTTAGCCACAACCCTCCACCAATTCCCCCTCTCTTTCATTCATCTAGATTTTAGCACTTGAGTCTCAAGGCCGCAATTTTTTGAAAATTAGTGACATTTTTTGTTTCAATGCAGTCGCTCGCTGATATGAACAACACAGTCTTTAGTCAATATCTTCATTATTATCTATCCGTCTGTATAAATGAAAGCATATTATTTCTCTGCTCAAGATGGGCCATCAGGCCAGCTAGGTTTTATATTCCTAACATTATTATTAAGAAAAAGTTACTTTTCAAGGCTAGTTGTTTTTTTTTTGAAATATGTTCGAGCATCTTCTGTAATGCGTTTGCCGCTGAATTCAAACAAAGGGACTAAGTATCGTAAAAGCGTCCGAGAAATGACTGTTGCGTATAATAGCTAAGGTCCCTTTTGTCCATTTCTTTACCCTGTGTCAACTTGGGGACGTGCCTTTTTTTCCTTTCCCCACCAATTGCGTCTTTTTAGCCTTGCTAGTTTCAAGCACGTGTTCAGTCATATTTTTCTATTTGATCTCCGTTCTCATCCCGTCTACAAGGGTAAACGTTTTGCCTTCACGTCTAACAAGTTAGTTTCCATGGCGGGTGGTGACCCGCGGCATGGGCGATCCTGTCTTCTAGTAGCTTACGCATTATTTTTATCCCTACATTTTATCTTTGGAGATATTTTAACGTGGTATCACGGTTAATGTTATCACACTAGCAATAGTCTGGGTTATGAAAACATCGACAACACACAACAGAAATAGAATCCAGTGGACTCTGACTAAGCAGTTGGATGATCTTGATTTTGCTGATGATTTGGCTCTTCTGTCCCATAACCGTAATCAAATGCAGGACATTTTGAAAACAGTCGATGAGAGGTCACAGCAATTGTGTCTGAAAATAAACAGTGAAAAAACAAAGATATGAGAATAAATGCAGGTAATGATAACAGGGTTGAACTTGAAGAAGCACCAATACAACATGTAGAATCGCACTCATATCTTGGCAGCAATATAGACAAAGTTGGAGGGACAGACAGTGATATCAAAATAAGAATACAAAAAGCAAGAGGAGCTTTCATTGCATTGGGAAATATATGGAGATCAAGGAAAATCGGATCCAACACTAAAATAAGAATCTTCAGCTCAAATGTGAAGTCGGTCCTATTGTATGGCTCTGAGAACAACAAAAACAACAACCAAATTGCTACAGACTTTCATAAGTGGGTGCTTGTGTAGAATAGAGGGATTGAAATGGTATGACACGGTTACCAACGTGGAACTGATGACAAGAACTAGACAAGTGCCAGTGGAACAAGAGATGAGAAGAAGACGCTGGCGATGGATAGGACACACAATGAGAAAACCTGTTGATAGCATCATTACAAGGCAGTCCTTGTTCTGTAACCCCCAGGGCAAGAGATGCAGAGGTACACCAAGAAGCACATGGGGAAGAGAACTGGAAACAGAGGTGAAAATTATACGGAGAACGTGGAAAGAACTTGAAATGATGGCACGTGACTTGGCATGTGTTTGTTGAAGGCCTATGCTCCTTTGGGAGTAGAGGGTTATGAATGAATGCGTGTTATGATGGGGTTTATTCCAACCATTTCCTCATAGGAAAATTCTACGTGATTTTAAAAAAGTCACTTTCCATAAAAGGAATTTTTATTTCTGTCGATTATCGGTAATGTTTACATTCACAACTTCCTACATTAACACAAATAATGTCTTCGTAACAATTCTGTCCGGAATCGATTAGAACATTTCCGTCCGTCGTCTTCAGGTGTGTCAGTCCTATGACCAGCGTTCCCTGTGCAAACACAAACACCGGGTGTCACTACACGAAAATGACTGGCCGCCAATCTGGTCTTAACTTTATCAACTCTTAGCGAGGATGAGCAGGTAAACAAACATGAAGAATTATTACAGGAAGAAGTGGCCATCAGTGACTCGAAAATACCAAATATTGTCCGAGGTACGAAAATTGAACGTGAAGAGCACAAAATGAATTACGGGATGGCACAAGAAATGAAAAGTTTCGAGGTTATTCTGTACAAAACAACACTGACCGCTACCTTCTTTTTCTTTTTCAACTTCTAATTCAACGAATGGTGGGGTGATGAGTTATCTGAATGAGAAGCAGGCGATACACCAAATTAACTGGTTTTTTAAGAAGGTGTCCAGAGTTGTTTCAGTTTGTGGCTCGCGAAGGATTTCTTGGTGCTGAGCAGCACATTCTATCATTTTTCCTATTTCTTCTTCTTCTTCATCTTCTTCTGCGTTCAGTTTGTAGTCATGCTAAATCTGCAGGCCTGTCGCCAGGACGAAGTCCACAGTCTTTACCAGGTCGGCGCGGCAGCCCCATAGCTTCTGCTGGAGCTCAGCACCCCTTGGCCAGGTCGCACGTCGCGGTTCATCATGGGTTGGACAGTTCTGGAGAATGTGTTCTGGGATCTGGATTCCTGTTCCGCATGGGCATTCATTTGTGTCGGATATCTTGAGGCGATAGAGATGTCCTAGTAATCTGCAGTGGCCGGTTCTTAGGCGGAACATTGTGGTCTGTTGGTATCTGTTTAGATGGTGTATTGGGTCATCTCTGCTGTATATATCCCCTTCCTCCTTCCACTGGTTTTTGTACTTGTTGTGGATTATGGTTTTTGCTTCCCGATACGGCAATGGATGGCTGTATTGTTTCATTTTACTGCCACTTCTTGATAGAGCATCTGCTTTCTCATTACCAGTGATTCCACAATGGGAGGGTAACCACTGAAGGGCAATGGTTGATGACCTTTGGAAGATGTTAAGCTCAGATCTGATCTCATTCATCATGTTATCATTTCTCTTGTTTTGTATTGATTCCAGTAATGATCTGCAGTCGGTGAAGATTACTATCTTAGCTGGTGGTTGTTGTTCGGGTCTGGTGAAGATTTTCAGGGCTTGCAGTAGTGCCATAGCTTCTGCCCTAAAATTGGAGGAGGTCTTTCCAGTTGGGAAGGCCTTTCGGATGATCTTTCCATTTGGGAATCTTATAAAAATGCCCCCACCACCGTTCTTTACTGCCCCCTCAGCAGATCCATCTGTGTATGCGTGTGTCCACTCCTTCGGGTTGTACTTTTCTTCATTTATTTCTTGAGCCAAAGTTTTTAGTTGTTGAGGGGTCTGGTGGCCTTTCTTTTTTATTTCATGGACTTCTGTGAAGATAGATATATTTCCATGGCAGTCGTCTGGCTCCTCATAATCAATTAACATTTCAATCTCAGTAGGTTGTTTTGGGAGGAGGTCTTCATGGCATTGATGCAGATGTTTGGAGATGTTTATGAAGCTGGTTCTTTTCAGCCTGTTCTTTGTCAAACTATGGAGTTTGGCATGCATTGGATGACTTAGCATTCGTAGAAGCTTCACACTGTGAATGAATACCTTTTCCTCACGTCTGCCATTAAGAGAGCGGATGTTGGTGTATCTCTCCATTGTCTGGATTGGATAAGTTTTTTTCCTCCAGTGATTATTCTAAGGCCTGAATTTTGTACTTTCCCTAGATGTTCTGTGTTTGTTTTAGATGCCGTGGCCCAGGCTGACATGCCATATTCCAGTACAGGCCTGACTGTGCCTGTATAGACTTTTTTTAGTATGTTGGTATTTGCCCCCCAACTTGTGCCAGCCAGTTTCTTCATAAAAGAGAGCTTTCTTATTGCTCTCTGTTCTACTGCATTTATGCGGCTTACAGGTGAGTCTCTTATCCAACTTGACTCCCAGGTATGTTGGATTTTCCTCAATTGGAAGCTCACTTCCATTTAGTTGCAGTTTGATCGTTTCTTGGCGATTTGACAGAGAGAAGCAGGCTGCTACTGTCTTGGAGAGGTTTATCTGTACTCCCCACTCTGATGCCCATTTACCGATGGTATTTAGCGCTTCTTGCATCCTGAACTTTGCAGTAGGCAAATGTTCAGCAGCACACCAGGCAGCAAAATCGTCAGCATGAAGAGCCCTGGAGATATGCCCGGACAGTTTCTCTGCAATATCATTTATATATATGATAAAAAGTGTGGGGGAGATAACTCCTCCTTGTGGCACACCTTGTTGTGAAGAGTGATGCGATGGCTCAGATTCCCGTCAAGTTTTACTCTTGCTGTGCGGTATTGGAGAAAGTCCCGTATCCAGCTGAACATTCTCCGATCAATTTTGTTGTTGAGCATCTTAAGGAGGAGTCCTTCTTTCCACACCTTATCAAAGGTTTTTGTCAGGTCTACAAAAACAGCCAGAACTTTCTTTTTCTCCTGAAAGGCATTTTCTATTTCCTGTGCTAGATATACCAGCTGGTCTTCGGTGCTGCGGTTTTTCCTGAATGCTGACTGTGTGTTATCAAGCAGATGGTTTTTTTTTTCAGATGTTTCATTAATCTTGAGTTCACCATTATTTCCATTACCTTACCCAGACAGCTCAGAAGGCTAACTGGTCAGTAGCTGGACTTGCTTGTTTTCTCCTTTTGTTTCTTTCTGATGGGAACGATGATTGCTTTTCGCCATCGATCTGGGAATTTTCCAGTACTCCATGATTGATTGAAGATTAGGAGGAGCTTGTGCCTGGCTACAGGTCCAAGGTTCTTGATCATATCATTTGTGATACCATCTTTTCCTGGAGCTTTCATGTTCTTTAGTTTTGTTATGGCAGCATTTAGTTCTCTTAAAGTAAGGGATGACTTCATGCAGGAATCTGGGTTTTGGTGCTTCAGTTTTTCTTTTACTTCCTTACGTACTTCTTGGATACGTGCATGTTGAAGTGATGTGGTGCTTTCTTCCTTGTAGAAGTCTGCCAGGATGTTTGCTGCCATCTTTCCTGTGTGGTATTTTCCGTTTTCCTTGATGACAGTCTTGCAGTAGCTGGTTGTTGTTTCTTCATTTAGTACTCTTGTCAGATTCCACAGCTTGCTTGAGTCCTTTTCCATGTTGAGACTGCTGGTCTTCTGGTGCCAGCTCCTTTGGATTTCAGCTTTCTTTTGTTCATTAAAAGCTTGTTTTATGCTGTTATGTCTCTGGGTGTTCTCTAATGTGGGACTTCGCTCCATAGTTTCCCGTGCTTTATTTAAGTCATTATGGAGTTTTTCCAGATTGTCACTCCAGTATGGTTTGTAGTCTCGTCGTTTACCTCGTGGAATTGACTTCTTTGCTGCTTGGATGATTGCCTCACTGATGATGGAAATGTTTTTATTGATATTATTTGAGTGGGTAATGTTCTGACAGAGGTTATCGACTTGTTCTTTAAAAAATCCCCAGTTTGCTTTTTTGAAATTCCATCTAGAAGACATAATAATTTGTCCTGCACTTCTTACCTCAGATATCTGTAATGTGACTGGTACATGGTCACTTCCCCCCAGTTGGGTATTTACTGTTCTAGTGGTGAGTCGATGTATGTCATCTGTAGCCATAGCAAGATCTGGTGTGCTCGTTGTTTTCCATACTCTGGAATAGAAGGTGGGCTTATCCTCTGGTTGGTTTATTAGAATTAGTTTATTCTCTATCATCCAATCTTCCACCGCTTCTCCTCTCAGATCTGTTGCTTCATAGCCCCAGCTGGGTGAGTGGCTATTGAAGTCACCCATAATGAGGTGTCTTGATGCTGCAAGCTTCACTTTGTGCAGCTCCAGAGTTGTGGTTGGAGGGCTGTAGCAGTTTGTGATCATTAAGTCTCCACTGGGCAGCAGTAGTTGGACTGTTATGTATTCAAGTTCGTCCTCGCCAGATCTGTGTATTTCTACTGCTGGGATTGAGGTTTTAATCAGCGTGAGGATTCCTCCCTTAGTTCTTTTTGCCCTGTCTTGGCGGAAGGATTCGTATCTACGTATGAAGAATCGTTGGGTATCTTTTAGGTGAGTTTCTTGAATGCAGAATATATCAAAGTTATTTTCCCTGAGGAATTCTTGTAACTCCGGTTTCTTGTTCCTCACTCCTTCTGCATTCCATTGAGCCACTGTAAGATAGTGGGTTGGTTGGTCAGTTGCTCTACTTTGCCTTCCCCTGACCATTTGGTTGGCAAAGGCACCGGTTGCTTGGGTGGGCCCTTTCGAGGCTAGGGGCCCGGCTCCGCTCCTCCCCGGTTGTAGTTGATAGGAGCGACGCCATGACGTAAGTCGAGATTGTCGCATGACTCCATACTGCAAAAACGTGTGTGTCCTAATTTTTCCCGGTGTCTGCGCCGTAGCTAACACACTCCGTCTTCGGCAGGCCGGGTTGTGTTTGTTGTTCAGGGTTGTCTCCCATAGCCTTTCCATCTCCCGGTGGTAGCTGCAAGGCAGCAGGTTGGTTTGTTTACCGAGGTTTGCCTTCCCCGTGGCTAGAGCTTATAGCGGCTCTTACTCGCTTGGTGCACCCGTCATAGGACATATGGGGGATTTCAGTGGGGGTATCAGTGCCACCTGTTGCTCCCCCCTCCCCCCGTCTTGCTGGGAGGACATCGCCGTTTGGACGGCGACTGCTTATTCGTCCAGCAATACTGACTTAATTCGCAGCTGACACACCATATCTGGAGATCGTTCCACTATCCGCCACCCGTGGACGCGCCTGGTTGGGGTCGGTCGCCCATTTGCCAGGATTTTTCCTACTAACCATCGAGCTCCTGTCCATGTTAGGATCATCTTGTTCAAAGATCAAAAGGTAGAATTCAAGAAATTAGAAGGCCTCCTTTAATAGTTTCACAGTAGATTGTCGGCCTTATGGTTGTTGCTAGCTGGTGCAAGCTGCTGCGTCTGCTTCGTCTTCCGTGGTATCCTCTCCAACACCAACAACTCTCTATTGCTCTGTTCTACCTTCAAAGATTCAAGGCAATTTACAATGTCCTTTTCGTCATATCCGTCTAAATCAGCTATTGAGGCCATTCTGACTCCATCTTTAATTGATGTGATACTATTGTCATTACGCAAATGCCTTCAAAGCTATGAAGGATTGAGGTCACAATTGTTTATTTTCACACACCGTTCATGCATCGCAGCCAGACTTCATTCCATGCAGTCTTGATTAGCAAAAGCGGGTCTTTAATAGTGAATGCTTTCCAAAAATCTCTCAATGAAACATTCAAACTGGCATCATCTTGCTCTCGCGCTCCCATTGACGAGAAGATCAAATGCGTCTGGTAAAAATGTCTAAATATCTGGTCGCGTAACTTCGGCGCGAAAATAAAATAAAAACGCTTAAAAATTGATGCATGTAAGTTCGACTTCGCGGAAATGAAACACATGTTAACAGAAAATATATATACATCTTCTTCTTCTTTGATCCTTAGCCGCCGACCGTCAAAGCAGTCAGTGGCCATCACGCCTTGTGACGTCTTGTAGGGCAACAACAAACTGATTCCACTTTGCTCGGTCGGTGGCTATCCTTCGTACAGTGCCCCAACTCTGGTTCATTCTTTGCATATCAGCCTCCACTGTCCTCCGCCAAGTTGTTTTTGGTCGGCCTCTCTTTCGTTTTCCTTCAGAGGTCCATAACATAGCTGTTCTTGTGATGGCATCGGGGTCTCTCCTGAGGTCATGGCCAACCCAGCTCCAGCGTCTGCCAGCTATGATGGTGTGCATGTCCTCTTGCTTGCTTCGAGTAAGCAGATCTTGGTTGGTGATGGTATTTGGCCAAAAGATTCGGAGAATTTTTCTTAGGCATGTTGTGTGAAAAGAGGACAATTTTGACATTTCCTTCTCTGTAACTCTCCAGCTCTCCGCGATATAGAGAAGCACAGAAAGCACACAGCTCTGATATAATCCTAATTTTGTGCTTGTGCTGTACTGAGAGGACTTCCAGATGTTGTTTAGACTAAAAAAGGCTGTTCTTGCTTTGTTCATTCTGTTGTTGATGTCTTTGCTTGCTCTGCCGTCTGGTGTTACTATGCATCCTAGGTATGTGAAGGCGTCTGTCTGTTCCAGTTGCTGAAAAGATCGCTACAGGTACACGCGGAATCAATACAAATTGAACATGTAACAGAACACAAAATTCTAGGAATCACGATTGACCAGCACTTAACGTGGAACTCCCATGTACGGAATTTAACCAAACACTTAGCTCAAAAGACGTACCAGCTAGCCAAAATAAAACACTTCTTAGACGCAGACACTAGACTATTGTTCTACACCTCACATATACAGACACATCTAGATTACTGCTCTACACTATGGGATGGTTGCCCTGCTTCCACCTCAAAGAGACTGCACTCCCTGCATAAGAGAGCAATACGTCTGATCACCGATAATCGCACGATATCACACACACAAGGACAGGAAAAGAACCCACAATACTGTCCCTGAAAAAACGTCTTCTCTACAACAAAGCCAAGCTGACCCACGCAATTTTATCAAACAATGCTCCGCCGTACCTACGATCATTGTTTCAAACCAGTAGAAGAGAGGGACTACAATTACATCAGTTACGTCTGCCCAAACCTAGGATCGACCTGTTCAAACAGAGTCTAGCCTACTCTGGAGCCTACTTATGGAACAGCCTTCCACACCACCTAAAAAGCCTACCTACACAATATTCATTTAACAAAGCACTTTTCAAACACTTCCTAAACACTGATTATCTACCCCCATAGAAACATCATTTGCCTGTCAACATCTCATCCATAGGTCAACATTTCCTTTCCTCTTCCGCTCGTTTTTAATGGGAATAATTTGTTTTATATCCATGTAATACTATTATATAATGTAATGTATGTGAGAATGTACCCGCATACCACTGTACTTTAGAGATGTGAATGTTTCCGTTTGCTTAAATGGGTGATGTACATGCAGATATAATTTTTTTTTTTTTTTTTTTTTTTTTTTTTAAACTGCTGAAAGACTTTTTCTGTTACAGAAGTGCGCAAGAAAGTGTTATTATTATTATTTCAATTTCCGCCAAGAATGTATGGATGTAAGCGAGAATGTGTTTTTGTAATTCTTGTATTGAGGATTGATAATTCAAAAATACTACAGATTAGACGTTTTGACCGCATAAGTGAGTGTCGGTATACCTAACTTATTTATTTATTGTTTTGTTTATATTATTTTATTTATTATTATTATTATTTTTTTCAGTCACTATCTTTATTTAAAAAAAAAAAACCTAGGCTACTCATTTTTTATTATGATTGTATACTGTAAATGAATGCTATTATGTTAACTTTATAATGTTGCATGCCTTTAAATTAATGCTTAAAGTAATATGTGGGAATAAAAGGATATAGTATGCAAGATAAATGAGAGTGAAAGGGCAGAATGTTAGACGGGCCTGCGCGCCCAATTCTCAACCCTTCGAAAATAAAGTTCGTTCGTTCGTTCGTTCGTTCGTTCGTTCACATTGAGCGTCATGACCTCTGTCTTCTTTAGGTTGATGTTCAAGTCCACCTGCTGGCTATACTTATTAAGTCTATCCATTTTTCCCTGGATGTGTTGATGTGAATGTGTTAGCAGTGCAATGTCATCTGCATATTCCAGATCTTCCAATGTAGAAAATGTAGTCCATCTTATTCCTCTTGGACTGCCCTCTGTTGTCTGGCGCATCACCCAGTCTATGACTGTTAAAAATAGAGTGGTTGATAAGGGGCATCCCTGTCGTACTCCTGTCTTCATTTCAAAGGTTAGGTTGCTCTGCCCAATGTTACACGTAAAGTTGGCATAAAGGCTTTTTATGACTGACACTATGCAGCTTGGAATTCCATAAGCCCTCAGTATTTTCCATAAACTGTCCCTTTGTATGCTGTCAAAAGCCTTTTCAAAATCAACGAAATTAATGTACAGCTGTCTTTGCCATTCTGAGCACTGCTCTATAATGTTCCTGAGAGTGAATATATGATCTACACATCTTCTGTTCTTTCTAAATCCTGCTTGTTCTTTCCTCAGTTTGTGGTCTACTGCTCTTGAGATTCTCTGTATAATTATCCTGCCTAGTATTTTGCTGGGAACTAAGAGAAGAGTTATTCCTCTCCAATTATTGCAATCTGCAAGATCTCCCTTCTTGGGCAATTTGACAATTATTCCTTTGCTCCACTCTGTTGGTGTTGTCCCTGTTTTCCAGACTTGTGCAAATAGTGGTTCTAATAGTTCTGCTGCTAGCTCTGGGTCTGTCTTAAATAGCTCTGCATTTAAATTATCATGGCCAGGAGCTTTTCCATTCTTTAACCTTTTGATTGCTGTGATGATTTCTTCTTTTCGTGGAATGTCTGTATTAACATCTAGATTATTTTCAGCTTCAGGAACATTCAATTGTGTCTCTGGTGGTTCCTTATTCAGAGTTTCTCTGAAGTGCTCTGCCCATCTTGTTTCCTGTCCCTCTACTGTCGTGATGAGATTTCCTTGCTTATCTCTTACCAATATAATGTTGTTTGCACCTCGTTTTCCGCTGATGATTTTAGTTATTTTGTATACTGTGCTTTGTTCATTTTTTCTCAATGCTGCCTCTTCTGCCTGTCTTGCAAGTTCATCCAGAAATGTCCTTTTGTTAGCACGGGTTTGACGTTTAACTTCCATGTCCAGCTGTCTGTACTGTTCAGTATATATTGCCTTTAACCTGGGAAACTTAGCTTTTGTTTTCTTTCTTTTCATTTCCTTTCTCTTCCTATATATATATATATATCATCATCATCATCATCTCAACCCATAACCCGTCATGGGTCGTAGGGGTGCCATGGTGGAAGCATCAGCAGACAGGGTCCTCCACTGCTCTCTATTCTCAGCAATGCGTACAAGTGTGGAAAAACCGTGTCCTGCCCATTCTTTGATGTTATCAGCCCAGGATTTTCTTTGCCTTCCTCTTCTCCGTTTACCTTCGACTGTTCCCTGGAGGATCGTTTTCGAGAGGGAGTCATGACGAGTTACATGCCCAAACCAGGCAAGCTTTCGACGTTTCACTATTGATGAAAGTGGTTCTTGGTGGCCTGCATAGGTGTTTATCTTCTCTCTAACATAGACATTTGTTTTGTGCTCTTTATAGCAAATGCGCAAAATTCTTCTATAACATTTATGCTCGAAAGCCTGAATCCTTCGCTCCGTATCTGCAGTGAGTGTCCAGCCCTCACACCCATACAAGAGAATAGATAATATAAGTGATTTGTATAATTTGATCTTCACAGGAAAACTGATGTTACTTTTCCAGATCACATTCAACCTTGTCATGGCAGCTGAGGTCATCTCAAGTCTTGTCTTGATTTCCTTTCTTGATCTTCCATCACTACATATAGTGGACCCGAGATATTTAAAGGTGTTAACTTCTTCTAACGTTTGCCCATTTAACGTAATGTTGGTCGGAACATGTTTCTTATGGCTATTCACCAATATCTTGCTTTTTTCTATATTAATTTCCATCCCATACAGCTGTAAGCGTATATATATATAGATATATATACAGCTGTGTGTATATACACACACAGCTGCGTGTATATATAAAAGGTAAAGGAACCCGTTACACACCCATTGAGGCATATTGGGAATATGGTGTTAGGCCCATATTATCTTGACCGTCGGCACACGAGGGGTGATGTGGTCGGCATCACGCCGGCCGCCTTAACCTTCCCAGAGTAGCTCTGGTACCCATTTGGGGCTGGGTCGACCCAGGAGCCGTTTGTGGCCTAAACATTTTCCGCCTCATCTGGGGATCGAACCATAGACCACTGCGCTAGGAAGCCAGTGCACTAACCACTATGCTACCGCGGCTCCATGTGTATATATATATATATATATTTATTTATTTATTTATTTATTTATTTATTTATTTATTTATTTATTTATAAATTTATACATACATACAGTATATATATTTACTAGCTATAAATACCCTGAGTTGCCCGGATTTTCCTAGTAATGGTCTAGGAAACTTAGGAAAATATAAAAATCAAACTATAGTATTTTGATATTCGTTTGAAAATGGGTTTTCTTTTTAAGTTAATGACTGCTGCTTTAAGCGACTATCCTTGGCCCTTGTTTACAGTAATCGCAAATGCAAGCCGCACAAAATATTGTTATTACTGATAGTTCAACAGGAAGAGCGATTTCTTTCTGCTTGCGAGTATTTGCAAGAAGCAACTTAATGAGACATATTTTCTCGTTCAACCTGATTCACCAAGAAAGAATAGACCAACTTCTGTTTTTTTTAAATGTGTTTACTACTTCTCTTCATAGCACGCCCCGTTCAAACATATACATTGTTTCTTGAATCAAGATGCGTATTATTTTTCATTTATGTATGTGCTATTTTTCTTAATTGTGTATATTTTGTGTGCTGCACTGTAATATTCTTCTTGATGATGTATTTATGTTTTAGTTATTATTCAGACTGCTTTGTTGTTCAGAAGCTCTGCTGTGTTTATACGTGCACGCGTTTCATATTGGTTGGAGGTTTATTTATGTCAGTCTGTGCCTTTCTGGGGACGTTTGCTACAGTTGAACTATTGGAACGGCAAGCTAATGGGTCTGTAAAGTTTGATGAGCATCGCCCTTTTTAAATATTTGCGTCATTTTGTCATGGTACGCTTTGTTAATCCAAGACACAATTTCCGTCTTTTATACTAACGCGTTTGTATCAAATTAAAATACTCCTAATGTAATGGATCGAGTATATGTATTGAGCTGTATTCCACATAAAATGATGCAATCGCAAAAGCTATTTCATTCAGCTTTCGAGTTTTTGCAAGAAGCAAATTAATAAGACATATTTTTCCTGTCCGACCTGTTTTTCTTATTGTGTGTGTTCCGTGTTCTTTGCTGTATTGTTGTTCTCGAAGATGTTTTACATTTTAGTTATAATTCAGATTTGTGTGTTGTTCAGGGATCAAAGATACATCTTGCTTATTCCCCCCCCCCCCCCCCCCCCCCCCCCCCCCCCCCCCCCCCCACCCCCCCCCCCCCCCACCCCCCCCCCCCCCCCCCCCCCCCCCCCCCCCCCCCCCCCCCCCCCCCCCCCCCCCCCCCCCCCCCCCCCCCCCCCCCCCCCCCCCAAAAAAAAAAACAGTACATAACACGAACAAAAAGTAATATACAGTGCAGTCCGGATAAGTAGACGTCGCTGGGACCATCTAAAGTACTTCTATTTATCCGAAATTTTGCTTATCCGAATTTTGCTCAAACATTGACATTTTGCGGTCAGAATAAGAAAGAAAGCATTACGATTATTTTAACAGTTTCTTGCAGCTTTTTCAGCGTTAAAAAAAAACATTGTAGTATGTTTTCACTTTTAAAAAACAAATTAATAAAAGCATATTAAATTTGTTAGTAGAGTGACTGAGACTACCACATCATTAAAACGTCTGCCTGTCATATTTTACTAATCTCTGATCCTGTACTGTGTTGTCAGAACATATCACAGACAAGCCCCGTGTATGTAGGTCACGGGGTCTCTGGGGAGACGACACAGAAAGAATAGGACGACTACTACGTCATGCATGTCACAAGAGACAACTAATATCTGCTTCTACACCGAGCTGGCAGCCTTATTATCTTCTTCTTCTTCTTTGATCCTTAGCCGCCGACCGTCAAAGCAGTCAGTGGCCATCACGCCTAGTGGCGTCTTGTAGGGCAACAACAAATTGATTCCACTTTGCTCGGTCGGTGGCCATCCTTCGTACAGTGCCCAACTCTGGTTCATTCTTTGCATCTCAGCCTCCACAGTCCTCCGCCAGGTTGTTTTTGGTCGGCCTCTTTTTCGTTTTCCTTCAGGGGTCCAAAGCATAACTGTTCTTGTGATGGCATCGGGGTCTCTTCTGAGGACATGACCAACCCAGTTCCAGCGTATGCCAGCTATGATGGTGTGCATGTCCTCTTGCTTGCTACGAGTAAGCAGATCTTGGTTAGTGATGGTATTCGGCCAAAAGATTCGGTGAATTTTTCTTAGGCATGTTGTTTGAAAAGAGGACAATTTCGACATTTCCTTCTCTGTAACTCTCCAGCATTCCGCACCATAGAGAAGCACAGAAAGCACATAGCTCTGATATAATCTTAATTTTGTGCTTGTGCTGTATTGGGAGGACTTCCAGATGTTGTTTAGGCTAAAGAAGCCTTATTATGTCAAAATAAAATTGCTACAGAAATCGCCGCTACAAGACAACACGAAGTCTTTGATGCAGGATTCCTGCAAGTGGACAAGCTACAGTAGTGGCTCCATGATCCATAACGAGCAAACAAAGGACAATAAGAAGATAACAAGAAAAAAGAAACTCTGAATCACAAGAGACAATAAACATGCAGTTCGAATTATGAAATTGGCAACGAGAAACGACAGTGAGTAATGTTTACCCCAACACCAATCAGCATGCGACCACTCTGAGAACTCGACTTCTGTTCTGGTTGTGCACTTCGAGCTCTAATATAAGTGAAATCTAAAGTTTCAAACACCCACTTTTTTCCCCGACAGCAGCATCTGCTATTGGACTATTTTTACTTTTTTTTTATTTTTTAACTCGGTGTTTTCTACACGTACGTTTCAAAAAAAAACGAGAACAAGAACAACTGAGGCAGATCTTTTGTTATTGTTAATCAGAATCGACCTCACTGCACTCCGGGCAAACCCACAGGTGCTCAGTCTCCCTCGGCAAATGTCGAAGAGTATGAATGTTAATTGTACCTGTAGCACCCTGGTTGTACATACGACGGATGCATCCTCTCTCACGTCCATTTCTGCTAGTCCTACGTTTGATGCCAAACTCCAACAGCCTCAGCTTTGTTGATTCATCCATTGCAGTGTCATTATCCAGCAGGCGATCATTAATAGCCCTCAGAATCTCTCCCTTATCCATGTCCAGTGTCCTCACTATGGGTGCTCTCGAGGCCAGTCTATCAGCTCTCTCATTGCCACGTACCCCTGCATGACCAGGACAGTAGATCCACACCAGTTGTTCAAGACTTGGGGATTCTATTGATGTTTTCCATTCCTGCCACAGCCATCCGTTCTGAACTTTTCGAAGCATGGCTTGAGAGTCTGACAATATAACTGCCCTCGTTGATGGAGTTTCAGACAACCACCTCAGTGCTGCAGTAACTGCCTCTATCTCTATCCTCGTGCTGGAGGTTGTTGTCATGTAGGCTCCACTCTGTTCAGGGACGACTCTCCCCTTTATTCTCGCAGAGAAGCCCCATCCTGATTTCTCACCACGCACTACAGACCCATCAGTGTACACAATGGTGTCATTATCCCCAGCATGATCACTTATCAGCTGATTAATCTCCAGCTCTGCTTTTCCATTGCTCCAAGATCTGCACTCTCTGCCTGCTGCTCTCCCCTGACTTACTCCACTCTTCTCCTTTGGATACATTTTCAACCCTGGTCACCTGACCAATCGTAGCCTCTGCAGATCTTTAGTAAGAGTTACAGCATATACACGATGTGATTTATGAAGCATACGATCGTAGCCGCTCATCATGAGGCCGTTTTCTTCTATTACTTGAACGCCATTGGCTATCATATAATCACTATTTTCTCCATAAAGCTCCATAACGTTTTCAGCGGCAACCTTTTCCAGAGTCTAGTCGTTTACAACCATGTATAGCCTGCCGCCTGACATCAAACAATGCATCACCTTCTTTGTCAAAAAATCGCGCGCTGTCGCATGCTGTCATAACTTGCTCTTCTTAGAGGGGTAAAGACGGAACTTCCGCTTAAGGGAGACAAAATCTGAGTTGGGACTGACAAATTACCTCGACAATTCTAGTTATCAGAGGTCGACTTAAGTGGAGTTTTATTAAGAAAGCCAAAGAAGACGTTTGGCTGGTACCTTCAGAAATTCTTCTACTTAAGCAAATTTCGATTTAAGAGAGTTCCGCTTAAGTATACTGCACTGTAAAAGGATCAGTGATGATGTGACGGGAAAGTGAGACTCTGGAGGAGGTAACGAAATGCTTGTTGATGATGGCAGATGGTTGGTGTATTGGGTGTCGTTCTAGACACCCCAGTCTTTCCTACCCTTCTTCCTATTGTTTAAGACGTTGCAGTTGAGAGAAACTCTTTTTTTTTAAATGTGTTGTTTTTGGGGGGTTGGGGAAAAGGGAGAGCGCACACACATACATTCACACAATTTTACATTTTTTATTTACTTTATTTGAACTAAGTGGAGTGAGAAGATGATGCTATGTTTTGATATCGAAAACCAAGATTATTATCTTGAATTAACTACTCTATATATCATAATTATAACCCATCACGGGTTGAACGACTTATTTTTTCCTTTAAAAAAATGAAGCACAATAGGATTTGTACCGTAAGAAATAATCAAGGTGACGCCATCGATATGAACGATCAAAAAAATTTTTTAGGCCGGCGTAGCTAGCAGTCATTTTTTATATGGGTATCCCTTTACATTCGCTTTACACATACTTTCAGCCTCACCACAAAGATGGTCTACACTAAGTATGGTGTAAAATAGAGTTGCAGTCAAAAGTCTATCAGACAACAAGATGGTCATCAGGTTATGATGTCGCGAGATCATTGAAAAGAAATTACAATGAAATCCAAGCAGCACTAGTTGATATCCCAGAATAATAATAATAATTTTCATCATCATGATCATTTTTCTTTGCGTTCCATATGGAGCATGGGATCACTTCTACAACTAGTCCCATTGCGGGATGTCTGCACCGAGCATGCATGTGCTCTTGCAGCAGTGATTTCTGAGACAATTTGATTTACGCGATGAGGCTGACAATCCCATCATCATCAACATCATCATCAGCTGCCATCTCCACAACGAAGGTTGGCTGTAATGGATCTCCAACGTCTTCTTGTCTCTTGTCTTGGTGGTGCACGCTGACAGACTCTTTTCTGTCCATCTCTTGATGTTATCTTCCCACTTATAGCGCTGTCTCACCTTTGCACGTTTGCCTTCAACTTTCCCTTCTATTATGGTCTTCTGCAGAATGTCAGACGGGCCTGCGTGCCCAATTCTTAACCCTTTGAAAATAAAGTTCGTTCGTTCGTTCGTTCTGCAAGGTGTTATGCCTTTTTATTTAGCCAAAGTATTTTAGCTCCTAACTTTGATCTCCGTCACTAGTTCTCTTTTCATACCTAGATTTTGTAGGGCCTCCTTATTTGTTTTCTTCTCTTTCGTTGAGATGCACCCCACAACCTCAAATTAGTCGCGCAGTACGATATACCACAGGGTGCAGTAGTACTATTCTTTATTTTTCCCTTCAGAGACCGCCTGAAACTACGCGGGACAATATCTGAAAATGTGAAGAATAAAATTTAATAGTGGTTCGTGAAGCAAAAGTTTTGATAAAACAGCTACAACTCTTTTGAATCGTTGACATATTTTGTGGAACACTACTCGTAAGGTCATCCAGATCTGCATTATTTTGGCTTTTCAACGCTGCAATTACTGACAGTACATCGGTGAAGAAAAGCATCTTGTCTCTCTGTACTTTCCTCTGTCATTACAACCGCTGCTGCAATTTCCAAGCCTTCTGCCTCTGCTCTGAAGTTACTTGAGAATTGTCCTGTTGCCACTGACAGAATTCTTTGCTCACCAGTGTTTAGGTTCAGAAAAACACCTTCACCTCCATTTTCTGTTGCATTTGTTACTGATCCATCTGTGTATGCATGACTCCATCTCATTGTAACAATCCCGGCAATGAAGAAGCTGACAGTAGGTGGAAAGCTACCTCAGCCTGCTGCAAGCATAACTTTCTGTCACGGATTGCCTCCCCTGCTTTGCAGTAGTGGACCAACAATGGCCAAAACCCAAGAGTATCTAAACCGGGTAGTCAAAGGTGTTTACCTTCGCACTAGATTACTCTTGGCAGAGATGTAGATAGAAGGTTAATGACACTTCTACCAAGATAATTCAGAAGTCAAGAACAATGTTGCATAGGGCTGAGCAATTGTTAACATATCTGTCCGTCGCCTTTTGTGAAGGATTTAAGCAACGGTTTTTAGCCCGTTCAAGCCCCCAGCTGAGTTAATTCAACGAATTCCTCTTTTAATGGTATAGCTCTGTTTATAGGTAAATATATGTATATATATATATATATATATATATATATATATATATATATATATATATATATATATATAGATATATAAATATAGATATATATATATACATATATATATATATATGTATATATATAGTTTAGTTTTAAAACAACAGGTAACAAATTTAATAATTAATTAGAATTAACAGTTTAAAATAAATAAGCTGCTGGTGACTTTTAAATTGGAATCAAATTTTCTCTTCACAGAGATTTAGGGTGAGGATATAGTTCAGAAAAATTATGTCCTTTTTTCGTCACTGCTTGGTGGTGAAGGCACTTCTTCACACAACTTGTCCGATTTAGGCGGTTGGTGTTGATTCCCTGTGTTTCCCTCACCACTAGCTTCGTTCCACGAACTTTTGGACAAAATAGAAAGAACAAAATGCCTCTGCTAAGTACACTGAGTTGGAAGCTTAACGGGTGCATCTTCTCGTTGTCCACCCACCAATGTTAATCTCTCAGAAGAATTAATTTCTTGAGTATACACAGTGTAACTCAGGAAAGATGAATAGAAATCACCACTATTCATATGGGGATTAACTGGGAAATTGTGTCGGGACAGCGCGAATAATGATTTTTGCCTGAACTAACATAAACAAGTTACTGCTCTAGTCGGAGTCTGGGTTCACCTCTGCTGTCAGGTTTTCCCGCACGACTAGCAAGAAACAATCACCAGAACTTGCTGTAGTGGTTCATGAATATACTCTTTTCATCTGTTGAGGTTGCGAGCCTCATTTATAACCACTAAGCAAGAAAAATGTCAAATTTCACATTTGTAAATAAGTTGTTTACACCTACCCCAAAAATTGTGGGAATACACAATCTCCTTGCACAGATTTAGACTGGACACAACTCTGTTTTAGATGCCTCGAATCACTTAGGTCTGAAAATTAGAGTTAATTCCTCTGACGGCGGGTGTTCTGCGAAATCACTGGCCTGGGAAAACTTTTGTTTAATTCCTCTATGACTTGGTCTCGGAAATTAGAGTTAATTCCTGTAACGGCAGATGTCTGCGAAATCACTGGCCTGTGAAAACTTTTGTTTAATTCCTCTATGAATTGTGATCAAATTCCTAGTTTCCTGGTCCTTTTAAGTTTACAGTCTTGTATTAAAAATGCGGGTTTACTTGTAAATGCCAAAGTTGCCCAATACTCGATCTGTCACTTATAAGTATGGAATTCTAGGACCGATCCTTCTCTTTCTGGCCTTCTGGGAGTTGCTCGTATGAAGTAGCGAAGCAGTCTGTTCTGTGTCTCTGAGTTCCCTAGATTACATCAACCATTCTCAGTTCAAATCACAGATTGTGTTTCCGCAGAATGTTCCAAAAGAATTCATTGTATATTCCGGCTTGTGGCCGTATGACCTTTGACGGTACACGTACGTGCAAGAATGTAACAGTGCACTTTTGGCAACAAAAGGATAGAAGTGCAATTGATTGTGATAAATGAGCCTAATAGTATTAAACGCTCTAATTATGGTTACATCCCTTTTATTAGTTAAGGGATATAACTTTAAAGTTCTTTTGTGTTGGGCCTTCTGTAAGATACTCGCTATTCGTAAGAGTTGTGTTTTCAGAAGTTAAAGGAAAACGAAAGGTCTTGATCGTACCAGGTGCTTAAATAAACCAAATGTAAAAAGTTTAACAAAATGTCTAACGGCAGTAATAATACCAAGTCCAAAGTTACAAAAGAACGTTCATTTATTTGATCATTGTTGTCCAATCTGCCAACTATAGCCTCAGTGGTAAAAGACTATTGACTCTAGGAGGTGGAACATGGCATGTCTTTGCTGTGGACACCTAACTAAATATATAGGTCACCAAGAGCTGACGCTCAGTGACAGTGGATCAAAGAAGAAGAAGAACTAAATAAATATTGCGAGAAAAACGACACGTTCGCGGTACTTACATTGGTATCAAAGCCAGAAGGGCTGAAAAACCACAATAATATGTAGTAGTGGACTGCGCTGGTTTGCTATGACCACTGTTTGGTAGGAGGCGTCTTGAAGACTACGAATATTCTGTTTCACAACGTAGGAACATGTGGTAAAGCGGGATGATATAAATATTTATAGGGGACTTAGTGTACTGACTGAGATCAGCTGTGAAGGTATCTGTATCTAATAAGTGTAGTGTTTTACAGATAACCTTACTTGCTACCACATTTATTCCTCAGTCAGAATTATTCTGGAATATTGTGATGACTACGTTGAATGCCTAGGGTTATGATAATGATGAAGTGTAAGTCACAACAACCACAGACAGATAAACAATTTAATTTATTTCACAACACTTTACAATACTGTGACACTCACACACATATAACACTCTATAAGACTATCTTAAATGAGACAAGAGTTAAAGGTTAAAATTATATGTATTAATTCCTTTCAATAATAGATATCCTGATTCAACTACACAGTGAACCAGGAATCACAATCCAATGTAATTACAAGTTATATATACACAATTTATAGTTATGATCTTTGTATTGACATATTTTATTATTATTATCCTATGTGTGTAAGTTGTGAAGTGGTACTATGAGGTAATACTGGCTTGTTCAAGCTTGGTTGTTGTTTTTCATCATGACTTCAAGTGTTTGCTTATGGAGGAAATAGTATTGGGGAAAAGTTCACAGTTCCTGTCAATTGAAACAATTTATTGTCCCTCTGTGTTTAATATAATGTCAATTTTAGAGGGGGGGGCACATAATGTTGAGCTGCTCTGGCCACAGAAGCTTATCTTTCGTGATGGCGGCAGGAAAAGACTCCTCTGCTCGATTGCTTCACTGTGTTCTGGAGACACCTCACTGGTAGCTATCTGGACCAAGGAGTATGCTGTCAGCCTCTGGATTCAGCAAAACTCAGACCAGGTGCTGCTTCAATAACATAGGACCACGGTCCCACAATTCATGAAAATAATACACAAATACGTTGACTGGCGATGAATATGGCACAAAATCCGATCTGCCGCTGTCCCAGGCTTTTATTTAGAAAAAATATAAGCTGTTTCTCAACGCACTGTTTCTGGGTAAGTTTATTTTAAAATGTGGCACTGAACTGACGCTCCTAATTGACTATATTGGCGGGTCTAACCAATCGGGCCATGTTTACAAAGCTTTTCAAAAAATGTACCCCTACTACCGTTTCCCCTAACAACAAAAAATTAGTATTTGTAGTCCGACTAATCGTGTTTCGCCTTACATTTACTTCTATCCAATCAAATAGGATTTAACATGGTGACCTATTTCCCGTAAAATGGTGGTTTTAAAACATGCCACTGAGCGATTATGAGTTGGTGTTGTCTGTCAGCACCACTATTTTATTTTGGCTATAATTTGTTAATTCCTAGACTATTTGCGTAACACTTAACATATTCTTGGTCAGCAAGTCCTAAGGAACCTAAATATATAAGTTTTAAGGGAGCTAGGTGGCGGCGTTCAAAATATGTATTTTCTTCTAGGATAGTCGTGCTGTTACCACCTCCTCACTTCCAAACTTTAGGGTGTCTGCTGTACTGTCAGGCTTTCAAACGTAAACCAGTAAAGTGTCATGTTTCCGAATAAGAATTTTACAGGTTTTTAAACCTAACTCTCGTATGGGTAGTGTTTTTTATCACTGTCTATTTGAAAAAAGCTAGTGCTTCATGCCTTTCGCGTGTTGGGGGTGGCATTAATATTGTATCGCGAGACTGTGGTAGTATTGCATGTGTTCCTCCGATCAGCCCTCTCTCTCTCTCTCTCTCCTAAGTTCATCTGTCTTTTCATTACGCAGTGTATAAAATGAAATTAATGCTAGTATTAATTTAGGTCATTAAGCAGCTTGCATATCTCAAGGTTTTCTTAGAAATGCAGTACACGTTTTATTGTTTTGTGGAAACGCGTGTATGCTGCTATAGGCTTTACTATCAACGTGGAAACGTTACAATTTGCAGACGAAGCAGAAAAAGGGGGATCTCGAGTACAGTCATTGTGACAGCACTGTTCTTTACCATTCTTCTTTCCCTTTTATTGAATTTATGTGTTTGGCTTTACATTTACCTTTTAATTTATATATGTGGATTTAGAATGTTTCACGACAAATTCTCCCCTCTTAAAACAGACGTTATATGTCAGTCTATAATTCAACTTACGCAACGGCAAAGACCACTATAAAGGCTACATTCAAGTCCAAATGGGAAAGAGAGCACCCGGGACATTTGAAAAATGACGCATATCATCAACTATCCAGAAAAGAACAGGTCATCATTTTTCGACTACGCACTGGACACAACAGATTGAGATACCATCTGTACCACAAATACAAAATTGGTGCAACAGATCTCTGCACCTGCGGTACCAGCCCGATGACAGTCGAACACCTGCTGCAGTACTGCCCAACCTACAGTAATGAACGGGGTAGCATATGGCAACAACCCACTTCTGTCAACGAAAAACTGTTTGGAGATGTCGGGAACCTTGAGTTGACTGCTGCCTTTATTAGAGTCATAAATGTGGAAGTCTGAGGGCGAACGAGGAAGAAGAAGAAGAAGAAGTCTATAATTCTATATACACATAGAGACATTTATTATTATTTCTGGGGCTTACGGTGATTCTCATCACACGGATGGCGGCTTAAAAAATCCGCTCCCAGATTTGTCTTACCAGATATGTTGTTGTTGTTGTTTGTTGTTGTTGTTCGTCCATCACAGGTGATGAAGACCACTCTGTTCATCCAATTATTAGGATGTTAGGATAGTCTATGAGTACGAAGGTGACTGATGAGCCCGATGCGGGCCTGGAAGAATCTCGGACAGTGTGGGCAGGGAATGTTTGCTTCATGTGAAGGTTTTATTTCACGATCTTTTCTAGCTTGTCTCCGCTGTTCCGCTGCTGTTCTTCTGGAAGATTCGCATGCCACTGCACCTTTACGAAGAGATGTGCGCCAGGCAGTTCGGTCTTGCGCAGCAGCTTCCCATGTGTCTGGGTTTATGTCAAAGGTTTTTAATGAAGCCTTAAGCGTGTCTTTGAAGCGCTTTTTCTGGCCACCATGGGAGCGTCTACCCTTCTGCATCTCACCATAAAAGAGTATCTTTGGCAGTCGATGGTCTGGCATGCGGACTACATGACCTGCCCAGCGAATCTGTGACTGCATCAGAATAGTATCGATGCTAGGGATACCAGCTCTGTCAAGAACGGCGGTATCCGGGATCTTGTCTTGCCATTTGATGTTCATTATCTTCCTGAGACAGACTGTATGGAAGTGGTTGAGCTTTTTTACGTGGCGCCTGTATACAGTCCATGTTTCACATGCATAAAGCAGCACTGGAAGCACTGCAGCTCTGTATACCTTCAGCTTTGTCTGTAGACTAATGCCACTTCGATGCCAAACGTTGGTGTATAGTCTGCCAAATGTGCTGCTGGCTTTGGAGATCCTGGTGTTCACCTCATCATCAATGACGATGTTCTGGGATAGTGTACTACCAAGGTATGTGAACCTGTTCACAACATTCAGTTTCTCACCATTTACCTTGATGACTGGCTCAGTATAAATTGTGCCAGGAGCTGGTTGGTACATGATTTCTGTTTTCCCCGTGTTGATGGTAAGCCCAAAGTTGGAGCAGGCTTCGGAGAATCTATCAACACTACGCTGCAGATCAGCCTCTGAGCCAGCACTGAGGGCACAATCGTCCGCAAACAGAAGATCCCTGATGGTGTGTGATTTGACCTTGGTTTTTGCTTGAAGCCTCCTAAGGTTAAACAATTTTCCATCAATACGATATCTGATGTCGATTCCTGTGTCCCCGTCTCTGAAAGCATCAGTCAGCATAGCAGAAAACATGATACTGAAAAGAGTCGGTGCAAGTACACACCCTTGTTTAACTCCATTTGAGACTGGGAAAGGCTCCGATAGCTCACCGTTTTCCTGAACTCTAGCCTGAATTCCATCATGCAGCTGCTGCACTATTGAGATAAATCTCTTTGGGCAGCCGCATTTTGCCATGATCTTCCATAGACCCTCTCCACCGACCGTGTCAAACGCCCTTGTCAAGTCGATGAAAGCTGTGTACAGGTCACAGTGCTGTTCTTGGCATTTTTTTTGAAGCTGTCTTGCAGCGAACACCATATCGGTGGTTCCACGTTCTTTCCGGAATCCACACTGACCTTCAGGTAGAAGACCCTTGTGAAGATGAGCCGTAAGGCGATTAAGAAGGATTCCGGCAAATATCTTCCCAGCGATTGATAGTAGTGAGATGCCTCGATGATTGTTACAGTCCCGGCGATTACCTTTACGTTTATAAAGATGTACAATTGACGCATCCCTGAGATTGTGTGGGATGGCTTCACTCTGCCACATCCGCCGGAAGACCACGCGAAGTCTCTCCATCAGAACTGCACCGCCATCTCTATAGACCTCAACAGGAATTGAATCGGAGCCGGGGGCCCTTCCACCAGAAAGCCGACGAATCGCCCTTTGGGTCTCCTCAAAAGTCGGTATATCATCCAGTGCTTCACCTATAGGAACCTGGGGCAGTCGGCTGATGGCCCCATCGTCAACAGACGATGGCTGGTTCAGAATATTATTAAAGTGTTCGACCCAGCGTTGGAGAAGTTTCTCCTTGTCTGCAATTAGTGCCTCTCCATCTGCACCAAGGAGGGGAAATGATCCTGATGATGTTGGACCATAGACCGCCTTGAGTGCATGGTAAAAATTTTTCAAGTCATGGCTGTCAGCAAAGCCTTGGAGCTCATCTGCTTTATCACTCAGCCATGAATCCCGCATATGGCGCAGTTTATGTTGGACGATTCTACGCATGTTGTTGAAAGCGTCTTTCTTGGATGTAGACCTTGGATCATTTAAATATGCTTTATGGAGATGGTGTTTCTCAGCCAACATCTTCTTTATATCATCTGAGTTCTCATCAAACCAGTCATTTTGTTTCTTGATGGCGGGACCCAGGACCTCTGTAGCAGTGTTGTAGATCTGCTCGCTTAGGGCTGTCCAATTTGTTTCCGCACTTTGGCCGTCTAACGAGATAGATTTGAGACGGTCTTCTAGGGTGTCAGTGAATGACTGTTTAATTTTTGTCTTCTTTAGTTTGGTAATATCCAGCCTTTTTGAGTTTTCTTTCCTTGAGGGCGCCTGGCAGGTTGGATACGAATTTTAAGTTTAGACACAATGAGGCGATGATCAGTCCAGCATTCGGCACCACACATGGACTTGGTCACCCGAACATCTTGCCTGTCCTTCTTCCTAACAATTACATAGTCAATTAGGTGCCAATGCTTCGAGCGAGGGTGCATCCAGGAGGTCCTGTTGCGGATAGGAAGTCGAAAAATGGTGTTGGTGACAAGGAGGTTATGTTCTGCGCAAGTCTGGAGGAGAAGAAGTCCATTGCTGTTACAGCGACCCACACCGTACTTTCCGATAGTGCCATTCCAGGAGATGTTATCTGAGCCTACTCTTGCATTAAAGTCACCAAGAATAATAAGCTTATCTGCTTTGGGAACTGATGCAATGACTGCATGTAGTTCTTCGTAAAACTTATCCTTGACATCATCCTGGTTTGTCATAGTTGGTGCATACGCGCTAATGATGGTGGCATGTTTCCTTCCATAAAGCAGCGGGATCTTGACCGTCATGAGTCGGTCATTTATTCCCTTTGGGGGCTCCGCTAGCTTGCCAATAATTGCTGTTTTGATTGCAAATCCAACCCCTGCTTCTCGTCTTTCTTCAGTTCCTCTTCCGCTCCAATAGAATGTATAACCTGCACCCTTTTCGCAAAGTTGGCCCTCGCCTGCAAGTCGAGTTTCACTCAGTGCTGCTATGTCAATGTTGTATCTGGCCAGTTCTCTCCCAATCAGGGCAGTTCGCCTCTCGGGTCTGTTTGTGTTGAAGTCTTTGTCGAGTAGAGTGCGCACATTCCATGCGCCTAGAATGAGGGGGAAAAATCTGTCCTTTCTTTTTCTTATGTGTCGCCCGCTGAAGTAGGGTACCCACCAACCGCGGTAAGCTGGTTAGGTAATGGTGGAGCAGGCAATGTTTAGGGCACCTTTTCTTGCCCCTTCCTCATGCCATGGAGGTGAGCAGTGCTTTCCTAAAGAGGGCTGCTCAGTCACTCAGGGGGCTGCCGAATCCCACTGCTGCTCCGATCAGTGGAAGACGACCATATGGCCTGAGCCGCCTGTGTGTAGGTCTGCGACTACGACTGCCAGCGCGCTAGAAACGACAAGGGTTTGTGATCCGTCCGCAACTTAAATGCCTTCCCATACAGATAAATATTGAATTTCTTTATCGCCCATATTACTGCAAGACATTCTTTTTCGCTAGTTGAGTAATTAGTTTCAGCTTTATTCAACTTTCTGCTAGCATATGCCACTGGGCTTAATTCCCCATCCAATGCATCTGATTTCTGTAACAGTGTCGCACCTAACCCGATATTACTGGTGTGGTGTCTGCCCATGCACATCACATGTTGGATTTATTGAGTTTGAGTCAGTGCTGATAAATGCGGCACTATTTGGAATATTGAAAATGAAGCGCACCGGAAAATGACAGAAAAGAGATGTTTATAATGTGTATGGCCAAGGTGTTGAGAAAAAAACCTTGAGCTTTGTGGCCGCTGTGTTTTCTTGTAAGTTCCATTGGGAACATATTGCGAAGTGTTCACCTTTCTAAATGGATGTGGTTTTGTACAAGAGGAGGAATACTCTTGGCATATGATTAATACTGTATTGATGAGGTTTGGTAATTAAGGATTAATCTTGATGAACGCTTCTGTAGGCTACAAGGAATATACGTTATTAAAGGATGTTGAGTTCGTTAAAAAAGGAAGACTGTTTTAGTTCGTCATTGGTGATTGGGTCAGTTAAAGAACCCACATGTATGTTGTTGAGTATGGAATAAAACTATAATCGTTGGGTCACCCTGGACGTAACAGAATAACGAGCATTATTATGAAACAACAGCAGGAGTAATCAAATATACATTAACATAATCAACATATACTTGAACTGTGGACAGGGGTAGCAATTTATCTGAAATAATAAAAAACGAACCCACAATATATTCAAACAGCGCCCCACCACAACTGGCATCTGTTCTTACAATGAATTCTTGACTTAAGTCAGGTAATTTCAAAATAGGTTTGCTTGTGGGCTTTTCCTTCAATTCCTGGTAAGCCAATTCACATTGTGGTGTCCATGTAATTCGATCTGGATTTCCTTTACGTGTCAAATCAGTTAACGGTGCACATATGGAATTAAAGTTTTTGATATACTTTTGGTAGAAACCACATAATGAGACAAAGGATCTCACGTCTTTCTTGGTTTGTGGTCTCGGGGCTTTCTTTAGTTTCTCTAAATTCTTGGGGTCAGGGGTCATGTTTCCCTGATAAACTGTAAGTCCCAAGAATTCTAATTCTTTACATCCAACGCAACATTTGGTTGGTCGGGCTGTTAAATTCGCTTCTCTAAGTCGATTTAACAGCATGTTCAGAGAGTCAATGTGTTCCTCAAATGTTTCTGTTGCTATAAGGATATCATCCATGAAATTTGTGATGCATGGATTATTCAGAGGGTCCAATAATTTTCTCATCATTCTAGAGAAAACACTAGGCGCATTCTTCAATCCAAATGGCAATCTGTTAAACTCATAGTGTCCCTCTGAGGTACTAAAAGCTAGGTATGGTCTAACCTCAGGCTTTACTGGAATCTGATAGTATCCTTTACTCAGATCCACTTTTGAGAAATATTTAGCTTTATTTAGCCTGGCAAACAACTGGTTTGTATCCGGCAATGGATCCACCTGTCCTTCTGTGATAGCATTCAGTCTCCTGTAATCTATGCAGAGTCTATGTTCTCCAGAGGGTTTCCTTAAGAGCACCACACTGGAACTATACGAAGATTCACTGTGTGAAATAATTCCTTCCTTCAACAAATAGTCTATCTCTTCCTACAAAGCTTTCTCCTTAGCAAAAGGAATTGAATAGGGTTTCATACAGACAGGTGTGGGGTCTATCAGTTTCATATCATATTCCAATAAGTTTGTATGCCCCGGTCGGTCCGTTAACACCTCTGTATGATTATCTAGAACCTGTTGCACTCTCTCTTTCTGATTTTTCGTTAAATGTGTACTGATTTTCACCTGTGCCGCTGTCTCACAGGGGTGTAATGGATATTCAAATGATGAAAGTGGTTCCTTTTTCATCTCCATTGCAATGGACAAGGTCAACAAGTGTGTCTCTTCCTGATTTTCTCTTTCCAAATATTTCTTCAGGAGATTCACATGATAGATTTTTTTTCCCCTTCTTATCTATCTTATAATTGGTTCTAGACACCTTCTCTAGAACTGTATATGGACCTTGCCATTCAATTTGTAACTTATTCTGACTACCGGGTAGAAGAAGCAGTACCTTCTCTCCCACAGCCAAATCTCTGTCTTTAGCTTTCCTGTTATAATAGGCATCATGTTTCTTCCTGGCTTGTCTCAAATTTTCATTGGCAAGTTTCCAGCCAGTTTTTAAACGAGTGGTCAGCTCATTCACATATTGGTATGAGGATGTAATATTTTCCTCTGCCTTTTCATCAGTCCACGTTCTTAACAGCGCTACATATGGACCTTTAATTTTGTGGACCTATTTGTCCATGCACCGGTATGGTCTCTTCCACTACAAGCGTAATAGTGATGATTTTTCTTCCCAGAATTATCATGCATAAAACGACCGCTACAATTCTTTTCTTGGGGCTTTCTCCCCACTTAGAATTCTGGATGAGAGATTTCCTCTCTACATCCTCTTCCTCCAGTTTGTTTAAGTCCGATTGAGGGATTTTCGCCTTATCCTGGGGTAAGACATCTTTTTGCACTCGCTGCATAGTGGCCATTGTAAAACAGTTAATTGAAGCTTGTCCGTGAAAAGGGGCTTCCCATTCCACTTGGTCCACTTTATTTAATTTATTTTTCTTTTCCGTGTCAGGCCTACGTTTGCCCCGTGGCGTATGGAGGTCCTGATCACTGTTCCCACTTGTGGGTGTTCCCTCATGTGTTATGCTACACCTTTCTACAAAATTCTCAATGTCCCACCTTGCCTTGGGCCAATAATAATTGTGAGCAACCTTTTGGATGATGGTACCAATTTTCTCATGGTCCCCATCTGGTTTCACATGTAGGCTCCTTATTAAGTCTGCCCTATATGTCTTTGGAAGAACCAACTGTCCGTGACCATTGGATCTAGTTCCGGCCTTCCTATACATCAACTTGTTTTTCATGTAAAAATCTCCCTTGCCTGGAGTTGTATGACAAGTTGACAATTTCCTGAAACAAGGCTTGAGGGTCTTATCCCCAGCCTGTGCCTTCCTCATCTCATCTGGAGTGGTATCTATCAGAATATCCTCCTCCTTTCTTGAGGTCGACCTGACCTGAAGGGTGGCCATATACACAGGTTTCCTTCTACAACGGTCAGTATCATGATTGTCCATCTGACAATTTTTACACCATCTCTTTCCTTGGTTGAAAGATTTTCTTTCATCATATTTCCTTTCATCGAATTGTGGGGTTTTATTTTTATTGTCATACCGTGGCCTATCAAACTGGTGATTACCTTTGTTTTGATCTCTAGGATCAAATTTATTAAAGTTCTGTGGTGCCCTAAAATTATCTACCTGTTTCTTTTTATTACCTGATACCTCTGCCTGAGCTGCTTGATACCTTTCTGCAACATTTAGTAACTCACCCAGTCTCTCTGCACCTTGTTCCATGAGAAACTTTCTCAGGTCTGGAGCCATGGACTCTCTTAATTGTTCTATAAGGACCATTTCCTTAAGATCTTGGGTTTTCCCCAGAGAAGTCCATTTCTCCAAGTATGTCTCTAACCGTGCAGAGAACTGGTTATCTTAACAAAAGAGCCTGCTTTAGCATGTCATAATTTTCCTGATCACCTCTGCTCATTTTGGCAAAAACTTCATAAGCTGCCCCACGAAGCCCTTGAGATAACTTTACGCTCCACCTTTCTCTCTCTAACCCATACGTGGTAGCTAATAGTTCATATCTATTTAGATAGCTCTCAATATCATCGTCTTTCTCAACAAAATGATCTAAATGAAAGTTCATAGCTGAGGTTGAGGCTCCCTGACTAGCATTAGCATCGGAGGTAAATGGACTGGCACCATTTTCAGGAGCATGGCCTTGAAACTCAAACTCCCTTAGTCGTAACTCATGTTCCCTTTGTAATCTCTTCTCCTCCTTTTCTGCTTCCCTCTCTGCAGCTAATCTCTTGTCTTCCCTTTCTGCAGCTAATCTTTTTTCTTCTGCTTCCCTTTCAGCCTTTTTCTCTTCCAACTGGAGCCTCTTTATTTCCTTTTCAGCCTCTAACTTTCTTTCAGCCTCTTTTTCCAATCTTTTTTCTTCCCGTTCAATAAATTTGTCACATTCCGTAGTGACATAGGAAATCATAACTTGCCCGTCCATTCCTAACTCTTTTGCAGCCTGCATAGAAGCAGATCGAAATTTGGCCAGGTCCGCCTTTTTCTAACAGGTAAATTTATATTATGTCTAAATAAACAATACAATTTGTAATTAATTATTCAAGGACAACCACAGGCACTGAGAGCTCAACCTTATTTAATTCCACCCAAGGATACCTTTTAAATTTTTTATTATTCCCAATATATATAATAGGAGAAAGTTCAATATCCCGGACGAGCCCCCAATATATGTGGTAAAGTGGGATGATATAAATATTTATAGGGGACTTAGTGTACTGACTGAGATCAGCTGTGAAGGTATCTGTATCTAATAAGTGTAGTGTTTTACAGATAACCTTACTTGCTACCACATTTATTCCTCAGTCAGAATTATTCTGGAATATTGTGATGACTACGTTGAATGTCTAGGGTTATGATAATGATGAAGTATAAGTCACAACAACCACAGACAGATAAACAATTTAATTTATTTCACAACACTTTACAATACTGTGACACTCACACACATATAACACTCTATAAGACTATCTTAAATGAGACAAGAGTTAAAGGTTAAAATTATATGTATTAATTCCTTTCAATAATAGATATCCTGATTCAACTACACAGTGAACCAGGAATCACAATCCAATGTAATTACAAGTTATATATACACAATTTATAGTTATGATCTTTGTATTGACATATTTTATTATTATTATCCTATGTGTGTAAGTTGTGAAGTGGTACTATGAGGTAATACTGGCTTGTTCAAGCTTGGTTGTTGTTTTTCATCATGACTTCAAGTGTTTGCTTATGGAGGAAATAGTATTGGGGAAAAGTTCACAGTTCCTGTCAATTGAAACAATTTATTGTCCCTCTGTGTTTAATATAATGTCAATTTTAGAGGGGGGGGCACATAATGTTGAGCTGCTCTGGCCACAGAAGCTTATCTTTCGTGATGGCGGCAGGAAAAGACTCCTCTGCTCGATTGCTTCACTGTGTTCTGGAGACACCTCACTGGTAGCTATCTGGACCAAGGAGTATGCTGTCAGCCTCTGGATTCAGCAAAACTCAGACCAGGTGCTGCTTCAATAACATAGGACCACGGTCCCACAATTCATGAAAATAATACACAAATACGTTGACTGGCGATGAATATGGCACAAAATCCGATCTGCCGCTGTCCCAGGCTTTTATTTAGAAAAAATATAAGCTGGTTCTCAACGCACTGTTTCTGAGTAAGTTTATTTTAAAATGTGGCACTGAACTGACGCTCCTAATTGACTATATTGGCGGGTCTAACCAATCGGGCCATGTTTACAAAGCTTTTCAAAAAATGTACCCCTACTACCGTTTCCCCTAACAACAAAAAATTAGTATTTGTAGTCCGACTAATCGTGTTTCGCCTTACATTTACTTCTATCCAATCAAATAGGATTTAACATGGTGACCTATTTCCCGTAAAATGGTGGTTTTAAAACATGCCACTGAACGATTATGATTTGGTGTTGTCTGACAGCACCACTATTTTATTTTGGCTATAATTTGTTAATTCCTAGACTATTTGCGTAACACTTAACATATTCTTGGTCAGCAAGTCCTAAGGACCCTAAATATATAAGTTTTAAGGGAGCTAGGTGGCGGCGTTCAAAATATGTATTTTCTTCTAGGATAGTCGTGCTGTTACCACCTCCTCACTTCCAAACTTTAGGGTGTCTGCTGTACTGTCAGGCTTTCAAACGTAAACCAGTAAAGTGTCATGTTTCCGAATAAGAATTTTACAGGTTTTTAAACCTAACTCTCGTATGGGTAGTGTTTTTTATCACTGTCTATTTGAAAAAAGCTAGTGCTTCATGCCTTTCGCGTGTTGGGGGTGGCATTAATATTGTATCGCGAGACTGTGGTAGTATTGCATGTGTTCCTCCGATCAGCCCTCTCTCTCTCTCTCTCCTAAGTTCATCTGTCTTTTCATTACGCAGTGTATAAAATGAAATTAATGCTAGTATTAATTTAGGTCATTAAGCAGCTTGCATATCTCAAGGTTTTCTTAGAAATGCAGTACACGTTTTATTGTTTTGTGGAAACGCGTGTATGCTGCTATAGGCTTTACTATCAACGTGGAAACGTTACAATTTGCAGACGAAGCAGAAAAAGGGGGATCTCGAGTACACTCATTGTGACAGCACTGTTCTTTACCATTCTTCTTTCCCTTATATTGATTTTATGTGTTAGGCTTTACATTTACCTTTTAATTTATATATGTGGATTTAGAATGTTTCACGACAGAACCAAGGTAAGAGCAGCGGGTTTACATCGCACCCATACATTCATACCTTATCTGCAATGGTTCATACTCTAAGACTGCTGGTTGCTATCCAGCATCCGTCTGTATAGTTATTCGGGGCCTAAGGCTTGCCGGATATTATATCTTATTGGGAGGATAGGCCGGAACTATTCAATGATTGGTCTTGGGGTCTAGTTAGCAGTTAAGATAGTCTTTAACCCAACTAGTTACAAAGCCTCAATCTAAATTTATTGTTACTAAGTGTTAGGGACCAATCATATTTCTAATCTAAGGATCTTGCGGTCTAACTTGCATGGACGTCCACACAAGATTTAATGGCATCTTAAGTTCATGAGTGCTATAACAGATGATGTCATTGGGTTATGACTAGTGACTGTTTACTAACTAGTCTTGTTCAAGTACTGAAGTATGAGTCTAGCTTAAGTACTTTTACTATAGTCAATTGGGGGTAGCCCTACTTGGTGCTAAGGGGGGACGTAGTAGGCCATACGGTTACATACGCCCGGGGGCTACCAAAGTGTATCCTTTAGGGAGACGCTTTAGTCCTAACCAAAGACGAAAAACCTAAAAATATCGTAGTGTAAAAAAAAAATGTCTAAGCCAAAAAATTTCCAATTCCCACCATAAAACTCATTAAACATAGGTGGAACATGTGGAAGGGCATGATATCTCAAGGGAGCAATTAACATTAATGGGGAACATCATCAAGGGTCTTTAAGGGTAGGGCATTTGACGAGGTGGACACGGCAGAAAGGTGGCACAAGATATAAGTGTACACAATCACAGATGAGGGATACATAGAGGCATGTGTCAGATGATAGAGGGAGTTTGTCAATGTAAGCGAGTGACACATGAGTAAGGGACACTTAAGTAAGAGAAGGACACATGAGTAAGGGAGGGACACATGAGTGTTCATGAGGGTGGGTACATGATGGAGGGTACATCAGGGAGGGTATATGAGGGAGGGGTCATGTGGGAGGAAACATGAGGGAGGGAGGGATGCCACCTTAGGGAAGGAGGATACATAAGGGAGGGATGACACATGAAGGAGGGATATATGAGGGGGTACGTGAGGGTACATGAGGGGATATGAGGTTACATAAGGGAGGGAGTGCACATCATATGGCCGATGGACATGGAGTGACAATAAGACATTCTAGCATATTAAAAGACAAGACAGGGAAACATGGCAAAGTGGAAAGACAAATCGTCCAACAAGAAAATCAAACTAACATAAAAAAGTGAACAATCATAAATACAACTACCAACCGCTTTTACGGGCTCGGTAGTTAACAAACATATGGTTAAACATCAAACGTAAATCATAGTAAGGGATATAGTAATCGTCCCAATAATTAAAAAAAAAATTTGCTCAAAAGTAGCAAAAACAAAATGGCAGGCGCCCATAAAATATGGCTGCCAAGATGGCGGGTGCCCATAAAAGATGGCGGCCAAGATGGCCGACGCACGAAATGGCCGTCACCCCACACTGCAAATGAAGTGGGTGACTAAAATAATTAATCCACAAAACACGGTGGTTAAAAATGTAGGGCATAAGGAAGAAATCTCACAATGAAAACACATGTAATCGGCATAACTTAAGCCGGAAAAACTCAATGGCGATGGACACAAAGATAATGGACATGAGGCATACTAATAATAATGGTGACGGGCAAAAGCGAACGCATAGAAGGCAACCGGTATAACACTAACCGGAAATTCACTCTATTAAACAAAATGGAGGTATCAAAAAGGAAAATCCTTACAAGACATGGGTGATACCCACATTAGGGGCGATGAAAATGGAAATAGTTAAACACATCACGTTTTTTTAAATACACGTCTGTACGTAACTAAAATCCAAACAAATCATAGCGAAACTTCAAAAAACCATGATCCATAAAATGTAAAATGTCTATAACGCAGGGTCATCAGAGAAGGGTTACACGCTGGTGATTAAACATGAAGTCTATGCCACTTCATAAATGGGTAATAGGGAACATCTGTCTACAGGAATCGTGACGTAGTTAACGAGGTATCATCATGAAAGTTCATAACGGCGGGACTGGAGACATCAGGATCGTTCATAGTGTTCATGGATGCGGCAGAAGTAAGCGGGAGACATTAGGATCGTTCAAGGATATGAAAGTAAGAGTGTCCATGGATACGGTGGTATAAGAGTCACATAATGCGGCGCTGAAGGTAGTGAAACATACGTCTCCGAGGAGAAATAAGCATGGAAGTGGTCGTAAGAACATCTGAACGAAACAGAAGTTCAACCGTTCAGTGTCTTAAGGAGTAGGTCAAACGAATCGATGTATCCTTGTTCTCTGGCTGATAAACAGTGTTCACGACCATGTGTACGAGGGGAAGGAGTAATGGCATGGATTATGGGAGTGGACGGGACATAACTATGGGTTCTAAGAGCAGTATGGGAACAGATAGGAGGAATAGGGATTGGGATACGGGAACGACGGGGTGGCGGTATAACAGGAGTAGGTAGAAGAGGTACTGGGCGGGATCTACGGAGGCGCGGAGGAGGCGGAAGAAGGACCAGAGGAGAACGGCTACGGTGAGAGGAACTGCGGCGATCACGAACAGGGCACTGGGAGGAACGAAAGCGAGGCCGTATATTGGCAGTAGGTTGGAGAAGAACCTGGGATATGCTCAATGATGGCATCATAACTCTGTAAATTCAGAGCCCAGGTCTGTAGCTTGCAGGGTTGTTCAGAGGTCTTGCACAACCATGTAAGCAGAGGATTATGATCGGACCGGATAAAAACCTTTGTACCCCGAAGGTAAAAGTCAAGCTTTTGTAGAGCATAGTGAATGGCAAAAGCCTCTTTATCAGTGACGGTCCATCTATGTTGAGACTTACTGAGTGTGTGGGAAATAAATGCTATAGGCATTTATCTATGATCATTATGAAAGATGGGAGGAGCATCAGTAACGTTTGTTTGCACTAGGCAAGCACCAACTGCTCGATTAGAGGCATCGGTGTACAGAATCATTGGACGATCAAGATCTGGATATGCCAAATGAGGAATGGCTTGAATTGCTGGCTTAAGATAGTCAAAAGCCTGTTGGCATGTATCAGTCCAATGGAAACAAGCATACTTCTTAGTGAGCGCGATAAGAGGCTCAGCAGCTCGTGAGAAATTAGGGATGTGCTTACGATAGTAAGAACACGATCCAAGAAAACAGTGAACATGGCGGACAGAGGTAGGAGTAGACATGTCACGGATGGCTTGAATCTTAGCATCATCCGGACGGACACCATCTTGGTTAATAATAAAACCAAGGTACTTAGTTTTAGTTTGTAAGAAGGCACATTTGCTTAACTTAAGTATAACTTTATGTGCCCTCAACCTGTGACAGACCTTCTCAACATGAGTCAAATGATCCTCAAGGGTTCCCGGAGTATGAATGAGGATGTCATCCACATAAGCTAATGCAAAAGATTGCATGCCCTTCAATACCTCGTCCATAAGGGACATGTATGTGGCAGGGCTGCCCCCTTAAGGCCGAATGGCATGACATTCCAACAATAACTCCCAATGTGTGTGCAGAAAGAGGATTTTACTTTCGCGACTGGGGACATAGGTATATACCAAAATCCAGAGCGGCTATCCAGGGTGGTGAACCACCTAGATTTGTCACGTTTTGCCAGGATATCATCAACCCTTGGGAGAGGGTATGATATGACCTTGGGGATGGAATTTAAGGCCAAGTAATCACAGCAGAAGAGATGTGATCCGCCTTTCTTAGTAACGATCACAATAGGGGAGGACCAGGAGGATCTGGATCTCTCTATGAAACCTGCAGCCAACATTTCCGTAATGGATTTCTCCACAATCTCCCTATTTTTAAGTGGAGTGTGGTATGGCTTACAGGCATCTCCGTGGTAGTATCAATGGTCATAGTCACAGTATTTGTACACTTCAATTCCATATCAGTGAGCGTAAACACGTCTTGATGTTTCGCTACGAACTGACGGATGCGTTTAGCATGTGGAGTGTCAGTGGGCAATTGCTCTAACAATTGAGCAAGTCTGTAGGATGAGGTAGATAAGGAGGAGGTAGGAGAGGGAGAGAGGTGTTGAAAGAGATGCATAGGAGGAGAAAGTCGAGTGTTGGAAGAACGAGGGAGGGTTGAGAGGGGAGAGGAGTTATACGAATCGCGCTGAAGAGGGTAGTTACAATGCGGCACTCGCACATTTGTAACAGCACCAATGGTGGGCGGATACTAAGAAGGAGGTGACATCATGGGGGAATAACTCTAGGATAAGATAGAGGAGGTGGACGACAACAAAATGTTTTTACCACTAGGATGAGGGGGTGTAACTCGACGAGGTACTCGAGGAAGTGGAACATGCAAATGAGAGTAAGCAGTGGGAGGACGGTTATCATTCATCTTAGAGGGAGGTATAAAGGCACGAGAAGGTAGGGAATGTGATGCTAAAGAATCACTCACCGTTCCACGTTGGATAGTCACAGGTTTCCCAAAAAATATTTAAGAGCATGACGGGAAAATCACGCTTAGTGAAATGCGAACAATGCCATCGACAACATTGATGCAGGGATCATCAATGAATACTGTATCGGGCAAAGGTTCCACTACAACTGAATGACCAGAGGAGACATTGTCGGATCGTTTTACTCGACCAGTAGCAATGGTCAAAGAGTGAGGCTTGAGGGTAACAGGAGCAGTAAGACGGACAAGAGATGCAATGTGAATATCATCCTGAAGAGGGATGTATTCACCATTGACACGAATCTGTTGCAAGTAGAAATAGATTCGGGCGTGATGTTGAAGAAGGAAGACATTCCCGATAATGAAATTTCGAATCATGCCACCAGTAACTATAACAGGATGCTCAAGGAATTCAGATCCCATATGGGGGCGAATAACTGCTATTCCAATGGAACGCAAAGGTTGGCCAGTGACGGAAGCCAAAGGAGTAGAAGAAGGGATGAAGTGAACATGCCTACAAATCAGGCGAAACAACTGTTCACGGATAAGACTGACGGTTGCCCCAGTATCAACAAGAGCACGATAGGTTTTATTGTTGATTGCAATCAGACATGATGAAGGGTCAGGTGTCACTAAAGAGGAGAAACATAAGAAACTTGAGGTGAAGATGCCTTAGACAGAGAAGAAACAAGGTTCGTATTAAGAAAGGACTGGATGGATTGACTTCGTAAGGTCTTATTACATTAGGACTTATTAACACGACCCTGTTGGTTTTTATCATGGTAGGACCTACCCCAACTAGAAGGTGGTATGGGGTGGCCTGAGCCCCCCGGTACGGCCCTATCTAACGAGTGGCATACAGGTTTCCCTGGCCTAGGAGAGGCCGGGGGTTGGACCGTCTACCAAAGGAACGTAGAGGACCTGGATGGGGGGGGAACTGGGTTGGATGGAAGCCATGCTGGCATGCAGGGACGTCGCTGTGGTGGTGGCACGGGGTTGTATTGAGGATACCCCAATGGCTCCTGTTCATAACGGGGCTGTCGTCGTCCATACTGATTAATGCTCGTTTGTTGCATAGTATTGTTCCTTGTCCAGGTAGGATATTGCTGAACTTGTATGCAACTCCTCGAAACGAATCCAGGTTGGCCACACACATAGCAAATAACTGAAGCCACCTGGTAGACCTGTTGTGGCGGTGGTTGGTTAAAAAGCCTAGGTTGTTGATGACGAGTAGAGTATCCATGGTGAAGAGGTTGATGTGGAGGTTGTGCCAGAGAGCGTTGCCAGGAATGACGCGCATGGGAGACATCCATAGGTTCTTCGTCAACTTGAGGAGCAGACTGAGACTCTACCAACACGATTAAGAAATCTCTTCTTCGCGTTATCTTCTGAGATGGCGAGTTGAATGGCCTCAGAGACAGTTTGAGAGTCCTTTCGGATTAAGTGTAGCTTCAATGAATCGGATGAAAGGCCATCGACGAAAATGCCGACAAGTTGCCTAGCGGTGACTGCAGACGAAGTATAAACATCCAGAAAAGCATCTTCTGCTAGATTCAGAAGACGATCCGCATAGAAATGGACGGACTCTTGGCGTTCCTGTTGAATGCGCCTAGGAGAGTCCAGGCATCGTGATAATTGGTCACCAGAGAATAGCGCTGAATGAGAGCCTTGCGAAGAGTTGCAAAGGTCTCTGAAGGAAAGTCAATAGACCTCCAATGGAGGAAGTCCGTCACAAGGTGTCAGAATAGTTTATATGTATCTAATGGTACACAGCACACACACAGAGCACACCGGGCTACTTGTGCTGTGTGAACAAACCCCTCTACTGGTACTATGGATTTAAGGCACAATCACACAATACACTCCGCTCGCTGTCTCAAAGGTATGACCACAGTACACAGTAGCTGACATGAATAATCCAATAACACCTAAATCAGGTAATAACCATTTAATAACTACGGTGCACACATATGAGCCACACACGGCTAACAATACACATGAAATGCAATACACAATGTAATGAAAATGCCAAACTACTTGCCAAAATCACCAGCTCAACATAATAGCAAAACAGTCACCGACATAATCTAACCAGCGACTACAGAATGACTATCGCTCACAGGCGACGTCCAATACTGAAACAAGACAATACATAATTGCAAGATTCTACCGTAAATAATATCCAGGAAAGAACCACCAGAAATCACATCACCCTTCTAGTAATCTAACAATAATCCTGAACACCTGAAACAATCGGCAAGCAATGAACAAGAATGGCATTCATGTAATCCCAGCAAAACCGCTGACAAAGGGAACAAGCGTCCGTACAGGATCGCTGACATCTCCTAGACTGAATCGCGCCAAAAAATCTACATCCTCTTCCATTCTGGCCCGACTCGCCAAACGGGTTTTCTATTCTACGCTGTTGCCACTCTACAGCGTAACCAAATAAATATATTTCGGCGAATATCTCTACTGTGACATCCACCCCCCCCCCCCTTAAGAAAGAAAACGAAGTTTTCTTCCACCGGAGGAGACACGCCAACCCCCCCCCCCCCTTCCCCCCTGTGGAGTAAGGGCGAATAAAATGCCGAGATAGCACCTCCTCATGTAGCTAAAGAATGCCAGAGTTGTCCAATACTATTGTCATCCATGCCTTCTCACTCACTAGACTAGATGCAAGGAACATGTACAAATCCACACCAGGTACTGGCAGTCGTGAAAAATAACAACGACTTTCTAATCCTGGAGTAGTTTAAACACAATGCATGTTACACCAAATCTATATAACTAATTGTCACCAATCAAACAACAAGTCATCGTATCAACAATCATCTCTCATAATATAGCTGTAGGTATAAGATAATATGATATATCTACACATTGAGTACAACTTCATAGATATTGCCTTTATGGCAGCATAATAAATATATAGTATACCACAATACATCATCATGAAATACCACTTCTAATAAACATAACCCATTTCTTACATAAATTGTAATAAGTACTCTCTTCAGATGTACCTGTCCCATAGACTTTAAATGTCCAACCAACTTCACAACCTGGACAAGACATCTGCTACCACATTATATACACCCTGAATTGGTAAAATAGTAAAGTTGAATTGCTGTAGCAATAATGCCCAGCGTGTCAATTTAGCACTGGAGGATTTAGCCGATTGCAAAAATAGCAGTGGTTTGTGGTCTGTTTGGAGGAAAAAATGTGCCCCCAACAGATATCGTGCCAACTTAGACACCGCCCAGATAATCGCAAGGCACACCCTCTCGATCGTGGAGTATCTGGTTTCTGCTGGCAATAGCTTACGACTGGCATACAACACTGGATGGAGTGACCCTCCTTGCTCCTGCATAAGGCAGACCCCAGTGCCTACCGACGAAGCATCAGTGTGCAATATCAATGGTCTGCCAAGATCTGGCAATCTCAAGATGGGTTTTTTAGAAAATAGTTTTTTAATCTTACCCAATTCATCTTCACATTTACAATCCCATTTTATTTTGTTTGGTTGCCCCTTTTTGGTGAGTGCCGTAAGCGGCTCAGCCAACAATGAAAAATCTGGGATGAATTTATTATAGAAATTGATCAAACCTAATAAACTCTTTACCTGCCTCTTAGTCTTCGGCGTTTGCAGCTGTAATATTTTTGTAACTGTTCAGATACCATCTTCAGGTTTCATGATGTTATGGCCAACCACATGGCCCAGGAAGCTCAGCTCTGCATACCCGATGGACACTTTGCTAGGGCGAGCAGTGAGCCCATGTGCCTTCAGGCACTTCAATACGGCAAACAGCCCATCCACATGCTGCTCTCAAGTTTTGTGGAAAATGCAGATATCGTCGATGTATGTAGTAACATCGTCTCTGTGCCGTAGTAGCTTCCTCATCATTCTTACAAAGGTGGCGAAACACATGTAATTGAATTGGAATAGACCTCTTGGAGTAGCAAACGCCGTAAGAGGTTTTGCAGCCTCAGCCAATGGCACCTGCCAGTATCCTCTTGTTAAATCTAGCTTTGTAAAAAATCTAGCATGGGAAAGTTTGGTCAGAAGCTCTTCCTGGTTAGGCATAGGCTCTGCGTCGACTACCGTTAAACTATTGAGCTTACGAAAATCAATACACACTCTGAGGGCCCCGCTCTTCTTCTTAACCACCACCATGGGGAAAGAATACGGGGATTCGGAGGGAGCGATGATATCTAACCGAGCCATTTCGTCAATCTCCTTCTCGATCGCCGCTTTATAACGAAGTGGTAAAGGGTATGGTTTAACTCTGATCGGCTGGTTATCAGTTAAAGTTATCTCATGAACTATCAAATCTGTTTTACCCGGCAAATCCGTGAGCACGTCACTGAAATCCCTCAGTATTGTATCAACCTGAGCCCTGTCTGTTGGTTAAATCTGAACAAACCGACACGTCTGCCCAGGATTCGGAAGGAGCTATCGGCACGAGAGACAGCTGTAAGTTTCCATCGTCGCAGCTGTCTTCACCATTATCTTTCACCACTGGCGCCACTACTTCCGAACGTCGCGTACTCATGGCCTTAACCACCGAAGATAGCTCGGGAGGACGTTCCACGTAGGTTTCAGCATGTTCACGCGGAACACTTTCTCCCTCTTTCTAACCTCTACAATGTAGTCGACATCAGTTACCTTTTTCTGAACCCGAAATGGCCCTTGCCAGGAGATGCTCAATCTATCTTCTTTAGTGGGCACATGCAACCCCACTTCATCCCCTGGCTGAAATGAAATAAGCTTAGTACCTCGGTTTGCGTACCGGCGGTACTGAATACCCGCATGGGTCAAGTTCTCCCGCGCTAACGCACAGGACCTAATTATCCTCTCGCGTAGATGTACGACATAATCATACGCGGACACTACCGATCCGTCTTCGAGTTTTCCTACCAGCCAGTCCTTAAGTACGTGCATTGGACCCCTGGGATTTGCCCCATACAGCAACTCGAATGGCGAGAAGCCCGTACTCTGGTGCGGGGCTTCCCTGTATGCAAACAATACAGCTGGAAGGTATCTATCCCAATGCTGAGGGAATTCAGCAGTCACCTTAGCTAACATATGTTTTAATGCGCCGTTTAGGCGTTCACAAACCCCGTTCGCCTGCGGATGGTAGGGAGAGGTGAAAGACTGGGAAATCCCCAGTAATCTAGTTACCTCCGACATTTCGTGCGAAATAAATTGAGTTCCCCTATCAGAGAGTATGCACTCTGGGAAACCGAAACGGCTGTATAAAAGCTGTAGTGCTTCCGCTACTGCCTGTGAGGTAATAGATCGCATAGGCACTGCCTCTGGCCACCTAGTACACCAGTCCACCATGGTTAGGATGAAACGAAATTCTCTGTCGGACGCCACGGACAACGGGCCTATATTATCAACCGCGACCTTCTGAAATGGGCGCAGTGCCAAGTCTACTGTCTGAACCGGGGCCTTTGGCGACCGGCTCTTGTGAGACATCTGTTGACAAACAACACAAGACTTACAATATGCCTTGATGTCTTTATTCAATGCTGGCCAATAAAATTGGGAGATAACTCTGTATCGAGTCCTATCCACTCCCATGTGACCAGCAAAAGGAGAGTCATGCGCCAACTCCATCACCCTCGCTCTCCACTGGCTTGGCACCACCACCTGACGTATGAGTTGCTGTTGTCTCTCAAAGCACTGAGTCAAGATCTGGTCCTTAT
Source organism: Oreohelix idahoensis (assembly GCA_024509875.1). Classification (NCBI taxonomy): domain Eukaryota; kingdom Metazoa; phylum Mollusca; class Gastropoda; order Stylommatophora; family Oreohelicidae; genus Oreohelix; species Oreohelix idahoensis. Next base: position 781,061 of record JAMPIV010005235.1, on the reverse strand, counting down.
ACTCAAACCAGTACCGTGATGTTTTGGTCTGTTTCGCTTCTCTTGTTTTCGCTAACTCCGACAGTCTCAATAGCGTCCTGTCTGTTTTCTGCCCCTCTGCGAAATCACCGACCGAAACGTCTTGCACGCTTAAAACCTCATCTACTGTCGATGGGACACGAGAAGCATCGGGATTATCACCCTCTTTTTGCAATCTTACCTGCGCCCTAGTTAGCACCGCATTAGCTACTACAGTCCTATTATTCTCCCATTCGTAAATCTCTTCCGATGTGCAATTTCGAACCCCTTGCACGTTACCGATGATTAGGTCTGCCACTGGTTTGTTAAGGACACACGCATGCACCCTTCCTGCCAAGAAGGGGGTGTCTATGTCCACAATGGCTAATATTCTACATTACCCCCAAAGGTGATGCACTTCACTGTCTTACCCGTCAGGCATGACTCCTCGATGCAGGAGCGACGTACCCCTGTGGTGGTACACCCCGTGTCCCTAAGCACGGACACCTGCCTCGACTGCACCAACCCTTTACAAAGCTCGAGTTTTCCACCTTCATCCAGGGAAGACAGACAGGGCAAAGTGTGCCCGCAAATCAAAACTGGTTTCCCATCTCGCACAAACAACTGTCTGCACCCCTCACAGTCTTCATTATTAATAGTGTCTAGCACACATGCCACATTAGCCTTCTCCGGCTCAGCTTTACACCACCTAGCTATATGACCTGTAGTCCCACACGCGTGGCAAATAATATCTTTCCTGTCCTTGTTAGGACTATGGTTCGGTGAAGAACGCGTATCAGAGTCCGAACCCCGACCATCTGACGATCCACTTCTATGTTTGGACCCTTTACCTTTATTAAATGATTTGCCCTTATCTTTCGAGTCTTGGAAACGAACCTGTTTCCGTCCTTGGAAATTCTCCCCATCACTATCGCTACCGGATTGTCTACTATACCATCTGGGCTGAAAATGTCGCTGTAATCTAAAGTTTCTGTAACTGTCTCTACCTGATTGATATCGGCGGGGTGACCTATCAAATCTTAACCTTATGGACCTGTCGGCGCTACCTACTCGGCGTTGCCATGGTTGGCGCTGCACTTTGCGACCCCGGCAACTAACGCGTCTGACAGACCCGACTTCTGAATAGGTTTTGCCGGATGGGCCAGGACATAACGGTGCCTCAATTGGGCCATGGACTCAATGTCCTTTGGTTGACGTCCCTGGAAAAACGCCACCAACTCACTGGAACACGAGAACAAAACTTTGTCCCGTAGCACCAAATCTAGCAAGCCATTAAAGTCCTTTGTTATCCCCTCCATTTCGATCCATCTATTAAGCAGAAGTTTGATCTTCGAGATAAAATCCTCGAAGTCTTGGTCTGCACTAGGCATCGCGTTTTTAAAATGCGTCCGGTAGCCGTCAGCAGTCAGACGGAACTTCCGGAGCAATCTCTCCTTCACTTTGTCGTAATCGGCCCTTTCCTCTACAGGGAGGCTATAAAAAGTCTCCATCGCGGGCCCCACTAGCAGTGTCGACAAAAGAGATGGCCACTGATCCATATCAGCCTTATAGGCCACACATCGGCCTCAGATTTTCCAGGAAGAAATCTAAACTATCAATTTTATCATGAAATTTGGTAGACGGAGCCTAAAAGGACGATGAGCCCCACCAGAGTTGAGTTCTGACCACTCGCACCCACTTCTAACTTCTTCAATTTTATTTCCTTCTCCATCATTTTCTCTTCCAGGGCTATTCTCATTCTCTCCTTCTCCAACTGTAACTCTCTATCTTCTCTCATCATCTTTTCTTGTAATTCTTTATCTTCTTTCATCTTCCTTTCTTGTAATTCTTTATCTTCTTTCATCTTCCTTTCTTGTAACTCGAATTCTCTCTGTTTCCACTCACTTTCTTCTTTCATCTTCCTTTCTTGTAACTCTTTTTCTTCTTTCCTCTTCCTTTCCTGTAATTCAAATTCTTTTCTTTTTATCTCTAGCTCTTCAGCTCGAGCATCTCTTAGAGCATTCTGTATCTCAATCCTCTCCTTCTCTTCCTTCTCTTTCAAAGCTTTTTGATTCTCCGCTGTGTAAAATTTTGCTTCAGCACAATCCATGAGTTCTTTCTGGGTGTACCACATTCTTTACCAATCTGAATGAAAGCCTGTAGGTCCATGGTGTATACTCAGATTACTCACTCTTATCTCTTGCTATACACTTCTATACCACTATTCAGTCGTATATATTTCTCTTATCTCACAAGAAAACTCTTTGGTTACAAAATATGCAGTAATAATCGTAACTCTTGATATCACTTCTCAATATACACACATATATATATCTATATGCGTGTAAGTAAATATCACCTCACCTCACAATGTGTACACAACATCAATCTTTGCCTCTTCTAGTATAAAGTTTTACTTTGCCACTTGGCTACTGTCTCATCACTGTGAAAATTTGGTCTAACTGACCACGTAGTCTCTATGATATCCTCAACAAACTTACAATAGTCACTAGTTGTATAATAACAACTTCCTGATACCTTGACACCAGTATATCAACTTAGTTCACAATAGGTATTGCTTCAAAATCTGTTACTGGCACCCACACTGGTGCTATATTCAAATAATACTTTACTTATTTCTGGAGAGTTATCTACCCTTCCAAGATGGAGGTGAAATTCGTTTCTCACCTTAGACGCCGAAAGAAAAACATCAGGAATGTGTATATTTTGATGGATAATACCATGTTATGTTAAATTATAGAATAAAAGATACACCAGAGTATCTAGTGGTGTAGATATTTCCCTATAACTGACCTCGAAACCCTCGAATCGGTCGGTTGGATCGGAGGGTTGATCAGTGAGTTAACAATTCACTATCGTAAAACAAGCTATTGTTACCGAAACAGAACCAGGCTCGACAGTAAACATGACTCACTCTAATATCTTGGGGGCTAAGGAGATTTTTAAAATTGGATACTGGAATGTAAGAACTATGTATCAAGACGGAAAATTGGAAGAAGTAATTAAAGAAATGGATAATTATAAGTTGGACATATTGGGTGTCAGCGAATGTAGATGGACGGGGAAGGGCATAAAATATATTTCAGAAGAAAAAAAGCAAATTATATACTCTGGTAGTAATGATAATCGTCACACAGAGGGAGTAGCCATCTTAATGACACAGAAAGCAGCAGCATCGCTTATCAGCTGGGTACCTATCAATGAGAGGCTAATATTAGCTAGATTTCAGACACGATTTTTCAAGCTCTCAATTGTACAATGTTATGCACCAACTAACGACGCTCTTGATACCACAAAAGATGACTTCTATGAAGCACTTCTAAGTACCATCAACACAATACCCAAGCATGACATAATAGCAGTCATGGGTGATTTTAACGCCAAATTAGGTGACAACAACGATGGAGTACAAAGATATCTCGGTACTCATGGCATAGGCTGTATGAATCAAAATGGCGAAAGACTTCTAGAACTTTGTGAAATATCAAACCTCGTTGTGGCAGACACCATCTTTCCACATAAGAATATCCACAAGATAACATGGAATTCACCTGATGGCAGAACTAAGAACCAGATAGATCACTTCTGCATAAGCGCTAAATTTCGCTCATCAGTTCAAGATGTCAGAGCATACAGAGGTGCAGAGATCGGAAGTGATCATAACCTCTGCATAGCTAAACTGAGAATTAAACTGAAGAAGTTATACCAACAGAATAACAATAGAAGAATAGATGTACACAGACTGCAATCAAATGATATAAAGGAGGAATATAATGTCAAAATGAACAACTATTTAGATGCTTTAGGCAAAATTGACAACGATATCACCACCAAGACAATCGATACTAAATGGGAACAACTGAGAACAGCAATGACAGAAGCAGCAGTAGCGACCACCGGATACCTAGTACATAAAAAGAAAAAATGGATGAGAGAAGATACTTGGGATAAAATACAAGAAAGGAAAACAGCAAAACTTAAACTACTAGCGGCAAGTACACATAATGCAGTTGAATCTTGCAAACTAACTTATAACTTGTTAAATAAGGAAGTGAAGACAAAAACTCGAAGAGATAAAAGACATTTCATCAATGAACTGGCCGTAGAAGCTGAAAATGCTGCAAGAACTGGTAATAGTAGGTGCCTTTATCAAATTACAAAACAACTATGTCACCAGCCTACTGCTATGGAAACACCTGTTAAAGGTAAATTAGGGAATTCAATACCAACAGAAAAAGAACAAATGAAGAGATGGGCTGAGCACTTCATGGAGGTGCTAAACAGACCACCACCAACAGTAACACCTGATTTTAATAATGAAACACTCACAACCACCTTGCCAATAACTTGCGATGAATTCACGCTGGACGAGATCAAACAAGCCGTTAAAAGATTAAAAAACTTTAAAGCTGCTGGAGTTGACGAAATTTCAGGGGAGATGATTAAAGCAGTTAATGACAACAACCTCTTGAGAATTTTAGATATTATAAATGAAGTATGGAGAGAAGAACAACCACCACAACAATGGAAAGACAGTATTATTGTAAAGTTACCGAAGAAAGGTGATCTATCAGACTGTAATAACTGGCGTGGTATATCTCTATTATCAGTACCTGGAAAATTATTATGTTGCATGATGTTAGAAAGACTTAAATTGCATGCTGACGAAAAGATCAGAGAAGAACAAGCGGGTTTTAGGCCGAAACGATCATGTATTGATCAAATATTCACACTAAGAACAATTATAGAAGAATCAGTGGAAAGGCAATCGCCACTTATTATCACCTTCGTCGATTTTCAAAAAGCCTTTGATAGTCTACACCGCCCATCATTGTGGAAGATACTTACAATCTATGGTTTTCCAACAAAATATGTGAATATAATCAAAGCGCTATATGACAATGCAAGATGTTGTGTTAGAACAAATAAAGGGAATACAGAATGGTTTACAGTAGAAACAGGGGTGAAACAAGGCTGTATTATGTCACCACTACTTTTTGGAATAGCTATTGATTGGGTTATGAGAAACTATACCCACAATGAACAATTGGGTATAAAATGGACAAATGGAAAATTCCTGGGGGACCTGGATTTCGCAGATGATGTAGCATTCTTAAGTTCAACACCAAGACAATCCCAAGAAGCAATAAATAATTTGTGTCATCTCTCGGTTAAAATAGGTCTCCAAATAAATGCCTCTAAAACTAAAGCTATGAACTTTTCTAACGAGACCTTTGATATCATCTTGAACGGGGAAAAACTACAGAAAGTTGAAAGTTTCAATTATTTAGGCAGTAAAATGACTCAGGATGGTGACACAACAAGAGAAATCCATACTAGAATTGCTTTGGCAGCTAGCGCCTTCAATAGATTATCTAACATTTGGAAATTACGATCATTGAATATACATACCAAGCTTCGTCTGTTTAATTCAAATGTTATCTCAGTGTTAACATACGGCTGTGAGAGTTGGAAAATAACAAAATCATTGGAGAACAAGCTGAATACATTCGAGAACAAATGTCTTAGAAAACTCATGAACATCAGTTGGAAAGAATTCAAGACTAATCGACAAATAAGAGAAGACTCTAGGCAGAAATATGTCTCTGACTATATAAGGAAAAGACGATGGTCATATATCGGTCATGTCCTACGAATGCAAAACAACAGAATACCACTACAGGCGCTCACTTGGGTTCCTGAGGGTAAGAGGAAAAAAGGAAGACCAAAAGAAACACTCAGAAGAACAATAATAAGAGAAGGAAGAACGTTGGGCCTAAATAATGTGCAAGAGCTAAGAGGAGTGGCGTCGCAACGAACAAACTGGAGAGCACTGGTTTCTGCCTTATGCGCCGTGTTTGGTGCTTAAAGAATTTATTATTATTATTATTTCTAAACTCTATAGTCTCTGTTATGCAAGTAATACCTATGGCAAAATGAGCACAACACAGATGAAAGAAACGCATACATCACATTACGAAAACAAAATTCCAGTCACGAGGAAATAGATGATAGAACACGAAGAGAAGAGGAAGATTAATATCTACAATGCGTGACTGAGCACGAACGAAAACAAGGGATACCTGTAAACGTATTTACAAGATAGTAAGATGAGACAAGAGAAAACACCACAAAAGAATTACTAAATGTACACACCACAAACACAGCTAATACCAACAGGGCTTGGAATGTTAAGCAGGGCAGTCACAGGAAATCCCCTCTGCCAGACTCCACCACAAAACAAACACCGCCACACCCTAAAAGAATCGGTCTAATCCAATCTTTTCCACAAGAGAGGCCAAGACTGGATTAAACTCGCCACCCTTCCTCTCTTGAACACACCAACACACTATAACACAAAAGACTTCACGAAAACCACAATCAACAATGAGGTGCTGGAAGCTATCTCTTCCAAAGTAAAGTATCAGTAAAATTATATTATAATGTATTCAAAATATACAATGCAAATATTTCCTGACTACAAAGCAAGATCAGCTTTAACTAACAATTAACATACCTACATACAGACTAAGTCCTACTCGTACAATAAGGAAAAGACAAAAAAAGGAAAGAAAACAATAACAAACCAAGAAGTAAATAAAGAATCAGCACTATATTAGAATACAGATTAAGCTAAATGATAACTAATAACAGATAGAAGGACAGACAAGAAAATTAAATTCACAGAATAAAACAAGAAAATATCAATATAATATATAATACAAAAGCAGACAAACAATAACTTATCTGAAGCTCCAACGGCGCTTGAGTAAGGAGAATCCTCAGCACTGACGATGAATGATGATCACAGAACAAACGAAACTCCACACTGGACAACGTAAAATCCACAAGAAACTCAGTCCAGGAAACAGTTTGCTATGCAAGTCTGAGTGTCAAATACTTTCCTCGATGAATATACTGTTATCTACGGTGCTCACACAGCACTTTTCATGATACACTGCAAAGTCTACTTCTGTAAAGACCAGCTGCACAGCTACTATCAACCGTCTATACGTCGAAAAGAAACATGAGTAAGTTCCTTGGCACTGTTCTATATATGTGTTATAGCAAAAGTTAATCACACAATATCCACACTTCCCGGATCACAGCAGCTTTTTTTTTCGTACGCCCGCTAATACTCGAGGCGAAATCTCAGGTTATTGTTAATGTCTAACCTGACATTGATTTTACGTGAGTATCCTTTTTTTCTTGTACAGAGACAGGTGTCCCTCGCCATTCAGGCAAATACTCGCCGATTTCGGAGGTACCCATTAGAGCTTGGTCGGCTCAGGAGCCGCCACTCCCTGGTCGACGACACTCCTTCAAATGTACTCGCCAGGTCTCGAGTTAATCCAGTCCAAATCCCGGTCGACGAAAAATCCTCAAATGCCATCGCCCGCGTTTGATCCTGGATCACCCGGTCGCCAGAGCGGTAAGATAACCACTACGCTAGCGCGGCTCCCATCACAGCAGCTTACACTGTGACATCTACTGGACCCACCCGGTAGGTCGGCAGGGCACAAAACACAAAAGACTTCACCCCTGGTTGGGCACGTCTGAGTAGCAAGGACCTTCACCCTTGGTTGGGCACGTCTGAGTAGCAAGGACAGGACCAGAAGCTCAACTCGATGACTTGAGGTACCAACCAATCTATCTACATCCTAACAACTACAAACACATAACCACCATCTCCTACCAGCCTATACCGAGGTTGACCAAGCTATTTCTCATCTGACATCTCCACATGCCGTCTGGGCCCCTAACTAAATGGTACCAACACCCCAAGCTCCGCTGCTCCACCTCGATCACTGTCGCCAACCACCAAAATGACTCAGAGATGTGTCAAACTGACCCGTCTGACGCCCCCTGTACCACTAGTCTAATACTTTGACACTCGTACTTAGACCTGCCAAGATACCATAACAAAGAACTTGGAACTGAACAGTACAATATTTCATTGATAATAGACTGCAAAAGTCAACTGACACGTAGCCATTGTTGGACGCTGAAAATAGGTCAGAGCCCGTAAACGAGGTCAGGTCACACGACCGTAAACAAAACACTAAGAGACCGACACACACACTAACCTTTCTCTGGACGGACGAAAACAACTCACACCCGTGAGTTGACGAGAAAATAAGAAGGCGCCAACACAGTGGCCTACCACCTTCTATAATACTGTGTGCAGTATAATGGCCTGATCAAAACCAATGCAGGCTCTAAGGCTGTACTATCAAATAAAATGAAACAATACTGCCAGCTAGCTGTGAATTAAACTATTAAATCATACAGGCTCCACGCCTAAACACGATGAGTTACCCCAGATGTCAGAATAGGTTATATGTATCTAATGGTACACAGCACACAGACTGAGCACACCGGGCTACTTGTGCTGTGTGAACAAACCCCTCTACAGGTACTATGGATTTAAGGCACACTCACACTATAACTTCGCTCGCTGTCTCAAAGGTATGACCACACTACACAGTAGCTGACATGAGTAATCCAATAACACCTAAATCAGGTAATAACCATTTAATAACTACGGTGCACACATATGAGCCACACACGGCTAACAATATACATGAAATGCAATACACAATGTAATGGAAATGAAAAACTACTTGCCAAAATCACCAGCTCAACATAATAGCAAAACAGTCACCGACATAATCTAACCAGCGACTACAGAATGACTATCGCTCACAGGTGACGTCCAATACTGAAACAAGGCAATACATAATTGCAAGATTCTACCATAAATAATATCCAGGAAAGAACCACCAGAAATCACATCACCCTTCTAGTAATCTAACAATAATCCTGAACACCTGAAACAATCGGCAAGCAATGAACAAGAATGGCATTCATGTAATCCCAGCAAAACCGCTGAAAAAGTGAACAAGCGTCCGTACAGGACCGCTGACATCTCCTAGACTGAATCGCGCCAAGAAATCTACATCCTCTTCCGTTCTGGCCCGACACGCCAAACGGGTTTTCTATTCTACGCTGTTGCCACTCTACAGCGTAACCAACTAAATATATTTCGGCGAATATCTCTACTGTGACACAAGGACTGGTGAAGAGAGGTACGCAACTCTTTTTTGCGGTCCGTATCGGTCGATGTAGTAAGTAAAGAAGTAAACTTGTCAATGCCGACAAGCCACTGTCGAAAGCGGGTAGAGTCACCACTGACAGGAGTGACAATGTTATTCATGTGTTGGTAATTGCCATTCAGCGTTATTGAGCTTAAAGTAGCTGCGACCGACTGCAGCGCAGTGGATGTGGAGTCAGCCGAGTCAGGAAGAGATTGTTGTGAAGCTTGCTGCTGAGACATTTGTTGGATTTGTTGCTGAAGCAAATGATTCTGTTGTTGTAGTTGCTGGAGTTGGTTCTCCATCTGCTGCTAGGGTGAAGATCCATGACAGCGAATATGTCATGCACCAACAGTCACGACAAAGTACGACACCAAAAAGACAATTTCTCCGATGCCGTATGGTCACGGCACTAAAAATTAACTGTCTATGTGGCCGTATGACCGGTGACGGTACCAAAGTGCAAGAACGTAACAGTGCACTATTTGGCACCAAAAGGATAGAAGTGCAATTGTTTGTGATAAATTAGCCTAATAGTATTAAACGCTCTAATTATGGTTACATCCCTTTTATTAGTTAAGGGATATAACTAATGTTCTATTGTGTTGGGCCTTCTGTAAAATACTCGCTATTCGCAGGAGTTGATGTTTTCAGAAGTTAAAGGAAAACGCAAGTACTTTGTTTTCGTGTCGTGAAGTGGTATGGTTGGCATTATGATCGTATGTGCTGCTTAAATAAACCAACTGTAAACAGTTTAACTAAATGTCTAACGGCAGTAATAATACCAAGTCCAAAGTTACAAAAGAACGTTCATTTATTTGATCATTGTTGTCCAATCTGCCAACTATAGCCTCAGTGGCAAAAGGCTATTGACTCTAGGAGGTGGTACATGGCATGTCTTTGCTGTGGACACCTAACTAAATAAATATTGCGAGAAAAACGAAACGTTCGCGGTACTTACATTGGTATTAAAGCCAGAAGGGCTGAGGAACCAAAATAATATGTAGCAGTGGACTGCGCTGGTTCGCTATGACCACTGTTTGGTAGGAGGCGTCTTGAAGATTACGAATATTCTGATTCACAACGTAGGAACCAAGGTAAGAACTGGGGGTTTACACTGCACCCATATATTCAGACCTTATCTGCAATGGTTCATACTCTAAGACTGCTGGTTGCTATCCAGCATTCGTCTGTATAGTTATTCGGTGCCTAAGGCTTGCCGGATATTATATCTTATTGGGAGGATAGGCCGGAACTATTCAATGATTGGTCTTGGGGTCTAGTTAGCAGTTAAGATAGTCTTTAACCTAACTAGTAACAAAGCCTCTATTCTAAATATAATGTTACTAAGTGTTAGGGACCAATCACATATCTAATCTAAGGATCTTCCGGTCTAACTTGCATGGACGTCCACACAAGATTTAATGACATCTTAAGTTCTTGAGTGCCATAACAGATGATATCATTGGGTTATGACTAGTGTCTTTTTACTAACTAGTCTTGTTCAAGTACTCAAGTATGAGTCTAGCTTAAGAACTTTTACTATAGTCAATTGGTGGTAGCACTACTTGGGTCTAAGGGGAGACGTTGTAGGCCATACGGTCACAGGCTCTCAAATCAAACAAATCAAATCTCTCTGCACTGGGTTGGGTTGTTTCATTTAAAATATCCCCTCGCGTGTTTTAAAATATTAATTTTAATATTCCACGCGTGACCTCTTCATATCGTTCCGTCAGACTTCCGCCGGCATCTTGTGCTATCTTCACAAACAAATGTTTTGCACTGATACTGCCCCGATGCTATCGTCTGCAAATTAAGAGTTTCCAGTCAGATTTGTCTGTAATCTCGATACAGAACGTACATCGGAAGCAATTACCTCATTATCTCCCGCTTTGTGCAAACATAGATATAGCCGCTAGTCACCAGGAGTCCAGTGACAGCCGTCACGTTCAAAGGGATCAATAGAGATCACCGTCTCTATCAAATGTGGCCAGACAAATGAAGCGAAAACTTATCAGTCGCTGATCGGTCAAATTACATGGCTTTATTACAGTTCTGTCCGGGATCGGCTGAAGGCAAACATGTGAAAATTAAAGATATTCCTGTGGCCGACACTTCCGTAAGTGTGTGGGGTGTTAGAAACTTCACCCTACTAGATTCAGCAAAGAGAGTAAAATAATGAATGAAAGGGCATACAAACTAGGCCAAATAAAAGCGATTGGAGAGAAAATGAAGAAAAAAGTGATACTGTCGGAGTGGACGTGAGATCGCACAACCGTATCGTCACACTTTCGTGGAGGCATAGTTTTTTTTTCTTCAGAATCACATACACAAACATATTGAATGCAGCACATTCAGATCACACTCAGAATGATGCATGCTTCCAGCTCAACAGAAGAGAACAAGTGGTAATCTTCAGACTCCGCACTGGCCACGGCAGATTGGGATACCATCTATTCAACAAGCTAATGATATGAACTACCGATGAACTACTGTGGCACTGATAAAATGATTGCTGAACATCTGCTTCAAAGATGCTGTTACCAACAGATTACGGGTGACAATGTATATAGTTAATATAACATTTATCTGTCGGAGGGAAAGTATTTGTTTTTAGAATCAGGATGCTTTCCTGGCCAAAGATATATCACCCATGATTGATTGATACTTTTGTTATATGGGTTATCTCCCCTGGAGATCGAATTTGGCGTATGAATCCAGATTTCGTTAGTCTGTGCCTTGTTGGGCCAGAAAACAGATTGTTCTTGCTTAGGTTTATGCAGGAATGTTTATGGTCCGAGTCTATGTTTACTCTGTGTCTATTTCAGACGATTCGGTCTTATATCGTGATATCTTGGTATGTCTAAGTGGAACTATTTTTCCTTGTACTGAACTTTTGGGGTCAGGGAGTTTATGCGCATGCCGAGAGGAAAGAGGGTCTTCCGTGATGATGGAATGCCTGGCGAAAGCCATGTCGAAGACGAGTCCTCAGTCTGTTGATCTCTGTGATTTGTTATGGGGAAGACGATAATCTCTGATATGATTATTAAGTCTATTAGTCCCCAGTGTTTATTCTATAACGCCAGGAGAGGGGCGTATGTGTTCTGCTAGTGTTTTTCCCATGCCCAGGTAAAAGAACTTTTTGCTGAACTTTTTCGTCCTAGGCTTAACTGGGCAGACGTCTACATTATGATTATATAAATACGTCGGGATGACATGTTACCTAGCAGCACTGAATATGATTGTATGCAGCAGTTATAATGAAAGAATATGCTGATTCTGGTAGAAACATTTGTGTTTATGAACAAAGCTTCTATTGAAGATTTGCTATACATCTGTATAGTGAGCGATGCTCAAAGGGAACCAGAAGCCATTTTGGATCCTAACTTTTTGTCGATCATCGATCAGAGAACGTGGATGCCCCTTATTATCAGGTGATGATTAAGAGATCACAGTTATAAAGAAAACCCAATACTGGTGGGTTAACATTGTCTTCAGACAGATTTGCTGAACTTTACCTAAAGGAATCTTCGCTAGAAAAGAGGTTCTGTCTAGGAGTCATGCTTGAACAGTATTTATTAACTGACACGCTCGGTCAGTAAGGCCTGATGATTATATTGATAAACAGTGGAAATCTAAGTGCTTGTTTACGGATGTTCCATTGTAATGTTCTGCAACATGAATGCCCACTTAAGACTGTAGACCATTGATCAACAGTATGCTATGTATGTCAACCTGTTTTCCTGTAACTATACTCGTACTGTCCAAGTGTGTGCGTCCTATTAAACAGCATGAAACGACCACAGTAGTCCAGCCATCCTTGACTTCCACCTGTGATTGGAGTGAGTGTCCTGTGCACCTGTCGAACTGTCATCCATTCGCGTTTTCATTATTGATGTTTACACCCACTCATTGCAACAGAATATATGCACCTAACAGTACACCTTGTCAGGGCTTCAACAGTCGGTAACCTGACCCATTTAAAGAACATTGTGACTGGACGTGCAATATCACAAAAACACAGTCCTTATCAAGGTGGTGACCGAAAATTAGATTTTATCAACCTGGTAGGCCAGCTTTCTGGGTTAACCTGCACAGTGGACATTTTGAGAAGTCAGCTACTGGGACCAGACCGTTTCCTGTGGCCTGTTACGACACACATGAACACCAGCAGTACAACTCTACAGTCAATGTCAGCATGACCTGTCCTGTCAGCGTATGCAGTATCTAGGTCAGCGTTTGTTGACATTTCTGATAGAACAGACAACGTTACACAGCAGGTTTGTTTGCAAGAATTAACTGTGTTAGCAAGAAGTGCTATGGAACTGAGAGGTCTTACACTTCAACGGTGGATCTTCTTGTGTTCTGCTACATATTGTTGAACTTTGTAATAGTTTAAGACAGAAATATGATTTATTAAAGTGGCAGTTTATTTTGATTGGAAACTGACCCATAATACAGTACCATTATAACTGAGACTTCTATCTGCAACACATTCTATCTGCAACACATTTCATTATATTATATGTATTTATGCTATATGTATATTTATGTTTACATGTTTATATGTGATATTTGTGTATATTTCGTGGGCGGTTGGTGAGGTGACTATTATATGGTATACCACGTAGAGAGGTCATATAATAGCGTTCTGTAGGTGCAATTTTCTTGATTGAAAATTTGCTGCAACATCTGTTGCTATTTTTGTTAGCTGTGATGATCTGTCCCATCGTTGTTTTTGTAATATTTTTTCTGTTCTTCAGTTTTATTTTAATTTGTTTGTATTTGTAGGTCTCCCCTTTCCTAAAATTTAGTTCTATACACCTTTATATTTATACACTGTGACGTCATTTGTGTTGTTTATTACATCGCGGTTATCATCACAGGTTCTGTCATTATTTTCTTCAGTTTTTCTATTTAACTTAGGTGATTTCTGCGAATGTTTTCATGTTGTCTTTTATAATTGTTTTGTTGTGTTCTTGATCGACATACACTATATGAGATATATTTGATCATACACTACTAGCTGTGTAGTGAACTTATGAGAAATAATCAACTGATGATTAATTGCTGTTATTAGAGGTACACAGTTGATTATACAAGACCTTATTTAAAGGTTTGTTGCCCACAGAGATTGTGATAAAGGGAGCTGGTTATTCAAGCTATTAAGAGCTTGTTTCCATTTATTTGGAGATAAATTTCAGTATTGCAATTTCAGGTATCTAGTCACATATTGGTATACATTATGTCGACTTTAGATTACTTCATTGAGTTAGGGAAATCCCTAGGCAAGACTGGTGATAAGTTAGAGGAGTATGCTACCAGTCAATATGAAAAAGCACAAAAGGCGGAAGAGAGAAAACAAAAACCTGAGGATAAAAGAATGGAATTAGAATTTGAGCAAAAGAAGTTGCAGATGCAAGTAGACGAAAGGAGATTCCAAATGGAAATGGAAAAACAAAATAAAGAAGCTGAAGCTGAACAAAAGAGATTAGACAGAGAAGCTGAAGCTGAACACAAGAGATTAGACAAAGAAGCTGAACAAAAGAGATTAGACAGAGAAGCTGAAGCCAAGGAAAGAAAGGCAAAAAGAGAACATGAGGAAAAACTGTTAGCATTTGAGTTAGAAAAATTGACAAATATGAGTAATGTTAATCAGTCCTCTAGTGGTAATGGTAAACCATTTACTTACAAGGTCAAGGTACCAGCGTTCAATCCTTCCAGTGATGATATAACATTCTGGCTGGATAGATTTGAACGCTCTTGTCGAGCTCATAATGTGGATAAATCACAATATGCTAACCAGTTATCAGAAAATTTTAAAGGTGATTCTCTGACTAGTTTAAGTTTGGTTGAAGAGACTGACAAAGATAATTATGATGTTATCAGAGCAGCCTTATTGAAAAAATATCAATTAACAGAGGAAGGTTACCGTACTTTGTTTAAGAAAATGGTACCTGAATCAGGGGTAGAATTCTCAGAATTCATTGCAAGGACACGTCTTACATTTAATCGTTGGATTGAGCTGTCCAAAACAGAAAAGACATATGAAGCACTTATGGACTTGTTGCTCAGAAACAAGATTATGTCAAGTGTAAATAAACCATTCCTTGAATTCGTACATGAGCGTAAACCCAAGACACTAAAAGAAATGGAAGAATATCGTACCCAATACGTCACGGCACATCCGGACGTAGCTTTTAGCAATGCTAAGGTTAAGGAAAGTATGCCAGTTGCTTCAGCAACACCATACAACCCTAATTATTCACACAAATTTCAGGGACCACAAAACAGGTATGATAAAAAGGGTAACCATAATAGTTATCAAAGCCAAGGTAACCAGTCATTTCAGGGTTCTTCTGCGAAGTACTGGAGACGAGCCGACAGCCCTCGATTCAGGGGTGGTCATAATTATAGGAGTTTCCGCAGAGGAAGTCATTATAGAAACTATCCAAGTCATCCATCATGGAGACAACAAGATCATAATTATAGATGTCACAGTGTGATTAACACAGCTGTGGACAGGCGGTGCTCCGCTGGGGGCGGGTACATAATGTCAGTCGGGTGTGAGAGGTGTTCTCATACACTTAACTTAACAACACGAAACTGCGAGGTCAGCAGGTCAGGGGTGAATGCAAGGGGCGTTCTGATTGGGCAGTGAAGAAGGGGGAGGCAAGCGAGTGACGAGGTTTTGGTGATGATGGCCGACTCGTATTGTCGAATGCAAGAGGATATTTAGTTGTGAGAAGATAAGGCATTCGGTTATCTGAGATTTTCATCAATGTGTTACACTTTGCTAACTACATATATTGTTGTGATTTTGTGGTGATAATTATTTGAATACATTAGACAGAGTTGGGAACATTGCTAGTGTTCGTTATTATTTGAATGCGTTCCACTCCACCCCTCTGTCTCTCATGTGTAGTATTTTTGAGGACTAAGGCATATGTGTATTTAATACAAAATACCCTGTGTCAATAGAGATACTCATTATAATGAATATGATAATGGTAACCATGAGAACTATGACTCAAACCCAAATAGGGGTTACAATAGAGGAAACAATAATGATTACAGAGGCAATACTAATCGAGGTAGATCACAATTCAAAAAACATAAACCATATTATCAGGGAAATTCTGCACAGCAAAAGTCACATGAAGCCTATAAACAGACTAAAGATAATAATGACGCTAATAATATGGCAGGTTCCGCTTTTTGATTTTGGGAGAGCATCTCAGTGCCCCCAATGCAAAACATTATTTGAACCAACTACGGTGTCCACTTTAAGTTGTGGCCATCCTCTTCCCGCTCTTCCTGCGTCAGTCGCGCATGATGGAAGAGGTTCTCTTGTCTTACATAAAGTTTAGTTAATGACAATCCAGTCTCAGTTCTTTTTGATTCTGGATGCACCACAATTGGTGTTAGGCAGTCACTTGTAGATCCTTCTCGTGCCACTGGAAAAGTAGTCAAATGTGTAACATTTGGCGGCACCTTAGAGAAATACTCTACGGCTATCATTAGGATTGCTACTCCTTTCTTTACAGGAGATGTACACGCATGTCTTCTGCCGAATCCGATCGCTGATCTTATCATCGGTCGTATTCACGGAGTCAAAGAATGCACTCCACAACAAATTTCCGTTTGGGAAAAACAAAATACGCAAACTGCTAATGCTGTAGTCACTAGAGCTCAAGCTCTTAATATGCCTCAAACTTCATCTACTGAAGATAATGAAGTGCATAACCAAGATGATCCCTTGGTAATTTCTCGTGACTCGTTTATAAAACAGCAAGAAGATGATCCGACTCTAAAGAAATTCTTCACTCTTGCAACAAAAGGTGATCCGAATAAAGATACAAAGCGTAAATCTTGGATTACAATGAAGAATGGCGTACTTGTACGTATGGTGCAAGACTCCACTAAGTCAAGTCATTCTCAGATTCTTGTGCCCACGAATTTGAGAGTTAAAATTTTGCAGCACGCACACGACTCTCAGTGTGCTGGACATATGGGTTTTTCCCGTACAAAGTCAAGAGTTCTGGTGGCTTTCTTTTGGCCTTTTGTGAACAAAGACATACGGATTTATTGTCGATCTTGTAAAGTATGTCAAGAGGTCAAATCCAAAGGTCCACGCCATGTTGCACCTATTCAGGCTGCAGACATTCCTATTCGACCATTTCAGAAAATGGCGATAGACATCATTGGTCCATTTAAGATCAAATCTGCTAGAGGACATCAGTTTATCTTGACGTGTGTTGATATGTGCACACGTTGGCCAGAGGCTATTCCTCTGAAGAGCATTACTACTGCTGACATTGCAGATGCTCTTTGGCTTATATTTTCTCGTCTGGGATTCCCCGGAGAGATATTATCAGACCATGGCACCCAACTAATATCGGATACCATGTCTCAAGTAATGTCTACTCTGCAGATAGAGAGATCTTTGAGTAGTATCTATCATCCTATGTCCAATGGGATGGTCGAACGGCTAAATAGAACACTTAAAAACTTACTAGGGAAGATAACTGAGGATCATCCTCAAGATTGGGACAGGGTTTTACCCGCGGCCCTCTTCGCTTACAGAGAGGTCCCCAATGAACATACAGGATTTTCTCCCCTTGAACTTGTCTTTGGCGCGCGACCGCGCGGCCCTATGTCTTTGCTTCATGATCTCATAACCGCTGATAATATTACCGATGACACAAAATCTTCTTACGAATATGTCATCGCGCTGAGACAAAAGATTATCGAAGCATGCAAATTGGCAACTTCTTCTTCTGAATTTGCTAAACAGAAGGCAAGACAATTTGCCAATAAGAAAAGAACCTTACGACAACTTTATCCGGGTGACAAAGCATTTGTTTTGCTACCTTGTAGGGAAAACAGACTTCTTATTTCTTGGAAAGGTCCGTACGATATAATCTCGAAAATTTCCGATGTTGACTACATTGTCGATATTGATGGAAAGCATAAAACCTTCCACATCAATATGCTTACGGAATTCCATGAACGTCCGGATTATTTACAGCCTATTTCCCAGGCAACGGACCATTTACCATTCCAACATGGTCATTACTCATCACTGTCCGTAATACAGGATGAGGAAACAAGTTTTTCAGATGTTAATCTCCCACTTCCGATGATTCCACTTCATTCTAGTGAATCATGGAAAAATGTTACTGTCTCTCCTGATTTATCTCTAGAAGAACAGCGACAAGTTTCGGCTATGTTACAAACATTTCAGGATGTCCTTACTGACATCCCTGGACAAACTCATGTCATTGAACATGACATTATTCTAACTGACCATAATCCTATTAGGGTCAGACCTTATCCTATCCCTATACATTTTCAAGCACAGGTTGAGAAGGAGTTGGATGAGATGATAGATTTAAAAATAATTGAACCATCCACTTCTGCATATTCTTCGCCGATGGTTATTGTTCGAAAAAAAGACAATAACATACGTCTTTGCGTTGACTATCGCAAATTGAATCAAGTTACGAAGTTTGATGCTGAACCTATGCTAATTAATAGGCTTTCTAAATCTCATTTTTTTTACTAAACTTGATTTGTCAAAAGGATATTGGCAAGTTCCTTTATCTGAAAGCGCCAAACCTTTTACTGCTTTTTCTACACTGTTGTTGAGGATTGTTTCATGTTTACGGGCATTTGAGTTAGGCCGACTCAAATGGCTGTATCATGGAACACCTCAAATGAGTGAATATATTAATGATCGATGATGTCGGGATTGTTGCATGTGTGCAGCCATTTGAGTTTGGCCGACTCGAATGGGTGCACCATGGAACACCGCAAATGAATAGTAACGACGAGAATGCATATCTCTATGCATTACGCGTTAGACTTGGTAACGTCATTCGAATCGTGGGTTTTTACCCTAGCGGCAGCGTGTTTTTACAAGTGTGGCCTAGCCACTATGATATGTGTGGTATAACCACTGAGGATTGCGTGGTATTGTCCACTGAATTTCTATGTGTGGCTGGGAAGCCAATTTAGCAGTATGTTCTTGGATTAAACGTAAGTCGTATAGTTATTAACGCAGTTTGTAATTATGGCAGATTAGCCTGGCATTGGATGCCAAATGAACATTCGTAACTAGCAGTAGGAGTAAGACTAGTGTAAACCGAATATTATATAGCTAGCGGCAGATGTAAGCCTAGTGTAACAAGGATATTAGACGGCTAGTAGCAGACGTAAGCCTAGCGTAAGAAGGATATTTCAAAACTAGCAGTGTAAGTAAGTCTAGTGGGAAAAGGGCTATTATTAAACTAGCAACGGGAGTAAGCCTAGTTAGCCTATGAATTTATGCCACAGGATGTTGGCCAAAAGGAACTGACCATTATACAGAACTATATATATTAGTGAACATATGCTTTAATGAAGAATAAGAACTCATTCGACACGTACATGGAACTGTGTTTATAAACTATGTATTTGAATAGTTGTGTCTACCCTTGACAAGAGAGAGTTAATTAAACATGTTTAAGTCGTCAAATACTGGTCTTATTAAATGCCGTATTCTGAGTTGAATTCCATACTGTTTGATTCAATGATAATGACCAGTGACACTTAATTGCCTACACGCTGCATCTCACACTGCTGATATTAAGAAGGCAAGAGTAGACAGGTCAGTCAATACTTATAAATTTAATATGAAGCATGTTCCAGTATCAACGCATCACACGGGTTACTAGAGACAATATCGATACTAACGTAGTATCCAACGGAATCCTGTAAAATATATAAATGAACCCGACGGACTTTGACATTCTAAGATCACAATACGTACACAACATCTTGGTCATCCTAAGCACTTAGAGCCTTACTATAAACTGATGTCAAAGGTTGTCAATTAGTCCGTAACATACACCTAGAGGCCTTTTTCAATGGAATTTCATGCCTTTCGGCCTTATGAACGCACCAGCTACTTTCGTACGCATGATGCGTCGAATCATATCTTATCGGTCAGATGTCATCGCGTACCTAGACGACATCTGTCTTTTCAGCGATACTTGGGAAGATCACTATTCGGAGTTAGTTGAATTACTGTCTACTCTACGCGAGTATAACCTGACAGCGAAACCCTGTAAAGCCTGCATTGGTTTTAGCGAAATTTCTTTCCTAATCCATCGAGTTGGTCGTGGTTTCCTAAAGACAGAGGACCATAATATCACTAAGATACTTAACATCTCTATTCCTAAGACTAAAAAGCAAGTGCGAAGTCTCTTAGGTCTTATTCAATTTTATGGAAGATTCATTTTGAATCTATCCTCTATCATGGCACCTCTTTCTACACTACTAAAGAAAGGGTCGCCTAATAGGGTCCACTGGTCACAGGAATGCCAATCCTCTTTGGATAAGATTACAAATTTGTTTTCAACACCACCTATTTTAGTGTTACCTACTACAGATAAGACATTTGTTCTTCGTAGTGACGCTTCATCAACTGGGATTGGAGCGGCACTAATGCAAGAGTACTCTGGAACTCCGCATCCTGTAATGTATATCTCCAGAAAACGTAATGCTGCAGAAAGGAATTATTCGGTTTTAGACCGTGAGCTATTGGCTATGGTTTGGTCAATTCTCAAACTACAAAGATTCCTTCTAGGCGCATATTTCATAGTAGAAACCGATCAGAAAGCTCTTACGGCTATACAAAGTAAGAATTTGAAGAGCTCGAGGTCTACTCGATATGCTATTGCTCTTCAACCTTTTCATTTTTCGGTACGAGCTATCCGTGGATCAGATAATGTGATGGCAGACATTTTGTCTAGATGCCCACATGATTCCACCTAACTGTTGGGTCTTAGACTTCTTAACACATCCAACCCTACAACAGTTTTTCTTTTCTATATCAAGATAGATACACATTGTAATTTGTAATATAGTGATTATATCACTACTATCACTACGTTCATTAATATATATATTCATCGCTACTCTTTAATGATTTTTCTTCTTTGTCAATCATGTACTTATAGTGCTTAAATATGAAATTGTTATATGCATTGTGTCATTTCCAGCATTGTAGTATACGTTGGTGGCACCTTCCTGGAAACATTGATGCTTAAGAGAAATGCTTTCTCTGAGATATTGAGATGTATTCTCATAAGTCGATCTATGCTTCGACTTTACCTTAATTTGAAATTATAAATTGCTCTTATTAGTCATCTGCGCATTATTCGTGCGTTGTGAGCCTATTGTATGTTGCTCTCGGATGAAAAAAAAATTTCATTTTTTTTCCCGGGGGTTGCGGTAGTCTGTTACCAACAGATTACGGGTGACAATGTATATAGTTAATATGATATTTATCTGTCGGAGGGAAAGTATTTGTTTTTAGAATCACGATGCTTTCCTGGCCAAAGATATATCACCCATGATTGATTGATACTTTTGTTATATGGGTTATCTCCCCTGGAGATCGAATTTGGCGTATGAATCCAGATTTCCTTAGTCTGTGCCTTGTTAGGCCCGAAAACAGATTGTTCTTGCTTAGGTTTATGCAGGAATGTTTATGGTCCGAGTCTATGTTTACTCTGTGTCTATTTCAGACGATTCGGTCTTATATCGTGATATCTTGGTATGTCTAAGTGGAACTATTTTTCCTTGTACTGAACTTTTGGGGTCAGGGAGTTTATGCGCATGCAGAGAGGAAAGAGGGTCTTCCGTGATGATGGAATGCCTGGCGAAAGCCATGTCGAAGACGAGTCCTCAGTCTGTTGATCTCTGTGATTTGTTATGGGGAAGACGATAATCTCTGATATGATTATTAAGTCTATTAGTCCCCAGTGTTTATTCTATAACGCCAGGAGAGGGGCGTATGTGTTCTGCTAGTGTTTTTCCCATGCCCAGGTAAAAGAACTTTTTGCTGAACTTTTTCGTCCTAGGCTTAACTGGGCAGACGTCTACATTATGATTATATAAATACGTCGGGATGACATGTTACCTAGCAGCACTGAATATGATTGTATGCAGCAGTTATAATGAAAGAATATGCTGATTCTGGTAGAAACATTTGTGTTTATGAACAAAGCTTCTATTGAAGATTTGCTATACATCTGTATAGTGAGCGATGCTCAAAGGGAACCAGAAGCCATTTTGGATCCTAACTTTTTGTCGATCATCGATCAGAGAACGTGGATGCCCCTTATTATCAGGTGATGATTAAGAGATCACAGTTATAAAGAAAACCCAATACTGGTGGGTTAACATTGTCTTCAGACAGATTTGCTGAACTTTACCTAAAGGAATCTTCGCTAGAAAAGAGGTTCTGTCTAGGAGTCATGCTTGAACAGTATTTATTAACTGACACGCTCGGTCAGTAAGGCCTGATGATTATATTGATAAACAGTGGAAATCTAAGTGCTTGTTTACGGATGTTCCATTGTAATGTTCTGCAACATGAATGCCCACTTAAGACTGTAGACCATTGATCAACAGTATGCTATGTATGTCAACCTGTTTTCCTGTAACTATACTCGTACTGTCCAAGTGTGTGCGTCCTATTAAACAGTATGAAACGACCACAGTAGTCCAGCCATCCTTGACTTCCACCTGTGATTGGAGTGAGTGTCCTGTGCACCTGTCGAACTGTCATCCATTCGCGTTTTCATTATTGATGTTTACACCCACTCATTGCAACAGAATATATGCACCTAACAGTACACCTTGTCAGGGCCTCAACAGTCGGTAACCTGACCCATTTAAAGAACATTGTGACTGGACGTGCAATATCACAAAAACACAGTCCTTATCAAGGTGGTGACCGAAAATTAGACTTTATCAGATGCCCAACATATGTGGAACAGAGAAAGCGCAAATGGCCGTCACCAGTACCATTCGTGGAAAAGCTCTACGTAGATGCAATTAGCCTCATGATGACTACTGCTTTCTTTGAAAACGCTCAAGGAGACGTCTGAGAGTGTGCGAAGAAGAAGAAGAAGATAAAACAGCTGAATAGCTTAGAATCGTTATTACTGACATTCATTTGGGAACATCTCTTGAAAAAAAAAACATTGCATTAATAAATTAAATAAGGCACTCACGAGCCTGGGACTGAAATGTGCGCAGTTACAAAATTGTATAATTCCCTTCTGCCTTATTTGATTATGTTCGGACGAAGACAACTTTGATGATTATAAAATCATATGGCAAAGAAACTGTTTCCCACATTCTAATTAAAGCCCATGCAAAGACCTAAGGTGTAAAAGGAAGGCATCGTAAGATAAAACATCAGAGGAACTGCATCTATGTGTCTGCCTTTTTTATCACTTCCGGTATGCTGTCGATCAGAGTGCAAACATGAATTTTGAATTCATTTTTTCCCTCGTTATTGTAGATCTGGAAATAATAACAAGGCGTTCCGATGCACGATAGATGATACTTTCAGTTTTCTTGCATTTAAATCTCTACTAAACGGTGAAGTTCAATCCAAAGCCAGTGAGTTAGTCAACATCCATTCGTCACACTGCACCCATTCGTCATTCCTAGCGCCGACATTGGTAGTGATCACGACATGGTATTGATGACGCTCAAGCTTAAACTCAAAAAGAATTATAATCAAAACAGAAAGATCCAGAAATCGCGTGAATCTTTGAGGTAACTGTTGGAGGAAAATTTGCAGCTCTCAACTTTCTGGAGGAAGATATCAACTCAATCACAGAGAACATAAAAGACGTGTTCATAGAATCATCAACAGAAATACTTGGTAAAAGAAAGAAAAAAAAAACAAACCATGGGTTACAGATGACATTCTGATGTTATGTGATACACGGCGGGAAATGACAAAGGTTAAGAAAGAGGTTCCTGAAGCAGCATGGTAATACAGAATGGTGAATAAAGATAATAGAAAGAAAATGAAACAGCCAAAGAAAAATGGCTAGCTGATCAACGTGAGTCCATTAATACGAGGCTAATAAAAGGTAACAGCAAGGCAGCTTTCGACACATTAAGAAGACTATCAAAACCTCAACAGCCCAGGGTAACTGTCATAGAAGATAGCAAAGGGGCTCTGCTCAATGGAAAAACAGCTGTAATGAGAAGGTGGACAGAATATTGTCAAGAATTATGTAACTGTAAACTCGACCCTGACTATAACATATTAAACAACATTAAGTGTGAAAACAGGGAACTCGGAAATGCAGCAATATTACGGGAAGAAGTGGAATAGGTTCTATGTTCGATGAAAGGAGGGAAGTCACCGGGTGTGGATAATAATCCCAGCAGAGCTCTTGAAATATTGAGGACCAGATATAGTAAAAATCATGACAAAAATTTGCCAGAAGATATGGAGTACAAAGAAATGGCCAAAAGAGTGGACGCAGTCATTAGTAATACCGCTTCCAAAGAAAGGAAATCTTAAAATGTGCAAGAATTACAGAACCATTAGCCTTATTAGTCATCCAAGTAAAGCATTGTTACTTTTGAACAGAATAAAACAGAAATCAGAAGAAATCTTGTCCGAGAAACAGGTTGGTCAAAATGAAGGACGTCAGAACAAATCTTCAATATTAGATTACTGATCGAAAAAATATCTCCAGCATCAACACGATTTTTACCATAACTTCATCGATTTCACAAAAGCCTTTGATCGAGACTGGCATGAAGGCTTGTGGCAAATAATGAGAACGTTCAATTTTGATACCAACATCATAGATATCATTGAAGCACTATACAAGGACGCAAGCAGTGCTGTCTTTGCAAGCAATGACATTGGAGAATTTTTCAAAACAACTGTAGGAGTTCGTCAGAGATGTACCCTATCCCCAGTGCTTTTTAATATATATCTAGAACATATTATGCAGGAGGCTCTCTACGATTATAAAATAACCATATCGATTTGAGGTCGACCTCTTTGCAATCTACGTTTTGCTGATGATATCGATCTTATAGCTGGAACAGAATCAGAATTTTAAGACCTTACCTCTAGACTGGAGAAAGTAACAAGAACGTATGGGATGGAAATTAATATAGAAAAAAGCAAGATATTGATGAATAGCCATAAGAAACATGTTCCGACCAACATTACGTTAAATGGGCAAAAGTTAGAAGAAGTGAACACCTTTAAATATCTGGGGTCCACTATATGTAGTGATGGAAGATCAAGTAAAGAAATCAAGACAAGACTTGAGATGGCCTCAGCTGCCATGACAAGGCTGGATGTGATCTGGAAAAGTAACATCAGTTGTCCTGTGAAGATCAAATTATACAAACCACATGTATTATCTATTCTCTTGTACGGGTGTGAGGGCTGGACATTCACTGCAGATACGGAGCGAAAGATTCAGGCTTTCGAGTATAAATGTTATAGAAGAATTTTGAGCATTTGCTATAAAGAGCACAAAACAAATGTCTATGTTAGAGAGAAAATAAACACGTATGCAGGCCACCAGGAACCACTTTTGTCAGTAGTGAAACGTCGAAACCTTGCCTGGTTTGGGCATGTAACTCATCATGACTCCCTTTCGAAAACGATCCTCCAGGGAACAGTCGAAAGTAAACGGAGAAGAGGAAGGCAACGAAAATCCTGGGCTGATAACATCTAAGAATGGGCAGGGCACGGTTTTTCCACGATAGAGAGCAGTGGAGGACCCTGTCTGCTGATGCTTCCACCATGGCACCCCTACGACCCAGACGGGTTACGGGTTGAGATGATGATGATGATGATTCGTCACACTTAGAAGAAGACTTTTATCACAAGATTGTTGTACAAGGAAAAAATTTATGTAGCGAAACTAATAAAATCCCAAATAACAGATACACTTTCTGCAAGTTTTCCAATATGCATATTGATTTAAGTTTTTTAAAGTCGAAATTTGGACGTTTTTCTTCGACGTTCGCTCTTAAATAACCCCATCTATCTCTCTTATAAAGCAGGCAGTCCGCCTCTTGCTTCTCTCGTCACCATACAGTTTCTTCCTCAGCAAGGTTAGTGAAAGCCATGTTGCCACCCTGCTCCTCTCATTGAGCCGACAGTCTTGGAGCACATGTTCTACTGATTGCCCTCCTCACAAGGGTACATATCTATCTGTCCGATTTTCAATTTCTTGTACAGATGGCATTTGAGTTTGCAATGGCCGGTTCTTATTCTGAAAATTATCACTTGGTCTCGCGTAATAATGTGCTCAACAAAGAAAAAATGCGTAAAAATTGGTGTGTATGAGCCCTCACCCGATGTACACATCATGAAAACTGGAAAGTTTTTGTAAAAACCACTTATTATCAGGCAACACTCTTTGAAAAAAATCCACGCACTTTCACACGAAATGTTGTCATGAAAGAACTTTTAAATTGAATCTAAAATAACAGAATTATCGCCGTGTGTACGTTGGTCACAGCTGAGGAATGCAACCGTTTTGAAAAAAATGTATTGTTTCCATTATATATGCTGTCCCGAAAATAGTAACAATCAACAAAGGAAAGCGTTCAAATGACGGTGTTCATGAACAGTTTGATTACACTGTATAATGGAAAGAAACGCTAAGAATGTACTTCTATCTGCTCATCCGGAAACAGAAACAGCACACTATAATTAAAAACCCGTCAAGTTTGACGGGTTATTGCTAGTGTATAGTATAGTTCTGCAGTATCGAAAATCTGGGTGTTTCTTGTGCCATTTTGCTCTGTAGTGTAACTATTTCCAATTATTGCTTTTATCTCTTCATACGTAGCCTTGTCTTCAGTTTGGACTTTCCTTCCTCCTTCTTTGGCAAGTTTATATGCCTTCTCATTTCCATATATTGCAGTAGGCACTGAGTACTCTAACGATCTACCTTGATTAGGGCCGGGATTGATTTTTTAAAACAATCTTAATGGATTAATATAATTTTTTTTTAAATCTAAGATTAATCTATCAATTTCGAACAATGTGAAAAATTATTTTTAAAATCATAAATAACAATTTTTTAAGCTGTAAGGGCTATATTTATTTTACTTGTTACAAGGCAACGTGGTCCTGAAAATGTAATGAAAATACTGAAAAGCTACAACCAAACAATTTATTATTATTGACCATACTTGCCAAATTGCAAATCGGAAACCTCTAACATAACAAATGCTCTCGGATTTAAGCAAACAACATAAACATTGCTAAAATTTGGAAAATTGATTAAAATTTGTTAAACCGAAAAATATGTTCAACCGATTAATTAATCGTAATAGAACCCAGCCTTAACCTTGATCAAATCATGTCTGTATTCAAATTATTCACCCGTGTGTTACCGGGGCCCGAAAGGGGAGCAAAGAATAGTTACACTGTATCCTACCAGGCATGTCGTAAAAAGCGACTAAGGAGGGTTGGGCATGGGGCTGGTTACCCCCATCCCGTAAAAAACTTTTTACCACAAAAACTTCAACAAACATGGACAAGTCAAATAAAGAATATAAATCAACTCAGCCGCCCAAGACAGAAGAAGGTCCTCTGGAAAGGAGGCGCATGAAGCAACCTAGAGAAAGCCGAAAGGAGTCTGGGTTGTCGACTAACCTTTTTTCGTCTAGGAAAATCTCCAGAATTGGCACCTGGAATGTTCGCACTCTGTGTGAACAAGGGAAAACTGTACAGGTAGCAGCAGAAATGTCAAATTACAGGATTGATATCCTGGGTCTCTGCGAGACACGGTGGAAAGGCATAGAGAAGAGGAGATTGATCACAGCAGAAATGGTGTTGTCCTCAGGACATGAGGAGGAAAGAGCCCACCACAGTGAAGGGGTGGCTCTAATGCTGTCCAAGGAAGCACAGAAGGCACTTATAGAATGGGAAGCAATGGGACCCCGAATCATAACAGCAAGGTTTAAATCAGCCAAAAAGAAAGTAAATATAAACATCATCCATTGTTATGCACCAACAAACGATAAAGAAGAAACTGTGAAAGAAGACTTCTACACCAGACTACAAAATGTCTTGGACAATAAGAAAAGAAAGGACATAACAATTTTGATGGGGGGCCTAAATGCGAAAATAGGTACAGACAACACTGGCTTTGAAGAAATCATGGGAAAGCATGGATTAGGTATGATGAACGAGAATGGGGAACTATTAGCAAACTTCTGTGCTTCAAATCAACTAGCTATAGGAGGAAGCATATTTCCACATAAAAGAATACATAACGCAACATGGATATCACCAGACCACAGAACTGAGAATCAAATTGATCACATATGCATAAGTAAGAAGTTTAGGTCATCATTGCATGATGTGAAAGTATGTAGAGGAGCAGATGTTGTATCAGACCACCATCTTCTGTTGGCTAAAACAAAATTAAAACTCAAGAAATTTACAACAGCATATAGTATAATGTGGGATATCTAAGAAATCAGAAAATAAGAAAAAATATTTCAATCACAGCATCCAACAAATACCAAGTACTCCAACTGCTGGAAGATGAAACAGATACGGAAGACCACTGGCAACAAGTAAAATATATATGGAACGAGACATGTGAAGAAGTACTGAGAAAAAGAGAACATCAGCACAAAGCATGGATAACAACAGAAACCATTAGTAAGATAGAAGACAGGACAAACAAGAGACCAGATTTAAACAGAATGTGGTGAGTTGGGACTTAAATATAGTATAAAGTACTTAGTGTACTGACTGAGATCAGCTGTGAAGGTATCTGTAGTTAATAGGTTTGGTGTGTAATTCAGATGACCTTACTTGCTGTCACATTTATATCTCAATCAGACTAATTCTTAATCAATATGAATGTTGGCTTCGTTAAGTGTCTAGGGTAATGCAAAAGTGAGTGTGTGGAATAACCTCAATACAAAACATATACCAACAAATATTAACTTCTAAGATAAAATCAACTAACTCCAGCGGTTAAGTTTTATAATGAAAAATTTTCTGTTAAACTTTATTGGTCCTGAGCCTAAATGTTCTTTTGGCCAGGACTTTAGTCATTGATAATCAGTTTGATGGAATCTTATATATTTACAAATATGTATATGCAATTATTTACAAGCAATAGACCATGTGTTCATAATGCATGAAATCAATCTTCAACTGGGTATTTTTTTCTCTATCTAATTACTTGTTCCTTGAAGCTGGTAAGGGATATACATCATCCCAATTGTTCTCTTTATCACTCTTATGGACTCTGTTGTACTGTTTTTAGTTTTGGAGGGAAAGTTTATTCACTTGAGGAGATTGTCCTAGAAAATATGCAGCAATGATAAGTTGCTCCAGGCCAGATATATCACTTATCTGTGCCTGGGATTCATAATGATTGCAGTCTATTTGGCCACACGCTTCAGGTCCTCTGGTCTACAATCTCTCTCTTAACAGCTGTTGTCAGAGATGACTTGATCTAGTGCTGAATATTTCTGACAGCATCAGCCAAGTACCAGCAGGAAACCCCTGTCAAAGCAAGTATGATCCTGTCTTAATATCAAACTAATTCCTCCAATTTTACCTGTAAACATGCATGTAATAAAAAGAACATGGTCAGCTCTTTCTGACAACCAAGCTTCTCCACTTTCATGTGATGGAACCAATAGTACCAGTTTTCTTTTTCCTTTTTCCCTTATGGAGACAACACCTCTGTCATTCCAGCCATACTTCACCATGCAATAAGATAAGTGTAATGTTTCAGCATGATCATCATATATATATTTTGATAGTTCTCACTTTCTCAAATGGTCCATGGTATAATATATCAACAACTAGGCCATGCCCAAGCCTGCCATGGAACCATTTAGTTACAACCTTTTGTCATGGCCTTTTCTTATACACAACCAATTTTTCAAATTAAAAAAGTCAATAAAATCAATCTTACCACATAGAAAGGAAATAACACAGGTTACGACGAATAAGGCACTAGAGAATGGCACATATCTAGATTTGCCCACTGTTTCAGACTGCTTTCGGTCGATATAATTTATAAACCACAGCACAAGTCTGACATCGCTCCTGCTCTTATGAAAATCTTTTGAAACTGGCAACGAGCAGCGTACTATTTCGTTCAATTCAAATGCTTCGACCAATCGCTCAAAGCCTTACTATATTTTGAATGAATTAAAAAAAAATTATCCCATTTACTACGCGTTACTATCAACAACTAGATTCGTATATATAGTTTAGCCAATCACACCTCGGCTTGCTTTAAATTCTAGCCAATCTTTTACTCCGTACTATTTCAGCTTTCGTTCCTCTACGTGTTTTCAAAAACATCATGCCATTTTATCTAACAGATATGACCAGACAATGCCAGTTTCCATATGTTTTATACCAATATTTTAGTATCTAATGGACCATTTTGATAATTTATTATATATTCCAAGTCCACTAGTCTTAATGTACCCAATTATATGATTATCATGAGAACAAATGGCCCATTTAAAATTCCTGTCTTTTATCGATCTCAGTTGTTTATTTTTAACTTCCACTGTCCGCATCCTTTTTAACTGTTCTGTCAGGATTTCAGACGTAAACCAGTATAATGTCATATTTCCTAATAAGCATTTTTCAGGTTTTTAAACCTAACTCTCGTATGGGTAGTGTTTTTTATCACTGTCGATTTGAAAAAAAGTTAGTGCTTGTGGCCTTACACGCGTGATGGCATTAATTTTGTATCGCGAGACGCGGGTTAGTGTTGCATGTGTTCCTGCTTTCAGCCCTCCCTCTCTTTCTATCCTAATGCCTTCTGTCCTTTCGTTTATGTTAACGTAGTGTAATTAATGCTAGTATTAATTTAGGTCATTAATCAGCTTGCGTATCTCAAGGTTTTATTAGAAATGCAGTACACGTTTTAGTGTAGAAAGCGTGTATTGATGCAGTAGGCTTTACTATCAACGTGAAAGCGTGAGAACAGGCAGACAAAGCAGAAAAAGGGGGATCTCGAGTACCGTCATTGTGACAGCCCTGTTCTTTACCATTCTTCTTTCCTTTTATTGAATTTATTCGTTAGGCTTTACATTTACTTTTTAATTTTTATATGTGTATTTAGAATGTCTCACGACACAGAAGCAAAACCAGAAGCTCCAAAGCCAAGGCTCATGAAGTGTACATAGAAGCAAACAAAGAAGTAAGAAGAAACATCAAAAGGGACAAGATGAAAAATATTGATGATTTGGCAAGGGAAGCAGAGGAAGCTGCAGCCAAAGGAAATATGAGGGACCTGTACAACAACACAATAACAATACAATAACAAGGAAATATAAGCAAGCACATAGACTCATAAAAGATAAGAATGTAAAATTGCTTAGTAATATACAAGAACAAATGAAGAGATAGACAGAACATTTTGAGGAACTTCTCAATAGACCAGCGCCAACTAATCCCCCAAACATCCAGCCAGCAGAAAAGGAGCTACAAATCAGCTGTGAACGACCACGTAGAGAAGAAATAAAGAAAGCCATAAAGCTTCTGAAAGATGGAAAAGCAGCTGGTCCAGATTGCATTCCAGCAGAAGCCATCAAAACAGATATTGATACCTCTACAAAGATATTATACAAACTACTTGGCAAAGTCTGGGAGAGAGAGGAAATACCAGCAGAATGGAAGGAAGGTTATCTGGTCAAGTTGCCTAAAAAGGAAATTTACAAGAGTGCACAAATTATAGAGGAATAATGTTACTATCAGGGCCAGGAAAAGTATTAAACAGAATCATCCTTGAGAGATTGAAAGAGTCCATAGACAAGCAACTGAGAGATGAACAAGGAGGTTTTCGACAAAATAGATCCTGTACAGACCAGATAGCCACATTGAGAATAATAGTTGAACAAAAGTCTGGAATGGAATTCACCGCTATACATCGGATTCATGGACTATGAAAAGGCATTTGACAGTGTAGACAGAGAATCGCTTTGGAAATTGATGAGGCATTATGGAGTTCCCACGAAGATCATTAACTTAATAAAGAAGACCTATGAAGACATGACATGCAGAGTTCTTCATGAAGGACAACTTACAAAACAGTTTAGGATTAGAACTGGAGTGAGGCAGGGGTGCCTCTTGTCTCCATTTTTCTTTTCTTACTAGCAATAGATTGGGTTATGAAAACATCGACATCACACAACAGAAATGGAATCCAGTGGAATCTGACTAAACAGCCTGATGATCTGGATTTTGCAGATGACTTGGCTCTTCTGTCCCATAACCATAATCAGATGCAAGAGAAAATGAAAATTCTCGATGAGGGGTCACAACAAGTGGGCCTGAAAATACACAGGGAAAAGACAAAGATTATGAGAATAAATGCAAGAAATGATGACAAGGTTGAACTTGAAGAAACACCACTAAAAGATGTAGAATCGTACACATATCTTGGACGTAATATAGACAAAGTTGGAGGGACAGACAGTGATATCAAAATAAGAATACAAAAAGCAAGAGGAGCTTTCATTGCATTGGGAAACATATGGAGAACAAGAGAAATGAAGTCCAACACGAAAATAAGAATCTTCAACTCAAATGTGAAGTCAGTCCTATTGTATGGCTCTGAAACATATAGAAGAACAAAAACAACAACCAAAAAGCTACAGACTATTATAAACGTGTGCTTGCGTAGAATAGAAGGACTGAAATGGTATGACAAAGTCACAAATGTGGAATTGATGACAAGAACCAGACAAGTGCCAGTGGAATAAGAGTTGAGAAGAAGACGCTGGCGATGGATAGGACACACATTGAGGAAACCTGTTAATAGCATTACAAGGCAGTCTTTGTTCTGGAATCCACAGGGAAAGAGAGGCAGAGGTAGACCAAAACACACATGGAGAAGAGAACTGGAAACAGAGGTGAAAATAATGAGGAAAACATGAAAAGAACGAGCGGATGGCACAGGACAGGAAGACTTGGCATGTGTTTGTTGAAGGCCTATGCTCCTTGGGGAGCTAAAGGGTATTGATAGATTCAAATTATTAGGAATTAGGAATAAGTGCGCCCATATATAACTGTTAACTCTGCCAGACGATCTACTTCTTGTAGTGCCATCAGTGATGCCATTTTCCATTTTGTAAAAAACCCTCGATTTCGGCGACTTGGGCTACTTTAGGCTGTTTTTTGGGCTACTTTGGGCGAAATCTGGATGGCGTTTTCAACCAATGAAGGAAAATAACACCTAGACGGGGCCAAACAAACATAGATCTAGGTGAATCCACCTTGGAGTGGCAAGGCTGAATGCCATCGTTAGCGCGATTGTAAATTCAAACTAAATGATATCTTACTGAACATTAACTTTACTACAACAAAAATTTCGTTTCCCTATCTTGTGTAGTTCTTATTGGGGTCGGAGTGACTAAGAGGTATGGAGTCCGCCTCGAATTCTAAAAGTACTTGGTTCGATTCCCAGTAGAGGGAATATAATTTATGGAAATTTTTATTTTCAGAACCAGTGGTCCTAATGATGTCCTACTTCCTCCTGGTCTCCTGGGTAGTGAGCTCGGATGCCTAGCGTTCTCGGATAAGGGCGAAGAAATTGGTCCCGTATGCAAGTTGCGCAAGTTAAAAATCCCAAGGCTGTTGGAAATCGTAAAGAGTAGGCCATAAGGCCACTGCCTTGGTAAAATTTAAAAATTAGAAACCTACCCACCACAAAAATGTTAGAAAACGTGATTCCTATGCACTCCACATTGTGATTCTCGCCGGTGCTACGAATTTCATGCGCTGTGCTGAGATTCTCCTTGTGTGATCTAAGGGAGGAGATCGTAATACTGATGGAGTTGCCCGTGTGCATAGTCCTTAAATCAAACCAAACCAAACCAAACCAAACCAAACCATACCAAGATGTAGGCCTATTGTACTTTTAGTTGTTTGCATCCATAGCTGGTTTTCATTAGTACTTTTGTCACTCTGTCTAATTCATTGTTTGTATTGTTCCTGAGGGCTGTGATGACTGACAGTGAGTCTGAGAGGAGCACTATCTTGTCTCTAGCAAAATCTTTATTTTCCATGATGGTAACTGCAGCTGTTTTTAGTGCTTCTACCTCGGCCTTAAAGTTTATTGAGAATAGTCCGCTGCCCATTGAAACACTTATTTCCTGTCCATTCTTTAATTGTACATATACGCCTCCACCTCCGTTTTTATAGCATTTGTTGCTTATCCATGTGTGTGTGTGTGTATATATATATATATATATATATATATATATATATATATATATATATATATATATATATATATATATATATATATATATATATATATATATATATATGCGGGTCCAATCTGTGGTAAGGTACGTTTTTCTAATGAATTCCATAGCTAGGTGTACCTTTCGGCATCTATGTGCCTGCCTTTCTTTTATCACTTCCGGTATGCTGTCGACCAGCTATAGGAATCCTATTCTCCTCCATGGTGGGAATTTGCTGGTAGTCATTGTGGGCCCTGTCTTTGTCTGTATAAGGTCTAGTGCTGTAGGAGAAAGATCCTTTTCGTTTTGTGCAAAGCAGCTTCTCTTGAGTGTGTCTCGACCATATCCTTTCAGTCTGCTATTTACTGGTCTGGGAGCCTCTTCAATTTTTCTGCCTCCTGTAGAACTCAGTAATCTCTTCTGTCACCCATGTATTGTAGTTTTCTTATCGTGTTCACTTCATTTATTGATGTGGATTTCAATGCCCGGAGAAAGATTTTCTCTACATGGCATTTTTTTATTGTTCTATCGAAGTTTCATTATGAGGCAGTTGCCCAAGCTGCATTTAGTATTCCAACGCCGGACATTTCTTGTACCCAACTTCTTTTAGCATTTGATGATCTGCAGCCCAGGCAGTTCCCATTAGTGTTTTTCATTAGAATCATTCTTTGTTTAGCTTTTTACTGACACGTATCAATACGATTTGTTCTCTGATAATCTGCAGTCCACTGTGATTCCAAGGTATGTGAGACTCTTTTCTTCTCAACTCTGGTCCATTTAGTTTCAATACGACATTCGTTCCTTGTTTAGAGTGTGAAAACTGTATATGTTGTTGTTTTCCTCATTAATGTTTAGGAACCATTTTTGCGTCCATGTATGTAGTTTTTGAAAGGCTTCCTGCATATTATTGTTTGCTGTTTTAATATTTTAGTTAGCTACCCATAATGCTAGGATATCAGCATAAAGCGAACTGTGGACTTTTGGGATCACATTCGTCGCACGAGTAAATCTCACAAATTTGCTGTTTTTAATGCCCTCTAGAGTCTAGACCAAACTCTTAGAGGTGATGTTCAGAGCTGAGTACTAGTATCTAGTACCAGAAACTGAGAAAAATACAAAATAGCATCTCCCGTAAATCTTGTGTCTCCTGATGTAAGCACAAAGAGACTTTTGCTTTCCTCCACTATTTCATCTTGCTCTGAGTTTTTCTTATGTCCATGATTACAAAATCTCATGCCATCGAGGCAGATGAAAGTGTGTTAGGAGAGCTAAAAAGTACAAATGAATTACACTGGTATACACACATTTTGGTGCCTTAAATTTTATAGCTGTTCTTGGGTAATTTTGGGTTGCTGATTCCAAAAATGTAATCAGATTATTTCTATCAGCTCTAGTTTTTGAGATAACTAAGAATGACCATGTTAGTAGGGCAATTGTTATGTACAATCCTAGAGTTAGGTGCTATCAGTGGCATTTTGACTTTAGTCTGCATTCATATTATATGTAATTACTGTGCATATATTACCAAAAATGTAATAAAACTTTATCACTAGCACTTATTTAGTCAACACGCAAAAAGGATCTTTTCGAGGACTTCGTGGAATGTGATATGCCCGGACAGTCACGCTTAAGGGTCCAACAGTAATCTGCCATCATGTGGGCATCCCAAAGTCCCTGGTATCTCTCTTCCATTGTTTTTATATCTTGGTGAAATCTTTCACCTTGCTCCTCACTAAAGTCGCCAAGATTCTCCGGAAATAAATGTAAATGGTTATGGAGGTAGTGCAATTTTATGCTCATGTTGCATCCAAGTTCACAAAAACTATACAGCATGTTTCCAACTAATTCAGAATAATTGTCTGCTTTAAAGTTACCCAGAAAGTTTTGCACAACTAAAACATATGATGACCAGGCTGTGAACTCTGTTTTGTTCATGGAATCAATAAAATTTGGATCGTTAATTAACTTTCTAATTTGAGGTCCATCAAAAATTCCAGCTTTAAGTTTGTCTATGCTCAATTCTGGAAACTTTCTGTATAAGTAATTAAAACAGGTACCATCTTTGTTCAGTGCCTTAACAAATTGCTTCATCAAGCCAAGCTTTATATGTAATGGTGGCAGTAGAACTCTTTTTCGATCAATGAGACAATATTTTTTTCTTCAACTTTAAATTCATCCCTCAACGGCCACTGTTTCTTTGTCCAGTGCATATCTTGGTGAATCCCATTTGCTGGCCAAGCAAGAAGTTCATCATTGTAAGATCTACACAAACCATCCAGTTATGTTCTAAATACTTCAATTTTTCCAGAACTGTGCTTATTGTAGCATACTCCTCCTTCATTGTAGCAGAATGAGCAATTGGAATTGAGCCATATTTGTTACCATTGTGAAAGAGAACACCCTTCAAACTTCTTTTAGAGCTGTCAATGAAAAGTCGCCACTCATCTGGTGTATAACTTACACCCATTTTGTTAACAAGACCTCCTACATTAGTACAAAACACAAGGTTGTTTTCTTTACAAAAGAATGGAATAAAACCTTGCTCTCTGCTGCGATAAAATGTAACCTTTGTTTCAGCAGTCAGTAATTTTTTTCTTTCAATCTTGAAGCCAAAAGTTCTGAAAATTCCTTGGAGAGATATAGATCTCGGATTAGATCATTTAGTTCAAGCTGGTCGTTTCGTTGAGCATCTGAAAAACCTTCTTCGAAATCACTATCACTGTCACTTGTCGTTCCACATGCCACAGCTGTCTCGTCTTCTAGCAGGGAATCCGAAATCTGACTGAAAGTTGGAATTGGTATGTCATCTCCGTGTGGAACAGGTCGCCTAGCAGAATCTAAATCTGGATATTTTAACTTTTTGTGATTTTTTCCATTAATTCCCTTAATATTCATGTGACGGTGCGAAGACGATGTGTGAATGAGAATAAGGATTTGTGTGTAATGTTGTCGTCACTCTCTGGCCTACTTTCACACACGTTCCGCAGTCACAGAAAAACTTGATGACAGGGGTCCCACTTTTATTAATGAAACCCTATCAGGTAGCACAAGAATCATACAGAAACAATGTTGTCCGCAAGTTTACTTTGAAGACAATTCTTAAGCAACACCATATAACCAAGCTATTTAGGTAACACCATCGAATAACCCAGCACAGACTGCTGGACTCTCTGAAATAAAATGAAACAAAATAAACTAGCATCGTACTAATGGACAAACATCATCTACTTAATAATACATACATATGTGTGAAATTATGCAAGCACATGCACTTAAATGACCATGTGTGTGTGTGTGTGTGTGTGTGTGTGTGTTCATGCAAGTCTGTATGTATGTGTAATCAACAATAAACATATCTCAATCAACAACAATGCCTTCATACGCATATTAGATACTAACTCCATCATCATGCGAGATAAAACTTAAATGAAGCACTTCTATCTATGATGAAATATTCCACACAGCGCACTGGTCTAAATGACATCAATTTATCAGTATCTTAGAGGTCTAAGGAGATATATACTCTATTCTTACAGCTCTGTACTAAATGTAATAGGCATAGGCTACTCACGGAGCTAGAGGGTACGCTAATCTTTCTCTCACAATAATCACTGATGTAACATTGACCACACTTACGGGTCACAAGAATGCAATATAACCATTATTTAACACTACACAACTAATAATAATAATGGTAATAAATACACACTTGTATACAGCGCAATGTGACACTAGAATTCATCTTATAAATTCACTTAGTACTTTACACATTTAACACACAGTCTCACTGTTGAAAATAGCGATGATATATACGTGAAATTACACTTAAATACACATAAATCGCCAGTCAGCTTCTATCAAGTTATAGATAGACAAAAGCTACAAAGCATTAACTTTTAAACCTGAAAGTCTAATATTACTAAATCTAAAGTATTATAAAAATGTACTTATATGCAAGTATACCTCTATGTCGTTAGTTCTCTTAGCAAAAGCCCAAACCTCAGTTGGTTATCGTACGAGGGCGCATTTTGCACAAGAACGATCTTGCTACTTCTCAGCTCTCTCACTGAAGCCTCTCACTGTTTCAGTTTAAATCTGCATCTCCAACCATGCACCAAATGATAGCTACGTCAAAATGTCAGGGAAAGCTCCACCCATCTCTCTAGGGAGCAAATCAGGAGTCCTATGCTCAGTTTGGATGACATGAGATCACATTTTAGTAAAGATTATCTTTCTAGACGCCCACAATTGAAGTTCCGCCCACTGGTCATTACATTCCCACGATATTTCTTGCCTGGAGTCACACCTCATGGTTTCGTGCTCAACGAGGTGTTTTCTTCTGGTGTCAGACGGCGCCAAGATGTCTAACAACCGATGGTTGTCTCCCACGTTTCACACGTCTGTCTTCTTCACGGATGGCGAAGGTGTGTTTCGTTAAAATCGCCCATTACCGGGTGAGAATGCCAACATGAGCACAAATTCACACCGTAGACTAGATCGACAACTAATTGCTCAGTCTAACATTACACCTTTCTGGCCACACGGTCACATTCACAACACAGAAATAACAGTCATCATAGTGGTTCTTGGGCTCTCTCCAAACCATTGGAATTCCAAATTTTAAACATTTTCTTTTCCCACATGTCCACTGTCGCAGGTGTTCAACACATGTTTTGCAAACAATATGAGGAGCCCAAGACTTGTCCTGGTCACCTAGTTTTACTTTAAAGTAAGCAAAGTATGCCTTTTTCCCAAAAACAGTAATATGCTTCCTATGTTCTTCTTTGAAAGTGTACTCTCCCCAAATATAACAAAATAAGTGCGGTGAAAGAAAACATGCTCTTCTTGAAGATGATGTCATTTTATGTTAGAAGTGTAATAAAATAAGTAGCATACTAACATGCATGCAGTGGCTTAAAATCTAAAAAAGACAATTCTGGGAAGATTCTTGGGAAACTGAAACTGAGAGTAAACAAGCAGTTTTCTTTTGTAAAGGTTTAGACAGCAATAGTTTTTTACATAGCCTTATATAGAAAATATTGTAATAATACAAAAAAGTCTGTATCTCAAAACTAGAGCTGCTACAGACAAGTAAATGTGATATTTGGATTGAGCAGGCCTCATTTATGTACAATCAAGAGTAAAATGTTTGGCACAAAAAAAATTTTTTTTTTTTGGTAGGGCTGTGTTATAGTCCAATATACATCAATCTGATGTCATCATCACCATCACCCTCTTTCTGCTCCATATGATGTATGGAGCTACCTATGCTATTAGTTCCTTGCCAGGAAAAACGCACGAAGCAGTCACCAGCTCTTGCAGCAGTGATTTATGTGGTAATTTATTTTACATGATGAGGTTACCAGCCTCATACACAACTCTACATAAATAAGCATATTCATACATGTGAAATGCTTATATAAAATGAACAAAATATACAGTTAAGACTTACCCCCTATCAATATGAAGAGTATGCGTACGTTGTAGCACAGGATGGTTGATAGCAGGTACTGCAGCTGGTAAGCTGCCGTCTTCCCAATTTAATGATAATTATTAGATTACAAAATCTTAACTTTATCACTTGAGAAAGATTTCCCGCAACTGTGACTATGGATACACTGTCAGAAAGTTATCACTTTGAATTTGACAAAGTGGTTTCTGGTAAAAATCACTTTCTTTCCTATCTCCTATCCTGGCGTCAGTGTGATGAACATGGAATCAGTCACAAGTTTTGAAACACGCGCATGTTATAGCCAAAAATTTCACCCACACGAAATTTAATTTCGGCTTTATTGGGTTTTTTAAACCAATCGCCACTGTAGATTGTCTTATTTTTGTACATTGTGAAGGATAGTTCTTTGAAATAGATGGGTAGTGTTGCTAATTACTAGCCTCGCCGGAAATTATTACATGATATGTTCCGGTTCGTATAGTTATAATCAGGTTAGACATTAGGATCGGCAACTTTCGCAGATCACTCCAGCAAGATTGTCGCAAGTAGGGATAATAGAGAATGTCTGAGTTAAACAGAATATGAATGTATAATGTGAAAAGTAGAGGAAATCACTAATGAAATCATGGGAGAGATATGACTTCTGGAGATTAATGAGGTTACATCTCCAGCCTACTGCGACTGACTTTTATTACGTCAATCTCTCACCAGTTCTCTCTGAACTAATTAGACTAACACTAATGCAGTAAAAACATACAGCACGACATCAAAGTGACAGTTATTAGAGAAGAGATCCTGACCACGGATCGTAAATATTATGTTAT
This sequence comes from Oreohelix idahoensis, assembly GCA_024509875.1. Classification (NCBI taxonomy): domain Eukaryota; kingdom Metazoa; phylum Mollusca; class Gastropoda; order Stylommatophora; family Oreohelicidae; genus Oreohelix; species Oreohelix idahoensis. Next base: position 740,577 of record JAMPIV010005235.1, on the reverse strand, counting down.
CAAGAAAATACGTAATGCCTTCAAAATCACCGAAGGCTTAAAAAATCACAACCACAGAACAGCCCTTACACATCACTTCGCTCAATCACACCAGCACACGTCTCCGTCTAACACCAACACTCAGATACTTTCTCACTACTAAGTTAAACTAAATAGGGTAGGCTCCCAGTCTCTTGTGATAGAGACGGCCTAGCCTATAAAGTCCTCCTTTCTTGGTAGCTAAAGTACACTACAGGTACGGAACTCAATTCTGTTCATCTGAATTCTGGTATCCAATTGACAAGCATGTATGCTCACGTGGAACAAATGCAAATAAATAAATCCAAGCGCACACCCCCTTTCCAGGGCGCGTGGGAAAAAGAGACAACACTAGTGCAAGTAGCTGCACTCACTGCTACATCCAACTGATCAGAACAATAATGAGCACTGCTGGTGTAAAACGATTATATATAAGGGCTCCGAGGGACGCACCTTTAAATGTTGGGTACAGGTAACTTGGGCGTCAGGTAGGTGGCTTTGGCTGGCAAGGTGTAGATAATCGACAAAGTACAATCTACTCCTGGTTTACGCAAGATGGATTTTTGGGGCGACCTCTTTCCGATCTTTCTTTCACTACGGCAGTAATCAGTTACATTTTTGTACTGATTTTATTTGCGTGATTTTCCATGATCGCACCCTTTTCTTTCCGTTATGTAGCAGAGAGTTTGTTTGTTCAAACATTTGACACTCCTTGTTGATGATAAACACATCACATTTACGAGGAGCGGCAGAGGTAATATTGAACGTCAGGCAAGTTGGTAATTCTTGTGTACCAAAGCTTGGCTGCAGCAGATTAGCCCTAAAATCGCCAGCGTGTTTGCTTGAATCGCTGATAAAGGCCAGAGCGCAGGACAGATAACGAGATTACATGTCTGCGAACAGATTACTGATAAAGTAATAAAATTGTTACATCTGAAACACATTGTTGTATGAGGTTACAGATGTGTTGATGAGTTCGCCTGCCGGGGATCAGCTGTTTTCTTGCCATATACGGAAGAATTTACCTCTACATTATGTTCAAAATTGTTCCATGTCAGGAATATCTTGAAATCGCCCCCCGCCCCCCAACCTTTTGGTTTGAAAGGATTGGCGCTTTCTTAGCTTCGTTACAAACAGAAGCGGGGGCAGGAAAGTGAATATAACCTGACACGTTTCAGGTTAAGACACTGTGAGGATCGCTTGCCAAGACAACACAACTAGACCTTGCCAGAGTGAAGTCTAGAATTCAGAATTCCATTTAAGCTGACCGGACACCCTTTATTGGAGAATCTACAGGACGTACAAAATAGCCCAGGAAATCGCTATCATTTTAAATAAGGAATAACGGTATATCTGAGGAAACTGTACACACGAAGTCAGAGAGGGAATTAAAGTTAGAATTAACGACCCCAAGTACACGTGCTCTGAGCAAAAACGTATGTGAGCCAGGATTGGCGTAAGTTGTGATTTTACATTCTATATTTCATTACTAACGTGTGAACTAATATATATATTTTTTTTTTTTGATGTGAAGGCGTACTCCACCCAACTCTATTTATATCGAGAAAACTCACTGATGCAGAACTCAAATATTCAGTGATAGATAAGGAGCTTTTGGCAGTAGTGTGGGCAATACAGAAGCTTGAAAAATTTCTACTCAGTGCCCCGTTTGTCATTCAGACGGATCAAAAGGCGGTAGCTTCGCTCAGACGAGCCAATCACAAGAACGCGAAGTTGGCCCGATACTCGATCTTGCTCCAACCATTCCAGTTTACAATTGAATCAATTGCGGGTTCCGAGAACGTAGTGGCAGATTCTTTGTCACGTAATCCTTCATCATGCTTAAGTCCTAATTTAGTTACCAACTGTTTGGCATGAAAAACAGAGGTAATACCGGTTTGTTGTAAAAATAAGAAATCCGGTTTATTTTTTTTGTATCAGTTTGATGACGTGCTCTAGTTTATTTCTCAAACCATTGATATTGAGAGATATTATAACTAGACTGCTTGACACAATGGTAGCTGAAGGTTGGCCATTTGTTGCAACTGATCTGCTTGGCAAAGTGGTAGGTTGGTCACTTGCCGCACTTAAACTACTCGACAAAGCGGTGGCTGAGAACTGGCCGCTTGTCGTAACTAAACCGCTCGACAAAGTGGTGACTGAAGGCTGGCCATTAGTCGTTCCACACTGATGATTTAGACTAAGCACGGGCAAATTCGCGCTGCCACTTGCTGTAACTAATCTGCTCGACAAGATGGTGGCTGAGGGCTGGCCATTTGTCGTTCCGCACTGATGATTAGGGCCAAGCACGGACGAAACCGCGCTGCCCGGCACCCCCACCCCAGCCGGGGGGGGAAAGTTAACTGCTTAGCTGTGTTTAAGTGCATTATGGTGTGTTGGTGTGTGCGGTAAGTGCGTTTGTGTTAACCTAAAACAGACTTATTAACATTAAGAAAAACACAAACTCTTGAAATGTAAGAGACACTCCTAAATTATAGTGATTGTAATATTTTACTAACAAAATTACAGTACTGTTGGCGAGTCTTGTCCCCTGGGCCAACTGGAGGCTGTTCATCTTCTTGTACCTTTGCAGCTCTCTGTTCGTCTTCTTGGAGGGACTTCTCGTGTTCCCGAGACTTGACCAGGAACAGGGCTGTCTATACTGGAACCTCATTCACTGACAGAATCAAATTCTTGGTCATCTATAAAAAGACTTGCCTGTGTCATCATATTGTCCAGAGCATCCTCTTCCACGACGGTCGCCCAACTGGGGTACAGCTTATCCTGCACCGTCGTTGACTCTTCTGGGGACCGGCTGGATCCATCAGCTTGGAACACGGTCAGCTCCGGCTCGTCAACCACAGGTGTTGACACCCATCTAGAGGAGGGCTCTGCAGTGGACGCCTTGGGCGACAGCGGCAAGTCTTGAGGTTTGGTTGGAGACGCCCTTTCTGGCAGGTATCGCCTACTTTCTTTTGACTTGGTATGCCTGTCTGCTGCCTGGATGGTTTGTATCTTCCTCTTTGACGTGCGTTTGTCGTGGATCATAGTCGTAAAGCCGTCTTCATCTATGCTGGCCCGGGGGCTCTCTGGGGCTGGAAGATCGCTTGGCTGACTTGACTTACATTGCTCCGCCGGTGTCGTGTCGGCGACCACTTCTTGAGCCCTCGTTTGCTTGGCCTGGGGCGGGGGGGCCGCCCGCTTCCTCGGGCATTGACTCACTAATGTGTGTGTCAAGCCCACAAATAGCACACTGTATTTTTCGCCCCGTTAGGGACACCCACACTCGTTGAAACTTCTCTTCCGAACCCTCCATCTTCAGGTGAATGAAGTGCGGCACCTGGTGTACCGAAGGCTTATATAAAAAGTTCCACTTATCATAAGCGGTTTTAATTCTCGACACTTCCGCCCCCTTATCTCCTGACACCGCTGCTGCAATGCGCTGGACCGCCTCGATCTTCATCGTGGCGGGTATCCAGTGAAGGATCCCCTTGGACTTTTCTTTATCTTGGTGTTCAATGTACACCGTCATTTGCGGGTTGGACCATTCAAATTTTGTGCCATGCAAGCCCTGATAATGCTTCATATGGGCTGCTGTTGTCAGCGTTGTGTACATTTGAATGGGCCCGCAAACCTGTACAAAGTGGCGACGCCACTCGTTCCAACTCCGGCTGGTCCAGTTAAGATACTGGCAATTAAAAAGTATGAGGAGCGATTGGCCTGTGGCCCAGTGATTGAAATGACCAACGTACCTTTTTTATGAATTTCACCTCCTTCTAGGTCTTCCTCCATGTTAATTAGGAAAACTGACACAACTGGTGCTGACATTATATAAATTAAACCTCTTGGTTATACAACCAAATATGGTAACACAAAAAGTCACAGTTAGCTAAAGCTAAAACACAAAAAGTCCAAACACGAAAGCCACAAGACGAGGCCAGAAAAAGCGATAACTTTCGCTGGGCCTATCTTTCTTTTTTTTTTTAAAAAAAACCTTTATTTGGTCATAATGTTTACAACCTCAATATTATTTACAACAATTAAAACTAAAACCGTTATAAAGGATTACTTTAAAGATAGTAAAACAGATACAAATCAAAATTTTACATTTTGTAAGATAAACCTAAAAAGGGATGCAATTTGTTACACGTTTACAAATAAAATCAAAATCATTTAAGAAAAAGTTTATATAAAGTAAAGCTACCTATCGAAATCATTTACACAAGATTATATTATAATATAAAGGATAGCAATGAACACAGGACAATTAATAATTGTTTAACAGTAAAACCACAGATGATAAACAAATGTTGGTGAGAGCATGAAGGTACAAGATGGTAACTAGTGCTTAAATTACAAATGGCAATGATTGAGATGATTTATGGAGATGTGTACACACACACACCCACACATATATACGTACACACATACAAGAAAGATGTCAAAATTATACATTGTTCATGAATGGTAAGAACTATTTACAAATCAATACATAAGTATTTATCAATCAAAATTATTTTACATTGTATCATGTAGAAAGGATTACTAAAAAAATGGTGGTACAACGAAGAATGTTAAAGGATATTTACATTGTATGATATGGACACAAATGAAGTATTTACAATCAAAGCCACGTTGCTTTGTATAACAACCAAAAGGTCAATAAGCATTTATTAACACAACAGGAAAGTTCCTCAAATCTGTCCTGCTATGTCTTGTGTCATGTGTTCGTATATTTGTGAAAATATTCTATTGTCGTATTGTCTACTGTCATATACAGCCCTATTTCTACAAGTCCACACTAAATATCTAAATTCAGCTAAAAGAGTCAACAGTTTGAGTTCTGTCTGTCTCGGTATCGTAGGTAGTGTATTAAACATAACAGCCTGGTACATGTTAAGTGTTTGCTGTGTCTTAGAGGCTATTAGTCTTCTTAGTTTGTTTAAAGTAGGGACCACTGTCTTACATGCGTAAAAAAAGTTGTCTTCTGTTTCTATTATGTTGTCACTGCATAGTTTACATTTTGGTGGTGTTTTGCCTGCTTTTATTGATGATTGTTTGCTCACAATGGGCGTCAAACTGTACAGCAATCTGAATGTAACTTCTTTTGCCTGTGGCTTAACGTTTATTGCGTGAATGTTTGTGAAGCTCTGTATGTAGTCAGTTATGAAAAGGTTGTACCCTCGTTTTATCCGTGTACCTAAATAAGGTTCCTGTGCCCCTACTAGAAGTTTGTATATGAGTTTGGTGTCTTGTTTTATTAAATGTTCATTCCCTTTTAAATTTTGTATACATATTCTGTAAAAGGGTGGTGGGGTACCAAAGAAATGAGGATTATTATTTTCGAGTTTACATAAACTAGCTAATCTAATCCCCATATAGTAATGCGCTATTGGGTAAAGTTCTGGGTAATTTAATAATTTCCCCTTTGTATTTAATGCTTAAAGCTTTAATTTTATTATTGATATCCTGCAGGGCTATCCCCCCCCCCCCTGTTTTTTGGTTACATTAGTGTTTGGTGTTTAATACTAGTTATAGTGTTCCTAAAAATGAAGGCCCAAATTAGCTTATTTATCTCAGATACAATCTTTTTAGGTACGATCTGTATATTTGCTATATATATTATCTTCTTCATAATAAAACAATTTACTATAACACTTCTTCCAAAAATGGTGGCCGTTTTATATTTGTAACTTTCTAGCATACTTTGAATTTTTCCTAACAATTTTGCCCATAGTTCTTTGTTGGGGTCTTGCGGGTTGAAAGAGTAATTTATTCCGTAAATTTTAATTTCGTTTACTTGTGTTAGTTGAAAAGGAAAATCTGATTTATTGGCCCATCTGCCTATTCCCAATATACTAGATTTTTGAATATTTAGTTTGGATTCGCTAGCGTATCCAAACTCTGTAAAAACTTCTAATATGTTTTTTTATAGAATCCTTTGTTGCTGGAAAGAATACCGTGTCATCAGCATAAGCTAACAACTTCCTTTCGCCTTTACCTGGAACGAAGGTTCCCGTAATGCTTGTGTCTTGTCTTATTCTTTCCAAAACTGGTTCTAGTGTTATTACGTATAGCAAGGGTGACAATGGGCACCATTGTCTAACGGACCTAGACAATTTAAAGGGTTCAGTTAAACCATGGTTAACCAATATTTTACTTTCGGGTTTTTTGTATAGGATTTTAACCCATGTTCTAAAATATTCCCCTATGTTGTTTGCTTGTAAACTTTTATGTAAAAAGGAGTGTGACACCCTATCAAATGCTTTCTCTTGGTCTAGTGATAATATTGCACTCTGACACGGTCAGTTATTTGTGCTGGTGCGTATATGTTAATGAGTGTGTGTCCTGTCTGTTGTGTTTTTTCTGTGTTTGTATTATGACAGTTCTGCCACAACTGTCTATTCTATTATGTACTGCTTCCCAATCTTCGCTAATCTGTAGAATAGCTACTCCCCCATAACTGGTGCCTAAGCTGAACAGCCATGTTTAAGTCCTAATTTAGTTACCAACTGTTTGGCATGAAAAACAGAGGTAATACCGGTTTGTTGTAAAAATAAGAAATCCGGTTTATTTTTTTAATCAGTTTGATGACATGCTCTAGTTTATTTCTCAAACCATTGATATTGAGAGATATTATAACTAGACTGCTTGACACAATGGTAGCTGAAGGTTGGCCATTTGTCGCAACTGATCTGCTTGGCAAAGTGGTAGGTTGGTCACATGCCGCACCTAAACTACTCGACAAAGCGGAGGCTGAAAGCTGGCTGCTTGTCGTAACTAAACCGCCCGACAAAATGGTGGCTGAGGGCTGGCCATTTGTCGTTCCACACTGGTGGTTTAGACTAAGCACAGGCAAACCCGTGCCATTAGGCAATCCTGCCCTAAGGGGGGGGGGGGAGTTGGCCGCTTAATTAAGTTAGTGCGCATGTTAAGGGTATACTGGTGTATGCAGTGTGTGGGTGTGTAATAACAAAAAGGCAAATATTTACATTAAAACAACTCTTAAAACACAGTGCAAAAACACTTCTAAACTATAGGTGTTGTCACATTGTACTAAACAATTTATACCACTGTTAGCGAGTCTTTTTCTGTGAAACAAAAGGAGGCTATTCATTTTCCCATACACCGGCGGCTCTCTGTTCGTTTCCATAGTAGGTGCACAAGAAGAGGGACTTCTCATTCTCCTATAGCTGAAACCGGAATAGGGCCATCTGCACTGGGCCTCAGTGCATGGAGAAAGAACTTGTAAGGAGTTCATTCGCTCACAGGGTCGAACGTCTGGTCATCTATGAATAAACTTGCCTGTGTCATCATCGAATCCAGGGTCTCGTCTTCGGTCGCGGCTGCACAGCTGGGATACAGCTTATCTTCTGCCAGCACTGCTACTTCTGGGGTCTGGTCTGGCTTGAAAATCCCTGACCTACCGGTGTATACAGGCGTTCCGCTCTGGGTACGGTCAGCTCCGGCTCGTCAACTGTCGGTGTTGACACCCACCTAGGGGAGGGCTCTGCAGAGACGCACTTGGCGATAGTGGCACGTCTTGGGGTTTGCTTGGTGAGCGCTTTGTTGGAGACACCCTTTCAGGTTGGTATCTCCTACTCTCCTTTGACTTGGTAAGCCTATGGGCTGCCTGAATCGTTGGCATTTTCCTTTTTGACGTACGCTTGTCGTGTAAGACGGCTGTAAACCCGTCCTCGTCTACACTGGCCCGGGGACTCTCTGGGGCGGAGAGCTCACTTGCTTGACTTGCCTTGCTTTTTTCTGCCGGTGTTTTGTCAGCAACTACATCTTCAGCTCTCGCTTGTTTTACCTGGGGGGAGGGGGGCCGCTCGCTTCCTCGGGCACTGACTGACCCAGTGTGTGTCAAGCCCGCAAATGGCACATTGGATTTTCCTGCCTGGCAGCGAAACCCCTATACACTGGATTTTGTCTTCTGGCCCCGCTATTTTAAGATGTATGAAATGGGGGACCTGGCATGTTGAGGGTTTGTACATGAAATTCCATTTATCAAAGGCCGTTTTTATCCTTGTTACTTCTGCGTCGTTGTCTCCAGAGACCGCAGCCGCCACTCGCTGCACCGCCTCTGCCTTCATAGTTGGCGGTATCCAGTGAAGGATCCCTTTGTATTTTTCTTTGTCTTGGTGTTCAATGTACACCGACATTTATGGATTGGTCCACTCTAATCTCTTTCCATGAAGGCCCTGGTAGTGTTTAAGTTGGGCCACTGCTGTCAATGTAGCATACCATTTGAATGGTCCTGCGAAACGATATAGAGTGGCAAACCCACTGTGCCCACACCTGCGGGCCCTGCGAGTATGCTCGCTATCAGAAAATACGACGCTCTATTGGCCTATGGGCCTGAAACAGTAATAATCAAAGTACATGGTTTATGAAAAGGTCCACCCTCAAAGTCCTCTTCCATATTCACATGAAAAATTGGAACAGTTGGCACTGCCATCTTATGATATAATATCCTCTTGGTTGAACAACCAAATATGGAAACAAATAATAAGTCACTGTTAGCCTAAACTAACACACAAATGTCCAGTAAACACACAGTAGACAAAGCCAAGAAAATCTCGACCCTTGCTACTTCGAGTTCAAAATCAGACTAACTTAATCTTTTTCCCGATTTAACATTCTCCCCCTTCTCTGCTAAAATTTGTTCAACTTCGCAAAGCTTTCTGGTGCGTGTATATTTTGATCACTCACCAAAATCTTTCAAGGGACGTAATTTAAAGTCGTCTCCCTGCTGATTAAGCTCAAAACCCATACAGTCTTCTTTAACCTTATCACAAAAGCATCACTATGCAAATCAGTTACACCATAATTGAGAACTCACATGAAATACTAAACCAAAATACCTAGCTAAATCTCCCAAAAGGTAATTTACGGAGTCACCTCCCTTCCCTCAAAACACTCTCCTGCTTATTTTACTTCCCCTTAACAAAGTCATATAGTCTATTAACAACTCTATTTAACTTTCTTAAACCATTATTCTGTACTCTCTTTCATCCTTAAATTCCCAAGCTACCGGTCACAATACCGTCACACTGTCAATGGGTCGGACAGCGTTGCCGACACAAGTCGATGGCAAAGGTGGCAGCCAGTATGGCTGGAGGTTTATATCCTGCTAAAGGATGTGACCTCAATGGGTCTGATGATATTGCCCGAAGGTTTGAGGACAAAGGCAACTACCCGTTTCCACGGACGATGTAGATAAACCAATGGGTGGCAAAACAGTAGATATGTTGCCGATGCAAGGTGCTCTCAATGGTGGTGCCGACTACTGGTCCAGGCTGTTGACCACTCTCTGAAAAGAATTACAAACATCTCAAAAATCTCGTTAAACACCGAACATCTACTGTTTACCAACAAATTACACCCTTCCACTCAATCGCACCACACCACCCCTTCGCTTGCGCGTTACAAAACCACAACACACCAGCTCGGATTAGCCTAAACATTCGCCCAGGCAAACGCGTCCATGCGTTACTTCCATGCTGTCTACGCGGACGGGTCTACTGACCTCGCTTTTCACACACACACCCGCTTTAAACGAGTCCAGTCTATCCATTCAAAACATGAATGTCCGTTTGATAATAGGGGCAATACTGGAAAGGTTATGAAATTAATGTTGCTATGATACACAATAGTTGCAAAACACGGAAAGCACAAAAACTCTTTACATGGTTAATGAAAAGATAAAATTAAAGTAACGCGGGGTCTAGACTTTATATTGTTTAAGCTAGAAACTCAATAAATTAACTTAGAAAAAAGAAGGTGTGCTTACCAAGCAAAGGAAAAATATCCACACTATACGACTATAAGCTCTCAACGGAATAACACGTAAGTCGGTAGCAAAAGATCCTCTTGAGAAGACTGGTAAAGAGAATTAAGGAGGTCTGCTTAAATAGCCAGAAAAATTGCCAGGTGCTCGGCCAGTGTTCCTTAGTCCGCTCGAGATGAAACAGAACAGAAGACGTAAAACCCCCGGAGAGTCATTAATCGTCTCGCGAGACGAGGAAATAGACGTAACGTTAACACACTTTCACCGTTCTACAAGCGTCCTACGTTCAGGATGAAAAAACCCAGGACGGCTTGAAATAAAAGACAAAGAAGTTCCGCTGTGTAGACGAGGACCGTGACTCAAAGAAACAGAATTGTTGCCGCTTCCCCAAGAATCGCTAAAGAAAAGACTTAGTCAAAATGTGCCGCTTTTGCACGTGCAAAGGGGTGGTCTTACCTTGGCCCTCGCGAGATTGACGGTACCAAAGACAGAATTACGAGCTGTTAAGAGCAATTATGACAGAAGAGAGGGCGTGGACAAGGAATAGAATGAAAACAGACATACCACTCAGATTAAAGAGGCAGACATTTCCAATCAATCCGTCACAAAGATAAATAATCAAGTTATCTTCAGCCACTATCCCTTCCCAATTCAACGCATTTTCAGTCTCCTTTACCAAGCTTGACCGGAAGAGATATGTAATTTCAGTGCGTGCCATGCAAATAGCTCGTATTAACAAGACACCAGTCAAGCGACGAAGGTGGTTAATTTTCTTACTCAATTGTAAATGTCACGGGTTGTCTACCCTTTGCAGTAGTCTAACAGTGGCGAAAACTCAACTAATGTGGGTCTTCAAAGGAGTCTACCTTCGCACAAGATTACTCTTGGCAGAGTTGAAGATAGAAGGATAATGATGCTTCTACCTCAAGGTAGTATTCACAAGATATTCAGACAGCGAGAACAATGATGCATGAGGCTGAGCAAATGTTAACTCTAGTATCTGCCGTCAACTTTTGTGAAGTATAGGGTTATCTTATAATTCGTTACCTCGTTCAAGCCCCCAGCTGAGTTAATTCAGCGAAATTCCTCTTATTATTGTATAGCTCTGTTTGAATGTATTTAAGAAATTGTCTGAGACATACGGATGTAGTACATTCAAAATGATTAAATCAACTTTAAATTTGTCTTGATACAAGTAACAAATTTAATAATTAATTATGCTTTAACAGTTATTAAATTGAATAATTCCTTACCGAAAAATTTATCATTGGGTGATGTTATTGCGTAAAAAGTTGGGTAGTTCACTTGGCAGCTTTTATGTTTCTACTTAGCTGCCAATGAATTTGTCTGTTCTGCTCCAGCTGATGTTTGGTTCTTTGTAGATGGATGACTGGATCACACTCGTCACTGGTCAAGTTTAAAAGTTGTAGCACGGCCAAGAAGTGTCATGCAGTAACTATCAAGCTGGTCCAACGTCTGTAAGACCCTATTGATGATGGTGTCTAGCATCGACTTCAGGCCACTTATACCCTCACTTGTTCCAGAGATAGTACCCTTAACTGGCACCGCCGACTAGTGTCACAAAAGAAGAGAACAAATACCCTATTGAGTATTGCGCTTTCCGACACATACTTATGTGTCCCCCTCTTCCTATTCCACCATGCCATCTATCTCAGAACTTTACCCTCGATGAGAATTAATATTAATCCCATTGAGCAGAAAAAACATTCATTAGATTTAGGTTAAATAGATTTATATTTATCAATAGGTTGAAAAGGTTGAACACTTTCATTACTTTTAGAGTGAATATGTTTACATTTATATCTACACTGGTTGAAAATGTTAATAATATAATAAGTATGTACATCATTCTCTCATCATTCCATCCCTGTTCCATATGGAACTTGGGACTATCTCTGCTTTTAGTTCTCTATAAGAAACTTGCAAAAAACAGTCATCAGCCCTGACAGTAGTAGTTCATGAAATCATCATTCTGTATGCTTAGGTTGCCAGCCTGTGACTTGGACATCCACTTAGCAATTTTCACATATTAATATTCACATGCCAATTTATACATATTATTTTACATGTTAATAATGCAAAACATAATTATAGATATACAACGTACCCCAAATCTTTGGGTTCACCGACAGACTGCTGGCTCAGAGAAATAGCTAAGGAAACTTGTTGAAGATGCCTCTTACACGTGTTCTGTGGTGTTTTTACTTTACAATAAGTTCCCACTTTGAATCCATGTCTCAGATTCCTCAGATTCCGGTTTTCCTTGCTAATAATGGTAGAGTTTTCCTGTCCTCTTAAGTCCTCAAGACGTTCAAACAAGTCCGGTCCGGTACATGAATTCTGATTCTACTCTTAACTCTGGCAGGTCTGGGTGTCTCTTGACGAGATGAATTTCACAGTGTTATAAACTGTAAAAGTGTCAAGTTATATTTCCCCTTTCGTTCCTGGCACGAGTTGTTTACAAGGCCCCAATCAGAAATGTTGTTATTCCTACATATCGATAGCCGACCAATAGTTACAATCATGCGTGGTTTGATGGCGTCTATTCAAAAATTTTCCTCATAGGAAGTTTCTGCATGTTATTTAAAAGGTCATTTTCCGCATAAGAAGTTGTTATATCCGACGATTCGCGGTAATGATTGCACTACAACTCCCTACATTATCACAAATAATTTCCTTGTAACACTACTGTCCGGAAGTTATTACAACATTCCGTCTTTCAGGTGCATGTCTGTAATATGTCCTCAGACGGGTAATTTATCTCCCCGCCCTTAAAGCAAACACCGACCCTCGTCTAACCATCTGGCCTGTGACTCTTCACGACAGTAGTTAAGGAATCCCAATCACCATATCAGCGCTAAATAAATGTGCTGGGCGTACGTCGTGCGGCTAAGGTTTTTACACGAGAATTTTATCAACATGCCTGTCGGTTAATATTGCATCACCTGTCTACTCTCTCAACAGTGCTGGTCAGGTAAACAGACAAGACGAATTATTACTGAAAGGAGTGTAAAGTGATTATAAAATAGCTAATATCTGCTTGATAGCACAGAAAGAAATGTGCTGACCACAGAAAGTTCACGTAAACAGTAAGCACAACAAATGTAGCTGAATACAGCCGGATAGGACAAGAGATCGACCCAAAAATTATGGGACAGTAAACGCCTCACTTAATTGCTGACTTCTCACAATCAAAAGATAAACATGCCTGTTGCGGACATTTTCGCTGAGTTTATAGTCTGTGAAATGTACCTGTTTAAATTTGGAGACATTATTTGTTAGATTCCTGATCAAAGGGTAGTTACTCATTTTTTACTTGGGTTGAAGTCAACAGTGGTTGTTATTCCACTTGTTTTTAACCTAGCGATCTAATATTAGAACCAATGTCTGGTTGCCTGACCATATATGACTTGAATGGTCAGTCTTTCCTAGTATGTGTTCATCATCGCCCACCTGAGTTTAGCTCAGAGGGTCTAGCGTCTAACGACACATGCGCGACTTTTATATGGTGGCCAGTGTGGGGATATCATAGTGCTGACGACAATCTATATCTCTTCTCAGCTACAGCAAATTACCCCGCATTGAGAACGGGTCTTCAAATAAATGAGTTTAAACGACTCTCGTCTGACACCAGCAAGTCAGGTTTACTTCTGGTATATAGCAGGCCGCGAAATATGGCGGGCCCCAGAATACAGTGTTCTCTGTGATTCCTTGGACAAACCTTGTTCAAGGTGATATCGCCGCAATAGCGGGATTCAATGAATATATATAGTTCTTCGGGCATTCACCAATCCGGTACATTCAATGTCAGCATAATACGTGAGCTCAATTACTGGTATACTCGATGGACTATTTCCCGCCCAGGGAAAAGTCACTAGGCTGTAAGCAAAATGTTATTTATGATTTCTGGCAATAAAGAAAAATGAATGAAGGCTAATTTACCTTCTCATTCCTTCCGAATAACACCAAAAACTCACTCGCCTCCTAGGCGCGTAGAAATACAATATGGAGGAACAATCTTTAGACACACAGAGAACTTTCCTTCCCCATAATATAAAGGCAGGTCGAAGACGAACAAGACGTCTTGACCCTTTGAAAACTACAGCTCGACTCCAGATCGGAAGTCTTTCTTAACGCGCCAGAAAAGTTGCGCATGCGTCGTTAGACGCTAGACCCTCTGAGCTAAACTCAGGTGGGCGATGATGAACACATACTAGGAAAGACTGACTATTCAAGCCATATATGGTCAGGCAACCAGACATCGGTTCTAATATTAGATCGCTAGGTTAAAAACAAGTGGAATAACAACCATTGTTGACTTCAACCCAAGTAAAAAATGAGTAACTACCCTTTGATCAGGAATCTAACAAATAATGTCTCCAAATTTAAACAGGTACATTTCACAGACTATAAACTCAGCGAAAATGTCCGCAACAATGCCAGAAGTGGGTAAATACGATATATTGGTGTTTATCTTAAGGGCAGCTTACCTAGTCGAATAGATAATTATTGGGAAATAAGGACGGAGAGGAAAAGAGCGAAAAAGAAAAATGTGCAGACAAAATGAACGTATCGTCACAATGTCATTAATATAGATCAGGAAACAGTGTAGAAGATATCACACTGCCTTGGGCCACTCATTCTTCTAATTTCATGTTGTGACTTTGTTGTAAGGAGAAAGAACATTTTTTAAACTTAAGCAAATCAAGAACTGCATGCGGTCAAATATGAATCAAGATGGCGTATCGTATTTAGCTATTATGTTCATTGAGAGCGATTTTACTCGTAATTTTTTTTTTATATCATTTTGAAGTTGTAGTTTCATCATTTCTTTCAAGTCTCACAATTTCTTTTTTCAAATTATTTTAAAAAAGAAAATTGTCTGATTATTTTAATGTTTCCCTTCATTCATAGGCCCTACACATTTCAAATGCCGTAAGCATCGTGTTTAGTGTGCCTAATGGGAAATCAAACCATGTGCTAGCTGATAGAAATTATTAGTCCTTTACAGGTCTTAGTAAGTATCAATGCTGTGCTTGAGTTGCCCTAATTCACTTATTTGTGTACAGGAATTACGTTTTGAAATAACCTACGAACTTCAGTCAAGGTTCAAACGCCTCTCTCGCCATCAGAAGGCGAAATCCAAAGAAAATAAAATAAATAAATTATCCTCAATGAAATTTAAAAAATAAAAACAACTACAAAACAGAATAACACCTACTCAAGCACATGACACATACAAACAAATGAGCTAGCAATCTTACATGCGACTTTTCCATGCCATAAACCGAGGATTCTTCAGCAAAAGAGAAATTGACAAGAAGACGTTATACCCCAGTCTATGCCCCAGTGTTGACCCACTGAAGCGAGTCGTCGACAACAACTACAAATCACAATAGCCAGCTTCAAAACTCAGATATCGTGTATTTGAGGAATTTAGTTCAAGTGACAAGAAGGTATGGGGTTCGTAACCAGACGATATGTCATAGCCTCGAAAGCCAGCCCCTGCAGACCCAAGTGGAACAGTGCCAGTTGCGTTGGTTGGCAATATCTGCCTACCCTCCCCTTCCGGCGCAATCACAAAAAAAGCCGTATCAAGGACATCTTTAAACCAAATCTCTCCATCCAGTTATGTCCTGCGTAGTCCATTCCTTACGTTTTCTTAAGTCGAGTTTTTGTGTGTGCTATATCTTATGTGTTCTCTTGTGGCAGCTACAGAGCAGCGATGCCCTACAATATTTGTTCGAACAAATAGTTGTTCTTGTTACGATTTTGTACTTCAGGCCCATATATTTAGTAGTAAACAGTTGCTGCAGAATACCCTCACCTTTGCGATTAGTCAGAAATGTGGCAGCAGAGGTATTCTGCTTTTGAAGATAAATTCAGACAACTCCTTGTATCGTGACGCAGAGATAATCATTTAAATTTAAAAGAAAGAGAACATATAATCTTGTTAAAAGTACTTAGATTGATTTCTATTTCTTCAATTGACTCAATAGTTTTAATTGATATTGCTGTTTTCCAGTTGTGAAACCAGACTTTATCAGAATAAATATTATTATTTTATATACCAGTAAGAACGCATGAAATATGCAGGTACTTAGTGCAAATAGGCGCGCTATTCAATACAAAATTATGTTAGTATTTCTAGATTAAATTATGGTCTGCAGCTCGTGGCTTATTCGCGAGCGCGAGATACATATGTAAATGCAGTATTATTTCATGCCATTTTCAATGTCCACTTTTGCTTTTAACCGTAGGGAGAAACAGTTTCGCTGTCCAGTAAACTTTGTGAAGTTTCATGTTGCATGTTCATCTTCCTCTCAGCTGTCCCTTGCCCCAAAAGCCTTAACTTCTGCTTTTGAAAGCTTGTGGTGATCGCTGATTTTACTTAATTTTGCCGAGAATTTAGCTCAGTTTTCATCATTTTTATGTAGCTGGTAAATGATGTTGTTTCCACTAGCTTCGCAATGTTCTCACTTATTATTCTTCCTCTAATAGTGACATTTTCAGTATTTCTCAGACATCTCATGTTGCATACTGTGTTGAAAAGGTTGTGATTATTATTATAATCATTATTATTGTTATTATTATTATACACGATTCCGAGTTCACGCTTTCGCATTTTAATTGCCTGCAGAGAGCTAAACACCATTTCTTTTGCAATAAAAATAGCGGTTTTTTATATATCGTAATGTTGGGCACTGTAGTAGAAGCAAGTAAGACATTACTGTGAGTTCCACTGGGGAAAACGAAAACAATATGTATGTTATTCTCCTGTGTCTGACTATCAGACCTCTGTAGAGCATAGATTGACAACCAGTTCTATCAACGCCGCCAATTCTTGAGCAATCTGTTTGTTCCTAACATTCCTTTATCATTTTTTTCCATGTTTCCTTTTTCTTCTATCCTGGGGATTTTAGAGCATGGAAGGACTTAATTATTGATGCCTTCCTCAGTGTGATTCTTATTCATGCTATATAATGTGTGTGACGGTATTGCCTCCCTGCTTTTCAGTAGTGGTCAAACAGTGGCCAAAACTCAAGAGAATCAAATATGAGCTTCAAATGTATCTACCTTCGCACAAGATAACTCTTGGCAGAGATGTAGATAGAAAGGTGATGACACTTCTATTACAAAGGGAGTCTTCACAAGATATTCAGAATAAGCGAGAACAATACTGCTTTGTCTGATTATGTTAACTCTGTAATTCTGCCAACGCTTTGTGAAGGATTTAAGCACTTATTACTATCAGCTCGTTTAAGCCCCCACCCCTGATTTACTCAGTGGAATTTTATTATTCTAGTATAGCTCTGTTTAGAGTGTGTGTAGTAATTTGACTGAGACAAACATGCAGTAACTTTAAAAGGATTAAATCGAAGTTAAATTTGTAACATTACTAATAGCAAAATGTAATAATCCCTTTAGGTTTTAACAGTTGGAAAATAATTTGAATAGTTATGGATCAAGAAAAGTTATCATCAACAGGCTTTAAGGAATGTGAGATGTTACAAGAAGTTCAAGTGGCAGCATATATTTGAACTTAGCTGCCAATGGCGGTTCTGCTCCTTCTTATGGGTTTGTTCTTGTCACTCTGCTCACGCTCGTCTCTGATCAAGGTTGTCGGGGGTAGATCGTTTCCCAGAAACGTCAAGGAGAGCCTACTACGTGGGTTCTGCGTCTCAAAGCTTAGACCACGGTCCCCTTCTTGTTCCAGAGATGGCACTTTCTGCTGGTACCACCAATAAGCCAATCCTGACTCACAGACGTTTTACTCAGATGAATAAAAGAGACTTGAATCAGCCTCTTACACGCGTCTGGGGTGTCGTTAATTGTGGTGTCTGCCCATGCACACCACATGTTGGATTTATTGAGTTTGAGTCAGTGCTGAGAAATGCGGCACTATTTGGGATATTGAAAATAAGGCGCACCGGAAAATGAGAGAAAAGAGATGTTTATAATGTGTATGGCCAAGGTGTTGAGAAAAAACCTTGAGCTTTGTGGCCGCTGTGTTTTCTTGTAAGTTCCATTGGGAACATATTGCGAAGTGTTCACCTTTCTAAATGGATGTGGTTTGTACAAGAGGAGGAATACTCTTGGCATATGATTAATACTGTATTGATGAGGTTTGGTAATTAAGGATTAATCTTGATGAACGCTTCTGTAGGCTACAAGGAATATACGTTATTAAAGGATGTTGAGTTCGTTAAAAAAGGAAGACTGTTTTAGTTCGTCATTGGTGATTGGGTCAGTTAAAGAACCCACATGTATGTTGTTGAGTATGGAATAAAACTATAATCGTTGGGTCACCCTGGACGTAACAGAATAACGAGCATTATTATGAAACAACAGCAGGAGTAATCAAATATACATTAACATAATCAACATATACTTGAACTGTGGACAGGGGTAGCAATTTATCTGAAATAATAAAAACGAACCCACAATATATTCAAACAGCGCCCCACCACAGATATGGGAGGCTGTCGTCCGTTGGATTTGAAGGACATTTGAAGGTTGCTCAAGTTATTGGCAGACAGAGTCCTTTGTTGGGACAATATCGGGAAGTTTGATCAATCTATCGCTGTTCAACAATGAACATTTTATGCAGAGACAGCTGTTGGAATGCAACTTTGTGCAGACATGAAATTTACAATATTCGTATACTAGGTCATGCCCAGACCTGGTACCTTACTTGAGGATCAGAAAAAAACATTATATCCATGACGAAATCGTTCACGCTTATTTACCATGAGAGGGATGCTATACCAATCTGACGAATATCTTCACGGGAGAAATATGAATCTGGGATTTTACGAGGAGGTCGTTTCGCTGGACAAGTGGACTCGGAAGTACTAGATCAAACCATTAGGACATTGATAAGGTCACCTCATCAGTTTATTCGGTCACTCGTTGGAAATTAACATTTCGTCTCTATCATTATATATTGACACTATCTCTGCAATGTGTCTCACACGAGTGAAGGTCGGACATTTTCGACGTTGAATTCATGTCCAAGAGTCCTAGTTAACTGAATAATTAGTGAACAATTCAATGTGATATTGCGTAGAACGATGCATTGGAGTTACATCGTGGAGTGGATACTCATGGTCGATTCAGATAATTGATGTTTTTGTAACGTCATGGTTGTTGGTCCTATCATTGTTGGGCAAATCTCGCTTCTTTTGTGTTATATGTTTCTTTTCTTTGTCTCTTGCGGGCGACTGTTTAGGAGGCATTTTACGTTTCAGTGTCGTATTTCTATAGGTTGATTGCATTAATTTCTTTCAGGGATTCAGCATTTAGTGCTGTCGTGATTACCGCTCTGTTTGAAATTAAGGCTTTCATGCGTGTTAGCTGTGCTGTGATTTGTCGTATTTTTTTAAATTTCAATTTTGTTTGGAAATTTAGTCTGGCGTGGGTCTTTCCTGGCTATCTTTTGTAAGATTTACATTAATTATAAATGTATTGGTCGTCTCGTTTATTACTGGTGGAAACTTTAATTTTTTTTTTTTGTCTTAGAATTTTTGACTATTTACAATTTTGTCGTTTCCTTATTTTGTTTCCATCCATGTCTTTCGTTATTCATGGCATGTGATAATTTTCCTTTGCAGCATACATATGATTCATTATTTATTGATCAACTATAATACAATAATATTGCTTGTTATATATCCTACGATTCTTGTGGATAACAAGAAGCATAATCATACACGATAATTATATCACGTCTAAGTGAGTTGTGCAGGTGATATAGTTATATATATATATATATATATATATATATATATATATATATATATATATATATATATATATATATATATATATTTCACATTGTGACTACACCAATCAGACACACTATTCCATAGTGTGATGGACTAAGTAAGGCAGAGGATAACATAGATATTGATTTATTGTTTATAAAAGTTATACTTCTTAGTATACTATGGCGACTCTTGACTATTTTATTAAACAAGGAAAGGCACTGAGTATGGAAGGTGATATTTTAAAAAATTTTGCTTTGACTGCATATGAAAAAGCAGAGGCAAAAGAAGAAAGAGAAAGAAATGAGAAAAAAGAAAGAGAAGAAAGGGAATTTTCTATGGCGCAAGAAAAAGCAAATAAGGAAGAAAGAATTCGTATAGCAGAAATCGCTGCGGAACGAGAGAAAATGGAACATGAAAAGGCAATTCGTTTAGCTGAAATTGCTGCCGAGGAGGCAAAATTTGAAAGGGAGAAAGCTTTTGAGGTTGAGAAACTTCGTTTTCAACAACATCATGTTTCCCATGATTCTGATAGTAATGGTTCATCGAAGAGGCAATCACAACCCCTAATTTTAATTTAAGACTACCACCCTTTTCTCCTCCTCACGACGATATAAGTTTTTATTTATTAAGATTTCAGGAAAGAGTCTCTTGCTTAAATATTGATAAAGATTCGTGGTCTGGTGTTTTTTCGGGTCTCCTCACAGGTGATGCAGTTGGGGTCTATCTGGGTATAGACCAAGATAAAAGACATGATTTTCAGGTCGTAAAGGCAGCATTTATACGCAGATATGGTCTGGATCAGGAAGGCTATAGACAAAAGTTTCGATCCATGTTGCCGGTAGAGGGTAAAAATTTTGAGGATTTTGTTTCCTCCATAAAACTATGTCTCCAAAGATGGGTTGAACAGGCTTCTATCCCTAAAACTTTTGAAGGATTATGTGATCTCTTATTAAGAGATAAAATTGTTTCTTCGGTAAACCAGGATATTGTATCATTCTTACAAGAACGTAATCCGACTAGTATCGAGGAAATGGAAAAATTAGGTCAACAATTTTCCGTTGCTCATCCAAACTTGTCACTGAGCAGAGCAAAAGTCTTGGACTCATCTACTGCGTGTGCTGCGACGCACGGGAGATCGCGCACTCGTAGTTTAGATAGACGATATAATCATAGAGAAAATAATCACACATCCTATAGGGGTAAATATAATTTTTACCATAATCGCTCACCTTCACGGGGTAGAGACAGGCATAATTTCAACAATTATAACAATAGTCAATGGTATCGAAATAACCAGTATTCACACAACAAATATACTGACAATCATAATTTGTCACCGCGGGGTGGCCATTATGACAGGGACAACAATGGACATTCTCATTCAGACAATTTTTCAGATCGCAGAAGATCTCACTTCGTTAGAAGTCATAATAGAGCACGCTCACAAGCCAATGCTTGTCAGACGGTAGATAGAAATGTCAGTAATGATATTCATTCAACCAATAATCACGCCAATGCGTGTAACGTTGATTTAGAAAATTCTAATAATTGTACAGAATGTAAGATGTTATTTCAACCTGGAGCTACACCACGGCTTAAATGTGGACATGTCTTACCAGTGTTGTCATCTTATGACGGTGTTGGTACTCTCACTTTACATAATGGTTTTTTGTTTAACACTCCAATTAAAATTTTAAGGGACACGGGTTGCACAACTGTCGGGATAAGAAGGTCGTTAATCCCTCCGTCGTGTTTCACTGGAACGTCAGTGAAATGCATAACTTTCGGAGGCACGGTAGAGGTATATCCCATGGCCGACGTAACAATTACCACGCCATTCTTTACTGGGAAAGTTCGTGTATGTGTTCTCAACCAGCCTTGCTGTGACTTGATTTTGGGAAACATAAAGGGTATAAAAGAATGTTCTACTGATGAAATTTCTGCATGGGAAAGAGAATATCTTTCTTTATCCAATGCTGTGACTACTAGAGCACAGTTGGTTGCAGAAGCAAATGAACTTAATGATAGCAATAATATCCCACACATGACAACAAGTCATTACATAGATAAAAATGCATTCATTAACCAACAAAAATATGACTCTTCTTTGGGACGTTTATTCACTTTAGCTACGGCTAAAACTATTACACATACAAATAATGCCAGACATTGGTATCAATTTCATGACAATATTTTGATACGTTGTTTTGACAATTATTCTTCAGTACTCAGACAAATTGTAGTACCTACGTCATTTCGATCACTAGTTTTATCTAATGCACATGATGGTCCTTTTGCGGGTCATATGGGGATTGCCCGCACAGCTTATAGATTGATGGCACATTTTTTTTGGCCAGGGGTTCATAAGGACGTCGCAACGTTTTGTAAATCATGCACTGTTTGTCAGGGAGTTGCACGGAAGGGTGCGCATCAGTTTGCACCCCTACAGACCACAGATATCTCTGTGCGTCCTTTTTATAAGATGGCTGTCGACATAATCGGGCCTCTTCCGGTGTTATCATCCAGAGGATTCCGCTTCATCTTAACGTGTATCGATCTATGCACCAGATGGCCTGAAGCCATACCTGTTAAGTCCATAACAACGATGTCAGTGACTGATGCATTATTATCGATATTTTCACGCATCGGATTTCCTGAAGAGCTTCTGTCGGATCATGGCACTCAATTCACTTCAGGTATGTTCTCGGAAATTTGTGATGTGCTTCACATCCGTCATACATTGAGTGCCAGATTAAATCCGCAATCAAACGGAGTTGTAGAACGCTGGAATTCTACATTAAAACAGATGTTGGGCAAAGTAACAACAATGTTTCCCCATGATTGGGACCGGTTGATACCAGCGGTTCTCTTTGCGTATAGAGAAGTTCCTAATCGTCAAACCGGATTCTCACCATTTCAATTAGTTTTCGGGGCTAATCCAAGAGGACCAATGTCTATCTTACATGATTTGGTGATAACAAATGATGATAATACGATTACGAAATCTAGTCACCAATATGTCACAGATCTACGCCAATGCATTGTGGACGCATGTGAAATCACGACTGAAGCATCAGAATTAGCAAAATATAAGACTCGGTCGCGTATTAATCGTGATAGAAGATTAACATCATTATCGATTAACGATGAAGTTTTTGTTCTCTTGCCACTTAAAGGTGATCATTTGTTGGTTACGTGGCAAGGTCCTTTTAAAGTTGTGGGTAAGAAAACCGACGTGGATTACATCATCGACATTAGGGGAAAAAGAAAAACATTCCACACTAACATGTTACAACCGTACATTTCTAGACCTCTTCCACTCAAACATATTTGTGAATCTATCACAAATCAATCTCCGCATCTGGCATCTATTGCTTTAGTTGATGAAGTAGCAACTAGTTTCGCGGATGTACCGCTTGATTTTCCTGTGGTACCTATCCAAGCCTCTGAAACTTGGAAGGATGTAATCATTTGTAACGATTTACCTTCAGATCAGAAGAATCAGATTCTCAATCTATTGAAATCTTTTGAAGATGTATTATCTGATCTACCTGGACGAACTAACATTATGTCTCACGAAATAAAATTATCGGATCCCACTCCTATTAAGTTACGACCGTATGCAATTCCTTTGCATATCAGAGAGCAGGTTGATAACGAGGTCGACAATATGTTGAAAATGGGGATAATCTCTCCATCAGATTCTCCATTTTGTTTTCCGATGGTGGCAGTACGGAAGAAAGACAAATCCATTCGTATATGCATTGATTTCCGTCGACTAAATAAAGTCACGATATCAGATTCTGAACCAATGCCTTTGCTGGAGGACTTGCTACCTCGTTTAGCTTCCGCTACTTTCTTTAGCAAATTCGATTTATCAAAAGGGTATTGGCAGATCCCTTTGACCGAAGAATGTAAACCATTGACGGCATTTGCAACATCGAAGGGTTTGTTCCAATACAATGTCATGTGTTTTGGGCTCAAAAATGCACCTGCAACTTTTGTACGGATGATGCGTCGAGTATTTGGGAACCGTTCTGACCTAATATCTTATATAGATGACATTTGCATGTTTCATGACACATGGGAAGAGCATGTAGATGGTATACAATCTTTACTACAGACACTAAGAATAAACAATCTTACAGCCCGTCCATCCAAAATAGAAATTGGATTCAAGGAAATTTCATTTCTAGGACACAAAATTGGCAAACATGTAATACAACCTAATGAATCTAATTTAAAACGCATACTTGATCTTACAATCCCAACTACAAAGAAGCAATTACGGAGTTTATTAGGATTGGTGAATTTTTACCACAAGTTTATTCCAAGGTTCTCGTCTTTGACTGCTGTCTTATCTGATCTAACTAAAAGAGGTATGCCTAACAAAGTAGTTTGGACAGAACAATGTAACCATGCATTACAAAACATTAAGACTCATTTTTCACAGTATCCTATATTAAGACTGCCAGATTTAAAAAGATAATTTACTGTTGTAACAGATGCTTCGCTCCATGCAATAGGCGGGTGTTTGGGACAAAGTTTTGATGGCAAGTTTCATCCGATTTACTACTTGAGTAGGAAACTGTCGGAAGCCGAATCTAAATACTCTATTTTCGACAGAGAACTTTTGGGTATAGTATGGACTTTGAATAAACTTCAAAAGTATGTGGTAGGTACGCATTTTACTATAATGACAGATCAGAGAGCGTTAACATATCTCCAAACCTGTAAATCACCAAGTGCAAGACTTACGAGATTCGCATTGCAGTTGCAAGCGTATGACTTTGATATCGTCCATATAGAAGGACATAATAATGTAATCGCTGATACTCTGTCGAGAGTAATACATTGAAATACGTAACTGTCCTGGGTACAGGAAGTGACAACAAACATTATTTATGTTCATAATCAATTGATGGGTAGATTATATAGCGATATTTTCGTAGCATTAATATGCTGCTCACAAGTTGTTGCCACATATTTTAACTGCATTTCACTCATCGTGATATCATTTCACTCATTGCTTGAATTTGATTTTCCTTTTTATCATTATAGTTAAGTATAGTTAATGATGGCCTGGAAACCTGCAGTTTCCAGTAGCGCGCAAGGGGGGTAATATGTGGTGTCTGCCCATGCACACCACATGTTGGATTTATTGAGTTTGAGTCAGTGCTGAGAAATGCGGCACTATTTGGGATATTGAAAATAAGGCGCACCGGAAAATGAGAGAAAAGAGATGTTTATAATGTGTATGGCCAAGGTGTTGAGAAAAAACCTTGAGCTTTGTGGCCGCTGTGTTTTCTTGTAAGTTCCATTGGGAACATATTGCGAAGTGTTCACCTTTCTAAATGGATGTGGTTTGTACAAGAGGAGGAATACTCTTGGCATATGATTAATACTGTATTGATGAGGTTTGGTAATTAAGGATTAATCTTGATGAACGCTTCTGTAGGCTACAAGGAATATACGTTATTAAAGGATGTTGAGTTCGTTAAAAAAGGAAGACTGTTTTAGTTCGTCATTGGTGATTGGGTCAGTTAAAGAACCCACATGTATGTTGTTGAGTATGGAATAAAACTATAATCGTTGGGTCACCCTGGACGTAACAGAATAACGAGCATTATTATGAAACAACAGCAGGAGTAATCAAATATACATTAACATAATCAACATATACTTGAACTGTGGACAGGGGTAGCAATTTATCTGAAATAATAAAAACGAACCCACAATATATTCAAACAGCGCCCCACCACATTAATTTTAACTTCAATTCCCTCTGACTCCGTGTCTTTCTTCAGTTTCCTAGTCCCGGTGATCCTTCTTAAAATGTAGAGATTTCCTGTGCTTTGTAAGTCTTATTTGGTTCTCCAATTAAAGGTCCGGTTAAAAAAAAGGAATTATGAATCCAATCTTCACTCTAGCGAGGTCTGATGTTGTCTTGGCGAGCGTGAAATTCATAGTAAAATAAAACTGCGAAATGGTCAGACTATATTCTTATCTTCCCACACATTGTTGTTATGAATCTAATCAGAAAGATCCAATCATTTCAAATCATGCAGATAGGGTGAGATATTTTCAAAATAGTCCCACGTGACACAAGGTGCGTGCCTGCAAAGGTCGCGCATTACCATACTTTGACATCTGATGCCTTGCATACACTCTCACAGGCAGATCGGTAGACACACATGACAACATGGGTAAGCTGTAATACTTATTACTTTATTAAAAAGTAATGTTAGTGTATCAAGGATGACCCGGAAGCGCTAATGTCACACTTGTCTGACCACATGTGTCACGCAGACAGTAATCTCGTTATCTGTCGTATGAGTACGCAAAAACTCCGTGTCTGCCCATCTGGGTTACCAAACGAGTCGTCTTATCAACTGTTGAATCTAAACACGCCGGCGACTATCTTATCTAGTTGCTTCTCGCAGGCTGGGATAAACATTATCTGCAAGGAATGTCACAAATGTTTGAACATACAAACTACTTGCTCCTTAGCCGATAATGAGAAGAAATTGGTACTATTAAAAGTACACAATTAAAAATCAGTACAAAATATGTCTCTGATCCTGTCGGAGTGAAACAGATCGTGATAAGGTCACCGATTTCGTCACAGAGTGCTGATTTGTGCAAAACATTTAGTGAAAAACCGGCTAATGTATTTCCTCAGGATTGTAATGAACTGAAGTGACATTTCTGTAACGCCTTTGAGAAGCACCAATAATTATCGTGCGTTAGCAGAAATACGTCACAACAACACTCGATTACGGGCTTCCAATTACAATTTGATTCCTCTCCTCACTTCAATTAATATTTCAGGTGTTTGGAAGTATGAAAAAGGAAGGCGCCAATAAACTGTACAGCTTTCAACATGCTTACGGTAAAATCTACCCAATCCAACCTGTATACCACCCAGGAGGGGTATTCCTCAATTTTGAAAAGTATAATGTGGAGTTAAGAGACAAGATCGTCTGTGTGACAGCCACTGAAGGTAAGTTTTACTTGCTAGTAGGGTTTTCGCGAAATTACAGATAATGAAACAAGCTTAAATTGTGCTACTTCTGAATTATGCTATAGATGACTAGACGCCCAGTTGTTAACAGGATCACCCATGTTTTCAATGTCGCGTCCCATAGACACGGCTAATATAATACGACTCGTATTTAGCTACGTTTATAAAACTCAAATACAAACTCAATTTTTAACAAAAATTTGTGTAAATGAAAAATTCTGAAACCAGTCCATATGTTTGAAATATATATATATATATATATATATATATATATATATATATATATATATATATATATATATATATATATATATATATATATATATATATATATATATATATATATATATATATATATATATATATATATATATATATATATATATATATGGACTGGTTTCAGAATTATATATATATATATATATATATATATACTCATGGAAAAAAGTAAGTATGCAGCACTCAACAGGGCACTGTGCATGTGTTCTTGGGTGAACTCAAATGCAAGCTGGCACACATTTCTGTGTGAGTGTTGTTCACTTACCCGTGCAATTACAATTGGATCGCACTATTCATGGGGAGGAAATCACGGTGCAAGATAAATCACGTGAAAAGTGCCGTAGGGCAGAATTTATCACAGATAAAAGGAAGGTAAGTGTGTAGTTCTAATCACAAGCATGTGAAAACGTAATCGTTGAAATAGATGGTACCAAGATTCCAACAGAAACATCTTTTTTGACAATGCCAAGATTGAACCAACAACAGCGAGCAATAGCTATAGGGATGTTAGCTGCTGGAGCGACTATATTAGCTGTATGACAACATTTCAATGTTCACAGGAACACTATATCATGCATTCAAGCTCGTTTCCACCAAACTGGATCCACTGCTGATCGCCATAGAAGTGGCCGACCACGAGTTACCACCCCTGCACAAGACCGTTACATACGCCTTCTGCACTTGCGTAGCAGGTTTATTCAGGCAACATGGACTGCCAGGAACATTCCAGGTTTAAGACCCGTGTCGTGCAGAACAGTGCGGAATAGGTGGACATACACGGTACTGAAATCAAGATTTCATTTTTTCGTGGGCATGCCACACTGACTTTAGTTTTTATCTTTCTTTCATGACATTTTCACTAAAATCAAAGTGATCACTTGGTCTTTTATTCAATATTCAACCACATTGTGTGCCAACTTTTATTTCATTTCGTCCATGAAATCACGCTTTCCTTCCAACCCGGTCAGGAGCTTCGCTCCTTCCCATCCACAGAGGGTTTATCTCAGGAGCCGTTAAGGTTATTCAGTCAAAATCCCGGTCGATAACACTCCTTCAAATGCCCACGATGGGGCTTGAACCTTGAACACCTGATCGCCAGCGCAATGTGGTAACCATTACACCAGCGCGGCTCCATATATATATATATGGATATATATATATATATATATATATATATATATATATATATATATATATATATATATATATATATATACATATATATATATATATATATATATATATATATATATATATATATATATATATATATACAGTAGAACTCCATTTATCCGAACTAATTGGGACCGAGCATCGTTCGGATAATCAAATGTTCGGATAATTGGATTACATAATGTTTCAAGTACATGTACACATATTTCTAAAAATAATTAACCATCACAAGGAAAATACACTATAAAACATATTTACTTGTACTGTAATAATAATACCCACACTGTATTAGATCACTGTATCACCAAAATCTTTCATTACACTGCAGAGCATGTACTAGTTGTATTAATTATTTTTTTTAAGAAAGAGAAATGTTTTCAAAATAACATTACAAACGATTCAAAACCAGGCGCAACTTACGTATACATGTACTTGCACAGATGTAGCCCACTATTTAAAATAATGAGGAATCCTCTTTTGCACCAAACTGGATTGTCTACTTTTGGCTGCTAAGTCCCGCATTCTCTTCAACAGCAGAAGCTGTGTAGGACAGCTGTCATCTTCTTGCTCGTACCAAGCCATCGCTGTTTCTAGTGCTATAAAGGCCTCTTCAGGACTTGGTCGACGTTTTGGGTTTTCTTCATAATCTAAAAGTACATCATGTACTTCTGAGGAGTCTTCATCATCGGTCACTACATGTATTTGGTTTTCTTCTTGCACAAAAGACAAAATTTCTTCGTCATTCAAAAACTGAAAACCAGAATCATTATCATCTTCTAGCCACATGTGTGCATCATCTTTGTCACAGTCCGGAAATCCGGGCATTGCTTGAAACAGTTCCACAACTTCATTTATACAATCATCATTTGTATCCACTGCAGTAGTTTAATTTCCTTCTTTTTTTCCCAAGCAATCTATTCCAAGCCTTGTTGAGACTATCTTGTGACAGGGTGGTCCAAGCATCAGTTAACATATAGCAGCAGTCTTTGAGATTAAGCTTTTTGGAAAACGCCACCACACTTTCTTCATCTTCAGCCAACAATAAACGACGCAGGACTTCCTTCTTGTACATCATTTTAAGCTTTGCTATGGGAGCCGCGCTGGTGTAATGGCTTCGGCGTTGTACTGGCGACCAGGTGTTCATGGTTCAAACCCGGGCGTCGGCGTTTGAAGAAATGTTTACGGCCGGAAATTTGACTGAATAGCCTGAACGGCTCCTGTGATAAACCCTCTGTGGATGGGAAGGAGCGAAGCTCCTGACCGGGTTGGAAGGAAAGTCCTCAGGTTCCCCAGCCTCGCAATGACATGTCATTGGGTCGAAGGGCTGAAAGCCCAAGTGCCGCTGGTTAAGAAAAAAAAAAAAAAAAAAAAAAAGCTTTGCTATAACACCCTGATCCATTGGTTGAATCAGTGCTGTTACAGTGGGAGGCAGAAAAATTACTTTAAAATTTGCATCAACTGCATTCAATGTATCCGTCTCTGGATGAGATGGTGCATTGTCCAGTAGAAGAATTACTTTTTCCAGTTTTCTTTTCTTGTTCTCTCAACCTCTTCACATTTGGGATGAACTGATTTATATACCAATCAAGAAATATGTCACTATTTATCCAAGCACTCTTCTGTGCTTTGTAGCACAATGGGAGACATGTCACATTCTTTAAACAACGTGGTTTTTTGGCTTTGCCGATCATTAGCACCGGTAAACGATGACTTCCACTGGCATTCGCGGCTACCAAAATTGTTACTCTCTCTTTGCACTTTTTAAACCCAGAGGCAGCTGCTTCGCGCTGAGATGCAAGTGATTTTTGAGGCAATGATTTCCAGTATAAGCCAGTCTCATCGGCATTATACACATCATCGAGTGAATAACCTTCTTCTTCCAAAAAAGCCAAGAATGTTTCTTTAAAATTTTCAGCGGCAGTTGCATCGCTAGATAAAGATTCCCCTTGAATCTCCAATTCTCGTATGCCATGACGAGATTTAATGTTTCTTAACCATCCCTGGCTAGTCTTAAAGTCAGGAGGACCGTCAAGTTGATTGTTGAACTTAAGTGCCTTTTCACACAATAGAGAGCCAGAGATAGGTTCCCCTTTGCTTCTTCTTTGCACAAACCATATATACAAAGCCTCTTCCAATTTCAAATCTTTCGCATTTCTCATGGTTTTACGTTTCTTCGACCCATTTTCACTATCCAATTTCGACTCATAATTTTATCCTTGTTACTTTTGATGTCAGAGACGGTAGCTTTCCCAACATTGAAAATCCTCGCAAGTGAAGACACAGTTTCACCTTTTCCTAGTCTCTTGATAATTTCTGTTTTCGTTTCAATTGACAAAACATTGCGGTTCCTTTTATATGCTTTAGGCTTAATGGAAGATGCCATAATGCACAGAGAAATACTTGTACACCAAAATTATTCTGCTGTAGTAGCAGACACAATTATTTTAAGTTGAACTGTCTGTTTAGCCAGTGTTCTGCCTAGAACGCACAGGTACACTGGATTGGTAAACCAGATATTAACTGACTTTATGATCTAACTGACTTCCTGTACGTAAACGACCGACCATTAGCCCATCCCGTCCTCTACAAATTTTTCTCACACATTTGAAGCTTGCCGCATCAAAAGATTCTGAAATGTAGTCTAACGTGACTGGTGGCGACTGATTTTTTTTTTCTGGAAAAAGTGTTCGGATAATTGGATGTTCGGATAATTGGGGTTCGGATAAATGGAGTTCTACAGTATATATATATATATATATATATATATATATATATATATATATATATATATATAGACATATACATAGATAGATAGATATATATATATATATATATATATATGTATATATATATATATATATATATATATATATATATATATATATATATATATATATATATATGGTAGGGTGGGCGAAATGATGATGATGATTATATTGTGATATGTTTGATCACTCTCTTGTCACACTCGCACCGACCCGAACAACAATAAAACTCTTGATTCTAGAGGCAAGGGCTGTATTTATTTTTACAACCCATTCAGGGACTAAGCAAACATTAAACAAATAAACTAGCGAACATAACAAAACAAAACACCCAGCATGTGCCCGATTGCTAATTCTGGAGAAGCAAACAAAGCAACGACTGGTTAAAATCATAATAGTTAAATAATGATACTCTCACGTGTCAAACAGTCCTCCCACGTGTACTACCTGACACCCTCACCTATCAGACACGCACGCACTCATGCGTGTCATCCAATGCGACTAGTAAGGTGTTGTGCATGAGGCTGGCAATCTCACCAAGTAACACAGATTGCTACCGAAACCACTACTGCAAGGGCACACACTCAGCTATCACACACACACACACTCATGCATGTCGTCCAATGAGACTAGTATGGTGTTGTGCATGAGGCTGGCAACCTCACCGTGTAACACAGATTGCTACCGAAACTACTACTGCACGAGCATCTGAATGCTTCATACGGATGAAACCACACTGGTGGCCCCATGCTCCCTCAGGAGCGGAGAAGAGAAATATATATCTCCAAGTGAGCCCACGTGCTCTCACAAACCATTCTTCACATAACCATAATTAAATAATAATAAAATGGACATAAAATAATATTCTTCAACTACATGTACATCAAATACTCTCAGTAATAAGAGTAAACCACCACCTCGAACTGATCCATCTCAATATTCGTCACTGCCCTCTGAACATGTCGTAAGTGGCGACTGGTGCGCCTGGCAACAAGCGTGTCGTATACGACCCCTGATGAGATTGGGAACTCATCACACGAAACACATCGTTACCGTCACCGAAACAACCACAGCAATAGCCTCAAAATACTTATTGTGGGCCTGTAATGGACACCAGCTGCATTGGTGTTTCCATGCTCCACCAGGAGCAAACAGATAAACACCTGTCTCAACGTGCCTTACGCACCAAATAGTAGATCTAATCTCACCAGAAATCTTAATGACTATTATCACCTCAAAGTAACCCACCAAAGATAAACAGTAGGATATTGATAAGTAGGCTATCGTGAAATACACTTAAATGCTCATACATAAAGAATAAAATATAATTATTCTCGACTTAAACAAAACTGGAACTAAATACACAACGTGTCACATGGCGTAACATTTACCACGCGGGGCGTGTTATTCAGACTCGTTGGCGCCGCTTTTTATACAGTCCTCGCCACGTGGGTGCCATCTTGCTATTGTTAATCTTATCTAAATTCCTGTGAAATAGCTTCATACTATATCTGCTTTTCTGATGAATGAAATAATCGCTCTTACAGCCGCAATCTGGACTTAGCATGCCTAATAAAACCTATCAAACATTATTTTCACTCATCTATCATTTCGAGACTAAATCATAATGCCCTAAAAAGACATTTCCTTTGGGAACACATCTATCTATTTATTTAGACCTAATTCACTAAACATTAAAATAGCCACATCGATATAATTTCAGAATTATAGAAAACTAATTCTAATTTAAATTAACTCACGTGCTCAAGGCATTTACAGCTTGGCTCTGTGTGTCTTACTTTGTCTGATCTCTCTGGGCGGCTGTGGCAAAGTAGGCCCGCTTGCCGGCCGCTATCTCTTTTATAAGCCCAGGTCGAATCACTCAATTTACTGCGCGCTAGGCGTATTGATTTAGCCGCATAAACAACACTCGCGATTTTCGCTCTACCAGGCATGAAAACACAGATATACACAACTATTTCTAGAGCAAAAACACCACTATCAAATATAACACACAACTATGCACCAAAACTAATTTCTAGGCGTTATTATGGCCTTTTCATCAATCTTGAAGAATTTACATCCCAGCATGCTTCGCGCACATCGAAAATATGGGCGATAAATGTGCCACTCACAATGAAGGGGGAAGCTGGGGTGTCTTCCCGTGAAGGGGTAAGCCGGGTGTCTTTCCGGCCCTATCACATATCTCCCTCCTGATTTTGTTGTCGTCCCGACAACATCACTACCTCTGGCGCTTCAGTCGAAATCTCTCGGATCGTTGGTGCTGCGCCTGATTATTTCTCAGCGGCGATGTTTTGGGATCAGATTCTGTATTCGGTACAACCCGGCTGGGGACACTCTTGGTCGTCATGTCTCCAGTTGTACGTTGTCGGGCTGTCAGCCGCTGTGGTCTTGAAGACTCGCTCACCGGTGCTGCGTCGCTGCCTGCCCGTGACATCTGCTTGTCAGTGCTTGCAGCTGTCGACTTTGAAGGGAGATCGCTCTTGACGTGTTTTCCACTCATTTTGTGTGGACGGTGGCTTACGTTCCCCACAATCTGCTTTTGATGAGTCTCCTTTGCCGAACCTTGATTTGCACTCCCTCCTATCTGCTTAGGGCGGGTTTCCTCCCCTAGACGAAGGCCAATTCTCTCGGTGCCCTTAGTGTGACAGTTGTCATGGCCATCTCTTGGCTTGCGCCCTAAAGGCAACCTGGTTGTGACAGTCCGTCTAGGGAAAAAGCTCCTTGAGGGACAGGCGGCTATCAAATGTTCTGAGGATTTGCATCCAAAACATCTCTTCGGAAACGGGCCTTGAGGGCACTTGGCTGCCATGTGGTCTGACAGGTCTCCACAATTGTAGCATCTTATCTTTCTGGGCTTCCTCTGTGCCATGGGTCGCTTCCTGCTGCCCTTACACTCTTGACCGCCAATGCCGCATACAATAACTGCTTCCATGCCCTGGACCGATGGTTTGCTGTCAAATTCTACTCGTTCATTCTTCGCCAGACTCCGGAATCCTTTTCTGTAGATCTTGGTTTGATGTACGAATACATCAATACCTCCATCATCTGGCGTGATGAACCCCCATCCCCTGTAGACACTATACCACTTGCAAACTCCTTTTCGCCTTGTCGGTGTAGCTGCGTTTGTTGGTGCTGTAAGCTCACAGCTTTCCTTGACAACAGCCTGACTCTCACATACAAGAAGGTCTAGTTGAGGTTCCTGCGGACACACCTCCTCGTCTTGCGTTGGCTATTCCCTCGGACACACCTCCTCTTGCGTTGGCTGTTCCCGCGGACACACCTGTCGTTGGTTGGCTGTTCCCGCGGCTGGCATGGTGCTCTCTTTCTCTGCACCTCCTCTTGTGCTGGCGAACTGGACTGTGACATCTGTGCTAGCTGGGCCTTTAGGAAGAGATAATTCTGCTTTAAGTGCCCTCCTTTTCATTCTGATCTTCTGCACTTGCTATCTGCACCAGTGTCTCTGGCTTCTTGACTTCACAGAAAACAGCACATTCCCTAGGCCCCTGACTCCCGGCCTGGAAATTCCTATCATCTCACTGACTGGTGGTTGCTCGCTGTAGGCTCTTTCTATTATCTTGAGTAACTGCTCAGGGCTGGCCTTGGCTCCGCCATGTATCCGTAATTCTCTAGATACCCATGGTGTAACGTTGTTCCAGATCATGTCTAGCTTGTCTTCTGCCCAAAAAGGCGCTACCTTCCACGCGGCTCTACATCTTCCACAAACTCTTGCCAAGTGGGACTTCCCTCTCCACTAAATAACCTTATCTCTGGCCCCTTCACGTACACTACCTTCACAGGCGCATTGGTCGAACCCATCTTGATGCAAGACTGCACTGCTGGGTGTTTACAATATTTGTTCGTTTGCTGTTTGCTCAGTGTCACTGTCTGCCTTATCCTGCCGACGACGCCAATTGTAGTAGGGTGGGCGAGATGATGATGATGATTATATTGTGATATGTTTGATCACTCTCTTGTCACACTCGCACCGACCCGAACAACAATAAAACTCTTGATTCTAGAGGCAGGGGCTGTATTTATTTTTACAACCCATTCAGGGACTAAGCAAACATTAAACAAATAAACTAGCGAACATAACAAAACAAAACACCCAGCATGTGCCCGATTGCTAATTCTGGAGAAACAAACAAAGCAACGACTGGTTAAAATCATAATAGTTAAATAATGATACTCTCACCTGTCAAACAGTCCTCCCACGTGTACTACCTGACACCCTCACCTATCACAAACGCACGCACTCATGCGTGTCATCCAATGCGACTAGTAAGGTGTTGTGCATGAGGCTGGCAATCTCACCAAGTAACACAGATTGCTACCGAAACCACTACTGCAAGGGCACACACTCAGCTATCACACACACACACACTCATGCATGTCGTCCAATGAGACTAGTATGGTGTTGTGCATGAGGCTGGCAACCTCACCGTGTAACACAGATTGCTACCGAAACTACTACTGCACGAGCATCTGAATGCTTCATACGGATGAAACCACACTGGTGGCCCCATGCTCCCTCAGGAGCGGAGAAGAGAAATATATATCTCCAAGTGAGCCCACGTGCTCTCACAAACCATTCTTCACATAACCATAATTAAATAATAATAAAATGGACATAAAATAATATTCTTCAACTACATGTACATCAAATACTCTCAGTAATAAGAGTAAACCACCACCTCGAACTGATCCATCTCAATATTCGTCACTGCCCTCTGAACATGTCGTAAGTGGCGACTGGTGCGCCTGGCAACAAGCGTGTCGTATACGACCCCTGATGAGATTGGGAACTCATCACACGAAACACATCGTTACCGTCACCGAAACAACCACAGCAATAGCCTCAAAATGCTTATTGTGAGCCTGTAATGGACACCAGCTGCATTGGTGTTTCCATGCTCCACCAGGAGCAAACAGAGAAACACCTGTCTCAACGTGTCTTACGCACCAAATAGTAGATCTAATCTCACCAGAAATCTAAATGACTATTATCACCTCAAAGTAACCCACCAAAGATAAACAGTAGGATATTGATAAGTAGGCTATCGTGAAATACACTTAAATGCTCATACATAAAGAATAAAATATAATTATTCTCGACTTAAACAAAACTGGAACTAAATACACAACGTGTCACATGGCGTAACATTTACCACGCGGGGCGTGTTATTCAGACTCGTTGGCGCCGCTTTTTATACAGTCCTCGCCACGTGGGTGCCATCTTGCTATTGTTAATCTTATCTAAATTCCTGTGAAATAGCTTCATACTATATCTGCTTTTCTGATGAATGAAATAATCGCTCTTACAGCCGCAATCTGGACTTAGCATGCCTAATAAAACCTATCAAACATTATTTTCACTCATCTATCATTTCGAGACTAAATCATAATGCCCTAAAAAGACATTTCCTTTGGGAACACATCTATCTATTTATTTAGACCTAATTCACTAAACATTAAAATAGCCACATCGATATAATTTCAGAATTATAGAAAACTAATTCTAATTTAAATTAACTCACGTGCTCAAGGCATTTACAGCTTGGCTCTGTGTGTCTTACTTTGTCTGATCTCTCTGGGCGGCTGTGGCAAAGTAGGCCCGCTTGCCGGCCGCTATCTCTTTTATAAGCCCAGGTCGAATCACTCAATTTACTGCGCGCTAGGCGTATTGATTTAGCCGCATAAACAACACTCGCGATTTTCGCTCTACCAGGCATGAAAACACAGATATACACAACTATTTCTAGAGCAAAAACACCACTATCAAATATAACACACAACTATGCACCAAAACTAATTTCTAGGCGTTATTATGGCCTTTTCATCAATCTTGAAGAATTTACATCCCAGCATGCTTCGCGCACATCGAAAATATGGGCGATAAATGTGCCACTCACAATGAAGGGGGAAGCTGGGGTGTCTTCCCGTGAAGGGGTAAGCCGGGTGTCTTTCCGGCCCTATCACATATCTCCCTCCTGATTTTGTTGTCGTCCCGACAACATCACTACCTCTGGCGCTTCAGTCGAAATCTCTCGGATCGTTGGTGCTGCGCCTGATTATTTCTCAGCGGCGATGTTTTGGGATCAGATTCTGTATTCGGTACAACCCGGCTGGGGACACTCTTGGTCGTCATGTCTCCAGTTGTACGTTGTCGGGCTGTCAGCCGCTGTGGTCTTGAAGACTCGCTCACCGGTGCAGCGTCGCTGCCTGCCCGTGACATCTGCTTGTCAGTGCTTGCAGCTGTCGACTTTGAAGGGAGATCGCTAATGACGTGTTTTCCACTCATTTTGTGTGGACGGTGGCTTACGTTCCCCACAATCTGCTTTTGATGAGTCTCCTTTGCCGAACCTTGATTTGCACTCCCTCCTATCTGCTTAGGGCGGGTTTCCTCCCCTAGACGAAGGCCAATTCTCTCGGTGCCCTTAGTGTGACTTTTGTCATGGCCATCTCTTGGCTTGCGCCCTAAAGGCAACCTGGTTGTGACAGTCCGTCTAGGGAAAAAGCTCCTTGAGGGACAGGCGGCTATCAAATGTTCTGAGGATTTGCATCCAAAACATCTCTTCGGAAACGGGCCTTGAGGGCACTTGGCTGCCATGTGGTCTGACAGGTCTCCACAATTGTAGCAACTTATCTTTCTGGGCTTCCTCTGTGCCATGGGTCGCTTCCTGCTGCCCTTACACTCTTGACCGCCAATGCCGCATACAATGACTGCTTCCATGCCCTGGACCGATGGTTTGCTGTCAAATTCTACTCGTTCATTCTTCGCCAGACTCCGGAATCCTTTTCTGTAGATCTTGGTTTGATGTACGAATACATCAATACCTCCATCATCTGGCGTGATGAACCCCCATCCCCTGTAGACACTATACCACTTGCAAACTCCTTTTCGCCTTGTCGGTGTAGCTGCGTTTGTTGGTGCTGTAAGCTCACAGCTTTCCTTGACAACAGCCTGACTCTCACATACAAGAAGGTCTAGTTGAGGTTCCTGCGGACACACCTCCTCGTCTTGCGTTGGCTATTCCCTCGGACACACCTCTTCGTCTTGCGTTGGCTGTTCCCGCGGCTGGCATGGTGCTCTCTTTCTCTGCACCTCCTCTTGTGCTGGCGAACTGGACTGTGACATCTGTGCTAGCTGGGCCTTTAGAAGAGATAATTCTGCTTTAAGTCCCTCCTTTTCATTCTGATCTTCTGCACTTGCTATCTGCACCAGTGTCTCTGGCTTCTTGACTTCACAGAAAACAGCACATTCCCTAGGCCCCTGACTCCCGGCCTGGAAATTCCTATTCGTCTCACTGACTGGTGGTTGCTCGCTGTAGGCTCTTTCTATTATCTTGAGTAACTGCTCAGGGCTGGCCTTGGCTCCGCCATGTATCCGTAATTCTCTAGATACCCATGGTGTAACGTTGTTCCAGATCATGTCTAGCTTGTCTTCTGCCCAAAAAGGCGCTACCTTCCACGCGGCCTCTACATCTTCCACAAACTCTTGCCAAGTGGGACTTCCCTCTCCACTAAATAACCTTATCTCTGGCCCCTTCACGTACACTACCTTCACAGGCGCATTGGTCGAACCCATCTTGATGCAAGACTGCACTGCTGGGTGTTTACAATATTTGTTCGTTTGCTGTTTGCTCAGTGTCACTGTCTGCCTTATCCTGCCGACGACGCCAATTGTGGTAGGGTGGGCGAGATGATGATGATGATTATATTGTGATATGTTTGATCACTCTCTTGTCACACTCGCACCGACCCGAACAACAATAAAAATCTTGATTCTAGAGGCAGGGGCTGTATTTATTTTTACAACCCATTCAGGGACTAAGCAAACATTAAACAAATAAACTAGCGAACATAACAAAACAAAACACCCAGCATGTGCCCGATTGCTAATTCTGGAGAAACAAACAAAGCAACGACTGGTTAAAATCATAATAGTTAAATAATGATACTCTCACCTGTCAAACAGTCCTCCCACGTGTACTACCTGACACCCTCACATATCACACACGCACGCACTCATGCGTGTCATCCAATGCGACTAGTAAGGTGTTGTGCATGAGGCTGGCAATCTCACCAAGTAACACAGATTGCTATCGAAACCACTACTGCAAGGGCACACACTCAGCTATCACACACACACACACTCATGCATGTCGTCCAATGAGACTAGTATGGTGTTGTGCATGAGGCTGGCAACCTCACCGTGTAACACAGATTGCTACCGAAACTACTACTGCACGAGCATCTGAATGCTTCATACGGATGAAACCACACTGGTGGCCCCATGCTCCCTCAGGAGCGGAGAAGAGAAATATATATCTCCAAGTGAGCCCACGTGCTCTCACAAACCATTCTTCACATAACCATAATTAAATAATAATAAAATGGACATAAAATAATATTCTTCAACTACATGTACATCAAATACTCTCAGTAATAAGAGTAAACCACCACCTCGAACTGATCCATCTCAATATTCGTCACTGCCCTCTAAACATGTCGTAAGTGGCGACTGGTGCGCCTGGCAACAAGCGTGTTGTATACGACCCCTGATGAGATTGGGAACTCATCACACGAAACACATCGTTACCGTCACCGAAACAACCACAGCAATAGCCTCAAAATGCTTATTGTGAGCCTGTAATGGACACCAGCTGCATTGGTGTTTCCATGCTCCACCAGGAGCAAACAGATAAACACCTGTCTCAACGTGTCTTACGCACCAAATAGTAGATCTAATCTCACCAGAAATCTAAATGACTATCCTCACCTCAAAGTAACCCACCAAAGATAAACAGTAGGATATTGATAAGTAGGCTATCGTGAAATACACTTAAATGCTCTTACATAAAGAATAAAATATAATTATTCTCGACTTTAAAAAACTGGAACTAAATACACAACGTGTCACATGGCGTAACATTTACCATGCGGGGCGTGTTATTCAGAATCGCTGGCGCCGCTTTTTATACAGTCCTCGCCACGTGGGTGCCATCTTGCTATTGTTAATCTTATCTAAATTCCTGTGAAATAGCTTCATACTATATCTGCCTTTCTGATGAATGAAATAATCGCTCTTACAGCCGCAATCTGGACTTAGCATGCCTAATAAAACCTATCAAACATTATTTTCACTCATCTATTTTAGCATGCCTAATAAAACCTATCAAACATTATTTTCACTCATCTATCATTTCGAGACTAAATCATAATGCCCTAAAAAGACATTTCCTTTGGGAACACATCTATCTATTTATTTAGACCTAATTCACTAAACATTAAAATAGCCACATCGATATAATTTCAGAATTATAGAAAACTAATTCTAATTTAAATTAACTCACGTGCTCAAGGCATTTACAGCTTGGCTCGGTGTGTCTTACTTCGTCTGTTCTCTCTGGGCGGCTGTGGCTAAGTAGGCCCGCTTGCCGGCCGCTATCTCTTTTATAAGCCCAGGTCGAATCACTCAATTTACTGCGCGCTAGGCGTATTGATTTAGCCGCATAAACAACACTCGCGATTTTCGCTCTACCAGGCATGAAAACACAGATATACACAACTATTTCTAGAGCAAAAACACCACTATCAAATATAACACACGACTATGCACCAAAACTAATTTCTAGGCGTTATTATGGCCTTTTCATCAATCTTGAAGAATTTACATCCCAGCATGCTTCGCGCACATCGAAAATATGGGCGATAAATGTGCCACTCACAATGAAGGGGGAAGCTGAGGTGTCTTCCCGTGAAGGGGTAAGCCGGGTGTCTTTCCGGCCCTATCACATATATATATACAGGGTGTCCTTAACGTCTGGACACATGGGCAAAAATACATATTTTGAAGACATGAAATTTATTAACAACATTTTATTCAATTGGAATATTAAATAATGTCTTAAAATGATTTCCATCATTTGCGATGCAAAGGTTGATGCGCTTTGCAAAATTCACTCAAAATTTCTCTGTTGAGTGATGTCCCTAAAGTCTGGACACATATTAAATCTGTAATTTTTTTCCTCCACAGATTAAATATGGCTTTGTCGAAAGAAGAAAGAATTGAACTAATACTTCTCAGTGGACGTGAAGGATGGTCATATCGAAAGATAGCACCGACGGTAATGTAAGAGATTGCCGAAGACTGAATGACAAATTTTAACCTAACTGGATTGGAAGACGTGGTCAAGTGGAGTGGTCTCCTCGTTCACCTGACTTTAGCCCCCTTGACTTCTTTTTCTGGGGTATGCTAAAGGAGAAGGTGTACTCAATGAAAATCACAGATGTAACACACTTGATTGAACGCGTAAAGAGTGAATGTGCTAAAATTGACGGCAATGTGGATTTATTACATCGAGTTTTCGTGAATTTTGCAAAGCGCATCAACCTTTGCATCGCAAATGATGGAAATCATATTGAAGACGTTATTTAATATTCCAATTTAATAAAATGTTGTTAATAAATTTCATTTCTTGACAACATGTATTTTTTTGCCCATGTGTCCAGACTTTAGGGACACCCTGTATATATATATATATATATATATATATATATATATATATATATATATATATATATATA
Source organism: Oreohelix idahoensis (assembly GCA_024509875.1). Taxonomy (NCBI): domain Eukaryota; kingdom Metazoa; phylum Mollusca; class Gastropoda; order Stylommatophora; family Oreohelicidae; genus Oreohelix; species Oreohelix idahoensis. The sequence continues at coordinate 699,120 of JAMPIV010005235.1, read as the reverse complement.
TATATATATATATATATATATAGATATATATATATATATATATATATATATATATATATAGTGTCAGGTTATATTTCCGATCTCCCACGCATCTGTTTGTTATGGAGTTAAATAAACCACCCAATCATTTTCAAACAGGCCTGTGAGGGTGTGGTACTTTCAAAATATTCCACGTGAAATAAGGTGCGTAAAGCAAAAGGTCACGTATTACCATATATGGCAATACGATATACGATGCCGTGCGTACAGACTCGCGAACCTCATATGACAACGTGTTCCAATAGTAACAACTCATTACTTTATCAGAAAATAATGTCTTATCTGTGTCTGTCCATCAGTTGTCTCCCCGTATTCCAAGCTTTGGTGATTCGCGCACCCGTCTTATCGGTGATTAGGCATATAGCGCTGGGCGATGTATGTGTTAATCCATTGCGGCCAAGCTTGGTACAAGGGAAAGTTACCAACCTACCTCTCGTAATATTATCTCTACATCTTCTTGCAAATGTGAAGTGTTTATCATCCACAAGGAGTGTCAGATAACAGACAAGACACAGTGTACTGAAAGTAGTGAAAGAATACTTGAAAATATAAACTATCTGCTACATAGTATAGAAAAAAAGAAAGTGCGACAATTGAAAGCACGCAATAAAATCAGTTCCACAAATGCACCGATTACTGCCGGAGTGAAACAGAGACCGAGAGGGGTGGCCCATTCTGCCACACACACACACACACACACACACATATATATATATATATATATATATATATATATATATATATATATATATATATATATATATATATATATATATATAAATTTATTTATATATATATATATATATATATATATATATATATATATATATATATATATATATATATATATATATATATATATATATATATATATATATATATATATATATATATATATATATATATATATATATATATAAATCTACGGGGCCGTAGATAGGACATATTATGGGTACAATATAAAAACATTTTAATGCACTATTTTTAATTTTCTTTTTTTCAAATGAAAATAAGTTAACTTACCGTTTATGATGAATTTTTTTTTCCTCAAGAGTAAAAAATCCGTTTGTTTTTTTTAACGCAAATTTTTACACGTCATCTGCATTCAAAGTCACACTGAGTTGCACACTCATTAGTGCTAAACCTGTCATTGGTTCTTCTCCTGTTGCATTCCTAAGCCAATTTTTAAGTCGTCTTTCTATAAGAGGGAAAAGTACATCATCACAAACTATGAAGGAAACTGTCGCTGTTTATGGTTTATCATCTTCTGGCAGTAAATTCGATTATTGCTGCTATAGCTTAAATTCCACATTTAGCCTTCAATATCCTTCATCATAAATTTCACAGGTTTCTTTAAGTGTTTCTGGTTTTAAAATTTACAGTTACAAGGAAACCGTTGTTGCAGATCAGCTATTAATTTGTAATGTTTTGAAAAACGATCCTTTAGTTCAGCTGAAATATGATTGAGAAACGGTCTAAATAAATTGCGTCTGTAATATTCATTGGCGTTGCTTGATGGGGCTTTGGCGTATGTGACTGTCATCCAGTTACTCTAGGTTTTGTCATTTCACATCCCACATCATGTAACAGACGTTCTGTCAACATCTAAGTTTCATGGAAATAATATTTGCTTTTATCACGCATTGTTTGTATCAAACTGACGATTAAATCCACACGCTCACAACATTCTACTAAACCCACATTTATCTTTTGAAGACTTCTGCATAAATGTACACTATAAGAAAATATCTTATTTAATGTTAAAAGTGCAATAAAATATTCAGCATTAGTCGTAGCAAGCATAAGTTGTTATGCTTGTTCTGATGTTTCTTTATTTCCCGATTTTTTGAGTTCACTGCGAGATGCAAGTATTGCTGAATATAATTCCACGAAACGGTACACTGAGTCATGTTTATCTGACCATCTTGTTTCGAATGAATCAAGAACAGTTTTATGTGATAGGCTCTCATTTTCAATTGCTATTTTTGTCTAAAACAGTGTGCCTCTGAGATGAGAGACGAAAGTAATTCACCACAGATTTAATAATGCTAATACAATTTCTAATAACTGACAAGCCACACGACTGTCCAATAACTAAGTTTAAAGCGTGGACACTACAGTGGACGAATTGCGCTTTTGAATATTTTTTTAGATATCAGTGTGCAAACTCCTCTGTACTTTCCACTCATTAAAAGCAACACATTGCTTCCACTCTGTTCGGTCAGTGGCCATCATTCGTACAGTGCCCCAACTATGGTTCATTCTTTGCATCTCAGCCTCCACAATTCTCCGCCAAGTTGTTTTTGGTCGGCCTCTCTTTCGCTTTCCTTCGGGGGTCAACAGCATAGCTGAACTTGTAATGGCATCAGGGTCCCTTATGAGGACTTGGCCAACCCAACTCCAGCGTCTGCCAGCTATGATGGTGTGCATGTCCTCTTGGTTACTCCGAATAAGTAGTTCTTGATTGGTGATGGTATTAGGCAAAAACATTCGGTGAATTTTCCTTAGGCAGATTGTTTGGAAATAATCACTTGAAATAGTGATTACGTTAAGAATGAGCGTGAGAATTAACAGTACTCTTAGTTTTTTTTTTTTTACACTTATACATAAGTATACATTTTACATCTTAGGTGTACCGCTGGTCAGTCAGTGGGATCCGGCCGGTTATTACTACGCTATCTCAGTTGCTCAATATGGACTAAGTCACCATGCCAAAGGAATTGTGAATGGAAACCCTGTTCCCAGGGTAATGAGCGACTAGGTGTTGTCGTTATGTTTTAATTCTCATCATTTTATCTCAATAAAAGTAAAGCTAGAACATTCACAACGTATTATTTAGTTTGATACAGCTAATAAACATTGACATCAGCTTCGTCAATAAACACTAAAATCATTCACTCACTTCAGAATGATTATTTCATTTGTCAGCTCATAGCAAGTGGTCACCTGCTTCCGTCTGGATGGGAAAATATTGGCCCTGGGATGTCAATAAACGCCTTGGAGACTATCACAGAGGTGGGATTAAGTAAGGTGCTATCGTTCAATGCTCCTGGTGAGTAACATCAATTTACTTTTGAGTCTACATAATATATATATAGGTAGTTTCTTTACTATCTATCTACCTATCTATCTATCTGTCTATCTATCTATCTATCTATCTATCTATCTATCTATCTATCTATCTATCTATCTATCTATCTATCCATCCATCCATCCATCCATCCATCCATCCATCCATCCATCCATCTATCTATCTATCTATCTATCTATCTATCTATCTATCTATCTATCTATCTATCTATCTATCTATCTATCTATCTATCTATCTATCTATCTATCTATCTATCTATCTATCTATCTATCTATGTGTCTGTCTGTTTGTCTGTCTGTCTGTCTGTCTATTGTTCGTTTTTGCGGCGGACGAAGAGGTTATTCACTCAAGATTTTCAATGTGGTAAGTTTTGTTTCTTCGCTGTGAAATCGACAAACATTATCATAGTGTCTCTTACATCATTCACACTGACAGACAAACAGATGTTTAGGAATGTAAGGAAGTAGACAGATGGAATGTATACGTAGACGGTTAATACTGAATCAACATAACGGCATGGTAACATAGGTGATTTGCTCATACGCTGTCATTGATTTCTTGATCATTGTTAATAAACCGCAACTACAGGTTTTGTCTTAAACAAGGAAAGCTTACTTGACGTCCCGATATATATATATATATATATATATATATATATATATATATATATATATATATATATATATATGTATATATATATATATATATATATATATATATATATATATATATATATATATATATATATATATATATATATATATATATATATATATATATATATATATATGTATGTATGTATGTATATAAATGATAAAGAAAAGGATCGTCATGTCCAAAGAAGCCTTTACAAAGATGAGCAACGTAATGAAAAACAGAAACATCACCAAAAGCACAAAAATGCGCTTACTAAGGGGCCACGTGTGTTCCGTTCTTTTATATGGATGCGAATGTTGGACAATGAGTAACCAAATGGTGAAAAAACTGGAGGCATCGGAAATGTGGTTTTTGAGAAGGATACTGAGAATATCGTGGACAACGAAAACAAATGCCGAGGTATTGACAGCTGCGAGTGTTAATAGATCGCTCATCAAAACCATCAGGAAAACGACAAATTAAATTTATGGGACATATTAACAGAACAGGAGGAGTGGAGGAATTAGTCTTATGTGGGAAAATACCAGGTAGGAGAGGAAGATGAAGGCAGAGAAAGATGTATGTGGAAAGCTTAAACAACTGGGCAACAAACAACAGCATGGGCAACAACAACCTCATTAGACTATCAAAAGACAGAGAAGATTTGAGGGTCATGATCGCCAATGTCTGTTCCAGACCAGGCACCTGAAAAAGAAGATATATAAATATATTTCCGTATTTATAAATTGTATTACTGAAACGCCTGTATCCAACAATAAATCAACCCCGTCAGCTTTTCGGGATAATACGGAGAAAGCTCACATTATAAGTGAAAGCTAAATTGAGCACTGTCGTGATTCGAAGAAATTTTTGTCACTTTTAACTGAATGGTCTGCCCTGTCTTGTTTTCTAATTTTTGTCTACGCCCACATTTCTGTCTTATAGCTCCTAATAGCATTATTTCTGGCATTGGTCATGTCAATCTTACATTGGACAGGAAAATTCCACCCCTTTACAAGTGGACATCGTCATCTAGCTATAGGTCCTTTTATTCTACCTTTCTTGTAGAGAACGGCTATTTCCCTGTTTCTTTGAGTTACAGAGAATCTGTGGACACGGGGAAAACCTCTACCCTTTTATTTGTGCCGCCCTCGTCTCGTCCCGCAAACACCGGTCGCTCGTAAACCCGCCAGCGTTGCGGCAGATTACGTCCTTTACCTGTATCTTGAGTCGCCCGTGGAATCTCTCCCCTAGGTCTTACGTCAGAGGTTGTTTCATCTAGTGCACGTGCAAAAGCCACCTGCAGACTCTATCTTGCTATTTAAGCAAGAGGTCTCTATCACTCAGTATCACTGTCTCAAGAGGAATTCTGCCACTGAACAAAGTGATTCTTCTGCGCAGGGCTAATAACAGTTGTTAGTGCAGGAATTCATTCTTTATTCGGTAAGCTCATTTATTTATTTAATTCAGTGGGGTGTTAGCTTAATCTAATAGAATAGAGATCCCGTGTTACTTTAATTCATGTTAAATTTATATACTTTTCTATTTTCCTTAAGGTAAATTTTTTTCGTGACCGGGATGCTCTGAATGTTATTAAGTGAGCCACCATCCATAATCATTAAGGGTTAGCTTGGCGCGGGGTTTTCTTAAGTCAGAAAGAGTGAGCCGGTGTAAAGTTAATTTACCAAGTTTTTTTCCACTTGCTTGTGGGTAGAATATTGCTGTAAATAGTTTTTTTTTTTTTTTGCTATTTGATACAAATTGAGTATACGCTCAACACTATTTGGGTAACTCAGCCAGTGTGGTAACTTATTAGCATGGGCACTTTTTACTAGAGTGTGTGAGACCAGGCGTGTGTGTGTGTGCAAATATTTTCGCTGTGGGTCGCATTGGGCCTTACGCGAGCAGACACGCTGGTCAAGAGAACCCGTGGCGGGATTTACTTGTGTGAACATTTAGGCTAACAAAAGCAACGAGAGCGAGTGAGAGAAGGGTTTGTTTTAATTTGGTGAGAGAGGGAGAGAGAGTGAATGAGAGTTGGACGTTGTTTTGTAAGTCTACTTCATACTGCCAGGATTCAGTTATAAGGCCACTGTGCAGATTACTTAACCACAGCCGATTGTTGAAAGTGTCTATCGCTCCAGCATATACGGGCTGTCGCCTTTGCCATCCAGTCATTTTCGGCAACATTGTCCGACCCAAAAACAGCCAGTTAACTGGGAGTATACGGTCCGGCCGACAGAAATGATTCGTCGATAGCCAAGTACTTGTGAAGCACACATTGCTCGTGCCGTTTAGAGTATACCACTAAACATCGATTTCTGTTATCTACACGTAAGCAGTAGCCTTGTGTCCTGGATTATTTACCCACAGCACTTATTGCCACTAGTTGCAGTTAACCATCATCTCAACACTTACGGGCTATCGCTTTTGCCATCCAGTCAGTTTTGGCAACACTGTCCGACCCATTGATATCCGGTTACCTCTGAGTATACTGACATAACGACCGAGAGGAGTAGTCAGTTGCCAATACTCGTCACCTGTTTTATAGTTCAATAACTAGACTGCTTGCGTCAGGGTCAGCGAACCAGAGCTGACAAAGACCCTACTCCACCACCAAGTGGTGGTCCTGGATATAGACTGCATCACTGCAGTCTGGCTGAGTGAGTAAGGATCGAAGAAGGAAGGCTAACCCGATCCCAAAGATGCCGTGCTGAAGTCGGATGTGTTGGCCGAAAGGCGCAAATATCGCAGCTGCACTGTAAACACAACGCAACCAACGTCCTTTTCAGGACGAACGAAGAAGAAGAAAAAGGATGGATTTGGATCAGTGGGTGCAAGTGTTTCTGCACTCGTTTAAATCTCTTCCATCTGCTAGTGTGGCCTGCAGCCACAGGAAATTGTGAATACATAGGATTTATTACGACACTGTTACAGAAAGCTTATCTCCATTGCCTGGAGAGACGTTTTGCCTGAGAGATTGAGTGAAGTCTTGTGTTATTTTTCTGTGGTTGTGATATTGATACACTTAATAACCAAGTTAAGTGATTCCCAAAGTGGGCGTTACCACCCCTTGGGGGCGTTGGGACGATCCACGGGGGCGATACAGAAAAAAGGGGCAAGAGAGGGGCGTTCAGTAGTAAACAGGGAGCGTTCAGTAGTAAGGGGTGGTTCAGAATTTGATAGGCTATTTGATTAACATAGACCAACAGAGAGAGATAAGGAAAGAAATACGGGTGACCATGGGACAGACAGATACTCCAGCCTCAATGAGGGAGCCCATCACACTAGGAGAACTACAGAACGCTATTTCCAAGCTTAAGGTCCAAAAGTCACCCGGCCCAGACGAAATCAGCAACGAAATGCAAATAAATCTGAGCTCAGCAGCAAAGACAAAACTGCTTGAGATATTCAACCACAGCTGGGTGAAAGGAACGGTACCCCAAGTATGGAGAGAAGCCATCACAATACCCATACTAAAGAAAGGGAAATGTAAGACCAAGGCTGCAAGTTACCGGCCAATAAGTCTCACAAGCTTTGTTTGGAAGACTATGGAGCGAATAGTAAACCACAGATTGAAATGGTATTTAGAGTCTGAGCAGATCCTGGTGCCGGAGCAAGCTGGATTTAGAGAATGCTACAGTAAAGAAGACCAAGTTACCTACTTGTCTCAAGTAGTAGAAGATGCCTTCCAGGAGAAGAAAAAGGCCCTAACGATCTGGGTCGACTTCAAGCAGGCCTTTGACAAGGTGTGGAAAGATGGCCTTATTGCAAAACTTAGGAGAAGTGGAATCCAAGGCAGCATGATAAGATGGATCCAGTCATACTTGCACAACAGCAGAACTAGAGTCACCCTTGATGGTCTGCAGAGCAGAAAAGTGTTGCTCTATCAGGGGGTACCTCAAGGAGGAGTAATTTCTCCAACACTCTTCCTTGTTTACATCAATGACCTGGTAAAAGATCTCCCCGCTGGAGTGAAAGCTGCCTTATATGCAGACGACCTAGTACTCTGGTGAGCCGATGAATACGTCACCACAGCAAATTATAGAATGCAGCGGGCAGCAGACAGGCTAATATCATGGGCAGAGAAATGGCTTATATCAATAAACACAGACAAAACCTCCACAACACTGTTCTCCCTCTCCCCCAATGACAAAACAGCTAACATACACCTAGGGACAACCATGATCAAGGAAGAAAGCTACCCCATCTATCTTGGGGGGACATTTGACCAAAAGCTTACATGGAATAAGCATATTGAAAATGTAGAAGGAAAGGCTCGAAGACAACTAGGCATACTCTGAAAACTAGCAGGTACCAATTGGGGAGCAAATGAACGAAATCTAAAGAAGATTTATAATGGAGTAATAAGACCACACTTAGAGTTCAGCATGGTCTTCAGCTGCTAACACACATCTGCAGTCATTGGACAAGGTGCAAAATCAAGCCCTCAGGCTCATTACAGGAGCCATAAAAACTACGCCAATATCAGAGATGCAGAAAGCTGCTAGACTACAGACATTGTCCTATAGAAGAGACACCAAAGGCATGATCCAGATGGACAAGTACAACAGTATGCCAACGCACCCAATGAAGGCAAGACTAGATGATCTGGCATTGGGACGTCTAAAACGTAGCAGCTTTGTCCATCGGGGAAAACGACTTAAAAGACAGCATTAAGAAGACCTATGCATGACGACAACACCGCTGAACCCCACCATATACCCTGTACCATGGGAACAGACCAGAAGTACCCTCCAGATTAATACATTAATCAGTGGTCTCACAATTGGATATGAGTATAATGATCTGCAAAAACGAACTGCTACATTGAGTATGATCGAAGAAAGATATCCCGAACAATCATGGATACATGCCTACACAGAAGGATCAGCAACAAGTGCTGTAAAGAATGGAGGCGCCTGTAGTGAAATTAACAGAGATACAACGGTAAAATACCTCCAAAGATAACATTTAAGGATAAAAACATAATGCGTAAGCTGCGAATAGTACATGATCGCCTAGACCGCGGGTCATCACCCTCCATAAAAATTGACTTGCTAGACAGGAGGGGAACGGAGGATCAAAAAGGAAAAATATGACTGGAAAGATTGCGTGAGACTGGAAAGGCTAAGGAGACGCAATTGGGGGGGGGGGGAACGGAGAAAAGTCACGTTTCCCAAGTTGACATAAAAAGTAAGCAACTCGACAGAAGGGACCATAGATATGTTACGCCACAGTCATTTATTGGACGCTTTTGCGCGATACCAAGCTTTTGATTTGAATTCAGCGGCTAAAACGCAGATGTTTGGAATATTACAAAAATTAAAAAGTACTTTTTTCTTAATATTAATGTTAGGAATATAAAAATTAGCTGGCCGGATGGCCCATTCTGAGCAGTGAACTAATATGTTCTTAATTTTACAGACGGATAGATAATATTGAAGATAATGACAAAAGACAGTGTTGTTCACATCATCGACAGACTGTATGGAATAAAAAGTGTCGCTATTTTGCACAAAAAAACATGACCTCGAGACGCAGGTGTTCAAATCTACTTAGTATGGAAGAGAAGGGGTTTTGGGTGGTAGCTGTGTCTAAATATAACTTTTAACGACAAAATTTTGGAGGGGAGAGAAAGGTTGGTTCAAAAATCAAGTACATTTTGTAGAAACACAAGTAGAGACGGACAGACTAACAGATAACCATCCATACTTGACTGAAGCATGACTGAAATGACTTTATGGTAGGAAATTTGAATTTAAAGTAAACCTAGGCAGTGATTGGCCACAGACAATCATATTATTAGCGCTCAGAGCGAATTTGGGGCCATTCTTCAATAGTTGTTCAGTGATAGACACAGATTTTAAAGTGTGGTGATTTCCATATGAAAGAAAGTGAAAGAAGTTTAGGGACGCCATACTATAGCCAGCAGCTCAGCTGAGTTTTGCTAGCAATTCTGTGTTATTTATTCATAATCTGGTAAGATTGAAATTATTTCCTTATATATTTTGAATATTGTTTCATGTTTGAGTGATTTGATACTGCCATATCATAATCTAGCCTTACATACAGGTAGGGATTTGCTCTAGACCCCCGCCCTAGTCAGGGTCTAGGGACCAATAATGAAACATATTACCTATCCTCTTTTAGGGCAGACAACTAATAAATATTTTTCAGAATCTATGGTCTGGGAGGATCTATCTGATGTAAAACCACCATGGTAAATGTGCTGTTTGGTCAGAGAGATCTGACCTGTCTGTATGATGTGGTTGTTGTGTCAGTGTTGTGTCCAGACGTGGGTAGAGAATAGATTTTGACACATGGCCCATACTTTGATTGCAGAGCTGTGAGTTTCTGTTGTCAACAAAGCAGTGTCTATTCAGTTGGTGACTTTACTCGAGTGTATCTGTGCAGTACTTGTGACAGAGACCACCATTATTGCCCGCCAGCACGGAGAGGTGGGACCACCAGAATTTCAGCACCAGAGCTACAACTACAAGATGAGTGAGCCTCTGGTCTGCTGGACATTCACCAACGCAGTTTAGTTACTAATACCCCATAAAAATTCCCACCATTTTCTGGACACTGTGTAGTCAATATAGACAGGTGTGATGAGGCCACCCCAACAGCACAAACATTAACTATCCTCCCAAATAGATGACTACTAGAACATTTTAATAAAACTAACTAGTATAGTGCATATATATGTACACTATTGCATTTATGATATAATATTCCATGCATTTCTTTCATAATCTCTAAATCCTTTTAAGTTCTGGTCAACCTAAAAAATTGACCCAGAACAAAATAAATGTAATATAATTCTATCAAAAAATTTTACACTATTGAGTTAGTTCAGTGTGTTGTAATATTTATTAATCTTATTAGTCTTGTTAAATATCTGTGGGTATATCTATAACCTATTACACCACACTACATATCATAACCCTAGACACTTTACGTAGCCACATTCATAAAAAAAAAATTAAGTGTGAGGTCGTAGTGGTAGCAAGAAAGGCCTTCTGACAAGTCACAACTACATTTTATCTCAGGAGCCTTCACAGCTGGCCTCATACAATTACATTTAGTAATATCACCATCATACAATACCATCAAACACCACTACATAAATTGGGGTCTTGTCCAGGGATAATTAGCCCAACAGTAATATTAGGATCTCCTGGTGGGAGAAATAAAAGTAGGGAAATAAATTGTGAAATTCCTTTTAAATTAAAAGTGTCCCTGCAGATAAAAGTTGGTGAATCTTCACAGCCAGTAATAATTAATTAGTTAACTGGTTAGTTAGAATTGGTTAGACTATAGTCATAAGAAGTACTTAGTGTATTTACTGGTTAGAGATTTATCTTGTATATTATTATATTGTCTAAAAAGTATGGCGGAGCTGGCAAAATTTAGATCAGCTGCTGTGCTCACCGCGAAGGAGATGGGAATGGATGGTCAAATTTTAATTCAATATGTAACGGCTGAATGTGATAAATATATTGAAAGGGAAGATAGAAAGGTAGCTGAAGAGAAGAGGTTACAAATTGAGGCTGATAGAGAAATTAAGAGGCTGCAGATTGAGGCAGAAGAAAAACGACAGCAAAGGGAGGCAGAAGATAAAAAGGCCGAAAGGGAGGCAGAAGATAAAAAGGCCGAAAGGGAGGCAGAAGATAAAAAGGCCGAAAGGGAAGCAGAAGATAGAAGGTTGCAAAGGGAGCACGAATTACGACTAAGGGAGCTGGAATTACAAGGCCAGGCTCCTGAAAATGGTGCCAGCCCTTTTGCCTCAGATGCTACGCCCAGTCTGGGAGCCTCAAACTCCGCTATGGGGTTTCATTTAGACCATTTTGTTGAAAAAGACGATGACATAGAGGGGTACCTAGGACGTTTTGAGTTATTAGCTACTACATATGGGTTAGAGAGAGAGAGGTGGAGCTTAAAGCTATCACAGGGATTGAGAGGTACTTCTTATGAAGTATTTGCCAAAATGAACAGGGAAGACCAAGACAATTATGACATGTTAAAGCAGGCTTTGTTATTAAGGTACGAGAAGAATGGTGAGTTTTATCGTAAGAAATTTAGAAATGCCAAACTGTTGTCTGGGGAGACATACCACCAATTCTCTGCCAGACTAGAAACCTATTTGGAGAAATGGACTGCTCTGGGGAAGACCCAAGATCTTAAAGAAATGATCATGATTGAGCAATTGAGAGAGTCCATGGCTCCAGACATGAGAAAATTTCTCATGGAACAAGGTGCAGAGAAGTTGGGGGAAATTTTAAATGTTGCTGAGAGGTATCAGGCAGCCCAGGCAGAGGTAAGTGGTGCTAAGAAGAAGCACATAGACAATTTTAAAGCTCCACAGCAATTTAATAAATTTGATAATAGAGAGCAGGGAAATAAAGGTAGGACAAACTTTGAGCGGCCAAGAAATGACTATCGCGACAGAAACTCACAGTTCAATGACCAAAAGTTCAATGAAAGAAAACCGTTGAACCAAGGAAAAAGATGGTGTAAATGGTGCAAGAAGGATAACCATAACACCGAATTTTGTAGAAGGAAACCTTCAAACATTGCTGCAATGAAGTCGGGGACGCAAAGATTAAAGGTTAATCCTAATGGACAACAGGAACCTTATCACCCCCCAGTTTGTGAGGATGTTATTTGTAATGGGGTCACCATAAGGTGCCTTTATGATACAGGTTTGGATTATGATTCGTTGTGAAGTCTAGCCTAGTGGACCCAAGTCAGTATACCACAGAAACAGTGGAAATACAAGGGGCGACTAAGGACATACCACTCATGACACTTCCCATCGCAAGGATAACGGTGAAAACTCGCTATGTGGAAGGAGAAATCAGAGCAGCAGTGATAAATGAACCAATCTACCCTCTGATATTGGGGTGTAGATACGTCTTCTTGGGGAACCCCGAGAAACCTGTGATCATGGCGACAGTGCAGACCAGGTCACAGAAGAAGGAGGAAGAAGGTGAACCTATAAATGCTCATCCAGAGGAGATGAGGAAGGCGCAGGCTGAGGATAGGACACTCAAGCCATGTTTTAAAAAATTGCCCAAATGCCACACACCTCCGAGCAAGGGGGAATATTTCATGAAGAACAGACTCTTATACAGGAAGACAGGAACTAGATCCACTGGTCACGGACAGTTGGTTCTTCCCAAGGTATATAGGGCAAATTTAATAAGGAGCTTACATGTTGGAAAGGATGGGGACCATGAAAAAGTCGGTACCATCTGCCAAAAAGTGGCTCGCAAATACTATTGGCCCGACGTAAATGTCGACATTGAAAACTTTGTAGAAGCATGTGGCGTATTTCATGAGGGAACACCCACAAAGGGAAAATATGTGCAGGACCTAGAAACGCCACGGGGCAACTTTAGGCCTGAAAGGAAAACTAATTATACTCGGGTAGACAAAGTGGAATGGGAGCCCCCTTTTCACACCCAGTCTTCACTTGAATGGATTAACATGGCCACTATGCGAAGAGTACGAAGAAGAAATTTTACCCAGGATAGGATGACAATCCCTCGGTCAGACTTATATAAACTGGAAGAACAGACAAGAGAGCGAAGATCTCTCATAAGCCATCTAAAGTGGGGAGACAAACCCCAGAGAAAAATTGGTAGTGGTCGATTTGTGAGTGATGATTCTAGGAAGAAAAGTCCTCATTATAGAGCTTCTAATGGACGGGACTCGATGGGTTCCATGAAAAATAAGTATGATAAATTAAAGATCCAGATGTAGCCCTATTAAGGACCTGGACAGATGAGAAGGCGGAAGAGACTGTTACCTCATCTTATCAATATGTGAACGAACTGACCAATCGTTTGAAAGCTGGATGGAAACTGGCAAATGATAATTTGAAACAAGCCAGGAAGAAACATGCAGCATATTTTAATAGGAAGGCAAAGGACAGGGAACTGGCAGTCGGAGAGAAGGTGCTGCTTCTACTACCCGGAAGCCAGAATAAATTACAAATTGGTTGGCAAGGTCCATATACGGTTCTAGAGAAGGTGTCTAGAACAAACTATAAAATTGACAAAAAGGGGAAGGAAAAAGTTTATCATGTAAACCTGTTAAAGAAGTATCTGGACAGACCACTCCAGGAAAGCACCCCCTTATTGACCTTGGCTATTGCAACCCAGATGCAAAAAGAACCACTCACCTCACATGAATACCCATTACATCCTTGTGAAACAGCAGCACAGGTAAAAGTCAGTAAGCACCTGACTAAAAACCAGAGGGAGAGAGTTCAAAAGGTTCTGGAGGAACATACAGATGTATTAACAGATAAACCAGGCCATACAAATTTGCTACAGTATGACATGAAACTGGTAGACTCAAACCAATCTGTATGAGAGCCTATTCTATTCCGTTCGCGAAGGAGAAGGCATTGAAGGAAGAAATAGAGTATTTGTTGAAGGAGGGGATTATTTCGCACAGTGAATCATCTTTTAGTTCTAGTGTCGTTTTGTTGAAAAAACCGTCTGGGGAACACAGACTGTGCATAGATTACAGGAAACTGAATGCTGTCACAGAAGGACAAGTGGATCCATTACCAGACACAAAACAGTTATTTGCCAGACTGAACAAGGCAAAATACTTTTCAAAGGTGGATCTTAGTAAAGGCTATTACCAGATCCCAGTGAAGCCTGAAGTGAGACCTTATTTGGCTTTTAGCACTTCGGATGGACATTATGAATTCAATATGCTACCATTCGGACTGAAAAAATGCTCCGAGTGTGTTTTCAAGGATGATGCGAAAATTGTTGGATCCCCTGAATAACCCATGTATCACGAATTTCATGGATGATATTCTCGTCGCCACAGAGACATTTGAAGAACACATTGAAGCTCTGGAGATGTTGTTTGATAGACTTCGGGAGGCGAATTTGACTGCTAGGCCAACAAAATGTTGTATTGGATGCAAAGAGTTGGAATTCTTGGGACACACTGTATATCAGGGTAATATGACCCCTGATCCTAAGAACTTGGAAAAACTGCAGAGAGCACCTAGGCCGCAAACAAAAAAGGACGTGCGATCATTTGTGTCGTTATGCGGATTTTATCAGAAATACATCAAGAATTTTAACGCTATTTGTGCTCCTCTGACTGATCTGACTCGCAAGGGACTTCCAGATAAAATTATTTGGACTGCACAATGTGAACTAGCGTTCCAAGAGTTAAAGGAAAAACTCACTAGCAAGCCTATTCTCAAACTGCCTGATTTGACACAGGACTTTGTCTTAAGAACCGATGCAAGTAATGTAGGACTCGGAGGGGCCTTGTTGCAAAGATCAGCTTCACCTGATGGGGAACTTAAACCAGTCGCTTATGCAAGCCGCAAATTGAATAAGGCGGAACAAGGATACTCCACAAGCGAAAAAGAATGTTTAGCATTAATCTGGGCAATAAAGAAGTTTCAAATCTATCTGTATGGTAGGACTTTTGTGGTGGAGACGGACCATCAGCCTCTCGTGTTCTTGTCTCAGGCTAAGCATGAAAACGCAAGATTGCTGAGGTGGTCTTTGTTGCTTCAACCTTATCAGTTTAGTATCCAATATATCCCAGGCAAATTGAATGTCGGTGCAGATTTCCTCAGTCGGCACCCCTGTGATCAAAATTAGAGTAGTGGCAGACGTGAGGAGTAATTTTACCTATGTGTATCGCTGGTTTTGGAACTTGCCATAGGCATGTTTTTAAGTGGGGAGATGTGTAGTGAAATTAACAGAGATACAACGGTAAAATACCTCCAAAGATAACATTTAAGGATAAAAACATAATGCGTAAGCTGCGAATAGTACATGATCGCCTAGACCGCGGGTCATCACCCTCCATAAAAATTGACTTGCTAGACAGGAGGGGAACGGAGGATCAAAAAGGAAAAATATGACTGGAAAGATTGCGTGAGACTGGAAAGGCTAAGGAGACGCAATTGGGGGGGGGGGGGGGGGGGGAGGGACGGAGAAAAGTCACGTTTCCCAAGTTGACATAAAAAGTAAGCAACTCGACAGAAGGGACCATAGATATGTTACGCCACAGTCATTTATTGGACGCTTTTGCGCGATACCAAGCTTTTGATTTGAATTCAGCGGCAAAACGCAGATGTTTGGAATATTACAAAAATTAAAAAGTACTTTTTTCTTAATATTAATGTTAGGAATATAAAAATTAGCTGGCCGGATGGCCTATTCTGAGCAGTGAACTAATATGTTCTTAATTTTACAGACGGATAGATAATATTGAAGATAATGACAAAAGACAGTGTTGTTCACATCATCGACAGACTGTATGGAATAAAAAGTGTCGCTATTTTGCACAAAAAAACATGACCTCGAGACGCAGGTGTTCAAATCTACTTAGTATGGAAGAGAAGGGGTTTTGGGTGGTAGCTGTGTCTAAATATAACTTTTAACGACAAAATTTTGGAGGGGAGCGAAAGGTTGGTTCAAAAATCAAGTACATTTTGTAGAAACACAAGTAGAGACGGACAGACTAACAGATAACCATCCATACTTGACTGAAGCATGACTGAAATGACTTTATGGTAGGAAATTTGAATTTAAAATAAACCTAGGCAGTGATTGGCCACAGACAATCATATTATTAGCGCTCAGAGCGAATTTGGGGCCATTCTTCAATAGTTGTTCAGTGATAGACACAGATTTTAAAGTGTGGTGATTTCCATATGAAAGAAAGTGAAAGAAGTTTAGGGACGCCATACTATAGCCAGCAGCTCAGCTGAGTTTTGCTAGCAATTCTGTGTTATTTATTCATAATCTGGTAAGATTGAAATTATTTCCTTATATATTTTGAATATTGTTTCATGTTTGAGTGATTTGATACTGCCATATCATAATCTAGCCTTACATACAGGTAGGGATTTGCTCTAGACCCCCGCCCTAGTCAGGGTCTAGGGACCAATAATGAAACATATTACCTATCCTCTTTTAGGGCAGACAACTAATAAATATTTTTCAGAATCTATGGTCTGGGAGGATCTATCTGATGTAAAACCACCATGGTAAATGTGCTGTTTGGTCAGAGAGATCTGACCTGTCTGTATGATGTGGTTGTTGTGTCAGTGTTGTGTCCAGACGTGGGTAGAGAATAGATTTTGACACATGGCCCATACTTTGATTGCAGAGCTGTGAGTTTCTGTTGTCAACAAAGCAGTGTCTATTCAGTTGGTGACTTTACTCGAGTGTATCTGTGCAGTACTTGTGACAGAGACCACCATTATTGCCCGCCAGCACGGAGAGGTGGGACCACCAGAATTTCAGCACCAGAGCTACAACTACAAGATGAGTGAGCCTCTGGTCTGCTGGACATTCACCAACGCAGTTTAGTTACTAATACCCCATAAAAATTCCCACCATTTTCTGGACACTGTGTAGTCAATATAGACAGGTGTGATGAGGCCACCCCAACAGCACAAACATTAACTATCCTCCCAAATAGATGACTACTAGAATATTTTAATAAAACTAACTAGTATAGTGCATATATATGTACACTATTGCATTTATGATATAATATTCCATGCATTTCTTTCATAATCTCTAAATCCTTTTAAGTTCTGGTCAACCTAAAAAATTGACCCAGAACAAAATAAATGTAATATAATTCTATCAAAAAATTTTACACTATTGAGTTAGTTCAGTGTGTTGTAATATTTATTAATCTTATTAGTCTTGTTAAATATCTGTGGGTATATCTATAACCTATTACACCACACTACATATCATAACCCTAGACACTTTACGTAGCCACATTGATAAAAAAAAAATTAAGTGTGAGGTCGTAGTGGTAGCAAGAAAGGCCTTCTGACAAGTCACAACTACATTTTATCTCAGGAGCCTTCACAGCTGGCCTCATACAATTACATTTAGTAATATCACCATCATACAATACCATCAAACACCACTACAGCGCCGGTATCTTTATCTCATATTTTGACAACCACTATGAGACTAGGCATATTCCCACTGGTAAATTCTGTTCCAACTATACAGCTGAGGTTCAAGCTCTAGAGCAAGCTGCAAATATGATTTATAACACCAACTCTGACTGCCAGCAGTTAGTCATCCTCACAGATGCACTGTCTGTACTGCAAGCTCTCAAGAGTGGTAAACTCCCGCATCTGAGAAATAAACTAAGCAAGGTAGCTGCCAAAAAGCGAACCATACTTCAGTGGGTACCATCCCATTGTGGTGTACCCGGAAATGAAAAGGCAGATAAACTTGCTAAATAGGGAGGAGAATGTGAACAAGAAGATAATAAAATCACATACTTTGAGAAAAAAAGAGCTATCCAGACTATCAGAAGAGAACAGAATCAACCCAACGACGACTACCACACTCTTGACCGGCAGGGACAGATCACCATTTCTCGCCTAAGGACAGGGCATAACAAACTGAATAAACACATGTGCAAGCTACTATTGTCTGCTTCACCACTGTGCACACGTGGATTAAACGAACAAACTGCTGAGCATGTTCTACAGGATTGTCCTCTGTACGACCAGTTAAGAAAGATATACTGGCTCAATGACTCAACACTAAACTCAAAGCTGTATGGAGCTAAAGAGAAACTCCAGACAACTGTCGAGTTCATCATGAGAACTCATCTGACGGTGTAAACATCAAAGATGCGGTCGCAAGAAGAAGAAGATAGGCTAAATTCAGTACGTACGGGAGGGAAATGAGTTGTGGATTTGAAAGACAACATCACGGAGGTAGGGACGATGCGGATGATTGTATTACTAGGATTATTAAGCAAAAAATAGTTTCGTCTATACGTGCCATTCTGAGATCAGGTAATGTCACGAGTGGCGAAGAGATTCTGTCTGAGACAAGACAAAAGTCTGAGCGATTAGTAGAAAATAGAGGAAAGTCTGAAATAGCGAATGTGAATGTTGAGTGGAAGTGTGACAGTTTTCTATGTTTATTAAGAAATAAATAAATCTTTATTTATGCGGCGGGAACTGAAAACGTTAAGAAAGAGGTTCTTGAAGCAGCATGGCAGTACACTATGGTGAATAAAGATAATAGAAAGAAAATGAAACAGGCCAAAGAAAAATTGGTAGCTGATCAATGTGAGTCCATTAATACGAGGCTAATAAAGGTTGACAGCAATGCAGTTTTCGACACATTAAGAAGACAATCAAAACCCCAACAGCCCAGGGTAACTGTCATAGAAGATAGCAATGGGGCTCTGCTCAATGGAAAAACAGCTGTAATGAGAAGGTGGACAGAATATTGTCAAGAATTATATAACTGTAAACTCGACCCTGACTATAGCATATTAAACAACATTAAGTGTGAAAACAGGGAACTCGGAAATGCAGCAATATTACGGGAAGAAGTGGAAGAAGGCTATATGTTCGATGAAAGGAGGGAAGTCACCGGGTGTGGATAATATCCCAGCAGAGCTCTTGAAATATGGAGGACCAGATAAATTAAACATCATGACATCATTTTGCCAGAAGATATGGAGTACAAAGAAATGGCCAAAAGAGTGGACGAAGTCATTAGTAATACCGCTTCCAAGGAAAGGAAATCTTAAAATGTGCAAGAATTACAGAACCATTAGCTTTATTAGTCATCCAAGTAAAGTGATGTTAAGGATACTTTTGAACAGAATAAAACAGAAATTAGAAAAAAATCTTGTCCAAGGAACAGGCTGGCTTTAGACCAAAAAGAAGTACGTCAGAACAAATCTTCAATATTAGATTACTGATCGAAAAACATCTCCAGCATCAACACGATTTATACCATAACTTCATCGATTTCACAAAAGCCTTTGATCGAGACTGGCATGAAGGCTTATGGCAAATAATGAGAAAATTCAAGGACGCAAGCAGTGCTGTTTTTGCAAGCAATGACATTGGAGAATTTTTCAAAACAACTGTAGGAGTTCGACAGGGATGTATTCTGTCCCCAGTGCTTTTTAATATATATCTAGAACATATTATGCAGGAGGCTCTCTACGATTATAAAACAACCATATCGCTTTGAGGTCTAACTCTACGTTTTGTTGATGATATCGATCTTACAGCTGGAACAGAATCAGAACTTCAAGATCTTACCTCTAGACTGGAGAAGGTAACAAGAACGTATGGGATGGAAATTAATATAGAAAAAAGCAATAAATTGGTGAATAGCCATAAGAAACATGTTCCGACCAACATTACGTTAAATGGGCAAAAGTTAGAAGAAGTGAACACCTTTAAATATCTGGGGTCCACTATATGTAGTGGTGGAAGATCAAGTAAAGAAATCAAGACAAGACTTGAGATGGCCTCAGCTGCCATGACAAGGCTGAATGTGATCTGGAAAAGTAACATCAGTTGTCCAGTGAAGATCAAATTATACAAATCACTTGTTTTATCTATTCTCGTGTATGGGTGTGAAGGCTGGACACTCATTGCAGATACGGAGCGAAGGATTCAGGCTTTCGACAATAAATGTTATAGAAGAATTTTGCGCATTTGCTATAAAGAGCACAAAACAAATGTCTATGCTAGAGAGAAAATAAACACGTATGCAGGCCACCAAGAACAACTTTTGTCAGTAGTGAAACGTCGAAAGCTTGCCTGGTTTGGGCATGTAACTCGTCATGAATCCATTTCGAAAACAATCCTCCAAGGAACAGTCGAAGGTAAACGTAGAAGAGGAAGGCAAAGAAAATCCTGGGCTGATAACATCAAAGAATGGGCAGGGCACGGTTTTTCCACACTTGTACGCACTGCTGAGGATAGAGAGCAGTGGAGGACCCTGTCTGCTGAGGCTTCCACCATGGCACCTTTACGACCCATGACGGATTACGGGTTGAGGTGATGATGATGATGAAATAAATATATATATATATATATATATATATATATATATATATATATATATATTTATTTATTTATTTATTTATTTATTTATATATATACATATATATATATAATATATATATATATATATATATATATATATATATATATATATATATATATATATATATATATATATATATATATATATATATATATATATATATATATATATATATATATATATATATATATACAGTACTTTGCAAAAAAAATGGCAGTCATATTGCTCAGCTAAATAAGCTGAAATCTAATTAAATATGCATGTTCTGCCCCAAATTTACACTCCACTTAAGTGAGCAAACACTACCAAAAGTAAAAAAAAATTTAGCGTAGAGTAACGTCCCTTGGTAATAGAGCAGACGACAATTTTTAATGCTAGTGGCAGAAAATGGATACAAAGTCAAAGTGTATGTTAATTTCACAGCTTTGGAATGAAGGAAATCAAACATGTTCCAACATTTCTAAAACCTTGAACATTCCTGAGCGGACTGTCTACAGAGTTGTGAGTAAATTAAAAGCAGGTAATGGAATCGAGCGAAAAGAAGGTAGTGGGAGGCCAAGAATTTTGGACACAAAGGACCATCGGCGTCTCGCCCAAATCGTTCGGGCTGGGCCAATGAAGAGTATAGAAAACATACGGCAGCTCATGATCGAGTTGGGAAGCCCAGAGGTATCTAATGCTACTGTCAACCGGGAGCTACACAGGATGAATTACACAAAAAAGCGGGTAATTTCGTCACCATTGCTCACAGAGACTCACAAACAGATTCGCTTGAACTGGTGCCACGAACACCAAAATTTGTAATGTAACAATGTGATTTTTTCAGATGAATGTTCTGTTTGGTCTTATCCTGCTCAAGTAAAAATTTGGACGAAAGGCTCTGTAACGCCTGTGTACCAGCGACCGAAACATACCCAGAAATTCCATCTTTGGGGAGGGGTGTCAGCAAGAGGTGCCACCCCACTGTGTGTTTTCACAGGAATTCTCACGAAAGAAAGGTACATCGACATACTAGAGGGACACCTTTTGCCATTTATGCAGGTCATGTACCCCGATGGGTGCACATTTAAACATGACAATGACCCAAATCATACAACTCATACCCCCAAAGCATGGCTGCAAGAGAAGAATGTGATAGTGCTGAAGTGGCCCAGCAACAGTCCCGATCTAAACCCAATTGAAAACGTTTGGGCACTACTCAAGAATTATTTAAAAAAGAGTGGACTCAGAGACGTTGAACAATTGAAGAAGGTAGCTGAAAAATACTGGGACAGTCTGACTCACAATTACCTACAAATATTTGTGGGAAGTATGCCTCGCCACATCCAGGCTTGCCTTTCTGGAGAAGGCAACATTATACTGTACTGAAACCACTATTAATAGATACGGGAGATACCAATCTTCCTCTGGACATACAGTTTTTATTATTATTTGCTTCTATGAGTGTGCTGTGTTGCGAAAATATGACTGCCATTTTTTTTTGCAAAGTACTGTATATATATATATATATATATATATATATATATATATATATATATATGTATATATATATATATATATATATATATATCTATATATATATATATATATATATATATATATATATATATATATATATATATATATATTTCTGTATCTGCGCCATGGCAGAAATTAGAAAATCAATCCAAAAAAGTATTATTCATTATCAATGAACACAATAATAACAACAGACAACCCGAACCGATTTTGGTTTTAAAAAAATCCAAAATGGCAACCAAAGGGGTACACAGATAAACCAAAACAAAAACAACTAGGAAAAAAATCCACAATGGGTACCATAATGTCTACACCAAATTCTAATTTGTGACCCCAGCACAGTCCCCAGCCTCAAATAGAGACGACTGCAACTAGGCTACACAACCACACACCCCACAGCAAAAGAACGCACCACCCCAAAAAACTCCAACAATAATGGAGAGAGGTAAACACCCTCTTCTAGCACAACCAATAACTTCTAGGAAAATTAATTAATGTCCACCACACGTCTTTGAGATAAAATACATGTCTGTCAGTGAGGTAATATCCTGGACGTAAACCAATGATCGGGTGAATTATATGCCTTTCCGTCGAGGTGAAAATTTCAAATAAATCCAAGGTTAACAAGGACAGCGGGAGTTATATTTCCAGTGTGACCCAATAATAATTAACCCAGTTATCTCGTGGGTTGAATGAGTCCAAACTCAGATTTGTGCAGCTGGATATTCAACTCTGCCTTCTTGGTAAATGGTTTTTAGGATTTAACCAAAAACGATCTCAACTCGAGAACTCGGTCAAGGAGATGATAGTAATGATACCAAACCTTGGACTTATAGCTGGTTTCAGATCTGTCCCCGGTAGCGTGTGGAAGTTTGCCTTCTCGAGATGCCAAGAAATCCACTATACTAACAGTAGCTGGTCGAATCCGCCAAATACTTATGTCACGTCCATTCTACTAGAGTTTCGGGAGCATTAACTGCCAGACAACTAAAGAGTTCAGATTACACTGACATACAACATTTTTCTTTCTTATATAAGAATAAGTGTTCTTAGGTCAGTTTCTTGCGCTGATTTCAAAATTGAAATCCGTTTATCTCTATCACATCGGGTTCTTAAGATATTTGTGAATAAATATATTTTTGGGAAACCGTTATTTGCTCCGTTTCATTTTTACTATATAACTTATTAAAAATTAATAAAATGCAAAATAATTCTACTTTTTATACTGCTAAAAGATGCATGACATATGTTACGCTATTTTTCAAATAGTTACTGTATTTTGAAATAATTCTGAGCGAAATATGGCTTCTAGAAGTTGTAGAAATTCGGCTGATCTGTTCCGTTACGTGTGCGGATATTTTACCGATCGTGTTCACCAGAAAAACTTTACACCATTACTAAAGAAAGCATATGAACTTTATTTCGATTCGAAAGTTGATGATGCAAATAAATCTTGGAAGCCAAATGCAGTTTGTTCGACTTGTGCAAATACATTGGCAGGTTGGTCACGAAAATCACCGAAGCATAAGTCGATGCCTTTTGGAATGCCAGTAATATGGCGTGAACCGACACATCACGCTTCCGATTGTTACTTCTGCTTGACAAATATCTATGGTTTCACTTTTAAAACTAGAACGTCTGTGGTTTATCCAAATATTGAATCGGTTTCGAAACCAGTGCCTCATGATCCAATCACGTGTCCGATCCCAGTTCCACCAGAACAATATCCGTTGGACGTGAATGAACCATCAGAAAGTGATAGTTTACCTGCTTTAGAAACTAATTCTAACTCGGATTATATACCGGTGAATGATGGTGTTCACTTAATTAACCACTCAGAACTTTCTGATCTAATACGTGATCTCGCTCTTACCAAAGGACAAGCGGAATTACTCGGTTCGCGACTCAAAGAATGAAATCTTTTAGCGCCCAATACTCCGATATCTAAATTTCGTCATAGACACAGAGAACTTGTTCAATACTTTGAGATGGATGATGACATTTGCTATTGCAAAGATGTAAACGGTCTAATGGTGCACCTCGGTCATGAGCACATAGTCAACGAATGGCGACTTTTCATCGACTCTTCCAAGACTAGTCTAAAACCGTGTTATTGCATAACGGAAATTTATTTTCATCAATTCCAGTCGTCTACTCTGTTCATATGAAAGAAACTTATGACAATATGGCTATACTTTTGGCAAAAATAAAGTACAATGACTACCAATGGCGGATTTGTGGAGACCTAAAGGTCATTGCAATTCTCACGGGCATGCAGACTGAGTATACTAAATTTTGTTGCTTCCTATGTGAATGGGACAGCCGCAACAGACAGGAACATTATGCAAGAAAGGTGTGGCCTATCAGGGATCGTATGCATCTCGGGCATAAAAATGTAATACACGAGCCATTAGTTAACAAAGACAGCATCATTTTACCACCGTTACATATAAAGTTGGGGCTCATGTAGAATTTCGTAAAAGCGTTACATAAAACGAGCAAAGCTTTCACTTTTCTTCGAGAAAAGTTTCCGCAAGTTAGCGATGCAAAGATAAAGGAAGGTATCTTTGTAGGACCTCAGATTAGGAAAGTTATTGCAGACAAACAATTCGAGAACTTGTTACATGGTAGTGAACTTCGCGCATGGATGGCATTCAAATCGATCGTCGATAACTTTCTGGGAAATCACAAATTTATCGACTGTGCATGTTGTTAAGCAGTGCATAGATGCATACAGA
Source organism: Oreohelix idahoensis (assembly GCA_024509875.1). NCBI lineage: Eukaryota > Metazoa > Mollusca > Gastropoda > Stylommatophora > Oreohelicidae > Oreohelix > Oreohelix idahoensis. Next base: position 674,185 of record JAMPIV010005235.1, on the reverse strand, counting down.
ATTATGGGCTGTAACACGTCCCTCAAAATCCATTTGCTCGATTCGCATCTTGACTTTTTTCCTGACAACCTTGGCGAAGTCAGCGATGAACATGGAGAACGATTCCATCAAGATATCGCCGTAATGTAGTCACGTTATCAAGGACGGTGGAGTGTGACCATGCTTGCCGATTATTGTTGGATGCTTCATCGCGACGTACGACATGCCATTCACCGACGAAAGTCGACTGCAAAGAAATTCAAGCCTACATAACTGTTATACTTCTTGTACGAATGATGTTGTAATACTCTATGCGTTGTTAAAAAACTTCAATTGCGTATTTCTAGAGATCCCGACCTGATAGAGAAAAACGGTTTGCAGATTTAAAAACAGCGCATTAAAATTGACCAGAAAAACATAGAAATGTTAGAGAAAGAAAAAAAAATTTTTTTTTGTTAGCCAGTGTTATATAGTAACTCTCAGGCCACAGGTGTTCGGCCAAAACTTATAACGAAAGAGTAATGGGGAAATGCGGCAGTGGACCAGTAAATGAGAATGGGGACAAATTAATAAGCTTCTGCAGTATTAACAACCTGGTCATTGGAGGAACACTTTTTCCACACAAGAAGTGCACAAATTAACGTGGGAATCACCAAACGGACGGGAAAGAAACCAGATAGATCACATAATGATCAATGGCAGATGGAGACATGCATTACAAGACGTGAAAGTAAGAAGAGGCGCAGATGTGGGAAGTGATCATCACCTAGTAGTAGCAAAACTGAAGGTGAAACTCAGAGCTGCTGGACCAGTTGCAGTCAAACAGAAAAGATATAACATCACGAAACTAAAAGAACCCCTTACCAGAAAAGCTTTCGTGGTTGACGTAAAGAGACGATATGAGATTGCCAAAAGCCAGAAAAGAACAGCGACCGATGATTCAACACCATCTCAACAATATACAAGGAAAGCAACGAGTCATGCTTGGGATTCCAGGAAAGAACGAGACATGATTGGATAGCACCAGAAACGTTAAACACCTGAACTAGCAGCAGAAACTATTAGAACCACTAGTTGCAAAATCTGGGAAACTAGGCAGGATAATAATCCAGAGAATTTCAAAAGCAGTTGACCATAAACTGAGGAAAGAACAAGCGGGTTTTAGAAAGAACAGAAGATATGCAGATCATATATTCACCCTCAGGAACATCGTAGAGCAATACTCAGAATGGCAGAGACAGCTATACATTAACTTTGTTGATTTTGAAAAGGCTTTTGACAGCATACACACGGACAGCCTATGGAAAATGCTTATGGAATTCCCAGCTGCATTGTTTCCATTATAAAAAGCCTCTATTCTAACATTACATGCAGTTTTGGATTGAGCAATCTAACTTTCGAAGTGAAAACAGGAGTACGACAGGGATGCCCCTTATCAACAACATTATTTTTGACAGCCATAGATTGGGTGATGCGCCAGACAACAGAGGGCAGTCCAAGATGAATTAGATGGACAACTTTTTCTACACTGGAAGACCTGGAATATGCAGATGACATTGCACTACTCGCACATTCACATCAACACATCCAAGAAAAAACCGATGGACTGAATAAGTATAGCCAGCAGGTTGGTCTGAACATCAATCTGAAGAAGACAGAGGTCATGACACTCAATGTGGGCAATCCTGAGCCAATAGCAATAAGGAACCGGAAGTTAGAACAGACACATTTACTTACCTAGGATGCATAGTAACACCAGACGGCTGAACAAACAAGGACATTAACAACAGAATGAATAAGGCGAGAACAGCCTTTGCTAGTCTCAACAACATTTGGAAGTCTTCCCAGTACAGCACAAACACCAAATTAAGACTGTGTGAGAGCTGTGTACTTTCTGTGCTTCTCTATGGTGCGGAAGGTTGGAGAGTAACAGAGAAGGAAATGTCGAAACTGTCCTCCTTCCACACAATCTGCCTAAGGAAAATTCTCCGAATCATTTGGCCGAATACCATCAGCAACTAAGAACTGCTTATTCGGAGTAACCAGGAGGACCTGCACACGATCATAGCTGGCAGACGCTGGAGTTGGGTTTTCCACATCCTCAGAAGGGACCCTGATACCATTACAAGAAAAGCTATGCTATGGACCCCCGAAGGAAAGCGAAAGGGAGGCCGACCAAAAACAACCTGGCGGAGAACTGTGGAAGTCGAGATGCAAAGAATGAACCAGAGTTGGTTCCCTGTACGAAGGATGGCCACCGACTGAACAAAGTGGAATCAATTTGTTGCTGCCCTTCAAGATGCTACCAGGCGTGATGTCCACTGACTGCTTTGACGGTCGGTGGCTATGGATCAAAGAAGAGGAAGACACGTCTTTGAGATAAAATCCCTGCCTGTCAGTGAGGTAATTTCCTGGACTTGAACCAATGATCGGGTGAATTATATGCCTTTCCGTCGAGGTGAGAATTTCAGATAAATCCAAGGTTAACAAGGACAGCGGGAGTTATATTTCCAGTGTAACCCAATAATAATTAACCCGGTTATCCCGTGGGTTGAATGAGTCCAAACTCAGGTTTGTGAAAGCGGTGCGCCTTAATATACCCGAGAAGCGCGGCCAGTTCAGTTGTGACTGGGCGTATACTGAACAGGGCCCACCGGTCTACAACCAGAGGCGTGATGGGCGCGCTATTCTGAAGTTTGGTGAGCTTGAATGTTGGTGGTTTCAGAGGTTTAGCAGTTACAGGAGCATAGGGTACCAGCAGCTGGGTATTCAACTCTGCCTTCTTGGTAAAAGGTTTTTGGGATTTAATCAAAACGATTTCAGCTCGAGAACTCGGTCAAGGAGCCGCCATTGCTGGCGTGATCGGGTCTACCCGTGAACCCACGAAAGTCGATGGCTTTCCATGGTGTCAAAAGCCACGGAAGGTTTGCCGCTCTACTCCCAGAAACCGAGTGCCATGTTTTAACTCGTGGTCAAAGATCTCTAAGAGAGATGCCACCTCCCGCGACAGAGAGTCCTGGACGCGTCAAAAATGTATCCTACCAACCATGAAAGAAAAAGGGTAGTGAACCTGTCTGATTTAAAATGGCAGGCCAGTTACTCCACTTTACAACTACAGGAGACCGAAAATAAATGGAATTGGCGTGCCAAAAATCAAAAGGAATTTAGGGGGTTGCCTACGTTCCACCCTAGTGCCCAAAATTTATAAACCATCGTCACAGGTAACCATCGCTGATCATAAATTGTAATCGGGAACTGCTACACAAGCGGGAATAACTAAACACCTGTTGTCCAGTTGGTCACTCCTGCGGAAAGAGAAACGACCAGAAAGAAGTCTGTGGTTGGCTCAATAAGATTTTAACAGAAGATGAAAACCATTCATGAAGAGTGTTTACTAGTTTAATATGGGCTTTGGCATTGGCAAGGTGTGCCGGAGTGTGCTTTCGGCTTGCAGTGGACGAAATTAGATACCCGCTGGTGTTTCATAAACGACCGATTTTTCTTTGGTGCATATTTTACTCTCTCAGTATTTACGGGGGCTAATGGTAACGTGATATTTGCGGTACGTTAATAAACAAGAAGAAAGGTTCAAGAGAGCCAAGTGTTTAATCAACAGTACTGGGCAGTTGAAATCAGTCTTTGAACCTCTGAGCCGGCTTTCCTACCTTACAGTCAGACTTTTATAAATCGACGTTTCCCAGAACAGACTTTCTCGGCTCTTCTTGTGAACAGTGATTTCAAATAAGCATGTAGTGGTTATCAAACTATTTCAACCTGTCCATTAGATAAGTTTTTTTTTTTTTTTTTTCACAGGGCTAGCATCAGTTTTACTAACAGTAATTCTTAATTAAGCACATACACTTTGATACAGATTTGCCATATATTGAATGTTCAATGGCTGTTGCTGGTTGTGTTTAATTTCCTAATTGTTTTTTTTTTCTTAAGTATTAATGGCTGTGGTTAAGAAAATATATAAAAAAAGGAAGAGTAAACTGGTAAGAACGTTTGTGTAAAAGTTTCTATAAAGCCACTTTTAAATCAGTTTTTGTTGTATACTTGACGCATATTTTCTATCTGTAAAACTGTAAAATCAATTCCTTGTTCTAGAATCCAGAACAAATATGACACAAGTAGAACAAACCAAAAGGAAGTGCAGACAATACAGCGTGGAATAACTGAAATATGGATTTTTTTCCAGCACTAAATAACCAACAGCTGCCAATGTGTATTTTGTGTGAGAGGGCCTTTTCAAATGAGGTGATGAAACCTTCTAGACTCCTTGAACATTTGAAAAAAAAATGCATTCTCATAAAGCAGGCAAAAGCTTGGCATATTTTCAGTCACTTCGTGAAAACTTTCAGAAACGTAAAGCTGTTCGCAATATGTTTACCAGCACTTCACAACAAAACCATGATGGTTTGCTAGCTTCATACAACATTTCATTGCTGATAGCTAAATCTGGAAAGCCTTACGATCGGAGAAAATATGATTCTGTCGGCTATAGGGGTGGTTGTGAGTACAGTTATGCATAAGTCACCTGAACAAAGAATTAAGGCGATTTAGCTCAGCAATACCTCTGTTCAAAGAAGAATAGACGAAATAGCAGATAATGTTGAAGACACATTGTGAAACGTACTTAGAACAATAGAATTTGGATTGCAGTTGAATGATTCAACTTTGCCGGGCAACGAATCTTTGCTTCTTGTGTATGTTCGCTTAAAGATGACGGCTTGGTTCAAGAGTTGTTATTTGCAAGGCAACTAGTAACAGATACGAATGGGGAGTCAATATTTCGAGTAGTTGAGCAATTTTTCAAAGAGAAGGACATTCCGCTTACTAGCGTTCTTGCTTGTGCAACAGATGGGGTACCATCGATGATAAGCTGTTACCGCGGGTTTATTGCTTTCTTAAAAGTGTATATTTACAATATACTGTGTAATTCACAGACAACATCTTGTCGCAAAAAAAAAAAACTAATTGATCGGCTTCACAAATCGTTAATAAGAATGATGAATAATTTTTCGCTTGCTGATGCACACAGACGTCAGATGGCTCTCAAAATGAAATTGTCTGAGACGCTTTTATGCTCTTTTTGAAACAGTGGTAGAATTCTTTAAAGACTCGCTTACTTCGCTCAATACAGAACTAACTAATATCAGGCGTGACATTGCATATTTGTCAGATTTATTCACACAGTTTAACGAAATATATCTGCAACTGCAAGAAAATTCGATTAATCTTAGAAAAGTCAAATCTATTGTATCCTCGTTTCTGGCCAAATTAACGCTTTTCAAACGCAATATTGGCTGTCGCGAGCTAATTCAATTTCCCAGCCTCTTAGAGTTGGAGGAGAAAGACAAAATACCAGATGATGATCTTCAAGTATATTGTGCACACTTAGATATGCTGCATATAGACATGTTTCAGAGGTTTCAGGATCTTCTTTTGATCCCTATTCCAGAATTGATAATAAATTCATTCCTGGACACGTGAGATGAGGAACTAGGAAGGATGGAAGAGTAAATGATTTCGCTGCAAAATGACTTTGAACTTAAGCCAGTGTTCAAAATATCATATCAAGACTTTTGGTTGCAGAAAGAAGTCTCTGAACGCTACCCTGCAGTGTGGGGAAAGGTTAAGATGTTCTATATTGCCTTCCCAACATCGTATTTAGTACAGCGGGCTTCAGCGCGGTTGTCCAACTTTTTTCGAAGCAAAGAAACAGACTGCAAATTACTGAACGTGTGGAAACGAGACTCCTTCTGAGTAACTTTCAGCGTGATGTTCAGAAGCTGACATCACTGCTCCAGGCACATCCATCTCACTGAAGTTAAAAGAACAATGAAGTAAGTTTGTTACTAAAATGCTCTCGTATAATTGCTGTTTGTTATACTGGAATAAGTAATTAAGTTTTTCTTTTTAAATAAATTAATTAATAAGCGTATTTGAAGCGTTATCTTAGACTGTAATTTTGGCGTCACATACCCACAAGTAACTTTGTATCCGCGCATCTTTTAAGCTCCTTTTCGTCTAGGTTAATATCGAAGTTTGTGCCAGTAATAGCACATGTGAACGTTAATCATAAAGGCTCTTCAACCAGCCAACATCAATCATTGTGAAGACGCATGTCCAACATTCTATTATATTTACTCCACAGTTTTCACAAAACAACAGCACGGCATTCTATGTAATTTATTTTCCAAGATACGCATTCGGGCAATCCAACAATAGTATCACATAATCCACTTTCCTCCATATACATACAATTTGAACACATCGAGTTCTCATAGAACATTTCCCATTGAACATATTCAAAAGAACTACCAGCTTGGTAGTATACACATGTGACCCCAACAGGGTAAACATCAACTATATTCCGTTTCTTTCCCAAACATTCCACGTCATGTGCGAAGCACGCATAGTGACAATTCATAATCGTGCCACGCTTACCAGCACCATACTCATGGTCATTCTATCTGACATGTGGCGTGCAATAGCCAACGCCACATTACTCCTCCGCTATCGACTGAAAACTAAGTATTCAGACAGTTAATCACCCTATGAAGCGGAACCAAAATTGCTAATATCACCACTAATCCAATCAAGACATGCTAAGTTGTGGATACACACAAGAAAAATGATATAGACCTTGCATCCATGTTAATCAGAATGAAAGTTGTAATATATGTACATAGATATGACAAATGAATGATTGAAAAAAATTTATGCATAAAAAAATCAAACTCATTATGTAATGAGAACTGTTTCTTAAACGTGGTGCATCACGGAATGTGATTATCACTGGCGAGAAACTAGGTCTATACTCTAAAAGTGACTTAATGTTTCTCAATTCTAAACAAAAACACTATACATATACCATATTGTTCCACAATAATCATGTAAAGTCTATAATTGTTGAAAGAAACGATCGTCACGTAACCATAGGTAGGGTATCAGCAAGGACATTGTTCTTTCCTTCTATCGGGATAACGTCGAAATCGAAATCTTGCCGAATAATAAATCTTGCCGAAAGACAACACCTTGTAAGCCGTGCATTGCACGACTGATAAGTCTGCAAATAAGTCAATGATTTTTTGATCGGTGTGTAAAGTAAAGTGAGTACTATGGCCAACAACTCTATCTCAAATATTGGTTACCTGGACTCAGCATCAGATAATTTTCTGCTCAAGTAGAAAATAGGATGATACTTGCCATCAACGTTCTGTACCAGACATCCACCTCTGCCATTTAGTGATGCATCTGTTCAACGAGAAAAGGTCGTCGTAAGTCTGGTAGTATGACTTTTGAAAAGTGTGATTTTATGTTATGTAATGCACGGTCACATTCTTCTGTCCATTTTATTTTATCAGGCATACCTTTCTTAGTAAGAGCAGAGAGAACAGAAGTCAAAGAAGAAAACCGTGGTATAAACTTGCGAAAAAAGTTTGAGACTTAACAAACTACGAACTTGCTTTTTTTCGTAGTTGGAAAGCAAGATCCAGTACCTTTTTGACCGTTGAATATTTAGGTTGAAGCAAATGACCTAAACTATGCAACAGAAAAGACATTTCAAGGAAACCAATTTGGATTTTTAGAGGTTGAGATAATGTACCCTGAGTCCATACCAATATGTAAGATGTAAAGAAAAGAATGACTACGAAAGTATCAGCTCAACGCAGACGAAGTAATAAAAATTACTTACCAGAATATGCAGCTGAATATACGAAGTCAACATCCGGAAGGATGTAACTAGACGCGCAGCTATGTTATCTGTGGTGCTGAATCGTGCACCAATCTAACATCTAGACAATAATACAGACAAGAAGACCCATTCGTAAGTCTGATATGTTCGTGCCCATCGAGATCATTACAACAGTAAACAAATGCGCATAGAATTACGCACAGGAAAAGAATGCGTACAAAGAACATCAACCGTGTGCAGAAAATATGCACGTTCGCACCAGGTTGTGCGGTGTAATAAATTTCGCACATGCACGGTGCGGGTTTGTGTGGCCTATCACCACGAAAAGAACCTCGACGAGAGCGATATGGGACACACAAATTGTGCCCGACTATAATGGACTGAGGCGAATTGCCCCCAGTCACTTCACTACGTGTCGTGTTGGACTGACGTGCATGAGTATCTTCAATATCATGAATCTTACAAGACCATGCAGTCTTTGGGCATGTCGTACCCAATGTAACAATAGGTTCAGCATGACCTACCACATTAACAGAAGAATTAACATTATTATTGACAGTCAAGTATCATATCTCTCTGAACTTTTACGACACACGTTACAGTGATCAGGTTGTTCAAATAACTTTTTTCTTACTAAAAATAGAACGATCCGACATATCAATAATACTGTCCATGGCATGTCGCCTCCATGAAAAAAGGAACCCGTTACACGCCCATTGAGGCATATTGGGAATACGCTGTTAGGCCCATATTATCTTGACAGTCGGCACACTAGGGATGATGTGGTCGGCATCACGCCGGCCGCCTTAACCTCCTCAGAGTTGCTCTGGTACCCATTTGGGGCTGAGTCGACCCAGGAGCCGTTTGTGGCCTAAAACATTCCCGCCTCATCTGGGGATCGAACCATAGACCACTGCGCTAGGAAGCCAGTGCACTAACCACTATGCTACCGCGGCTCTATGCATCAGCATAAAAACCATGCTTCCGATAGAGGGAAGCTATACCTCCCTCGAAAAGAGACTTTCGTTTTGTTATTATTTCTATATACGTTGACTTACCTTTTGGGGTTGCTAGCATGTCGCGAAGCACCCCTGTCCCTGTCAGTGGTAGACAATCCATTGTTCTGTAGTACTATCTCTGACAGTCTGTCCACTCTCCGTTGTACTCTGTAAATCGTAGAATCATTCTTTGGAATGTCATTAACCTGAATAATGGTGTTGGCAGTGCCATTCGCAAACAAGTGGTCGAAAGAAATGACTTAACTATGGTGTGTAGTAAACAAATCTTTGTTACTATAGGAACAAGAATTAAAAGTAAGTGTGCTATTTAATGAGTTATATTGTTCTTGAGTTTCGGCTACATGTTGTGCATTTGATAAAGAAGAATGAGTCAGCTCCCATGTACGGATATCCTTCGAAGAGCAGTCCTTAATCCCCCTTATATTGCCAATAATCACTTCACAGCAGGGCTGATTCAAAGCACACACTCGAACTCTACCCGAAAAGGACGGGGTGTCCCTCACAACATCAGCCAAGGGATAAAATTCCACAGTGCTACCAAAAGTTATACACCTAACTGATGTCCCAGTGAAGCAAGAAGGATGAATTAAAGATTTCTCTACTCCCACTGTGGTACAACCCGTGTCTCTCAGAACAGACACATGCCTATCAAACAGAAGCCCTTTATGAAAGACGAGCGAATCGGCACCGTCATGTAAAGCTAAAACCGACAAAGCATGTCCACATCTCAATCCAGGTTGATATAGCATCATGCATTCTGGGCAATTGTCACTATTTTCAACATCCACATTTCACGCATTGGCGTGATTATTATTCTCATTATTGCAATTATTAACCTTACCATCATCATTTTGACAAGCATTAGCTTGTGATCGTACTCTACTATGGCTTCTGGAAAAATGACATCTTCTCCAATCCGATAGATGGTCAGAATGAGAGCACCCCTTTTTCCCTCTGAAAGAAGGATCACTACGTGACGGTGGCGAGAAATTATGAATTTTAGTGGACTTATTGTATACATATTGTTTATTTCTGTACCAAGCATCTTTGTTATGGTGGTTGAAGTTTCGCCTCTCTCCGACACGTGAAGGCGAACGATTATGTTGGAAATTGTATCTACCTCTATATGAATTCTGATTGTCTTCCCTATATCGCCTGTCCGTGCTACGAGTGCACGATCTATCATGAGTAACAGCACACGCAGGGAAAGTGTCCAAGACCTTCGCCCTGCTTAAAGATAAGTTTGGATGAGCGACCGAAAAATGTTGACCTAATTTTTCCATCTCCCCTACACGCGTTGGCTTCCTTTCTTGGAGGAATGAGACAATTTCCGAGTTTATAGAAGATAAAATTGTGTCTCTTAAGAATAGATCTCAAATACCCTCGAAAGATTTAATAATATTCGGCTGCTCGATCCATCTATTAAGACAGATCTTCACCGAAGACACAAAGTCTTCGAAATCTTTACCCTCAATGGGTATCATAGATTTAAATTTTTGACGATATCCTTCTACGTCCAAATAATATTTGCGAAGGAATACTGCTTTTATGGATTCATAGTCACCTCTTTTCTCATCTGCAATGCTTACGAAATTTGGTAAAGCCGCTCCTGTGAGTAACCCAACAATATGTTCAGTCCACAAATCTTTAGGTAATTTTAAAGCAGCGACACGTGATTCAAACCTCTGAATATAAAAACCTATATCGTCATGCAGTGGTGAAAAAGGTGGTAATTTTAAATTAATGATCTTAGACGATCTCGTAACCAAACTTCCCTTGTACCAGTTGATTGTAAACGTAATTTTTCTAACTCAAACGTTTTCTCTCTCTCAAATTTCGCCTGTTCTGCAGCAATTTCTGCCAAATGAATTCTCTCCATTCTTTCTTCCTTTTCTTTTTCATTTTTTGCTAGGCGAATTCTCTCCAATCTTTCTTTTTCTTCTTTTTCTTTTCTCTCCAATCTTTCTTTTTCTTCTTTTTCCTTTCTCTCCAATCTTTCTCTTTCTTCTTTTTCTTTTCTCTCCAATCTTTCTTTTTCTTCTTTTTCTTTCTCAATTTCTGCTAGATGAATTCTCTCTGCTCTTTCTGCTTCCTACCTCCTGTCCTCCCTCTTAGTATGTTTATCCATTTCATCAGAGACATACGTAATACGAGCATCACCCGTCAAACCAAGACCTTTCCATTCTGTATGATTCCTGACTTAACTTTTACCAAGTCAGCTATCATGGAACCAAAGAGTAATGTAATATAAAAATAAGTTTCAAATGTCTATCTTTTCCACTAATAAGATAAACAAATATACTTAGTCCTAAGGTAAATTAAAACCTTTTCACTCACCAGCTATGTATACAATACTTTGTCGTTTTGAGTGCTATAATTATCTCTTAGATCGTATATTTGTATACGATACTTACCAACTACTCTCCCTGCGTAGCTGTAATAATCTTATATATATCAGCAAATATCAATATAATATAATTACAAGGAAGTAATAAATACCGCCTACCTATTTAAAAGCATGCCTGTTGCACCTCTTTTTGTGCAACTAAATGTTTTCATTATTTTGAAACGCTGCGGTGTTCAACTAGAGTGTCACGGGAATAGATGTTGTGAACTGAGTTGAGGGTATGTGTTATGATTGTGAGTGTGATTTAGGGTAAGTCGGTGGGAAGAATGTAGGTCGTGAATGGGGGGAAACTGCTGGGTGATGTTTGGCAGTGAGTGAGTGAGAGAAAGGGAACACAACTTATAGGGCAATGGATTCAGCCGGAATGGCTGTGTGTGGGATGTGTAGTTTTTGATGATGATATTCTATGTCCGCTGTATGATTCTACTTCATGAGGAATTAGCAATGTGTGTGATTGCTAGATGAAATATTTATTGAAAGGAAGTATATTTTGGAGCTCTACTTGATTCATTCATGATTTCAATAATGTTGTGTTAGACGACTTCCGTGCGGACGCAAGACGGACAAACAGTTCGCTTCTTGAATTATATATTGACTGCCTAGGTCCTATGTGTAAACACTATTCAAGCGTGTTAACTTGATGAACATCTATTATATTGGAGTAATGTATCGACAATAAAGTTTGTATCGTATCTGTCACTGGAGCATTTATTTGATGATTTACTGTGGGCGTTACACCTACTAGACGCATGCTTGGTCAATGTTATGTACATACGATTGATAACGCCCCAGTTATTTGGGAGCCAAGCCGGGGGTCTTGAGGTAGACAATAACAACTACAGCTCAGTTTAGCGACACCCCCACAGCTCTATTGTATATGCCTAGCCAGTGAAAATGATCTACTACAATTAATTACAGCATTTAATCAGCATTTATGTCTGCACTAATTCCAAGGATCTAGCTGATGGAATTTGTTGTCTTGTCAACTTTGATGACCTCAATATCCATCCATTTCGAGTACTAATATAACTGCTACAGCTTTAGAGTGCAGCGCCGGCTAATTAACGACTTCAACAAAGTGGTGCAACAGATTGAAAGAAACATTCTTCGTGCGTGTACCAGGGTTGGTATACCAAATACCTCAATGGATCGTTGATGTCAAACATCTAGTCGTATTACAGAACATAGCGACATTGTGTTTCAAGAACTGTAGGAAGAACTGCATTAAAAGTGTATTCGGCACATTTCAAGTTCGACACGGCAAGCAGTAAAAATGGTCACAGTCTTCAAGCAATAGTACAGCTAGCTAGGAGTGCTACAACAAAGACAGTCAAAGAAAAGAGCCACCATCGTGTATTGCCACTGTGATGCGTCGGTCCAGGAGGAGGACATAAATAAGATAAGTGGTTTAACGTTTTGTTGCATAAGTCCTTCCTATATTTTACGTGGTAGAGCTCCTTCTTTATGTCTATATCGGTTATATGTTTCTATGTTTTTTTTGTTTTTTTTTTTTCTTTTATGGTGATTGATGAAAGCTGAAAGTTTCAATTATTTAGGCAGTAAAATGACTCAGGATGGTGACACAACAAGAGAAATTCATACTAGAATTGCTTTGGCAGCTAGCGCCTTCAATAGATTATCTAACATTTGGAAATTACAATCATTGAATATACATACCAAGCTTCGTCTATTTAATTCAAATGTTATCTCAGTGTTAACATACGGCTGTGAGAGTTGGAAAATAACAAAATCATTGATGAACAAGCTGAATACATTCGAGAACAAATGTCTTAGAAAACTCATGAACATCAATTGGAAAGAATTCAAGACTAATCGATAAATAAGAGAAGACTCTAGGCAGAAATATGTCTCCGACTATATAAGGAAAAGACGATGGTCATATATCGGTCATGTCCTACGAATGCAACACAACAGAATACCATTGCAGGCACTCACTTGGGTTCCTGAGGGTAAGAGGAAAAAAGGAAGACCAAAAGAAACACTTAGAAGAACAATAATAAGAGAAGGAAGAACGTTGGGATTAAACAGTGTGCAAGAGCTAAGAGGAGTGGCGTCACAACGTACAACCTGGAGAGCACTGGTTTCTGCCTTATGCGCCGTGTTTGGTGCTTAAAGAATTTATTATTATTATTATTATGGTGATTTTGGAATACCTCTCGGGACGGTCCCAAAATCAAAATGTCTGTAAGGCCAGCATATAATTCTTTCTAAGTGAGGCCCAGCGAAAAGTGCTGTGTATTATAGCGCTCACTTCGAATTTATTATATCCAATTTCTGTCTTAGTTGTGATGTCATGTTCTTCATTGTAGTTCGTGGATATTGACTGTTTTTAAATTTAGTTCTTCAGCATTATTGTTTGTAACCTGCTGCTCTCATCTTATTATCATTTAGTTAATACATATATTAATGTTGTTTGCGTCTTTGTCTTGTCACTCTATAGTGGTAGCGATTATTTTATTTTCATAGCATTTGATTTTCTTTCATTATCTACTTTTCTTTGCTCCCACTATTGTCACATATCGTCTTTGTTTGTACTGTTCTTACTCCAATCTTTATGATGATTTCATGATACCTGTAGTTGTATATATATGTAGTAGTGATCTATTTGTTTATTTCGAATCTTCAAGCTCTAAAGGAGAACGATGTCTGTTACATCATACTTATTGTAGATTATTTATAATTTGGGTTCAAGGAACCAGTAGTAATTGAGTTAAACATTAACGGTAAGACATGGCTACCTTAGAACATTCTATCAAAATAGGACAAACCCTAGGAAAGGAAGGACAAGTTTTGGAAGACTTTGCTTTCACGCATTTGCGTGTGGCTGAAGAAAAAGAAGAAAAAAAAAGATTAGACGATATTGCTGGAGACGAGAGACGAGGGAGAGAGAAACAATGGAGAGATTAGCCGAATTGGAACATGAACGGAAAATGGCAGCTATCGAACTTGAGAAATTAAAACTACAGCAACAAGATAACCTGAGGAATCTTGAAAATTCTGGGTCTGAGAAAAAGGACCGCACAGCTAATTTTAAGTTTCGCCTACCTAATTTTTCTCCAGGGGTAGATGACATTTTATGCTTCTTACACCGTTTTGAGTTATTATGCATGGAATTTAATATTCCAAGAGCATCATGGACAATTCGTTTAGAATCCTACTTGACATGGGACTCGTTAACAGCAGTGTACACTTTGGACGAGGAGAATAGAAGGAATTATGATGCAGTAAGAACACTCCTATTAAGAAAATATCATTTGGATGAGGAAGGCTACCGCCAACGTCTGAAGAATTTGATACCAGAGACTAAGAAGGATTTCGGAGAATTCATCTCATCGATTAAGATGTGTTTAAATCGTTGGGTGGAATTGGCAAAAATTGATCGCTTTTTCGAGGGATTAATGGATCTAGTGCTGAGGGATAAGGTCTTATTATCTATAAGTCCAGAAATACACGCCTACTTACAGGAACGGAAACAGGATTCTCTTACAATGATGGAATCATTAGGACGCCAATTTATGACGGCACAGCCGGGTAAGACAGTCGGTAACACTAGTGTTAAGGAGGCTCTACCTGTGTGCTCCGCTCGTCTCATGAAAACGAATAATATTAGGTCTCGAACTCGAAGCGTGGATAGGAACTTCGATCGAAATACTAGATCATTTCGAGGTCACTATAACTTTATGCGCCGCCAATCTCCACATCGGGGTGATTTCCGCCATTATTATTATAGTGAATGACCTCGACATAATGACAATCGAACCAATACCTCTTGGCGTCGATACCAAAATGGAGGCAATAGAAATTATTATAGAAACCAAACACTAATGAACCTAATTCTCTACATTGTCCTGGATGTACTTGTCCCAAACATGTTAACAATCCACAAAATGGAAGAAATAGGGGTAGAAACGTCCATGGTAATGACTACTTCAGACGTTCACGGAGTGTAGAACGCACATATGCAAATGCCTGTCAAGATAATAATCCTGACGTGGAAAACAAAGAGGACAATAATACCAACCATGCTAATGCGTGCAGTGTAGCCTTGCATAATCAGGTATGTTGCACGGAATGTAAGACTCTTTTTAAATCAGATGTAACTTCAAGATTGTTATGCGGGCATCCTTTACCTGCACTGGCAGTACATGATGGCACAGGCTCTTTGACCTTTAACAAAGGTTTTCTCAATAATAGACTTGTTTCAGTCTTGATGGATACCGGATGTACCACTGTAGGTGTTAGAAAGTCATTAATTGATCCATCTTGTTTCACAGGTACTAAAGTTAAGTGTATAACCTTCGGGGGATACAGTGGAGTAGTATCCCATGGTGGATGTTTTTGTTGATACACCGTTTTTTACAGGAAAGGTTAGAGTTTGTATGCTCGATCATCCAATTTCGGATGTGGTTTTGGGAAACATTACTGGCATAAAGTACTGCTCAAAACAGGGCATCTCGAACTGGGAATGTCATCATATGATATCTACAAATGCTGTCATTACTAGAGCACAACAAAGGGCTCAGACACAGAGCGAAAGTGTGATGAACAATAATGGAATGCAGCTTACCATGATAAGTAAAGAATCACTTAGTGCTATACAAAAAACAGATACCACATTGACAAAACTTTTTCATTTGGCAACGTCAGGAAATATTAAATGTTCAAAAACATCGAGATATTGGTTCCATATTCAAAAATATATCTTGATCCGGAACTTTGACGATGTCACGACAGTAAAGAAACAAATAATTGTGCCCACACCTTATCGACCTTTAGTCTTGAGACATGCCCACGATGCAGATTGCGCAAGTCACATGGGTATAGCGAGAACAAAGTATAGGAATTTTAGCTCATTTTTATTGGCCGTGCATTAATAAGGACATTAAAATATTTTGTCGCTCGTGTGTTACATGTCAACGAGTTGCGCGTAAGGGTGCTAATCATATGGCACCTATTCACGCCACAGATGTTTCTGTGCGCACCTTTTCTAAAATGGCTGTCGATATTATTGGTCCTCTGTCAGTCGCATCGGCCAGAGGCCACAAATATGTCCTAACATGCATTGACATGTGCACACGGTGGGCAGAAGCTATTCCTTTGAAGAATATTGCAACTAAGGGTGTAGCTGATGCACTTTTTCTCATTTTTTGTCGCTTGGGATTTCCAGAGGAGATATTGTCCGATAGGGGTACACAATTTATATCTGAGGAAATGTCTAAGGTGATGAGCTTAGTTTCGATTGAAAGATCTCTGAGTTCGATCTACCATCCGATGTCGAACGGCATGGTAGAGCGTCTAAATTCTACATTAAAGCAACTGCTAGGAAAAGTATCTGAGAAGCATCATCAGGATTGGGATAGATTACTGCCCGCAGTACTGTTTGCTTATCGGGAGGTGCCGAATGAGCAAACAGGATTTTCACCATTTGAATTGATTTATGGGGCAAAACCTCGAGGACCCATGTCCATTTTCAAACAATTACTGCTGGCGTTGGAGAAAGATCCTGAGGTGAAATCTTCATATCAGTACGTAGTGAATCTAAGAGAAAGACTAATCGACGCATGTCAGTTGGCGACCTAATCATCGGAGTGGGCAAAAGAAAAAGCATGTTCATTTTACAACCAACATAGGAAGTTACGAACATTAGCACCTGGAGATGAAGTCTATGTGCTATTACCACAAAGGGAAAATCGTTTACTAATCTGGTGGAGTGGCCCGTACAGGGTCATCTCTAAAAGAACAGATGTGGATTAAGTCAACGAGGTAAAGGGAAAAATAAAACATTCCATATAAATATGCTTCAAAAGTTTCATTCGAGACCTGATAATTTACAGTTAGTCTTTGATTCTGTCGAGGAACCTACAGGTCGTCTTGCTTCTATCGCTGTTATTAACGAAGAACAAACTTCTTTCCATGATGTTCCTTTAAATTTACCACTCATTCCTCTTCAGCCTACAGAATCTTGGAAAGATGTTTCCATATGCACTGAACTTTCTTGTAATCGTCAAGATGAAGTCCGAAGTCTCTTACAGTCTTTTCCAGATGTACTTACTGACATTCCTGTATGAACAAATATCATTTCTCATTCCATTAAACTTAGGGATGATCACCCTATCAGACTACGACCATATCCAATTCCATTGCTCTTTCGTGATCAAGTGGAAAGAGAATTTGACGACATGCTCCATCTTAACATCATATCTCCTTCTAATTCACCCTATGCTTTTCCAATAGTCGTCATTAGGCAGAAGGATAAATCAGTTCGAATTTGCGTAGACTTTCGGCGACTTAACAGTATTACAATTACTGATGCTAAACACAGGCCGGTGCTGGAAGACTTACTGTCCCAACTCTCTGATGCTACGTATTTTAGTAAATTGGATTTGTCAAAAGGGTATTGGCAAATTCCGCTCACAGAAGAGTCCAAACCTTTCACAGCTTTTTCTACATCTAGAGGGTTGTTTCAGTGGAACTACATGTGCTTTGGTCTGGTGAATGCGCCAGCTACTTTTGTGCGTATGATGAGGATGATTTTGTCCAATAGGTCTGATGTCATCACGTACATTGATGACATATGTCTCTTTCGCAATTCTTGGGAGGAACATATTGCTGGTCTCAGGTCATTGCTCCAAATTCTACGGTTACATAATCTCACAGCAAAACCCTCCAAAAGTCAGATAGGATTTCAAGAAATTACCTTTTAGGACACAGAGTCGGTCACGGCTGTCTGAAACCTGAGGATACTACTGTGTCACGTTTCCTTAATCTCTCTATACCAACAACAAAGAAGCAAGATCGCAGTCGTCTTGGGTTGTTGAACTTCTATCATAAAAGGTAAAGGTAAAGGAACCCGTTACACGCCCATTGAGGCATATTGGGAATATGCTGTTAGGCCCATATTATCTTGACCGTCGGCACACTAGGGATGATGTGGTCGGCATCACGCTGGCCGCCTTAACCTTCCCAGAGTTGCTCTGGTACCCATTTGGGGCTGGGTCGATCCAGGAGCCATTTGTGGCCTAAAAAAATCCCACCTCATCTGGGGATCGAACCATAGACCACTGCGCTAGGAAGCCAGTGCACTAACCACTATGCTACCGCGGCTTTCTATCATAAGTTTGTACCAAATTTTTCATCCATCACTTCAGTTCGGTCCTTGTTAACTAGAAGGGGCTTTCCTAGTAAAACATATGGAATGCAGATTGCCACAAAGCATTGCACCACATTAAAATTTGTTTTTCTAACTCACCTATTTTAAGATTACCTAACATGCGTTTACTGTTCATTCTCAGGACTGACGCATCTTTGGAAGGAATTGGCGAGTGCTTGATGCAAGACTTTCACGGAGCTATTCATCCTGTTTTATATGTCAGCCGAAAACTGAGTACGACAGAATCCAGGTACCCCGCCATTGAACGTGAACTGCTGGCATTGGTATGGTGCATGACCAAGCTTCAGCGGTACTTACTGGGTGCACAGTTTGTCCTGCAAACTGACCACAAGTCATTGACATATTTGCAAACTGCCAAGTTTCCAAATCAGCGTGTAGCCAGATATGCTCTCCTTCTACAATCTTATGATTATAAGATTCTTCCTATAAAAGGTAGCAGGAATGTTTTGGCCGACACATTATCCAGATGTGTTATACATGATTAGGACAGTAACGTGACATGAACATGATACACAGAGTGATAGTTACACTGAGTGGGTATTTATGAACCTAACTATTTCGGAACTATGCTAATGGTGAAACTCTTGATTTCTGCAAGAACGATTAGTATCATTCATGGATTTTCTCGATTTACTTACAAGAGAACATTTTGGTAAAGTATGGGACTGTATTGGTAATTATTTATTTTTTTGAATAGATTGCATTAGATCCACTACTACACTTAGGTTATTATTGACATAATGTGTTTATTATTATTATTATATTTGACTTCAGTCATTAACGGAACTATATATAAGGTGACTTAGACAGTCACGAGAGGGTTCGAAGATAAATTATTGGCCATCCTTCTTGGAAAACCGGTAGTTTTCTCTTAAGGGGGGGGGGGGTAATAATGTTACACCTCTTTTTGTGCACCTTAGTGTTTTCATTATTTTGAAATGCTGCGGTGTTCAACTAGAGTGTCACGGGAATCGATGTTGTGAACTGAGTTGAGGGTATGTGTTATGATTGTGAGTGTGATTTAGGGTAAGTCGGTGGGAAGAATGTAGGTCGTGAATGGGGGGAAACTGTTGGGTGATGTTTGGCAGTGAGTGAGTGAGAGAAAGGGGACACAACTTACAGGGCAGTGGATTCAGCCGGAATGGCTTAATGTGAGATGTGTAGTTTTTGATGATGATATTCTATGTCCGCTGTATGATTCTACTTCATGAGGAATTAGCAATGTGTGTGATTGTTAGATGAAATATTTATTGAAAGGAAGTATATTTTGGAGCTCTACTTGATTCATTCATGATTTCAATAATGTTGTGTTAAACAACTTCAGTGCGGACGCAAGTCAGACAAACAGTTCGCTTCTTGAATTATATATTGACTGCCTAGGTCCTATGTGTAAACACTATTCAAGCGTGTTAACTTGATGAACATCTATTATACTGGAGTAGTGTATCGACAATAAAGTTTCTATTGTGTCTGTCACTGGAGCATTTATTTGATGATTTACTGTTGGCGTTACACCTACTAGACGCATGCTTGGTCAATTTTATGAACATGCCATTGATAACGCATATTAGACAGATGACAAAAGACATAGATGGAAACAAATAAGGAAAGAAAACAAAAGTGTAGAGTCATAAAATTCTGCAATATAATAAAACAACTGTTTCTGCCAATGAACGGCACAGGACGAAATACAATCACATAGAACTACTGTCATCATGTGACGTATTCTTTCCAGAACGTTGTCTCCATTACAGCTGCTCTGAACGCATCACGATTCTGGGCAAGTCGACCTGCATCAGCCAAAGACAAGTTCAGACTCTCTGTGATGAACTACTGTACATAATAAAAAAAGACAGTCAGAGAAGACCCATGCATAACAAACATAACCATACTGAACTAAATAAGAAATACATAACAATGTAATATTTTACAGCACAGCTAAACAAATAAGAAAATACTACTCTCGGTCAGAGTTGAAATATTCGACAGCACTAAATGCTGAATACCCAAAAGAGACTACTATAATCAAACCTAAAGAACGACGACAACTGAATTCATCCAAGAATATAATTTAGAGCACGAGGAAACAGAAAACTCATAAGATACATAAAAGAAGCAAGATGTGCCTGACACTTTTCGGACTGAAGACCATGACATTACACAACATATATGCACTTATCTGAAAAAAATTCCCGAACGCCAATCCTCGCTGTAGACAAGAGGCATCCCTCATCGCAGAACAACATTTAATCTAAGAAGGACACCATAGCCATCTAAAGAACGTATAGTCTGAGTTCCGAAACACCGAAGTCGAATCCAATTCAAGAGGTCAGGTAACGTTCCCCGATACTGATAATGACGAATATCCCTGTGGTCAGCCAATCTGGTTGATAATGTACGTCAACGATGTAATTATTCCACCTTCACGTTGCCGAAAAAGAACGATTTCTCCGACATCAGAAAATTGATGTGACGTAAGTCCTGTAAAGAATTGTTCTGGAGACCAAAACAATCTCCACGATCCATGGCACGATAGTTATTATTATTTTAGTAAACGTCCAATGGTAAGTTCACTTAAAGACGTAAGTGTCCGTTAAGGTGACCTTGCTATAACAGTCCATGACAACGATTCAAAGTGTAAGGGCGTCGAAGCGGTAATATTAATTAGAAACTCTCTGCGACATCGTTATACAGTGACGATAATATTGAAATATCTTCAGGCAGTCAGATTCACGATAAGCGACTTCTATCGACTATGTTGTGTTTGTATTGGCATCAACGTCTTCAAAAACAGTACAAGGTCTTGGCATGACCTAGCAAGAAAAAAAGCGATTTCTGGTGATTCCATAAATTTTTTATCTCGAGTACTTTCCAAGGTACAGCTTTGTGCACATTTCTCAACGATTATTCGGCGGACGAAGCCTCCAATATCTGTGGCGTCACATGCCCACAAGTAACTTTGTATCCGCCCATCTTTTAAGCTCATTTTCGTCTAGGGTTAATATTGAAGTTGGTCCCAGTAATAACCCTGTGAACGTTAATCATAAAGGCTCTTCAACCAGCCAACATCAATCATTGCGAAGACGCATGTCCAACATTCTATTATATTTGTTCCACAGTTTTCACAAGACAACAGCACGGCATTCTATGAAAGTTATTTTCCAAGATACGCATTCTGGGCAATCCAACAATAGTATCACATAATCCACTTTCCTCCATATACTTAAAATCTGAACACATCGAGTTCTCATAGAACATTTCCCATTGAACATATTCAAAAGAACTGCAAGGAAGGAAGTATACACATGTGACCCCAACAGGGTAAACATCAACTATATTCCGTTTCTATCCCAAACATTCCCACGTCATGTGCGAAGTACGCATAGTGACAATTCATAATCGTGCCGCGCTTACCAGCACCATACTCGTGGTCATTCTATATGACATGTGGCGTGCAATAGCCAACGCCACAGTAATAAATAGAGCAATTAGTTGTCACTGTTTTGAACTAGCAGTTGCTCTTATCTTTGACTCTTTTATGTACTGTGGGGAAATGCAGGGGGGGAGGGGCGCTGGGAACGTGCCCTTGGATTCAAGGTGGCGTTGACCCGAAAAAGTTTGGGAAAAACTGCACTAGCCCTTCAGGTCTGGTGAAGGCATTACTTCTTTTTTTTGGTTCAATGTTGTGGTTTCTTTTATAAATATATTTATATGTACTAAGCGGTCAGAATTCACTCTATTCTCTCATTTAATGTTTGCTGTTGTAGTCCTTACTGTAGTAGATTATTATATTTAGCATTGGAGGACGGACAAGGGAGTGACATCTTAAACAGAGTCCGAGTATGGCTGGGAGGTAGACCTAAAATATTTAATTATACCTCTCTTCTCTCCAGAAGTGATATCTCTCTCCATATTTTCATTAGTGACTTTAAGTTTCTCTATTTTCACATTACTCATTCATATTTTGTCTAAACTCAGACATTCTCTATTTCCATACTCGCGACAAGCACCCATTAACAGAACGTGCGTGCCGTGCAATCTTTCATGGTTTACAGAAGCGGTACTCATGGCACAATGAAAACTAAATTGAATACCCATTAAAAGAGTACCGGGGTACATTGGCCATTGACCGTGGGATTTGATAAGTTTTACTACAAAGATTAAATGAAACTGAAATGGAACAGAAAGTACAGTAATGAAATGACCACAGGACATAGAGCAGACTGAGCACGTGGTTTTTCCCCCGTCATTTTTGATGGGTTACTTGTTCGTGTGTGTGTGTGTGTGTGCGTGTGTGTGTGTGTGTGTGTGTGTATATGTTTGAATGAGTGATTATGTCATAGAGATTATAGTTTTATAAGTTGGTAGTGACCTTGAGAAAACTACGTGGCTGATGTAACCTTCACATGTACTCTCGAACAGAAGTTTGTTTGTGTGGTGTGCCCGCAGCATCGTCGGAGTTGAAAATGTCCTTGATTGAACAACGTACAAATGTCAATTTTTGTGTTTTGCTTGAGAAGTCACACTCAGAGACAGTAACCTTGCTTAATAAAGCATATGGTGATACCGCAATGAAGAAATCGGAAGTTGATATTCTCCGTCGTCTAAGAGATGCAATCAGAAGGAAACGCCCAGAAAAATGGAGAACAAACAGTTGGATTCTGCTGCATGACAAAGCGCCAGCACATCGATCCCTACTGGTGAAGCAGTACCTCGCAACGCACAATGTGACTGCCTGGAACATCCTCCATCTAGCACCATCTGAATTTTTCTTGTTCCCTCGCCTAAAATCGGCACTGAAAGGGCAGAGATTCAAGGATGCTGAGGACGTTATCAGCAATGCGACAAAGCAGCTGAGAGAGGTGTCAAAGAATGGGTTCCAGGAATGTTTCCAACAGCTGTATGGACGTTGGCAAAAGTGTGTAGTTGCCGAAGGGAACTATTTTGAAGGAAATGTAGTGTAAATATTGTTACTTGTTTCTATACAATACACAAATTCCGGGAACTTTTTGAAGCTACCTCGTATATTTGTGTGTGTATATATATATTCGAATGAATATACGTGCACGCATATATACATAATACAAACACACACACGTCTCCGCTCTGTGCTGCTATTACAGCAGTTACAACGGAAGCGAAAAGTAAATAAATAAACTTATCCAAACATTAAATCCTATTGTTTTCTTATCTATCTAGAGTCATTTACTTCTCCCGGACCTGTTCTGCCGTTAAATACCAAAGAGCAGACAATATGTATGGATCTGCAGCTGAGTGGTCCAGGTGGAGTGACGGTGAAAATAAAGACCAGAGAAGGCAATCTAGGTTATATTCATTTTAATCTCGATGACAGATACATGGTAGTGAATGGCAGCCACGTTGTGTATGGAATGGGCAAGCGGAATCTTGGGAAATGGGTACATCTGGCAAGAGACATCGATATCGATTGGATGAAAAGTAGGTCATTGTCTTTATTCATAATAGTTAAAAAAGGTAAAGGTAGTATTATAAAAGATACTGCCGTAGGGGAGTGAAGTGTTAGAGACCTCACATACTAGGTTTAGCATCGAAAGATGGGGTGACTAGTTTCCATTCTTGCTGCCTTTTCCTTCCCTAACTCAAAGAGCAGAGTACCCATTTACAGTGACTGGTACTTTTACAATAACCAGCTAGTTCTTATAAGAATAATTCCACCACCACTAATAATGTTATCAGAAACGAAAACAATGATACAGCTCTGTGAAAACACAGATTAGAAAAGAATGCATGATCATAGAAATGTCCATGTTTGTCTCTTATAAAGCATGGATCCCCAACTGAAGATGGCTCCCTTGCTCCGAAGCATTCATGTGTTCTTTCAGCATTGGTTTCTGTAGCAATTTTTTGCACATGATAGGGTTACTAGCCTCACATACAACCTCATATTAGTGGCCTGACATAGCAATTTGTTGCACATGATAGGGTTACTAGCCTCACATACAACCTCATATTAGTGGCCTGACATAGCAACTTGTTGCACATGATAGGGTTACTAGCCTCACATACAACCTCATATTAGTGGCCTGACATAGCAATTTGTTGCACATGATAGGGTTACTAGCCTCACATACAACCTCATATTAGTGGCCTGACATAGCAATAACATGATAGGGTTACTAAGCCACATACAACCTCATATTAGTGGCCTGACATAGCAATTTGTTGCACATGATAGGGTTACTAGCCTCACATACAACCTCATATTAGTGGCCTGACATAGCAATTTGTTGCACATGATAGGGTTACTAGCCTCACATACAACCTCATATTAGTGGCCTGACATAGCAATTTGTTGCACATGATAGGGTTACTAGCCTCACATACAACCTCGTATTAGTGGCCTGACATATTTGTTGCACATGATAGGGTTACTAGCCTCACATACAACCTCGACATAGCAATTTGTTGCACATGATAGGGTTACTAGCCTCACATACAACCTCATATTAGTGGCCTGACATAGCAATTTGTTGCACATGATAGGGTTACTAGCCTCACATTCAACCTCGTATTAGTGGCCTGACATAGCAATATGTTGCACATGATAGGGTTACTAGCCTCACATACAACCTCGTATTAGTGGCCTGACATAGCAATATGTAGTGGGGTTACTGACATTCAACATATTAGTGCAATTTGTTGCACATGATAGGGTTACTAGCCTCACATACAACCTCGTATTAGTGGCCTGACATAGCAATTTGTTGCACATGATAGGGTTACTAGCCTCACATACAACCTCATATTTGTGGCCTGACATAGCAATTGTCCTATTCTTTCTTTGTCTCCTTAGAGACCCCCCGGGGAATTGCATGGTGATAGGTGAGATTTACACATTATATTTGTCATAAATTATTATTGTTAGTATTAGTATTATTAGATTTATCACTGGCAAATCCTAAAAAACAAATAAAAATCTTTCATTCTTCTAGCCCTAGGTCGCACGAAATATAACGCACCCACAATGTTCATGGAAATCGTTGACGTCACATTGCACGGCACTGGGTTTCTGGATAATCTGACTGTCTCTACGTCAGCACACAATGATCATCTTGTACAGGCAGCTGACTGGCTGGTATGGTGTTCAGTTGTTGTTGTCTGTTAGTGTTGTGTGTACAATGATCTCGTAAGACTTGTCTGTCTTGTAAGGTCCTAAAGTACTTTGTTTTGTCAAACGCTGTTTCTACTTGATCAGTCTCTTTCTCTCCCCCCCCCCCCCCCCCCACCTCTCTCTGTCTGTGTGTGTGCGTCAGTCCGTCACTCTCTTCCCTCTGTATAAAATGTGTAATGGATGGGTTTGAAAAAAAATCGAAAAAAGGTGATTCGTCTTACGAGGACAAAAGACAAAGAAAATAGTCTACGTTACGGCCACAAGGCCTTCGTCAGGAAAGGAAAGAAAGTGAAGGCTAGATAGGACACATAAGAACTAAAATAAATATAAAAATAAAACCTAGGTGCTTCCCTGAAGGCAAGGCATAAATCCTATCCTATAAAATGTGTATCATATTCCACTAGTTCGACTGGTCTGGTCGATTAACTTTGACAACGGCTCATATTTTAAAAAAAAAAGTATATTACTCTATCAGGTAAATAATCAAGACGCCATGGGAGGCTGGCCTACAAGCATCGGAATGAAAACTGGAGACAACATTCAGCTAAAGCCGGGTTGGTATTCGGCCATGGGTCAAGGTCAGGCGATGTCTACGCTTGTGCGGGCCTTCAACCTGACTGCGAAGCGACACTACCTGGACACAGCTGTGCGGGCGCTGCACTTGTACGAGGTATTTTTCTTTCTTTTCTTTCCACTTTCCACTAACGGTGACAGGAATAACAGAGTAGACGAGGCGTGTCCAACATTGTAAAGTAGTGGACAACATTGCCAGATCTGGCAGTTCCTGGAAGCTGGACTTTAAATAAAAATGTCGATATACTTGTCACGTGTTGCCTCCCCTGTGCTCTGCAGTGATGGTCCAACAATGGCCAAAACCTAGAGTATCTAGTGTGGGTCTTCAAAGGTATCTACTTTCGCACAAGAGTACTCTTGGCAGAGATACAGATAGAAGGATGATGATGCTTCTACCCTGGGGGAGTTTCACAAGATCTTTCAGAAGGCAAGAACAATGCTGAATGTGTCTTAGCAACGTTAACTTTTATCAGCCCGACAACTTTTGTGAAGAATTATTATATAATTTAATTTAGCTCGTACACGCCCCCAACTTAATTAACAGTGAAATTCTTATTATTATTTGGCTCTATAGATGTAAATATAGATATATTAAAGATGCTGATTCATCCATGTGCACTTCTCTCTGTAATAGCTAAATCAACTATGAATTTGTAAAAAACAACATATAACAAATTTAATAATCAATTACTTTGGAACATTGTAAATAAATATGAACTGGTGATTACTAAAAAATAGGTTTCGTCATTGAAATCGGCTTTAGGAAGCTTCGTTGTGGAATATACATCAATAAGTTCTGTTGTGTCGGCCTGCTAAAATGTCATTTAGCTTCCAAACTGCTGGAGTGAAACAGTAATCCTTTTTTTTAAAAAATAAAGTGTTGCCTCATTTTGGCGAGACGTTCAACCTAGTCGGTTATATTAGGGCGCATGTCCAAATATAAAAGACCTTTAGATGTGATAATTCAACTAAGATTGTAATATTAGTATAAGTCTTCCACTAGGGAATGTCAACTATTGCGGATAAAAGTAGACTGTGAGAATGGAGGTTACAAAATTTATTTTGTTCTGACACCATTTGTGATAAAAGCGAGCCTCACTTCGTATTCTTTGTGTGTGTCATAAAATTAACAGTGATACAACGTAAAAATATCTCCAAAGGATAAAATGTAGGGATAAAAAGAATGCGTAAGTTACTAGAAGGCATGATCGCCCACGCCGCGGGTCATCACCCGCCATGGAAATTAAATTGCTAGAACGTTTACCCTTGGAACGAAATGAGAACGAAGATCAAAAGGAAAAGTCACGTCCCCAAGTTGACACAAGGTAACGAAATCGACAAAAGGGACCATAGTATTATACGCAACAGTCATTTTTTGGACGTTTTTGCGATATTTTGTCCTTTATTTGAATGCAGCGGCAAACGTTTCACAGAAGATTCTAGAAAATATTTCGAAAAAAAACAACTAACCTTGAAAAGTAACTTTTTCTTAATAATGATGTTAGGAATATAAAAATTAGCTGGCCGGATGGCCCATTTTGAGCAGTGAAATAATATGCTTTTATTTATACAGACGGATAGATAATAATGAAGACATTGACAAAAGACTGTGTTGTTCACATCAGCGAAAGACTGCATTGAATCAAACATGTCACTAATTTGCACAAAAACCGCGACCTTGAGACTCAAGTGTCCAAATCTAGTTAGAATGAAAGAGAGGGACATTGGTGGGAGCTGTGGCTAAAAATAACTTTAAAGACAAAATTTGTAGAGGGGACGGATAGGTTGGTTCAAAAACCAAGTACGTTTTTTGTGAAAACGCAAGTAGAGACGGACGGACTAACAGATAAAAATCCATACTTGACTGAAGCATGACTGAAATGACTTTAGCGTAGGAAATTTGAATTTGAAAAAACACAAGGCATTGATTGGCCACAGACAATCATATTATCAGCGCTCAGACGCGCTTTTTTGCCATTCCTCAATAGTTGTCCAGTGATAGACACAGTAAATTTTAAGTGTGGTGATTTCCAATGAAGTAAATTGAAATAAGTTCAGGAACGCCATACTATAGCCAGCAGCTCAGCTGAGTTTTGCTAGCATTTCTGTGTTCTTTATTTATAATCTGAGCTGTGAGTTTTTTATGTTGACACCAAAAGGTGGTGTCAAATGCTGGGTAAATAATTGACAGTGAGGACCCGTGCAGTGTCGCATCTCGGCAGAACAGCCTTGTATTGCCCCCAAGCACGGAGAGGTGGGGCCACCCGATATATTGCACCCAAGCACGGAGAGGTGGGGCCACCAGATTCCAGCACCAGAACTACTCTTTCAAAGTTACGTAAGCAGGCTGGTCTGCTGGATTTACACCAACTTCATAGACATAGCACCCAAAGTGAATTACTACTAAAACATCCCATTTCCTTCCATCATTAATGGACAATGTTTGGTAGGCATAGACAGGGAGGGATGAAGCCACCCCAACAGCACATCTATTCATCGTTCTCCCAGGGAAAATAAAATTACGAACTGTAGAAATATTAACTAATCGTGAAAATTGTATACGTACACACCTTTTATTTATCATGCCATTTATTCATGCCATTCACTCATAAATTTCAAAATCTTTCATATGTTCTGGCCAAAATAAAACCTTGGTTCAGAACAAATAAATTTAAAAAAGATTTACTTTCTAAAATTTCACCAGCTGAATTTAGTTCATTGTGTTCTAAATTTTATTGATAATATTATATTATTTAATATCTGTGTGTGTGTGTTTGTATATGTCAATACAACACATTACATTCAGTACCCTAGATTTTAACGTAGCCACATTCATTAGAAAAAAAGAAATGTGTGAGGTTGTATAGTGGTAGCAAGAAGGGTCTTCTGTACATTCACAGCGACATTTATTTCAGGAGCCTTCACAGCTGACCTCACGCATCACACTAGGTGATAACACAACCATACAAATACCATCAAAATCCACTACATATATTGGGGTCTTGTCCAGGGATAATTAGCATAAACAGTAATATAAGGATCTCCTGGTGGGAGAAATAAAATTAGGGGAACAAAATTGTAAAATTCCCTTAAAATTAAAAGTGTCCCTTTAAATTAATAGGGCAATTAGAAGTTGGTGAATCTTCACAGCCAGTAATAATGAATTAGTTAACTGGTTAATTATAATTAGTTAGACTATAGTAATTAGAAGTACTTTAGTGGTTAGAGATTTATCTTGTACATTACTAAATTGTCTAAAAAGTATGGCGGAGCTGGCAAAATTTAGATCAGCTGCTGTGCTGACGGCAAAGGAGATGGGAATGGATGGTCAGATTTTAATTCAATATGTAACGGCTGAATGTGATAAATATATTGAACGGGAAGAAAGAAGATTAGAAAAAGAGGCTGAAAGAAAATTAGAGTCTGAAAGGTTGGCTGAAGAGAAGAGGTTACAAATTGAGGCTGAGACTAAGAGGTTGCAGATTGAGGCTGACAAAGAGGCTAAAGCATTGGAGGCAGAAGAAAAACGACAGAAAAGGGAGGCAGAAGAAAAAAGATTGACTGCCGAAAGGGAGGCAGAAGATAAAAAGGCCGAAAGGGAGGCAGAAGATAGAAGGTTGCAAAGGGAGCACGAATTACGACTAAGGGAGCTGGAATTACAAGGCCAGGCTCCTGAAAATGGTGCCAGCCCTTTTGCCTCAGATGCTACGCCCAGTCTGGGAGCCTCAAACTCAGCTATGGGGTTCCATTTAGACCATTTTGTTGAAAAAGACGATGACATAGAGGGGTACCTAGGACGTTTTGAGTTATTAGCTACTACATATGGGTTAGAGAGAGAGGTGGAGTTTAAAGCTATCACAGGGACTGAGAGGTACTTCTTATGAAGTCTTCGCAAAAATGAACAGAGAAGACCAGGACAATTATGACATGTTAAAGCAGGCTTTGTTATTGAGGTACGAAAAAAATGGGGAATTTTATCGTAAGAAATTTAGAAATGCCAAACTGTTGTCTGGGGAGACATACCACCAATTCTCTGCCAGACTGGAAACCTATTTGGAGAAATGGACTGCTCTGGGGAAGACCCAAGATCTTAAAGAAATGATCATGATTGAGCAATTGAGAGAGTCCATGGCTCCAGACATGAGAAAATTCCTCATGGAACAAGGTGCAGAGAAATTGGGAGAGGTTTTAAATGTCGCTGAAAGGTATCAGGCAGCCCAGGCAGAGGTAAGTGGTGCTAAAAAGAAGCACATAGACAATTTTAAAGCTCCACAGCAATTTAATAAATTTGATAATAGAGAGCAGGGTAATAGAGGTAGGACAAACTTTGAGCGGCCAAGAAATGACTATCGCGACAGAAACTCACAGTTCAATGACCAAAAAAATAATGAAAGGAAACCGTTTAACCAAGGAAAAAGATGGTGTAAATGGTGCAAGAGAGATAACCATAACACCGAATTTTGTAGAAGGAAACCTTCAAACATTGCTGCAATGAAGTCGGGGACGCAAAGATTAAAGGTTAATCCTAATGGACAACAGGAACCTTATCACCCCCCAGTTTGTGAGGATGTTATTTGTAATGGGGTCACCATAAGGTGCCTTTATGATACAGGTTTGGATTATGATTCAGTTGTGAAGTCTAGCCTAGTGGACCCAAGTCAGTATACCACAGAAACAGTGGAAATACAAGGGGTGACTAAGGACATACCACTCATGACACTTCCCATCGCAAGGATAACGGTGAAAACTCGCTATGTGGAAGGAGAAATCAGAGCAGCAGTGATAGATGAACCAATCTACCCTCTGATATTGGGGTGTAGATACGTCTTCTTGGGGAATCCCGAGAGGCCTGTGATCATGGCGACAGTGCAGACCAGGTCACAGAAGAAGGAGGAAGAAGGTGAACCTATAAATGCTCATCCAGAGGAGATGAGGAAGGCGCAGGCTGAGGATAGGACACTCAAGCCATGTTTTAAAAAATTGCCCAAATGCCACACACCTCCGAGCAAGGGGGAATATTTCATGAAGAACAAACTATTATACAGGAAGGCCGGAACTGGAACAAATGGTCACAACCAGCTGGTTCTTCCCACTTCATATAGAGATAAAGTGATGGAACTCGGGCATGCGATTCCCTTCAGTGGTCACATGGGGATCAGCGCCACAGGACAGCGTATAGCTTTTCATTACTTCTGGCCAGGGATAACGGAGGATATAAAAAGATATGTCAAATCCTGCCCAGAATGTCAAAGGGTAGCTCCAAAGCATTGGACTGCTCCTGCAACTCTAGGGGAAATGCCCATAGTGGGAACACCTTTTGAGAGGGTTGCAGTGGATATTGTGGGACCTCTCACTCGGACCAAGAGGAGGAACAGTTACATCCTTACTTTGGTGGACACTTGTTCTATGTGGGGAGAGGCGGTAGCCCTGCAATCAATTGATTCAAAACATGTAGCAGAGGCACTACTTACAATATTTACCCGATTAGGATTCCCGCATCAAATCTTGACGGATAATGGTTCTCAGTTCAAGGGGAAACTAACGGAAGAAGTTTTTAAGCTATTTCAAGCCAGACACTTTCATTGTAGTCCGTACCATCCGCAAGGGAACGGCCAGGTAGAGAGGTTCAACGGGACTATCATTTCTATCCTGAGAAAGCTGGCACACGAAAAACCGGATCTGTGGGATCAATTCCTGCCCGCCGCATTGTTTGCGTATCGGGAGGTACCACATAGTTCAACCGGGATGGCTCCCGCAACTCTGCTATTTGGGAGGCCAATAAAAGGTCCATTAGAAGCTTTATTAAGGACCTGGACAGATGAGAAGGCGGAAGAGACTGTTACCTCATCTTATCAATACGTGAACGAACTGACCACTCGTTTGAAAGCTGGATGGAAACTGGCAAATGATAATTTGAAACAAGCCAGGAAGAAACATGCAGCATATTTTAATAGGAAGGCAAAGGACAGAGAACTAGCTGTGGGAGAGAAGGTGCTGCTTCTACTACCCGGTAGCCAGAATAAATTACAAATTGGATGGCAAGGTCCATATACGGTTCTAGAGAAGGTGTCTAGAACAAACTATAAAATTGACAAAAAGGGGAAGGAGAAAGTTTATCATGTA
This sequence comes from Oreohelix idahoensis, assembly GCA_024509875.1. Classification (NCBI taxonomy): domain Eukaryota; kingdom Metazoa; phylum Mollusca; class Gastropoda; order Stylommatophora; family Oreohelicidae; genus Oreohelix; species Oreohelix idahoensis. The sequence continues at coordinate 642,040 of JAMPIV010005235.1, read as the reverse complement.
AACCTGTTAAAGAAGTATCTGGACAGACCACTCCAGGAAAGCACCCCCTTACTGACCTTAGCTATCGCAACTCAAATGCAAAAGGAACCACTCACCTCACATGAATACCCATTACATCCGTGTGAAACAGCAGCACAGGTAAAAGTCAGTAAGCACCTGACTAAAAACCAGAGGTAGAGAGTTCAACAGGTTCTGGAGGAACATACAGATGTATTAACAGATAAACCAGGCCATACAAATTTGCTACAGTATGACATGAAACTGGTAGACTCAAACCCAATCTGTATGAGAGCCTATTCTATTCCGTTCGCGAAGGAGAAGGCATTGAAGGAAGAAATAGATTATTTGTTGAAGGAGGGGATTATTTCACACAGTGAATCATCTTTTAGTTCTAGTGTCGTTTTGTTGAGAAAACCGTCTGGGGAACACAGACTGTGCATAGATTACAGGAAACTGAATGCTGTCACAGAAGGTCAAGTGGATCCATTACCAGACACAAAACAGTTATTTGCCAGACTGAACAAGGCAAAATACTTTTCAAAGGTGGATCTTAGTAAAGGCTATTACCAGATCCCAGTGAAGCCTGAAGTGAGACCTTATTTGGCTTTTAGCACCTCGGATGGACATTATGAATTCAACATGCTACCATTCGGACTGAAAAATGCTCCGAGTGTATTTTCAAGGATGATGCGCAAATTGTTGGATCCCCTGAATAACCCATGTATCACGAATTTCATGGATGATATTCTCGTCGCCACAGAGACATTTGAAGAACACATTGAAGCTCTAGAAATGTTATTTAATAGGCTTAGGGAGGCGAACTTAACTGCTAGGCCAACAAAATGTTGTATTGGATGCAAAGAGTTGGAATTCTTGGGACACACTGTATATCAGGGTAACATGACCCCTGACCCCAAGAACTTGGAAAAACTGCAGAGAGCACCTAGACCACAAACAAAAAAGGACGTGCGATCATTCGTGTCGTTATGCGGATTTTATCAAAAATATATCAAAGATTTTAACTCTATTTGTGCTCCTCTGACTGATCTGACTCGCAAGGGACTTCCAGATAAAATTATTTGGACTGCGCAAAGTGAATTAGCGTTCCAAGACTTAAAGGAAAAACTCACTAGCAAGCCTATTCTCAAACTGCCTGATTTGACACAGGACTTTGTCTTAAGAACCGATGCAAGTAATGTAGGACTCGGAGGGGCTTTGTTGCAAAGATCATCCTCACCTGGTGGGAAACTGAAACCAGTCGCTTATGCAAGCCGCAAATTGAATAAGGCGGAACAAGGATACTCCACAAGCGAAAAAGAATGTTTAGCGTTAATCTGGGCAATAAAGAAGTTTCAAATCTATCTGTATGGTAGGACTTTTGTGGTCGAGACGGATCATCAGCCTCTCGTATTCTTATCTCAGGCTAAGCATGAAAACGCAAGATTGCTGAGGTGGTCTTTATTGCTTCAACCTTATCAGTTTAGTATCCAATATATCCCAGGCAAATTGAATGTCGGTGCAGATTTCCTCAGTCGGCACCCTGTGGTGAAGTGGGATGTTATAAATATTTATAGGGGACTTAGTGTACTGACTGAGATCAGCTGTGAAGGTATCTATATCTAATAAGAGTAGTGTATTATAGATAACCTTACTTGCTGCCACATATATATATATCTCAGTCAGAATTATTCTGGAATAGTGTGATGACTACGTTGTATGTCTAGGGTATGTGTATGATGAAGTGTAAGTCATAACAACAACAGACGGATAAACAATTTAATTTATTCCACCACACTTGACAACACTGTGACACTCACATAAATAAAACACTCTACAAGGATATCTTAACGGAGTCACTGATAACTTTTCAAATAACAATATGTATTCATTGCTGGCATGAATGAATATGTGTCCTGATTCAACTACAAAGGAACCAGGAATCACAATCAATTTTAATTACAAGTATATGTACAGACTTTATCAATATGAATATTGTAGTGACATATATTATTAAAAATATCCTATGTGTGTCAGTTGTGTAGTGGCAATATGAGGTAATACTGGTTTTGTTTTGTTCAAGCTCTGTTGGTATTTGTCATCATGACTTCAATAGTTTGTCTTTAGGGACTAGTATTGGAGATGTTCTCAGTTCCTGATATTAAGACAATTAAATTCCCCTCTTAATGTTATTTTTACAAAGTCATTTCAAGATGAGGGGACATAATGTTGAGCTCAGCTGGCCAAATCAGCTTATCTTGCGTGATGGCGGCAGGGAAAGACTCCTCTGCTCGAATTCTCCTCTGGGCTCTGGAGACACCTCACTGATAGCTAAATGGACCAAGGAGTATGCTGTCCGACTCTGGATTCAGCAAAGCTCTGACCAGGTGCTGCTCAATACCATCAAGACCACGGTCCCTGAAAACAAGAAGGATGTACCTTCTACTTCATAACTAATTGATACTCTAGTTCTACACTGAGCACAATACAACACAAACATTGAGTTCAGAGCGTTAGGCCAACTGTCAGCTTCATCTGAAATACTTTATACCAGCATTACCCTCCTTAATGGTCACTACGCCTCTGCACTTCCAGCATTATTTCTGTCTAATCAATAATCTAGGTGTCAGTGTACTGTTTGGCCATTCCATGCAGTTTTACTTTCCTCCGACACCTTCTGTTCAGGCTGGAGCATTATAGGCTTTACCTCACGTTTGCCACTGAACTACACATATATATACAGGCATAAATTAACAATTCACATTCAATTTTCATTAAAAGATACTGAATGGTTCAAGCTTACCACAATTCATAGAATAAACACAGATACGTTGATTAGCAATGAATTCTGGCCCAAACACTGGCACAAATTCCCATCTGCTTATGTTCCAGGCTTTTATTTAGCAAAAATATGAGCTGGCTTCAACGCACTGATGCTTTATCAAGCTTATTTAAACAAGTGGTTTCGAACTAACGCTCCTAAGTGATTATATCAGCGAGTCTAGCCAATGAGGCCCCGTTTCGACAAGTGTTTGAAAAAATGTTACCTTCCCCCGTCTCCCCTAACAACGAAAGATAGTATTTATAGCCCGACCAATCGTGGTTAGTCTTTCATTTGTTGCGCTCCAATCAATTTGGAGTTTACATGGTAGGCTAATTCTGTAACGTAAGATTTTTTTTCAAACACGTTATAAAAAAATTTTATGAGCAGAAATGATTCCATGCTGTCAGGCATCCCCACTATTTTATTTTGGGTATAATTTATTAATTCCTGGACTATTTGCGTAACGTTTTACATATTCTTTGTCAGCAAGCCCTAAGGAACCCAAATATACAAATTTAAAAGAGCTACGTGGCTGCGTTCAAAATATGTATTTTCTACCTCCTGTTTCGAAGATGTGCTGTCTGGGTACTGTTATGTTTTCAACCGTAAACCCATCTAATGTTATCTTTTCTAATAAGAGTTTTTCAGGATTTATAAACCTAACTCTGGGATGGGTAATGTATTTTATCACTGTCCGTCTGAAAAAAAAAATTAGTGCAGGTGGCCTTACACGCGTGATAGTAGTAATTGTGTATCGCGCGACGCGTGTTTAATTTTGCATGCGTTCCTGATTTCATTCGCCCCTCTCTCTCTTTTTCTATTTGAGTCCATCTGTTCGTTCGTTTTGGTAACGTAATATAATTAATGTTAGGATTAATTTAGGTCATTACGCAGTGCCTCTCAATGTTTTTCCAAGAAATACAGCACACGTTTCATTGAAGAAAGCGGGTAATAATACAGTAAGCTTTTATATCAACGTGAAAGCGTTACAATTTGCAGACGTAGCAGAAAACAAGGGGGATTTCGAGTACATTCTTTGTGACAGCACTGTTATTTTTCCATTGCTCTTCTCTTTATTAATTTTATTTGTTAGGCTTCATATTTACCTAATAATTTATATATGTGGATTAGAATATTCCACGACACACCCCTGTGATCAAAATTAGAGTAGTGGCAGGCGTGAGGAGAGATTTTATCTATGTGTATCACTGGTTTTAGAACTTGCCGTAGGCATGTTTTCAAGTGGGGAGATGTGTCATAAAATTAACAGTGATACAACGTAAAAATATCTCCAAAGGATAAAATGTAGGGATAAAAAGAATGCGTAAGTTACTAGAAGGCATGATCGCCCACGCCGCGGGTCATCACCCGCCATGGAAATTAAATTGCTAGAACGTTTACCCTTGGAACGAAATGAGAACGAAGATCAAAAGGAAAAGTCACGTCCCCAAGTTGACACAAGGTAACGAAATCGACAAAAGGGACCATAGTATTATACGCAACAGTCATTTTTTTGGACGTTTTTTGCGATATTTTGTCCTTTATTTGAATGCAGCGGCAAACGTTTCACAGAAGATTCTAGAAAATATTTCGAAAAAAAAACAACTAACCTTGAAAAGTAACTTTTTCTTAATAATGATGTTAGGAATATAAAAATTAGCTGGCCGGATGGCCCATTTTGAGCAGTGAAATAATATGCTTTTATTTATACAGACGGATAGATAATAATGAAGACATTGACAAAAGACTGTGTTGTTCACATCAGCGAAAGACTGCATTGAATCAAACATGTCACTAATTTGCACAAAAACCGCGACCTTGAGACTCAAGTGTCCAAATCTAGTTAGAATGAAAGAGAGGGACATTGGTGGGAGCTGTGGCTAAAAATAACTTTAAAGACAAAATTTGTAGAGGGGACGGATAGGTTGGTTCAAAAACCAAGTACGTTTTTTGTGAAAACGCAAGTAGAGACGGACGGACTAACAGATAAAAAATCCATACTTGACTGAAGCATGACTGAAATGACTTTAGTGTAGGAAATTTGAATTTGAAAAAAACACAAGGCATTGATTGGCCACAGACAATCATATTATCAGCGCTCAGACGCGCTTTTTTGCCATTCCTCAATAGTTGTCCAGTGATAGACACAGTAAATTTTAAGTGTGGTGATTTCCAATGAAGTAAATTGAAATAAGTTCAGGGACGCCATACTATAGCCAGCAGCTCAGCTGAGTTTTGCTAGCATTTCTGTGTTCTTTATTTATAATCTGAGCTGTGAGTTTTTTATGTTGACACCAAAAGGTGGTGTCAAATGCTGGGTAAATAATTGACAGTGAGGACCCGTGCAGTGTCGCATCTCGGCAGAACAGCCTTGTATTGCCCCCAAGCACGGAGAGGTGGGGCCACCCGATATATTGCACCCAAGCACGGAGAGGTGGGGCCACCAGATTCCAGCACCAGAACTACTCTTTCAAAGTTACGTAAGCAGGCTGGTCTGCTGGATTTACACCAACTTCATAGACATAGCACCCAAAGTGAATTACTACTAAAACATCCCATTTCCTTCCATCATTAATGGACAATGTTTGGTAGGCATAGACAGGGAGGGATGAAGCCACCCCAACAGCACATCTATTCATCGTTCTCCCAGGAAAAAATAAAATTATGAACTGTAGAAATATTAACTAATCGTGAAAATTGTATACGTACACACCTTTTATTTATCATGCCATTTATTCATGCCATTCACTCATAAATTTCAAAATCTTTCATATGTTCTGGCCAAAATAAAACCTTGGTTCAGAACAAATAAATTTAAAAAAGATTTACTTTCTAAAATTTCACCAGCTGAATTTAGTTCATTGTGTTCTAAATTTTATTGATAATATTATATTATTTAATATCTGTGTGTGTGTGTGTTTGTATATGTCAATACAACACATTACATTCAGTACCCTAGATTTTAACGTAGCCACATTCATTAGAAAAAAAGAAATGTGTGAGGTTGTATAGTGGTAGCAAGAAGGGTCTTCTGTACATTCACAGCTACATTTATTTCAGGAGCCTTCACAGCTGACCTCACGCATCACACTAGGTGATAACACAACCATACAAATACCATCAAAATCCACTACAGTGTGACGTCGCATGTTTTCCGGCCAACCGACACCCCACCCCCAAAATCACATTTCGTCACAATTGCCCTCCCGGTTTTCTACTCAAGGTTATTACCAACTTATAAAACTATAATCTCCATGAATTAATCACTCATTCAAACATGAGTCGACTATTCCGGGAACTTTTTGAAGCAACCTCGTATATATATATATATATATATATATATATATATATATATATATATATATATATATATATATATTTCACCCGTTGACACCGATTACGGAAACAGCGGCAGATATATATATATACGCCACAAGGCATATATATATATATATATATATAATATATATATATATATATAGTATATATATATATATATATATATATATATATATATAATATATTATATATATATGTGTGTGTGTGTGTGTGTGCATGTGTGGGGTGTGGGGGGATGGTGGGTGGGGTGTGTGTGGGTGGGGGGGGGGGTGTGGGTGGGGAGTGGGGTGTGTGGGTGGGTAGTGAGGTGTGTGTGTGTGTGTGTGTGTGTGTGTGTGTGTGTGTGTGTGTGTGTGTGTGTGTGTGTGTGTGTGTGTGTGTGTGTGTGTGTGTGTGTGTGTGCGTGCGTGTGTGTGTGCGTCAACTATTATGCGTGCGTTAATCAATTATTATTTAACGTGCGTGGTAAAAGTGTTTTGTGCGAGTCTGTCTGGTCGTGTGATGCGTGCGTGAGATCGAGAAATTGTGCGTGCGTTATCGAGGGTGAAACCTGCGTGCGTGTGGACCTTTTATGGTGCGGTGCTCTAGTTAGGGGTGGGTGTATCCAATACAACAGTAACGAGTGGGTGGGTGGGTGGGTGGGGGGGTGGGTGGGTGGGTGGGTGGGGTTGGGTGGGTGGTAGAAAAAATGTGGGTGGGTGGGTTGGGTGTTGGGTGGGTGGGTGGTGGGTGTGTGTGGGTGGGTGGGTGGGTGTGTGGGGGGTGGGGCTGGGTGGGAAATGTGGTGGGTGGGTGGGTGGGTGGGTGGGTGCAAACGGTGAGCGCTCCTCTTATTAGGGTGTATTTGTACTCCAAGTGGGTGTGTGTGTGTGTGTGTGTGTGTGTGTGTGTGTGTGTGTGTGTGTGTGTGTGTGTGTGTGTGTGTGTGTGTGTGTGTGTGTGTGTTAAAGACCTGGATCATACGCTTGCTCTCATATCTATAGTAACTGAATCAACTATTAATTTGTAAAACAACATACGATAAATTTAATAATCAATTATTATTTAACAGTTTAAAATAAATATGAAAACATGGGTGAAATTTAGTAAAAGTGTTCTCTTCATAGAGACTTGATAGGTGTCACGGGTGGTTTATGTAAGAGTCTGTCTGACGAGAACCAAGTCTGTGTGATGTCAGAGACAAGACGAAATCGGAGAGAGATCTGAGATGATAGACGAGAAATTGTGTTGATCGTGGATAGTGTGACATATAGTTATCGAGGGTGAGAACCTATACTGTCTCTCCCCTCGCCACTCAGTGACCTTTTATTCAACTACTGCCACACTGCCTCTTGCTCTACTTAGGAGATAAGGTTGTATTACACTACAGTGTATCCACATACAACAGTACGAGTACAAGTTAAAGAGTACAGGTACAGATAGGAAAGGAAATCTGATCCGTAACGAAACATATATTTTATTGACAACCGTCAAAAACACTATGGTAATATAAGCACGAAATCAATCACGACAACAACAAAAACTTCAGTCATATACAGGTATCAAATGTACGAGACACTCAAACCAAAGGTTAGTAGAAAAAATGTTGGGAACACTCCCGGAAAGACCCATAGGTTCCACGCTCCCACAATTTTTGGGTGGATATAAAATTAATAATCCTTTGCTGGAAAAACCCTGAAATAAAGAACTGTGCAGAGAATGGGATGAGCACTACTACTACCCACAATGAACAATTGATATTTAATAATGACTTGCGTTGATCCCTGGACAGATCAAACACTTATTAATAACTTTTAAAGCTGCTGGATGACTTAGGGGAAAATAGTTAATGACAACAACCTCTTCTTAAGTTCAAGATAAACAATCAAACCAATTAATTATTGTAAAGTTACCGAAGGAAGAAAGGTTCTATCAGACTGTTAGGTACACCGGCTCTTAAACATGCTGACGAAAAAGATCTTTTCAACTCTATTTCACAACTCAATTATAGAAGAATCCCTTCGTCAATTAATTTGAGTGCACTCTACCCCAAAATCCTTCTTCGTTGGCACGTGTTAGCCGTTGGAGAAAGTTTGACCCTATCTTTTCCAGGATAATTGCTGATTTAATCCGTGAATTGACTGCACTCGGCTGTAAATTCAGGAATCATGATTTGAGATGGCTACTGTCAAGATAAAACAAATGATTAGGAAATAATCCACCTTTTGTGTAATGACCCACTACTACTGTAGCAATCCTCACTGATAAGGGACGACGTAGCTTGGTAAAGAGAACTGGTGCAAACGTAGCATGAGCGCTCCTCTTATTAGGTGTTGGGCGAAGTATTTGTACTCCAAGCAAAGACCACTCATCAATGTGCCCGTAATAGGGTGATGAACTAGATACGCATGTAGTTACGTGCAACCCAGCTGTGAACGGGTCGATGAATTTTCGACCCTTCCTCCAGGAAGGCAATCAGGCCTAATGCTTCAGCGTAGGGCCTGAACTAACTGGGGTTAGCGCCACTGTCAGAATCTCCCACTCTTAAAATCAAAAGCAGGCAAGCTGGTGTTAAGTCTGCTACTATCTCCCAGCAAGAATTTTGGGACTGAAGCCAAGAGAGATAGACAAGACTGCCTATATATAGTGAGAATTTGCCACTGGTGTTCAGCGTGGCTTGAACACCTGCATAGGGGAGCAGAAAAATAACACGCTATAGTTACCTAGAGACTTCTCTAGGAGACCTGCTACAAAGAATTTGGCGCAACAGGGAAAAGAGGGTTACGCTAGCGGGTCCCCAGACTCTCCTGGTCATCAAAGCACAGGGAACTCTTAAGGAACAGTTTCCCATGTCAAAGACCCGGGACTTTTTCGCCGCTAAACTCTCAAACTGAGTGTCGGCTTTTGACTCGTGGTCAAACGAACTCTAAAAAAGATGCCACTGTCCCCGACAGTGAGTCCGGGACGCGTCAATTATCACCTACCTACATTACAGAACCAGGGGAGTGAATCTATCAGCTTCCAGAATGACAAGTCCATTACCCCGCTTGTATCTAGAAGTGAAATGGGCGTGACAAAATTCATACAGAAATTAGGAGGGATGGTAGTTGAGTCTAAGTGGCCAGAATATATAATCCATGTTGCCACAATAGGGTAATGTTGCGGTTCGTTGCTTTCGCTTTTTAATAAGCACTTAACTCTTGCTGAGTACTGCAGCTGTTGTTTTGTCAAGTCTTTTGTGATGAGGGAACTTCTCTAGAGGTTTATAGAGGAACGTCACTCCTAATGTCAAGGTAGGTTTCTTCACAACTCGTCCAATGTAGGTGGTTAGTGTCGAACCCAGCTCATGAATCACACGATAGTGGCGAAGACTCTTACTTCAAACTGGTCTCGTACCACGAACAGTAATGTAGTTTCGTACCACGAACAGTAATGTAGTCTCGTACCACGAAATTTAGACACAATAAAAGAACAAATGCTTCTGATAAGTACATTATGGTCGGAAGATTAAACAGGCGCCTTTTCTCGCTGTCCACCCACCAATTTTAGCTCTCTGAATAATTATTCTCCCTGAGTATGCACAGTATAACTCAGGGAATATGATTAGAAATCACCGTTATTATTCTGGTTATTTTAATGGGGAGAATGTGTCTGGACAGCACGAGTGCAATGGCCTGTGCCTGAATTAACATTATCAAGTTACATATTTCTTACAAAATGATACTATATACACTATGCATATGTCATGTAATCATCACTCACTTACTCAATGCTCCATTCAAAGCCTGGGGTTACTTCTGCTGTCGGTTTTCTGTAAGACTAGCAAGAAGCAATCACCCGCACTTGCTGTAGTGGTTTATGAATATATTATTTTCATATGTTGAGGTTGCCAGCCTCGTATGACTTGTATAAGCAAGTACTCAGCAAGTAACAAGTAACAATCACTTTGTAAAATATATGTTCACAATTTACTACACATAGGGTCTACAATCTCCTGGCACAGTAGAATGGACACAGCAACGCTGATTCGATGCTTCAACACTTGGTCTGGGTATTTTTAGTATTCATAACTTGTCCTTCTGATTCCTTAAGTCTCCAGTCTTTGTATTTAAAATTGCGGGTTCTCTTTTAAGTTATAAAGAAGCCCAAATATTTCGATCTGGTCCCTTTTAATTGTAGATATATTTGTCCAATCCTTATCTCTGGCTCCGGGGACTTGTTACGTGACGTTGTTGAAAATGAAGTCTGATATGTGTCTCAAACTTTGTTAGTTTATCTCTCATTTTCCGCTCCAAGTCCCATATGGTATTTTCAACAAACTTGCCAATGAGAGCTAATGTTTATGTTCTGCTTTCAAATGGAGCCAATGGTAAGCTTGGAACTGGATGCTGTTGAGTATTAATCTAATTCTCCCCCACGTGTTTAAAATTACCCTTTAAAATTTAAACTCATGACTTATCTTTTTTAAAATAAGGCCGTAATAGTTCCGGTTGCATTTGTGCAAACTTACAAACACATCTGTGAACTCATTTCCTGACTAATACCTTCCGCCAATATTGTCTCCTCTGACAGGTTAAATGTAACATTGATACAGAGTCGGACCATCGGAAGCGATTACCTTATTATCGCCTGTGTTTTCGTAAATCTCTCAGACGGGTTTCTTAGACAGACAATCTGGCTTTCTTTCCGTCGATCGTGCGAGACCACCTCGTGTCAACACTGATTTCCTGTGACCGTCTGCATTACACGACACTGGTTGATAAAATTATAATCTGCCAGCCGGTCTAATTAGCCTTGTATTACTACGACTCACATGGTGAAACGTAAACAAGTCTGGGAGTGACTAAGCAAAAATACTGGTGCATAAAATTTACCAAAAATAGGACGATCGGTTAAGAAAATGAAAAAATAAGTTGATAATGCAGGAGAGAACGAAAATGATGTTAAAGGACACAACTGATTACGTCACATATATCCTGCCACCTAAGATGTTTTATTAAATATCCAAGTGAGGGCGTGCACTTTTAGATGGCTGTGCCTTTTTCTAATACTGTTCTGGATGACAGTGTTCTTCTCCTCATTATACCGTTGGCGAGCGTTTGAATTGCTAGCTTGGCAGTGTGTACAGTTTTGTACGTACTGACGAACGTCTTCCCATCGTTTGGGCCAAAAGTAAACCTCTTTAAGGTTACTCATAGTAGTTCCCACTGGAACATGTTCTCCCGACGAGGATATATGGGCTGATTTCATAACGGAGGGTCTTAAGGGGAGAGGCACCACGAGTTACTTCCTCTGCCTCGTATGTCGACAAATAATTCCATTTTCTTTGAAAAATGTTCCAACTGAAGCATGGGTTGTCTGTATATGATTGTGTTCAGAGTACGGCACCAATGTAATTTTATCTTTCTGCGCTTGTCGTAACTCTGTTTTACTACATAGAAATGATGAGTTGAGGTACGAGCTATCCAATGTTGAGTGTTTGATGTTCTGCTCAATCTCTTTCTTCGTAGTTTTATGGTTTTCACCAATCTGGTTGTCCGGGTTATGGCGAGCAGAGCAATCTCTCACAAACTGTCGAATATCGTGTCGCACACCTGGCCAGAAGTGGTCCAAGGATACCTTTTTCTCCAGTCACGCAATCCTTTAAGGGGTTATGGTAGGGTCGAATATATTTCTTGCACTAGGCGGGTCCGATACGGGAGTGGAACAACTAATTGTCTCTTGCTCCCTACCCGTCTGTAAACCAAACCTTTATCCCTGTAAAATGCTCCCTGAATAGTATGGGAGTAATTACCATACAACTTAGAAAAAACAAGGCTTTATGGTTTTATCGGCCCTTTGTGCTTTCTTCAGATATAATATGTTTGGACTGGTTAGAGATAAGAGCTCAGGGGCCGCTTGGGTGTGTGTGACAAAACGGGGCGGCCCCTATCGATCTTAGTTTCACTCCGGCATTTGTGGTACTGATTTTTGTTATTTGCTCTTTATTGTCGCACTTTTCTTCCTTTCTTCGTTATTTTTCTGCAAAGTATCAGATATTTGAGTATTGTCTTGCTTGACACCCCCTGTAGGTGATAATAATCACATTTGCTTGACGCTACCCAGATTTTCTGAGATAATTACTCGCAGTCGCGAGGGAGCGGCACAGCTTGGCTAAGATTCGCACAAGATCTCGTGTACGCGGTGGAGACTCATGACATAATCGTTTCCTGTTTTTCTTGTTATGACAGGAGTACTTTCTGATAAAGTAATGATGGTTTCATATTGAACACGCTGTTGCATGAGTTTACCGATCTGTCTGTACAAACACAAGGGCATCGGACATCTTATTACCATATATGGGAGAGTTGATCTTTGCCTTACGTTCAAAATTATCCGATGTCGGAATATTTTGAAACTACCCCACAACCTGCCTGTTTGAATATGATTGGAGCTTTTTATAGCTCATAACAAACGAAGGCGTGGAAAGGCAGGGAATATAATCCGACCTTTTTCTCAAGCTATTTCACTTGAAAAATCGCTCACCAAGACACCAGGCTGCTGCAGTGAAGAATTAGAATTCAGAATTCCTTCTTAATATACCGGACACTTTTTATTGGAGTATTTATCAGGACTTACAATATAGCCCAGAAAATCTCTAACATTTTAAATAAGGAAACCGGGACTGAGGAAACTGAAGGACCACACGAAGTCAGAGAGGGAACCTATCAAATTTACGACACCCCAGACGCGTGTAAGAGGCCGATTCAAGTCTCTTTTATTCATCTGAGCAAAAAGTCTGTGAGTCTGGATTGGTACCAGCAGAAAGTACTATCTCTGGAACAAGAAGGGAACAGTGGCCTAAGCTTTACGACAAAGGACCCACGTGGTAGACTCTCCTTGACATTTCTGGGAAAAGAGCTACCCCCGACAACCTTGATCAGAGACGAGCGTGAGCAGAGTGAAAAGAACAAACCCATACGAAGGAGCACAACCGTCATTGGCAGCTAAGTTCAAATCTATGCTGCCACTTGAACTTCTTGTAACATCTCACATTCCATAAAGACTGTGATGATAACTTTTTTTGTTCCATAACTATTCAAATTATTTTCCAACTGTTAAAACCTAAAGTGATTATTAAATTTTGTTATTTGTAATGTTACAAATTTAACTTCGATTTAATCATTTTAAAGTTACTGCATGTTTTGTCTCAGTAAAATTACTACACACACTCTAAACAGAGCTATATTAGAATAATAGAATTCCACTGAGTAAATCAGGGGTGGGGGCTTAAACGAGCTGAAAGTAATAATTGCTTTAATCCTTCACAAAAGCGTCGGCAGAATTACAGAGTTAACATACTCAGCCAAAGCAGTATTGTTCTCGCTTATTCTGAATATCTTGTGAAGACTCCCTTTGTAATAGAAGTGTCATCACCCTTCTATTTACATATCTGCCAAGAGTAATCTTGTGCGAAGAAAGACACCTTTGAAGCCCATATTAGATACTCTTGAGTTCTGGACACTGTTAGACCACTACTGCAAAGCAGGTGATTCAATACCGTCACAGTGTGTCCTGTGTTCTCTCTCTCTCTCTCTCTCTCTCTCTCTCTCTCTCTCTCTCTCTCTTGTGTCGACCTGGGTTTCTGTGAAGGATCCCCAAGGAAGTAATATTGTCTCCCTAAAATGAGAGGATAGACTAACTCATCTACTACTGCGGTATTGATTTTGCCCCGCACATATTGGTTGACACATCAATCTCCGCAACTGGAAGAATCATAGGCTCTATGCTCTTCCGGGACCCCTGCATTTCTACAGTGCATTGGTGGGCCTTCACCAAAGATGAGGAAACTAGGGTTGAGTACTCTAAGCCCGAATCATATAAACAAAGTACTGTGTGGGCACCAACAGCTACTTGTTCACTAATGGGGAGTGGGGGAAGAGGGGGGGGGGGTGACTGGGGTTTCGGTTGCGTATCTGGAACCCATGGTTCCCTGTCGACTTCGTCAGCACGCATGCGACGTTGTAAGGGCCTGTTTTAGGCCTCTTGCAATCCGATGTAAAATGTGTCATTTTTGCCCACTTTACACCATCGCCTTCCCGTTCCCTGGGTTGAATTAGTCTGTTTCTGCCTATGGTGATCCTGTGGGTGTTGTTGTTTGTTGTTGGGTCATTTTGTGTGTGGTGTCGGTCGTACTCTTGGAGTCAGTAAAGGAGCGCTCCTCTCGTTTGGGGTGACTATCGTGTGGGCGCCTTTTAGACGGGTTCACTTCCAACTGAGCGCTCTGGTACCGATCAGCAAATTGTACTACCTGATCAAGAGTTTCGGCCCCGTGCTCCGTCGGGAACCTTCTCATGTCAGGGGTGAGCGAGTCATTGAACTGCTCTACGATTATCATCTCTTGTAATCCTTCGTACGATTCGTCGAAGGTGCTGAGGGAGCCCCACTTCTCCAAGTACATAGCTGTGATAAAATGCTCCGTGTGAAAGCCCCGCTCAAATATAATCATATTACAGCAGTTGAATTTTTTTCACTAAGCCAAGATAAAATTTTCTACTCCTCCCGACACCAGCCCTACCCGCTTGATATTTGAATTTGTTTTTACTAATGCCGTGGACAGGCTATAAACGATTTCTAGTTGACCTTGGTTGAAGACAATGCTACTAGTTTGAAAATTATCAAGGGTCACAGAATAAAAACTAACTAACGCATTCTTAGGGTCTATTAATAGAAATAGCCTTAGCGACCGTTGTTAGGGCACATTTTTCCCCTATCGCTAAGATTTAAATTAAAGCATTTGAATCTTTTGTTAGCGAGCGGGCAAGTCCCACCCGCAAAACCCCCACTTTTTCTCTACAACGTTGGACAGTTGGCGACGAACCAAAACTTTTACCTCGTCTTGAGAACAGGAGAGAAAGGGGTAGGAAAGGAAAACTTAGAATATTTATTTCTTCATAAAAAACGAAAGAGAGTAAATAAAAGAGATGCTTGGACAGTAGAGCAATATTGTTTAAAATAACATCATATAGTAACTTATCTGGGTTTAGAACAATTATTTCCTTAATATGGTATCTTAGTGAAAAGAGTCCCATAATAAAAAGGAAAAGTACAAAGATGAAAACGAAGATAAAGACGAAAGTAACACCTATCTAGAAGGATAGATGACAGTAGTCTGATCAATAATCACTTTAAATAATTAAAATCGCCAAAGTAATAACAGATATAAGGTAGAAATAAATATTTAGACGGACCGACAGACTCACTGATAACCTTGCTCAGTTTTGAAAATCTTCGCCCCAAAAAGTCAAATCCGTTTGACTTGATTTGATTGGGTGAGGCTAGTTAGGAAAGGGGAGGTGAAACTGAAGTTTTGCCAGCCAAAGCGAAACATATTTCTACACAGTAAGATAAAAATCGGACTGGCCAACGCATTGATAGACACCCAAAAATGTTTGGGGTTTTTCAAAAAAATGTCAAACTTTGGACGCGTTGTTCCATTGGCTAGTAAGATTGATAATAGGAAAAGAATACAAGGCTAGAAGGCCATTTGAAATTTTAGAACCGCAGTGCTAAGATGAGATCAGAAGGGGAGCTTGCCTGAATGTTTTGCCTTCTGGACAACGGCAGTTTAACTTGTGCCATTATTCTGCTAGTCATCTTGTGTATTGTGTAACATATTTCATTGATTGCGGTAAGAGAAATGATTTATTAAAATTCTTATTAATGTGTAGAGGCTAACCCAGATAGGGCGCCCACAAATTTTGTGTTGTGCGACATTGCTATTGTGGAAGCTTATGACATCCTAAGGGAGCACATGCATGCCTAAGCAGACTATTGAAGCAGAAAAACAAAATGTAAATGGTGTTTGAATATTGCCATGCATAACATAATATTTTGACTATAAGACCAGAAAGCTACTGGCAGTTCTCTACAGGCCACAGTGTTCCAATAACTCTTTGAGATTAAATAGGAAGTCATACTACCAGAGTTAACAGATCATTAGAAAGAAAAAAGAAAAGAGTGTATCCCAGCTGATGATATAAAAGATAACTAAAGTCTAAGTGACAGAGGCGTTGAAGCCATGTGGGAAAGAGCAGATACCCACGGATTGAGAAGAAGTCACAATACCATTAGGAACTGTAGCTATTGATTAGCACTTGGGCTGATCACTACGAATGTTTAACGATGTTTATTTATTAGGTGTGGAGATGTGTATATGAAGTGTCTTTAGGGAGGCATTGTTCATTGTTGCAGGGTTGCATCAACGAGTAACCAGTAAGACAAAACCTGGAGAGGCAGTGTACGAGGCAACTTACCTGTTGCTTGTATTGTGAAATCTAACTGCCAAAGCTGACTCCAGCTGAGACACGTGTGGACAGAAAGTGTCATATTTCCAGTCAACCACCTACTTGCCACGGATTGAAAGATAAGCCTTGGTTTTGAGGGCTAATGATTTCTCATTTCATTGTTAACCTCCACACTGTAATTAAACGTTCTAATGACATGATGAAAGGAACAGTTCTTTCAACTAGTGACCCTTCTTAATACCTTGTTACTACAGCCAGGGATACAAATACAGAAACATTTTAATAATATCATTTATTGGACAAGATGTCCATCCACTGTATTTACCTGTGTACATAACCACATTTATTTTGAGTTTAACCTTCCTGATTCAAAACATTTGAGAGTCAGGAAATTAAAATTGTAAATTAATCCTATAACTTTAACCACTGTCTTACTTGAGTTTATTAGATTGAGTTACAGTTGTGTTAAATTTGTTATCATACATCACACATACATTACCCTAGACACGTAGCCATATAAATTAATAGACTTAAAATATTTCGCAGAGTGAGATCATAGGGTGGTAGCAGTTAGGTACCCTGAGAATACATCATCATCAACTATTAGACTCAGGGACTTACATAGCTGGACCTCACTCTGTAGACAATTAATAATAATAATTAACATAAATAACATATAATCCCACCACAATAGCCACGGATCACACTCGTCACTGGTCAAGTTTGAAAGTTGTTGTACGTTCCAAGAAGTGTCAGGGAGTAACTACCAAGCTGGTCCGCGTCTCTAAGACATGTCTGATGATGGTGTCTAGCGCCGACTTCAGGCCACTTATACTCTCATTTGTTCCAGAGATAGTACTCTCAGTTGGTACCACCGAGTCAATCTTTAGGCTCACAGACTGCTGGCTCAGAGAAATAGTTTAAGGCAGCTTGACGATGCCTCTTACACGTGGTCTGGAGTGTTGTTATTTTAGCAATAAGTTCCCAGTTTGACTTTATGTGACAGTTTCCTGAGATTCCGGTTCTCCATGTTAAAATGGTAGAGTTTTCCTGCGCTGTAAGTCCTCAAGTTGCTCAAACAAGGTCATGTCTGGTAAATTAAATCTGCTGCTATTCTTAAGTCTGGCAAGGGCTGGTTGTCTTCTTGGCGCGAGGTGAATTTTCGCAGTGTTCTAAACTGACTAAAGTGTCAGGTTATATTACACTTCGCTCCCCTGTGACGAAATCAGTCGTGCACTTTTTATAACTCTCATCCACTACGGCAGTATCACTTCATTTCTTCATTTTTCTCACTCATCGTCCTATTATTTGGGATATTTATTGCCCTAACATTCTTTTTGCTGTGACCGCACCCCAGACTTGTTTACGTTCCGCCAGGTGAATCATAACGATACCCAGTTAATTATATCGGTCAGCGGTAATACGTTTATAAGTTGAGCTGGTTTAGCCAACCTTTGATAGAGACGATCCTTGTATACGCAAGATGGTTGCTCACGATCGATTCAAAGGAAATCATATTGTCTGTCTTGGAAAGCCGTCCGAGATGGGCTAGGGCCCAGATGATAATGAGATAATCGTTTTTACGGGACCATCCCTGTGTAATTGTTACAGAAAACCTGTCTGCGGGAGACAATATTGGAAGGTAGCATCTGTACATCACATAAGTTCACAGATTTATTTGTGAGTTGGCGGAAGTATTACAGCATTATTAGAAAGAGGTCACGCGATGGAATTTTAAAATGTAATATTTTAAAACACGCGGGGGAGATTATGAATTGAAACACCCCTACCCATATAGTTCAGAGCTTTCGATTGGCTTGATTTGAGAAGCCGGAATAGACATTGACTTTCATTGGAAAATTCATCGGAAGTACAATCTGGGATTTGAACTGAGAAATTAGAGAAATCATCATCATCATGTGACGTATTCTTTCCAGAACGTTGTCTCCATTACAGCTGCTCTGAACGCATCACGATTCTGGGCAAGTCGACTTGCATCTGCCAAAGACAAGTTCAGACTCTCTGTGATGTCCTGGGTCCATCGTCGTCTAGGTCGACCCCTTCCCCTTTTTTCCAGGGACCATGCCTTCCATCACTAATTTTTCCAGACTATTATGTCTTTTTATATGACAATTTTCAGCTTCCTTATTGCGATGGGATTTAGGAGCGAATTTTCCTCTATGTTTAGTGAGTGCAGTACTTCTCTATTGGTCTTTTTTTCTTTCCAGGGTATTCTCAATATCCTTCTGTAGCATTTCTTTTCGAATGATGTAATCTTTTTTGCAACTGTTTTATTGAGTGTCCATGTCTCGCAACTGTATGTTGCTACTGGGAATATACATGCTCTGATCAGGTGTAACTTTGTTTCTTTGCTTGTGCCTTGCCATAGGTTTTTCATCTGTATTAGTTTATGTGAAGCAATTGCAAGTCTTCTTTTAATTTCTACTGCACAGTTCTCAGAGCTGTTGATGATTGATCCTAAGTATTCGAATTCATTAACACCTTCCAGTTCTTCGTTTTCAATTTCAATTTCTGGTTTGGTCTTTACTTTGTCTGCTGTCAATACTTTGGTCTTCTTGGTGTTTAGGTATAGATTCTGGGCCTCACTGTGTTTTTTTGGTGGACAGAATTAATTGTTCAAGTCCTTCTGGGTTGGTCGATAGGAGGACTGTGTCGTCAGCATATCTGATTTCCGGGATCTGGTACCCGCCGATGTTAAATGAGTCAAACTCTGCGTGTTCTTGGTCATCTCTTACGTTTCTCATGATATTCTCGGCATAAATGTTAAACAGGTAAGGGAAAAGGGTACAGCCTCGTCTTACTCCTTTCTGTACTTCAAACCATTCTGATGTTTCCCCCTCCATTCTTACGGCTGCCTGTTGTTCTTGGTACAGCTGTGCGATGAGTTGTAAAAGGTGGTTTGGAAATCCTATATTTTCCATAATAGTCCATTTACTGCTGATGTTGTACACAGTCGAAAGCTTTAGTGTAATCAATGAAACAAGTATATAGGTCAACGTTGAATTCTCTACACTTTTCTATGATGATCCTCATATTGAATATATGGTCTTTGGTGCCTCTGGCTGGTCGAAAACCCGCCTGTACTTCGTTAATATCTGTTTCTAGCTTTTGTTGCATCCTTTTCATTATGATATGTAATAGTATTTTGCTGGCATGGCTTATAAGAGCTATAGTTCTGTAGTGTGTGCACAGTTTCGTGTTGCCCTTTTTGGCAAGGGAATGTAAATTGATCTTTTCCATTCCTTGGGCCAAATTCCGCTTGGTCAGATCTTACAGCATAATGCATGGTATATACGCGCGCTGCCTTCTCCTCCTGCCTGTATCATTTCAGCTGTTATTTTACAACCAAGAGATTTTCCACTTTTCAAGTGTTTGATTGCGTTCTGGATTTCCTCTGTGATAGGTTCTGGTTCACGTTCCGCTACATTTATGATGTTGTTATCTGCCGCTTTGATTATTTCCGTGTACATTTCTTGACAGTTCTCGTTCCATCTGTTCAGAATTTATTTTACGTTCTGTTAGAGAATCGCCCTTCTTGTCGTTTATTGCTCGAAGTGATGATTTAAAGTTGCTGTTCTTCAATGTACTTACTTCGAAAAACATATTCTTACTCAATCCTTGTTCGCGCAATTCCTCTATTTTCATGCAGGTGTCGTTTATGTATTGTTGTTTGTCTTATCTGACTCGTTTTTTAATCTGCTTTGTGTATTCCTTGTATAATTCCTGATTTTCTGTGTCTTTTTTGGACTTCATTTTTCTTCTTTCTACCACCAACTTCAGTGTTTCGTCTGAGATGTATTCTCGTCTCTTTATACTTCTTTTAGGAATTTCCCTCTTTGCATTTGTAATGTAAACATCTATGATGTTATTGGCAAGTTCATCTGGTGTCATTTCCATAAGAACGTCAAATTTGTTCTGAATATCGATACTGTACTCTTCTGGTATGGCGCTTGTGTCATAACGTATTACTTTGTCGCTTGTAACGACTTTGTTCAGTTTCATCGAGAATTTTGCAGCAAGTTCATGGTCGGAGTCACATTCTGCTCCTGTGAGCGTCTTGATGGCTGAGATACATTGATCGCCACTTTTGTTGTATTAAGATGTAATTTATTTGGTTCTTGCTTTTTCCGTCCGGTGACGTCCATATATATATATATATATATATATATATATATATATATATATATATATATATATATATATATATATATATATATATATATATATATATATATATATATATATATATATATATATATATATATATATATATATATATATATATATATATATATATATATATATATATATATATATATATATATATATATATATATATATATATATATAATATATATATATATATATATATATATATATATATATATATATATATATATATATATATATATATATATATATATATATATATATATATATATATATATATATATATATATATATATATATATATATATATATATATATATATATATATATATATATATATATATATATATATATATATATATATATATATATATATATATATATATATATATATATATATATATATATATATATATATATATATATATAGTCTTCTAGGGTGTTGCATAAAAAGAGTATTTGTGATGACTAGATTGTTTTTTAGGCAGAATGTTGTCAAGCGTTCTCCTCTCTCATTTCTCTGGCCCAATCCATAAATTCTTTTCACTCTTTTTTCATGTTCAAATCTTTCGTTTCCAACTTTGGCATTAAAATCTCCCATTAGTATCCTAATATCTTGCTTATTTGCTTTTGTGACAGGGTGACGAAATAAATAGAATCGTTCTGTGACAGGGTAAAGAAAAATTCGGGGCAGTATCTTTTGTCAATGTTCTTCTGTTGTTTACTGGCTTCCGCCAGAGATGGTGATTACAGAGGTGACTTGTAATAAAACCCAGGTAGTTTGGGAGACTCGTTCTGTGTTGATGTTTTATGGCTGTATGATCGTCAAGATAAGGTAGTACTGTATTTTCGATAACATGATGTCAACAAAAACATTTCCAACTGAAGATCAAGAATTAAGTCCAATCTTGTCTAAATAAATAAATACCTTTATTTGGTGGTTGAACACTCTGACAACTCCAGGCTGGTTCATAGATACATACTCTGCAGAGGTATACAAACCAGTCATACAAGAAATATCAAAGAGAAATCGGACCTACGAGATGGTGAAAACTGCCGCCGCTCGTCCCGTGCTCAAAACAAACTTACTCTCTAAAAAAAACAATAACTTCCGTTCTAACTTGAATCGATTCTACCCCAAGTTTGATGACGTCATTTCATGTACATCATGATAGAATGACTCATAGGTTTGTGGCTAGTGGTTATTTACTAACTAGTCACGCTCAAATACTAAGTGTTTAAATCTTGCTTAAGTATTCTTACCCTAACTCTAATAAGTGGCAGCACTCTAGTGCTAATCCGACGTAGTAGTCCATACGGTCACATACGTCCGGGGCCACCAAAATGTATCCCGGAAGGGAGATATATTCCGAGGAAATACCGAAAACTAACTATAAAAAAGAAAACTAAGGGGAAATATTATGTACCAAAACCACCACATTATTACGGCAATATGCATAAAAAACATCAATCATGGATATGGAATGTGATGGGATAATATACAGCAGTGGGATACAACAGCATGGGAGTTAAGGAAATGGGGAATGGAACATGAAATAAATAAAACAAACAAAAATGGGGGAGAATTAAAAGAACAAGCTAGTTATGGAAAAAGAAACAAAGGGTATGTCGAGAGGCATAAATGACACAATGGCAAAAAAATGACAATACTGTTACGGGTTAAACGGGCTTTTTAATATTGGGCTTATTCTTCTTGAAGTTGAAGTAAGAAGTCCTTCAGATATATATTTGATTAATTCACATAGAATCATACATTGATTCCAAACCAAGCAAGATAAGGGTATGTCCATTTAATCCCCGCCCGAACACCGTATTCTTCAAAACATGAATGAGACTTCAAAAGGCCAGGTTGGACGATTCACATAACGATTTAATAAACATCTCGAAGCTCCAAATATATCTTTATAATATGCACATCAAATTATGGCATCAACTAGACAGTCTCTAGTGTCACTGTACAGTCTTGTACTGGAAAGATGTCGAAGACATTTCCACACAGTTTTTATTATAATAATTCAACTCACGTTCTTCACAGAATCATCTTCATTTCTTTCATGCAAGAAGCTAGTCTTACCACACGGAGGTATATGGGTAAGCTAGTGATGGAACAACATAATGAAGATCTAGTAAAACCACATAATTCTCATTAGCTGATAACACATACGTCCAACGCCTTGAAAAGACACACAGCGAATCCCCAAAGCCAAGGGACGCTTTTTGTTAGCAGACAGCAAAACTCGCGTCTGCAACTTTGGCCACCAAAAGTAATGACGTCACTTCCTGAAACCAGGGCAATGGTCTCATAAACGAATCAACTACATGTCGAACTGTATTGATATCGACATACATGTTATGAACTTTACTCATAACAGACAATACTCATATTTCATGGGGATCAATGAACAATGGACCACGAAGTCACAAATATTACTCAAAGTCATGCGGAAAAAAACACAAATCATTAAAGCATCAAAGCGAGGTAACGTCGCTAAAAAGGGAGAACTCACAAGCAAGAACAAAATTGTGGGTGCCCAAAAAAATGGCGGACGCCGAACACGGCGGATGCACAAGACAGGAACACCAGTATGTAGTAAACAAAATTTCAAACAGGGTAGTAAAACATGACTATAAAGAGAGACAACAAGCAATAAATGGCATGAGTTAATTCACATCAGAAATGTACCGGCATAAAAAAATCCTGAAATCGAACTATGTCCAAACGGCATGGAGGAAACAAAACGGAATGATTAAAAAAAAAAACATGACTGGTACCAACATTAGTGGCGGATGAAAATAAAAAAAAATTGAACTATTGTTAATCTTTTTATTATTCACAAATCATCACGAACAAATCATGACCATGCTCGTGAAATAAAAAATCAACCCATAAACGGGCAATAGGCATAAGATCATGACTGCAGAGATACCATCTTAAGTACACAAAAAAATTATATAGCTAACGCTGGTCAAGTAGGAGTATTTAATCATGTGGCACGAGGAGTGTCCCAAAACTCGACATCATAGGATTCGAAAAGCATGTCCAGTGAGGTCTCAAATAAAACATAACTGGAAACGACATCTGCGGAAAAAAAAGAAAGGTCAAATGGTTAACGATTTTATGAGGATATTTAATGAATCAATGCATGCGATTGCTCGTGTGTTCAAACGTTCGTCACAGCGGGGTTGTCGAGGATGAGGAGAAATGGCGAAGACTGCAGGAGGGGACGGTACATAAAGGGAGGATTGGGGAGGAGGGCGTGGACAAATCGGAGGAAGACGGCGTGGAATACGCGATCTACGTTGTGTCTGTGGGGCAGGGGGGTTTGGAGGAGGTACCCGAGGAAACTGACGGGGGCGAGAAAGACGGGAAAAGTGAGTACGGACATGGGCAGTGGGCTGGAGAATGTACTTGGGAATGGGAGCAGAATCTCCAGAGGAGGTGGAATGCCGACGTTTTGTAGGATAACGAAGAAGAGGGGGAGGAACGTCAGTCTCGATGTCACAGGAGGTAGAATCAGGTGCAGTATCAAGGTCCGAAGTAGGTAGTGCGTAAGGACCTGAGAGAGGGGGTGCGGACTCGGAGAAGTGTACAGAAGGAGGAGGAGAGATATGGGCAGTAGCTGCGGCGGTAGAAGGAGGAATTATGGGGTTATGCATGTCCGAAGCATGTGACGGACCATGGACAACGGAGGAAAACGCATTGAAACGATCCTGATGGGAGTGGATACGGGCATATAGTTCAGGAGGAGGGATATCATCCTCAGATACCAAACAGGAGCGATAACGGCGTAGACGACGAACCATCTGGGAGTGAGGAGGAGGTGAAGGCTGGGCTGAAGAGGCAGGAGGTTTCACAACTCCACGGACATCTCTAGACCGGAGGCGATATACTATATCATGAGGAGAACTATCAGATTCGGAAGAGGAGGAATCACCTAAAGCATTGGGTGGAACAATCACAGGAGGAGCAGGGTGAGGGACAGAGGGGACGTGGTGGAATGGAGGGTAGGTAGTGTAGGCAGACAAGGATGAAGCGGAAGAGGAGGAAGGGTTATATTGGAGGGTAGCCGTACGAACGGTGCGGCTAGTGCAAAGAGCAGGAGGAGGATTAGTGTAAGGTCGTTGCTCATCTTTTCTAATTTGAGTAGCATGAGCCTTGGTAGAGCAGTGACGCTCTTCGTTCCACAAGACGAAAGTAACTGGAGAAGTTTGCTCGACAATCTTATAGCCTGGAACCCAATGGTCGTCAAATGTGGAGTTCCGAACATGCTTACGGAACCACACCAGGTCACCAATAGAGAGCGCCCTTATCATGTAACCGTTGACGCTTCTGAAATGCTTTAAGAGCATTATGGTGAACTCTCTGGTGGGCTTCACGTTTATTACGCAGAATAATCTCTATGGGATTATCACCCATATATCTCCGTTGAGGAGTAAGGAGATTATCTAAGGGTAGGCGTGGTTCTCGGCCATACAAGAGATAAAAGAGCGAGAAACCTGTAGTTTCATTAACATTGACACGCAAAGCTTCAAAAGCTTGGGGAAGAAAGAAATCCCAATACTGCGTGTTGTCAGAAGTAAGTTTGGAGAGTATGTCATGGAGAGTGTTATGCATCCTCTCATTACGACCATTCGACTGAGGCCGATAGTAACTGGTCGTTCTATGGTCAATATGCAGATCAACAAGAGTAGAATGGAAAGGCCTACCAATGAATTGCCTTCCATTATCTGTAAGGATAGTTTTAGGATAGCCATGGCGAGGAACGAACTCCGTAAGGGAAATCTGTGTAACGTCCTCGGAGGAAGAACCACGGAGCAGAAAACACTCGGGCCAGACAGAGTACTGATCCACGAAGTGTAAGACATGGGTATTCCCAGACTGTGAGAGGGTGTAAGGACCGGAAAGATCTACACTGACGCACTCCATAGGGAAATGAGTCGGAGTCATCTGCTGAGTGGGGATTCGCAGAGGACGCATGTTGCGCTGCTTGCAAGTCCTACAAGAGTCAACATATTCAGCAATGTCCTTATAAAGAGAGGGCCAGTTGTAACGTCTAGATACAATCTCGCGTGTCTTATCTCTCCCCATGTGGCCATTAGAATCATGGAATGCATGGAGGACGCGAGAGACAAGTTGACAAGGAATACAAGTCAAAAGACGATCTGGCTGTTTGGGATTAATCCAGTAGAGAATGTCAATAGAAGTAAGGATAGTGTAATTAGGGATCGATTTGGGATCACGTAGTAACTGAGTGCGAACCTTCAGGAGTGCAGGATCTCGAAGTTGTTCCTTCGCAGTGAAAGAAGGAAAAAGGAGCTCATCAGGAGAGCTAGAAAGATTGTCATGAGTAGAAATGACAGGAGGGGGACAGTCAGCATTAATGACAAGTATTTCTTTGGCGTTATCATCAAGGTCTGATGACGCCTTAGGATCCGGTCTAGAAGAATAGGAGGGATCCGTACAAGTATCATATAGAATCCGAGACAGAAGGTCAGCTACAGTGTTATGTTCTCCTGGGATATGCTCAATGGTAGCATCATAACTCTGTAAATTCAGAGCCCAAGTTTGTAGCTTACGGGGTTGCTCGGACGTCTTGGATAGCCAAGTGAGCAAAGGCTTGTGGTCGGTACGGATTAAAACTTTGTACCACGTAGATAGAAGTCTAACTTTTGCAATGCATAGTGTATGGCAAAAGCTTCCTTCTCAGTAACGGTCCATCGTTGTTGAGACAGACTGAGTGCGTGAGAGAGGAACGCAATAGTCATCTCGTTTGGGACTTCGGCAATAATCGCAGGAGAGTCCGAATTGTTGGCCTGGACAAGGCAAGCACCAACGGCCCACAGAGAAGCGTCCGTATACAAAATCATAGAACGTCTAATGTCTGGATGTGCCAGACGCGGAATCTTAGTAAGTGAAGACTTAAGATAATTGAAAGCATCTTGGCAGGCGTCAGTCCATCGGAATCGAGCATACTTTTTAGTCAAAGCAATAAGAGGCACAGCAGCTCGAGAGAAATTGACTATGTGCTTTCTATAGTAGGAACAACTGCCCAAGAAACCACGAACGTGGCGAACAGAAGTAGGAGGAGGCATATCACGGATGGCCTGCACTTTAGCATCATCCGGACGGACACCATCTTGGTTGATTATGAAGCCAAGATACCTGGCTTCGGTCTGTAAGAAGGCACATTTGCTTAACTTGAGCATAACATTATGTGACCTCAGTCGGTTAAAAACTTTCTCTACATGGAGTAAATGATCCTCAAGGGTTCCTGGAGTGTGAATCAAGATGTCATCAATATAAGCCAAGGCGTAAGATTGCATGCCCTTCAATACTTCGTCCATGAGGGACATATACGTAGCAGGGCTGCCCTTTAGGCCGAAAGGCATGACATTCCACTGATAACTCCCAATATGTGTATGTAGTAGACGTTCTTCGGGGTGGTTACTGATGACTACTAGTTCGTGCTGATAGACGCGAATTCAAATAAACTATCGAAATTAGCACAACATGTAATGGTGAATAAATTCAGGCATGTCAACAAAAGCCTGTTGTTAACTGAAGTAAACTGCAAAGCGGGTAGCACAGTTTAACGTATTTATTGACGGAGACAATCAACGGTACAAGACACTTGTTACTGACGTACGACATGGTTATTGACAGTTCCACTTGACAGGATGCATGACACATTACGTTCACTTCAATAATTCAGCATCAATGTATATAACTGAGCAAGCAGTTCATATTATCAATCAATACAATGGCAGTTGACCTTGTGTCAATGTCAGAGGCTCTCATGATCATGCAATCACGTATATTAAAATCTGTCCTCCTCAATTAGCCTCATACATAATCATACTGAGACTGTTGAACATATTCAGTCCAGATATCCTTGGAGCAATTAAGACAGGTTAGGTAGTGTACTTTAACTGACCTATCTGTCGCCGGGATATGTCTAACGGCGATCCAACATATATATATATATATATATATATATATATATATATATAGAGATATATATATATAGATATATATATATATATATATATATATATATATATATATATATATATTATTGAATACATTATTGTACCAATCAATACTTTAGAATACGAATACGTTTCTTCAGTAAATCGCTCAGCCCAGTTGATCCATTCATGGAACCGAAGAATACAGATTCCAGCTAGATTCCAACGTGAGTGAAACGTCACTAAAAATCTTATAAATAATAATTCCTTCTCACAGTACGTGAACACAACTTACGTTACTATATAACGACCATGTCTGCTGACAAGCAGTCATGTCTACAACTTCCAAAATATAATCCCTGATACATGGGACAAACTATTACAACAGACCAAAAATCTCGCTAGGGTCTGGCTTCCAAGCTTCCAACACAAAGCTCTGACGTCGACCTCTGTTTGGCAACACGTGCGCCAGGAGTAACCCATACTCCACATCGTGCACACACGTGCGCGATAAATAAAACGCACAAATAATATTACCATCATATAAGTTTGGTGCGTAATCTTATAACAGAGGCAGGACCTGAGACTGCCATGTCTGTTAATGCCTGTTACGGACTAAGAAAGATCGCAACAGAGTACAAAAAGAGGACTTCACTTTTGCTTCTCGTTACATGGGAATGCACCAGAATCCAGAACGGGCATCTAGGGTAGTAAACCACTTAGATTTGCCAACGGTCGCCAAGATATCATCAACCCGAGGAAGGGGGTATGAGATAACTTTGGTGATGGCATTCAAGGCCCGATAATCGCAACAGAAGCGATTAGTACCATCCTTCTTAGTGACTATCACAATTGGGGAGGACCAGGAGGATCTGGATCTTTCAATGATACCTGCTGCCAACATATCCGTAATCGATTTTTCCACGATCTCCATATTCTTAAGTGGAGTGTGGTATGACTTAAGTGAGACATGCACTTCAGTGGTGGTATGGATATCCATTGTTACAGTATTTGTTCTCTTCAGTTCTATGTCGGAGAGAGCAAAAATATCATGATTATCCTTGACGAACTGACGGCTGCGACTAGCATGTGGGGAGTCAGTTGTCACTTGCTCCATCAACTGTGCAAGGGGTGTAGGTGGGACATTCGAGGAAGAGGAGGGAGAAGTACGATTACCTGAAGTACAAGGGAAGGTTGGGAAGGGGTAAGAAGAAAGTTAACGGCGCTGAGGAGGGTAGGTACTAAACGATACACACGTATTAGTAACAGCACCAATGATGGAGGGGTATGAGGAGGGAGGGTGAGTAACTAAATGGGAAAGAGTAGTGGAGGGGTGGGTATCACACACTGTGTAGGGAGGAACAGAGGCACGATGAGGCAGGGAATGTGATGCTAAATGAGCAATCACCGTACCACGTTGGATAGTCACAGGCTTCCCAGAAGTATTTAACAGCATGACAGGAAAATCACGCTTAATGGAAACCTGAACAATGCCATCAACAACATTGATGCAGGGGTCATCAATGATGTCAATACCAGGTAATGGTTCCACTATGACAGAATGGCCAGAAGAGACATAGTCGGATCGTTTGACCCGACCAGTGGCGATAGTCAAAAAGTGAGGCTTTAAGGTAACAGGAGCAGTGAGGCGGACAAGGGATGCAATGTGAATATCATCCTGAAGAGGGACGTATTCACCCTTGACGCGAATCTGTCGCAAGTCAAAATAGATTCGGGCGTGATGACGAAGGAGAAAGTCACGGCCAAGAATAAAGTTACGGGACATGCCTCTTCTGATGATAGATGGATGGACAACAGATTGAGAATCAATCTTGAGGCTTATCATAGCAGTTCCAATGGAACGTAAAGGTTGGCCAGTAACGGAGGCCAAAGGAGTAGAGGAAGGAAAAAATTGTACGTGCCGACGAATCTGACGAAACAACTGTTCACGGATGAGGCTAATAGTTGCGCCAGTATCAACAAGAGCACGGTAGCTTTTCATGTTGATTGAGATAAGGCATGATGAAGGATCCGGAGTGACAAAAGGAGGAGAGACATAAGAAAGAGAGGAGGAAGACACCGAAGGTGGGGAGGAAAGAAAACATTTAGTACGGAAAGACCGATGTGAGGATGTGTTCAAGTTACCCGGTATGGTCCTAGCTACTGGGCAACCCAAGGGTTTCCCTGATTCATTAGGGATGTAGGACGGGAAGGTCCACGTGAAAAGGAACGCGGAGGACCTGGGGGGGACAGGATCGGTAGGAAGCCATGAAGGTTGGCGAGGTCGTTGCTGCCTGTTCTGATAATGTAGTGGTTGTGGCGCGGGATTACTGTGAGGCTGAGGACTGCATTGTAGCCGCTGAAAACAGCTCCGCGAGACGTGGCCCCGTTGCCCGCAAGTGTAACATATTATAGAAGCCTCGTGATGGACCTGTGGCGCTGGTGGATGGTAAAAGCGTCGAGTCTGGTACTGATGGTGGGAAGCATTAGTGCAAAGCATTGGTGATCTTGAAGGTTGCTGCCAAGAGTGCGGCAATGGCTAACGTCCATCGGTTCTTCATCATATTGGTGTTCAAGACGAGGCTCGCGACCGAGACGGTTGGTAATGCGTTTCTTCACATTGTCCTCTGTGATAGCCTGTTGTATTGCATCTGTAACTGTCTGAGGATCCTTGCGGAACAAATGCAATTTAAGTGTGTCGAATGACAAACCATCAATGAAAATACCAACAAGCTGCCGATCAATGTCTGCCGATGTGGAAGAAGAATCAATGAAGGCATCTTCAGCCAAGTTTAACAATCTGTCCGCATAAAATTGTACCGGTTCTTGTCTATCCTGGTGTACTCTACTGTTGAGGGAGGGCGGAGGGGGGGAGAATTTTATATTGAACTTTGCTTGAGCCATTTGAGAATAATTTACCAGTTGAGCAATTGTGCTGATAGTTAGTATTTGCGAATGTGAGTGTCCCATAATAATATTAACTTGATTGACTTGACAAAGCTCTTCGTGGTTGAGTCCACGAACATTTCATATTTATTGACGAAAAACATCAAGACGTACATAGCAGAAATTCAATTAATACATCAGTGCAGTCTCCATATTCAATACGTATCGTCAAAATGTCCAGCCTGTGTACTCGCGATGCCATCTGGCGGAACATCGGTGTAATAAAAACTGGAGGTTGGCGATATAATAATTATAATCAATGTACTCCCTGCATTCCTTCCTCAAAGGAATGAATTATTCATCAAGATAAGATGCTCGATCATGGATGGCATCAGTAAATTAGAAGCGACGACCCTTGGTTAAATAGTTGAGGAGAAATCTGCACACATAATATCCTGGGAGTATTATAAATCACGTCTTGCTTAGACGGATACGAATCATCAAAGGGTCCAGAAATACCGTTGTTATGCATTAGCATAACACCCTACAACGTCATCACTATTCATTGACGTCTACGCATAATCGCGTTTATTAATAAAAGACTATTGTGCACAGCACCTCATGTTGGCATCAGATAAATATGCCAGCGCGTAAATTTAAAATGGTGACAAATTTAAGTGGGGCCAACATGAAACAAATATAATAATAACGTAACATCTACGAAGAAGAGTCCACGCGTGCTGACAGTCAGTTATGGATGAATAGTGGCTGACCAGTGCCTTTTTCAGCGAAGCGAAAGTTTCTGTAGGGAAAAGCTGTTCACGGCGGCGCAAAAAATCAGTTACCAATGACTGGGAGGAGAAGAATGCAACACGTTTTCGGTCCTCATCGGTTGCCGAGGGGATCAAAGATACAATATGTCAATATCAATAAGCCATTGACGAAAGTGAGAAGCATCACCGTGAAACGGCTTGACAATGTTATGAATATTTTGGAAGTTGCCACTCTGTGTTTTGGAGCTGAGAGTATTAGCAATCGACCGTAATGTGCTGGAAGAAGTATCAGGAGAATCAGGTAGAGTTTGACTCGCTGCTTGTTGCTGCGACAATTGTTGTTGAAGCAGTTGGTTTTGCTGTTGCAACAAAAATACTTGATGCTCAAGCTGTTAAATAAGTGAATCCATCGTAACAAAAAACAGTTACGAGCTGGTCACGGGCACCAAATAATGTCGTCTGTGACAAGGTGAAGAAATAAATAAATCGTTCTGTGACAAGGTAAAGAAAAATGCGGGGCAGTATCTTTTGTCAATGTTCTTCTGTTGTTTACTGGCTTCCGCCAGAGATGGTGATTACAGAGGTGACTTGTAATAAAACCCAGGTAGTTCTTTGGGAGACTCGTTCTGTGTTGATGTTTTATGGCTGTATGATCGTCAAGATAAGGTAGTACTGTATTTTCGATAACCTGATGTCAACAAAAACACTTCCAACTGAAGATCAAGAAATAAGTCCAATCTTGTCTAAATAAATAAATACATTTATTTGGTGGTTGAACACTCTGACAACTCCAAGCTGGTTCATAGATACATATTCTTCAGAGGTATACAAACCAGTCATACAGGAAATATCAAACAGAAATCGGACCTACGAGATGGTGAAAACTGCCGCCGCTCGTCCCGTGCTCAAAAACAAACTCACTCTCTTCAAAAAAAAAAAAAACTATAACTTCCGTTCTAACTTGAATCGATTCTACCCCAATTTTGATGACGTCATTTCATGTACATTATGATAGAATGACTCATAGGTTTGTGACTAGTGTTTATTTACTAACTAGTCACGCTCAAATACTTAGTGTTTAAATCTTGCTTAAGTATTCTTACCCTAACTCTAATAAGTGGCAGCACCCTAGTGCTAATCCGACGCAGTAGTCCATACGGTCACACTTTCTCTAATGCGTGTTGCAGTTCATTGTAAAAATCTACAATTTCATGTTATTCAGCAGCTGCTGTTGGCGCATATGTTTATATAATTGTGATGTTCTTTCTTTTTCCTTTCAGTCTGATTGTGACAATGCGGTCATTTGTGGGATTATATCCTAATAGGGAGGCAGCTGTCCTTTTAGACAGGTAGAAGCCGACGCCACTCTGACCTCCTCTCTCTTTGCCTGAGTATATGAACGTTCCTCCTGATGGAATCGAAAAGTGTCCCTAGCCCGACCATCTGTGCTCTGAGATGCGCAGGATATCGATGTTTAGTCTTTCCATCTCGTTCTTCACTATGTACTATTTTCCTTGGTATAAGCTTCTGACGTTCCATGTTCCTATTTTGAATATTTTTCTAAGACCGATGACATGGTTTTCCGTGGTAACACAGTAAGGCTTTTGGCCGTCATCACGATTACCTGTACTGACGCTGCCAACGATCTCTTCCCCAGTTAAATATGATCTGCCTGGCCTGGGGGACGCACCACCAGATCTTTGCGTAATATTCAGATTAGCCATTATGGATTTCTTGGCATTGTACATCCAGTAGTTTGCCATTGCTTTCTGGATCGTTCTGGCCGCTTACCATTACAGTCCATGGTGCACCTTCAGCCCGATACCAGGCCTGTCCAACTCCTGCCCTAGAAGCCGTTGTCAATGTATTATTGATCATTCGCCCGTTCTGCCAGCAGTTGCTATTTAAGGGGTACCTCCCTTTTTCAATTTACTCACGTAGTTCTGCCGGCCAGTCAAAGCTGTTGCCCAGAGGGTGGCGCTGCCGTACACAAGCAGACTCGAGTAGCCATACGTGAGCTGAACTGGAGTGGGGGAACCAAATAGGATCCAGGCCTTCCTCAAAAAGAGGAAGTGACTGCCTCTCACAGTGAGGTACTATCCCTACACACTCCAATCCTACCCCTAAATGAGAGATATAATCTAGCTAAATAGGAGTCACAAATCAGACAGCATCGCAACGTAAAATTAGCAACTCCCAGGAGCCAGAGAAACATAGGACTAAGGATTCCAAAATTATAAGTGACAGATTGACAGTGTTTGGGCAACTTTAAAACTTAACAATAAACCCGCATTTATAATTACAAAGACTGCAAACTTAAAGGACAGATCGGAAGTATTTGGGCAACTTTAAAACTTAAAATTGTAAACCCCCATTTTTAAATACGAAGTCTGGAGTCCTAAGGAATCAGATCACCCGTCATTCGAGGAATTTCCCAGACCAAGCGATTCGAAGCATCTAATAAAGTGCCGTGTTCATTCTAAACTGTGCGAGGAGATTGTGTCCCCATGTTTTGGGATCGTGGTACTAAGCTATCAGTAGAATCGTGGTACTAAGCTATCAGACGGTTCGTAGAACAAAGCTATTAGACTGTAAAGTGTCATCATCACAGAAGGATTGACGAAACCCAGGCTTGTAAAAGGCACCAGCAAACTGACATTAAATTTTAATTTTAAATTTAAATCCTCAACCCAAGTCTCAATGACGAGAAATTTTATTTAACTCTAAAAGTCACCATCATTTCATAGTTATTTTAACCTTTTTAACTAATTCATTATTAAATTTGTTACATGTTATTTTAAAACATAACAATAATTGTTTATTCAGTTTTTATAAGTATGAAAGCAAACGTATGAGGAAGACTCTTTAATGTATCTACATTTAGACAGATACTTACATTTATATAGCTACTTCGTATAAAAGGAAATTTTGCTGGATTTACACCAGCTGAGGGCTTGAACGGGCTAAAAACCTTTTCTTAATTCTTCACAAAAGGCGGCGGATCAGACATAAAAGTTAACAATTGCCCTGCCAATGCCGAATTGTTCTTGACTTATGAATGATCTTGTGAACACTACCTTGGGATAGAAGCGTTATTACCCTTCTATCCACAACTCTGCCAAGAGTAATCTTGTCGAAGGTAGACACCTTTGGCGACCCATTTTAGACACTCTTGCGTTTTGGCCACTGCTTGACCACTACTGCAGAGCTAAGGGGAGGCAATCCGTGACATCCCCCCGCAGTACTTTGTTACGATTTAGATAGGGACCAATCAGGAATTTGGTTCTTCCTGTGTTTCGAATGCCCTCCAATCGTTTCAAAACCTGTGTGTTTTGGTGGGGTAATTCAAAATATTTCCCCTAGGAAATTTATGTACGTTAATGCAAAGGTCATGTCTTCCAAATATGGAAGTGAGATTTCCGTACTATTTACAAATACAACTCCTTATTTTAATCTAAAGTAATATGTTTGTAATGAGTTGTACAGGAAACGATTATGTCATGTCGAGTCTTCCGAATGCTTTGCAGCAGGTCGATAATTTATCGCCTGGCACTCCCAGGTAAACACAATTCGTCGTGTTATCATCTGGACGAGAAAGTCACACTCACCTTATCAGCGGTTAAACAAATTCGCTGGGCGATTTTTCATGTGAAACAGGCTGTCTGGTATACGAGAATGTTTATCACAGGATTGTCGATTAATGTTGCACCATCCGCCTACTCTTAACAAGGTCAAGCGGGCAAACAAACATGACGACTTAGTACTGAAAGCAGTGTAAGGTTATATGAAAATACCAAATATCTGCTTGATAGCAGAGAAAGAAATGTGCCGACCACGGAAATTTCACGCAGTCAGTATGCACAACAAATGTAACTGAATTCGGCCGGAGAGGAACAGAGATCGACGCAATAATTCCGTCACACTGTAGAATTCCGGGTTCCGTATTAATAGTGGCGAGTTCTCTACTGATGTACAAATATGCTCTTAATACTTTACGTTCGGTACTATAAATTCAGAATCCAACTCTATTATTTTCTGTGGCAGGGTCCGAGCTGTCTACGTTGACGTTTTCTGGCATGCAGTGCCGTATGTCAAACATTTTCTGCGTTATATCTGGCCCACGCTTCCACCTGGCATTTTCGACAAAACTCCCAATCAGCGCGGTTGTTTATTGGCGCCTCAAAAGCCAGCCAATACATTCAAAGTACATGTTATGAAAGCTTGTCCTCATGTAGTATTCTCCATGACTCATGCGTTTGAAAAATTCAAACAGTCATCTTCCATAAATGGAGTTGTGATATCCGTAAAAGGTTGTCAAAGTTGACTTATATCACACTTCCTGCTCACTCTTCCTAATGTCTTCCAAGAGTCGAGTCGGAAGAGATTATGCAATCTTAAGCAAACACTTCATGTCCGCATCTACCTGGAGTTAATGTGGTATTAACACGTTTTAGTGACTCAATTAATCTCTCAGGGATGGGCGATACGCTTCTCTGGCCCTGTCATACATCGAAGCGTGAAACGTGAACAATGACAGTAGGGAAAAAGAATGTGCTAAGTA
Source organism: Oreohelix idahoensis (assembly GCA_024509875.1). NCBI lineage: Eukaryota > Metazoa > Mollusca > Gastropoda > Stylommatophora > Oreohelicidae > Oreohelix > Oreohelix idahoensis. The sequence goes on along the minus strand of JAMPIV010005235.1, from coordinate 606,214 downwards.
TTGAATAATTCAGTACGCACAACAAATGTAGTTCAATACTGCCAGAGTGGAGAAGAGAGAGCACAAATTATGTCACAAACGTCTATATCTGTTCTGTCAAATTATTGCTCTTTATACAATGTTCATTAAACGTGTTTCGTCGTATATCGATATATATATATATATATATATATATATATATATATATATATATATATATATATATATATATATATATATCAGTTGCTTAGTGTCTTCAAATCTTAGCAAATGCCTAATCATCATCACATGTTAGGGGCAAAATGCTTTCTTATCTGGCTCATGTTATCAAGGGTTTACTTGTACTGTTAAAAATAGTTATAACTTGACAATCACAAGTTCTTAGAATAATAACTTCAAAAGCCAGGAGCTGACGACTTGTACGTTTATTTGACAATCATCTGTGAACAACAAAACATGTTCATTCTAGCTCATAGTACATTGAAGGTTCGTTTACTATCATACGGCATTCATTCCTTCAGCCCATCGAAACTCATGCGTCTGAGTCGATACACGTATTACTCATAATATAAGGCAATACATGCCACAATATGGTACTATCAAGCACACGTCTTCCTGTCTGCTAATATATCATAATGGTGCTCCCTGAGCACATATAAAAAGCTGCTCACCTTTCTTGGTATTTGTTTACCATAAGTGCACCGCACTTTAAATTAAACCCATTATTATAAGATATTACATTGGCTTCAAGGGTATTGAGCAGTATTTACGCGAATAGGATGCGTTGATTCGGTTACTTCGAACCGAATCATTAGTGCCTCCTAACTCAAACCGCGCATGATAATTGACTTGTTGAAAGTTGAGACGGGCTGTTGACCTAATGTTTTAGTAACTTTTCGGGCAATAAATATTTGAGACAGGACAAAATTACTGTTACACACATTTTCTAGTAGAAGGTAAATTATGTCGGTGCAGAAACTGTCTTACTTGTAATATTTTTTGAGACATGTAATATTTTTTTAGACATGGGCAATACTTTGTAATGTACGACGTTTGAAGATGCAACTGTTCAGGGTATGATGAATTTTCCTATACCTTCAGGGTGATTACTTAAATATGTACTGATACATTGTACTTCTCTGATTCACTGTTATAAGACTTAGGATATGGTATAAACAATTCATTTGTCTGTATACCTTACTGGCACCATCACGGATATAGATGTTGCCATCATTTATTTTTTTTTTTTTTTGGGGGGGGGAAGGCATTATTGCCTTTGACTTATTTGTCATTGTGACAGCCTGTGGTCGCTGTATCATGAATCATCTATGGCAATGTCTGTCCAGGTTCGCTTACCTCTGTGGTTAGCTATGATATGCTGTATACCACACAGTCACACACACACACAGCACGTGATGCGATAACGCCATAGTAATTTGAATAGTGTTTATTTACATATGAAAGGATCATTGCTGTCTGCTCTGACCTCCACATTTGGTCCATCATAGAATATATAATGTAAGTTCTTTCTTTCCTCACTCTCTCTCGCTCAGTATCGAATCTACACTTTCTGACCTTTTAACCATCAGTGATCATGCAGGTGCTATAGTCTCTAGTTCTGTTCTTTCTTCCTTATAATTTCTTATGTCTATTGTTATCTATCATCTCAGTGTTCAGGTTATCTATTGGTAGACCGGGCCTCTCCGGGGATGTTGTTTTCCCTTTTATCACTGAGGAACATGACTACTGTCTATATGTATCATGAATCACTCTACGTACCTTTTCCCTTTCCGAATAAAACTAACTCACACGGTTTTCTCCTTCTGAACAAGAATTCTCACTGTTCAATAATTCGGGTTAATCATTACCCAACTACTTCTTGTCCATGAAATATTCATCCCTTAAACTATCTGAATACTGCCTTCAACATGGCTCCTAGCGTACGTGCTATCTGCACACTAACTCACGCCTTCTGGACTGCCTGCTGAGAAAAGCGTGATTCCCCAGATTTATCGTTCACCTCTGTCATGCGCAACATTGTTCGCGCATCTCCTTTTTATACTCTATCTGAACCTTCACATTCCTAGTTCTCTTTATTCCTTCCCTTTGACTGTACATCGTTCCCTAACTGCCACATTATCTCCCTTTCTCCCCTAAAAATAAATTATTTATCCGTAGGAGAAAAAATTTATTTTAATGACTGTACCAGCCATTATTGTACTTAACTATGTATCAAAACAAAAACAATATCCTTAGCAATGTGCTGTTACAACCCTAGCTCAGTACATTACCAATTACTATCTGTGTCAAAGGACAATTTCCCTTTACATAACACAATTAAATTATACTGAGAACGTACATTCATCAACATCTCGTTCCCATTTATGACCACTCATCTTTGCTTTTTCTCCTATCTGCTCATATTACATGATTTCAAAAAAACATACATTTGACATGTTATACATTCCACTTCCTTAGTGGTCTTCATTTCTTTTTTTTCACATCACTTAGCATGTCATTATTTTCTTACATTACAACATATTATCATAACAAAACTGAGGAATAACTCTTTTCCCGTCACTTTTCTTAAGTGACCTTTCCTCTTTGCATTTATGACTGTTCTTAACCCTTATCTTTCTCACTCACATTCTGAGAACTGTGTACTTATCCATACAAAGTTTATTTCCTTTTACACATCCAGTCACTCCTATTGTCATACATGTAAACCCCTCATATAGTATTATTTTTTTGTCACCACACACCTGGTGTGAATTGTCTGACCTTCCTCTTCTCTCGTATAAAGCCAAACATGTCTTCTGTCATGTCTCCCTATATACATAGTTCATGATGGCGTGAGCCATTTACTATCATGGCAACACTGAATTGCCATACTTCCGTCCACCCTTTTCTAACTAGACCTTTGTCCATAATCTCCTACGCGGAAATATTTGAAACTTCTTAGGTCTACCTATCTTAAACCGCGTTGTCGCTTTGACCTACTTGCGTATTTTTCTGCTGCTGACCTGTCACTTGACTTCCTTTTCCACAACACTGTCTCCCAGTGTCTGAATTTCTGTTATATATGTTCGGTGAGGGTTATCCTCAATAGACTTACATTTGTAGTCTGATAAACACCGCACTTAACGTTTTTATATGTTTTTCGTTCCCTCCCTGGAACTTCTCTTTGTGCTATCTCCTTTTTCCTTCTCCACAACACTGTCTCCCCATGTCTAAATTTCTACTGTATATGTTCGGTGAGGGTTACCCTCCATAGACTCACATTTGTAGTCTGGCAAACGCCGCACTTAACGTTTTTATATGTTTTTCGTTCCCTCCCTGGAACGTTCTCAACACAATTCTCTTCTCTTCGTGTATTACGGAGAGAAAAAAATATGATTTCTCCCCAAAGCCTTCATAAGACTTGGCCACTGCCGCAAAAATCTCTTTCTTTGCCATATGCTCCATGGCTTCTTACTTCTACATAAGTTCCTTCTAGAACTATCTCTTCTATCTGTCTGTGCCATCCTTCCTGTGGCTTCTCAATATTCCCGTCACTTCTCCGTGACTCTCAATTTTCCCATACTTATTTATCTAAGCGATTCTCTTGTTTTCGCCATCTCCCATGGCCCTTAATACTCCCCGTCCAATATCTCAATTACTCACTCTTACTTTCGCCATCTCTTATAGCTCTTCTTCTTCCCACATAATATCCTCGTCATTTTTCATGAACTTTTATCCCTCATCTCCCCCTCTACTTCACTTAATATCTATATTTTCTTTTTTCCTTTATTTTTCTTCTGACTTCGATGACGATTTGCCTGCTCTGCCTTTTCTATCCACCTTTTCCTGTTTGCACCATCTATCATTTTCGTCAGAACCATATCAATTTCAATTCTTGTTTGTGGAAAGTTTGTGTGATACTTTCCCTCTAGTACTCTCCATACCATGCTTCTTGAGAAGTTGAAATCAGGCCGCTTTATGGTGGCTTCTATTACCTTTTTCAACTCGTCTATGCTTGGTTCAACTATTTTGGTAATTTCCTTCGTATTTATCTGATTTATACATCCAAGCTTCTCTTTCCATCGTTTATCCGCCTCCCTCCATGCAGTCTGCCTGATTGTCTCTGCATGTCGTATCCACCTTTGTGCATTGTCCGTTATTATTTCCTCCAGATTGTATATTGGAAACTCCCTTTCTCTACTACTATCTCCACATTTACTCCCTTCTTCCTTACCTCTTCTACTATTCTCTTCTCTTCTAAAAGTGCTTTTGTGTCTGTGACTACCGTCACTCTCCTCAGACACTACACTGTCTGAGTCCGTCGACACTGATTCTGAAGACCAGCTCCGTCTACTGCTATATTCTGCTTCATTAACTGTCTGTCGACTTTTTCTCCTGGGCGATCTATACTCTTCTTTGTAATCCTCATTATCTGTGTCTTCCATATCTGTTTCTTCATCCATGATTTCGATCACAAGGTTATGAACTTCTCTTTGCCTTTTTGATAAGTCTGTATCAAACTTTCCTTCCAGCAATTTTCGGACCTTCCTTGTCGTCAAGGTGTTAAGATCGGCTCCTTTTAAGGTACCTTTTATTTCCTTCCTTATCTCATGTACACTTGGTTCACTTATTTTGGTATTCTCCTTTATGTGATTTATACATCCCGGATCGCTTTTCTCATTTTTCGGCCAATAAATTCTACGGCCTTCGTCGTCCGTTATATGCTCGAGCTCGTCCGACCTGTATCCATATTCGTCGGGGCCCATAACTGTATCCTTCCCACTTGACGAATCGAATTCTGATTCTATGTCCAGCTGGTACTTTTCTTGTACTGTGCTTACACCCTCCTGTTTCGTCTTTCTCCTCTCTGTGTCTGCAAATTGTCTATGTCTAGTTTTCTTCTTATTCTTCCATCTTGGTCGGACCTCTGATTGTGCCGTTTTCCTTAACTTTGCTAATGCCATATTATACTCAGATGATTCATCAGAAGATGACCGATATCTTTTTGTGCCCCGTCTACTCTGTTGCTCCATTTTTTCCTGCTGTTGAGGAACTATTTCCTCCGGTTGCTCAGTATCTATCTGTTCTTCCACCTCTTCTTGTTCTTGTGCCCTCCACACATCTTGTTCCTGTTCGCGTATTCTATTTTCTCTGGCTTGTAACCTCTGCACGTATTCCATACTTGGAATATCGCTTTCGCTATCTGAATTCTCGCGTTCATTCCGTAGCTGTTTTATTTCCTCTGTAATCTCTTTGTTATTCTCTATCTTTTCCATCATTCCTGTACGCGTAGCATGTGAGTCTGCATGCTTTATATCCTTATTTTCTCGCTCTTCTGGTATGTTTGTTTCTGTGTGTGGGAAAAACCCACACCCTCCTGTCACTGGTGGTCGTTTCTGTGTTGTTTTCTTAGGCCCTGAGTGTGCTAGAGCTTTTGTCGTTATCTTCCGTCCTCTTATATTCGGTCCACCTGCCCTACTTGAGCTAGTGTCTGTTTCACTCTGTTCGCTTCTCTCTGGTGGTACTACATAATATGATGATCTTTTTGTTGTGTCCGTGGCTGGTGGGTTTGTTCGTTGTTCTCCTTGTGATCGAAGGTGTTGTACGTGTGCTTTTATTGTTTTGTTGTCTTCTTGTTTCCATATTTTATATGTCGTTTCCGACAACCGTTTTAAGACCTGGAATCCAGGTGTCCATCTTTGGTCGAACTTTGAGTTAGTCACATGTTTCTTATACAAGACTATATCCCCCGGTTTAAACTCCTGTAGTGTTGTCCCTTTGTTTGCTTGATGTTGCCTTCTCCCGGTCGCCTTTTTTTATGTTTTGTTGAGCCAGCCTGTGTGCTCTGTGCTTCTCTTGCATAAGGGTTTCCGTTGGATCCTCCCCCAAATATCTCCTCCGCGGTCTAAGTATGTTATCCATAGGCATAACCGACTCTCTTCCATATAACATGTAAAATGGGGATAGCTTCGTAGTGTCATTTGCATTCATCCTTACCATTTCCAATGCATGTGGCAGGTGTGTATCCCACAACTGCGGTCTCCCCTGTGCCTCTTTGGCCATAATATTGTGTAATGTAGCATGTAGCCTTTCATTCTTCCCGTTGCTGTTTGGTCTATATATCGAGGTCCTGATGTGTGCTATACTCATTTCTTGTATAACTTTTTGAATTCTGTGCCTGTAAATGCTGTTCCATTGTCCGTCAACAGTACTGACGGACACCCATGTCTCGGGATGAATTCCCTCATCATATTGTATATTATCGTTTTCGCCGTGGCCTTTTTGATGGTGTAACATTCTGGCCACCCTGACAACATATCCAGTACATGAAGAATATACTTGTTGCCTGCCAACGTTGTGGGATACGGTCCTGATATGTCCAAACTGATTTTCTGCATTGTGTACTGGGGCGTGTCCATTTCCTGTATGGGACATTTGATAGCCCTTAGATTTCTAGATTTACACACTAGACATTCATCCACATGTGATACTATGTCTTTGTTTATCGTAGGCCAAAAATATCTGCGTTTTATAATTTCCAACGTTTTGTCCCTTCCTACGTGGCCATTTTCGTCATGGTAACTCCTTAACACTTGTTGAACCAGTTGTTTAGGAATGTACACTTTTGGTACCCCGTCTCCTTTTGGATTTATGTATTCTACGAGTCTGTCCTGTGTATTGATTCTGAAATTTGCCGCTTCTTTATGACCATTCCAGATTTGTTGTTTCAACTTCCGGATTTCTTTATCCTTCTCTTGCTCATCTTTGAGGTTTATTCCGTGTAACTGTATATTATCTTCTGACACATGCTCTTCTACTTCTCCCAATGGTTCATGGCCTCTTCTGTTAGAATTTATGATGTTTATGTGTCTAAATCTATCATCTATCTCCGGTATATCTTCCTTCTGTGGTGGCGTATTCGATGACTCGTAAGGGACTCTTGACAATAAGTCTGCACACGTATTCTGCTTTCCCTGTATATACGTCACTGTGATATCATAGGTTTGGAGGTTCAGAGTCCAAGTCTGCATCTTCTTTGATTGTTCCGAAGGTTTGTTGATCCAATGTGTCAATGGTTGATGATCTGCCTTATTTCGAAGCTGATCCCTCTCAGATAGTAGTCTAACTTTTGTACTGCGAAATATATCGCAAAAGCCTCTTTCTCTATTGTGGCCCACTTTTGCTGCGTATTACTGAGCCTAAGCGACAGAAATACAATCGGTTTTTCATCTCGGATATTCGGTAAAATGGGTTCCTCGTTTGGCAAGGATGGTTGAACTAAAAATGCACCGACTGCCGTGTCCGATGCGTCTGTATACAGTATCATTGTACTGTCTGGGTCCGGGTGTACCAAATATGGTATTTCCGTCAAGGCAGTCTTGAGATATTCAAATGCCCGCTGACATTCGTCTGTCCATTTGAATCTAGCATACTTCTTTGTTAGATTTATCAGGGGTTCTGCTGCCTGAGAGAAGTTCACGACATGTTGACGAAAATATCCGCATGTGCCTAAGAATCCACGCGCCTGGCGGACGTTGGTGGGTGGTGGTATCTGTCTTATCGCCTTTACTTTCTCCTCATCCGGCCTTACTCCGTCCCTGTTTATGACAAAGCCTACGTATCTTGTTTCTTGCTTCAAAAAATTGCATTTGCTAATTTTCAGTTTTACGTTATGCTGGCGAAGTCTGTCGAACACCATCTTGACATGTTGAAAGTGGTCTTGTATGGATCCCGGTGTGTGCACAAGAATATCGTCCATATATGCCAACGCAAATTTCTGCATGCCTTTTAGCACCTCATCCATGAGGGCCATGTAGGTTGCGGGGCTTCCCTTCAGCCCGAATGGCATGACATTCCATGCAAACGTTCCTACGTGGGTGCAGAAGGTATCTTTCTTCTTTGCGTCTTCCGACATTGGAATGCACCAAAACCCTGACCTTGCATCCAATGTCGTGAACCACTGGGACTTCCCCAAAGTGCCTAGGATGTCATCGATACGGGGAATCGGGTATGATATTGTCTTCGTAATCGTATTGAGGGCCCGGTAGTCACAGCAGAAGCGGTGTGTCCCGTCTTTCTTTCTGACTATGACAATAGGTGATGCCCATTCCGATCGTGATCTTTCAATTATTCCGTCTGCTAACATATCCTCTATGGCTCTTTCTACAATTTGCCTATTTTTCAGTGGTGTTCTGTATGGTTTCTTGTGGATAGGCGTGTCCGTCGTTGTTTCAATTTCCATTGTCACCGTATCTGTCCTGCCGAGTTCCATGTCACTCAATGCGAAAACATCATGATTTTCAACAATGAAATCTTGCAATATTTTCCTGTGTTGGGGTATCGTTATAATTTGCTTCTTTAATTCAATAATCCTTTCGTTCATGTTGGTATGCGTTGCTTTCTGTTGTCGACCTTTTTCCCCCATGCACGTACCAACGCTATTGATTCCTTCTGCGTGTGTATTCTGTTTGCCATCTATTCGCCTCCCGTGTAGTGTTGCCACACTGTATTCACGTTGTTTCCTACCACATGCGAGACCCTGTGTTTTCCCTTCCTCATTGTTACGTCTGTGCTGTGGCTGTTCTCTGGTATACCGACCCCTATTCTCACTTCGCGACTTGGCTGTTGACCCTGCCAGCCATTCCCTATCTGGTATGTCCTCCCTTCTTGATTATGGCCAGCTATTTTCCACTTGTTGTGACATATTGTCTGTGCTCCTCTCCTTTTATTGGGATGTACTTGTTTGTTTTCGTCATGACAGTTGTCTTGTATATCTTGTATTCTGCCGACCACAAACCCTCTGGGTATTCTTATTGTTTTTGCCGCCGTGTTAACAAGCATTACTGGGAAGCGGTATCTACTTTCTATGTTAGCTATTCCTTCCGTAAGTAATATTCCAGGTTCATCTGCTATGTCCGTGTCAGGAAATTCTAGAGTTTTCACTGTTTGTCCTATCGTGTAGTATGGGGATCTTTTCAGTTTTCCTATTGCTATATTGACTGTGTTCGGAGATAAGGTAACTGTTCTTTGTAGCCGTATGACTGATGCTATATGTATGTCGTCTTCCATGTCGACATATTCGTCGTAAATTTCCACTTTGTGTAAATCAAAGAACATTCTGACCTTGTGTTTCTGCAAAAAATCCCTCCCCAAGATAAAGTTTCGTGACATTCCCTTTACTATGAAAAAACTATGTTCAATTTCCTTGGTGCCAATAGTGACTTTCATCGTTGCTATTCCTATTACTTTTAGGTTCTCTCCAGAAACCGACGTTAACTGAATGCGTGTCTTTGCAAACTTGGTTAGGTGTCTAATCTGCTTATATATTCCAAACCTTACGAGGCTTAAACTAGCTCCGGAGTCCAGCAGTGATCTATACTTCTTTCCGCCTATACTTAATAGACATGAGCTTGGGTCCGTACTGTATCCATTTCTTTCTACTTGGTTGTTTTGCCTTTCTTGTATGCCCACGCATTGTTGTTGTCTTATGCTTTTGATTGTTCTGTTTTCATGCACTATTCCCCTTTTCTTCTTGTGAGACCTATTTCCTATCCCATCCGCAACGGTCCCTTCTACCGGACAGGTCCGCCATTTCCCTGGTATGGTCCCCTGTGACCATAGTTCTGTTTTTTTTCGACTATTGTCGTAGACTATAGGGTGGTGTACTCCTCTGGCGTTTTGTGTATATGTTCGGGTGTTACCATAGAAAGCATGACCTCTGTTATCCCTAAATCTAGATCCTGTCTGGTGAGAATTAGAGTACTGACCCATTGGTGAACTTGGTCTTTCGTACCTTTCCTGTTGCTCACAGAATCTTGCTATGTGTCCAATATTTTGGCACTGGAAACATCTAACGTTAGGTGTGACCTGTAATGTTCCTCTTTGTCTTCCAGTCATATATCTACCCTGTTGCTGTCTCCTTCTGTCTACCTGGTCCACTTCCCTAGGTTCTTCTGTTTCCTCCTGTATTTCTGCCTGTCCCAATCGAATGTCTAAACATTTTCTAACAATTTCTTCTGCCACGGCAGCTGAAATTGCTTCTTTCAGCGTCTTGTAGTCCTTCCTTAACAACATTAGCTTTAGTGTATTATTAATCAGGCCATCAATAAATATACCTACCAGCTGATTGTCCCTTTCTTGGAGGTTGATTTCCTGGCCCATGAATGTTTCTTCTGCAAGATTCAGCAGTCTATCGCTGAACATCTGCGTAGTCTCATTCTTGTTTTGCTTTAGCTTCCTTAACTGATGCCAAGCAATTTGTGGGTCGGACACGAATGAATACCGTCTAACTAACTCTGCCTTGAGATCTTTCCACGTTTCATTGGGGTACGTGTCCAATCGCCTTCTCATAAAGTCAGTGACCAGACCAGCAGACGAAAAAAATTTTAACTTTCTCAAACTCATCTGCATTTATTGACATTGCATATTTGTCAATATCTGTAAGCCACTTACGACATGCATGTGGGTCACCTGAAAATAAGTCTACATTACCTTTTATATTTGCGTATTTAGCACTGTTGTCTACCTTGGCTAATGTGTCGGTAATCGTCTTTATGAGGGCCAAAGTCTGACTGTCTTGCATGTTATACTGTGTCTGTTCGGCTTGTGCCATCATCACAATCTGAAAAATAGTTACTTATTTCTACCGTTAACTTAAACTAACTTGCACCTAAAAATGAACAGAAATTTTTCTATTAGTCTTGGGTTCCCTGAAAAACAATGTTACAGTTACAAAAAAAAATTATGCATACACTGTTATACGGTAATTCAATATTAGTGAGACTACAATACTAATAATAATAAGAATAGTAATTAAACAACAGTAATAATATTAATAACAATAATATTACTATAATGTCTAATTAATAAGGCAAGAATAATAATACAACAATGTCTAATTAAACTAATTAATTAAGACGTCTTCGTTGGAGTACTCGTTTGTCGCGATATTGCCCGCGCGTGACCGACTTAACACTATTGTTATATTTTTATACCATCCGGACTACACACTGTTTTGCTACACACAAAGGCTTCTATCCGTGAATCGGTTACTGTACTGCACTCTATGACCTGTCTTAAGACTACTTGCGCGAAGCACGTCAACCTTTCCGTCTGCTGTGATGAGTGTCCCCGTGTTGATTTCTGAGCTGGCGTTACCGGACAGTGAATATTGTACCTGCTGTGTTTCTGCGAACCCCTCTCGTGCAGGAAGAAAAAAAAATCTTGACTTGATTTCTGAGCTGGTGTTTCTGGTTGACTGGTTCCGATACTGTCAGCTTCTGTTTACACTTTGTACTGTACTGTTTTGTTCGTATATTGTGAAACTGCAATTCTGCCTTCTATCTGCGTTTTTCTGCCGTCCGTGGTTCTTGAAGTCTGTCATCAACCAGTTCGTGTGTTGTACTTTGTCTGGATGAATGACTGATTTTCAATGCTGACTGAGGTTGGTCTCGGCTCCCGAATTGTATAATGTGTGGTGTACTTTGCCTTGTTGTGGCCTTATTCTCGTGCAGGTCAATTTGAAAGAAGCAAAATTCCGACTTGGTTTTCGGACCGACGTTTCTGCTTTGCTGGTTCCGATACTGTTCACTTTGTTCTGTGTTTACAACTTACTCTGTTGTCACTCTGTTTTTTTTCATGTTATCGAAACGTAAATATGAATTTTTTTCTTCTTTGTACTCTGCCGTCTGTATTATCATGGCTATCTGTCGTACGTGGTTGTTGAAATCTGTTACAGCGTCAAACGTATCTATGTCTTCTGCCTGAAGCGAGGAGAGATGACAGCATAAAGAATAGTTGCTGAACTACTGTTTATAAACAATGTGTGTGTGCTGCTGCTAGAGGTTGGTTACGGCACCAAATTCTATACAGATGTGGCATGCGTCGACATCAGGTTTCCACAGCACATCACGACATAGTCAAGTTGAAATAGTTTTTATTTACATAATGAAAGGATCATTGCTGTCTGCTCTGACCTCCACATTTGGTCCATCATAGAATATATAATGTAAGTTCTTTCTTTCCTCACTCTCTCTCGCTCAGTATCGAATCTACACCTTCTGACCTTTTAACCATCAGTGATCATGCAGTTGCTATAGTCTCTAGTTCTGTTCTTTCTTCCTTATAATTTCTTATGTCTATTGTTATCTATCATGTCAGTGTTCAGGTTATCTATTGGTAGACCGGGCCTCTCCGGGGATGTTGTTTTCTCTTTTATCACTGAGGAACATGACTACTGTCTATATGTATCATGAATCACTCTACGTACCTTTTCCCTTTCCGAATAAAACTAACTCACACGGTTTTCTCCTTCTGAACAAGAATTCTCACTGTTCAATAATTCGGGTTAATCATTACCCAACTACTTCTTGTCCATGAAATATTCATCCCTTAAACTATCTGAATACTGCCTTCAACATGGCTCCTAGCATACGTGCCATCTGCACACTAACTCACGCCTTCTGGACTGCCTGCTGAGAAAAGCGTGATTCCCCAGATTTATCGTTCACCTCTGTCATGCGCAACATTGTTCGCGCATCTCCTTTTTATACTCTATCTGAACCTTCACATTCCTAGTTCTCTTTATTCCTTCCCTTTGACTGTACATCGTTCCCTAACTGCCACATCATGCATAACTCATGGTTACTGTGAATGTTTTTTGATGTATTTGCCATGAACACCTCATTGTTACTGTTATGAGTTAAATTTATAACGATTATGTGTAAAGTATCTTCAAATCGACAGAGCTTCATTTCTTATATTTTATTACGGATTTTACTTACAATAAACGGAAATGACGTCATGCCGGGTGTGGCAAAGTGACTGTAATTTGTATTTTCAACCCGCCCGTTCTTTTTGGTTATTATATGGTTGCTTCTTTTCTCTTTAATTTTTATCCGGTTTTCGTATTTGTTGATGTTTTTCATTTCTTGTCAGGGTTCTGATAATTGTAGGATCAACCCCACCAACCCGTCTCATTTCGGGGGTAAGTGTAACCCTCTACCTGCGTGAGAGCGTGGGCTATTGAGTCATTCTTGTTGATAGACGATCAGATAGGTTTACGTCACCCTGAGTACATTTTTCAGCGGGGCAGCAGGGTTCGTGAGGAATTTATTTTCTTTGATCCACCCGTTCCAGCAGGGGGAATAACTCATCGTCGCTTGGTTAACGATTAGTCAGATGTTAAGATAATGTTATGATGCTTAACGGGAAGCTCGGACGATTGGTTTCGATTTTTAATTTATGTAGCAGTCATTAGATTACGTCAAAGTAGGGTAGAAGCGGCTTTTGGGAGATAATTCTAGAAGCTGTGACTCACCGCGTCCGTCTTGCATCAGAATATTTGCACTATATATATACAGGGCCAAATTATTCGTCGGGGCTCCCAAGTCCTGGATTATTATTGCCGTGAATAGTGTCAGACATAAATTCAGTCTGCCTGGTTAGTGGATATTCTGATAAAGTCTGGGTATGTACGAAGTCCTAATAAATTAGTGGTGTAGAAATCTTAGCTAAAGGATTTTAAGTCGCAGTAAGCTTTCTGCTGGGATTTTATTTTATTTTAGTCGGTAGGTTGCCATCAATTACCTGACTTTTGCCAGTGTATTGTAAGTTTCAGTGGTAATCGTACGAAGTATAGCCAGTGTAGTTTTGTGCAAAATGTTTGGTGGTATTATTAATTAATATATCTCTATATGAATTTAGGACCTACGGCTGGTGTAGTATGGTGTAATATATTAAGAGTACCAGACTACGTTATGATAACTTTGAAGATAAAACTATATGAACTCGGGAGTTTGGTTTAACTAAAGTGGCCATGGGTATTTGAGTTAGTTGCTGAAGAATAAGAGTGGTGAAGGGAGTTTATTATGATATGGGGTATGCAGTTGTGTGTAGATATTTGTGCTATTTTGATAACCCTCAATGGGCTGCCTTTTAATATAAGAATAGTTCTGGGAAATTATTTAAGTAAAAGTTATTTTATCGGGATACAGCGAAGCGGTGTTATGACAGGTAACTGACTCGGTCACGAGCTGGCCTCAGAAGCAATCAGGTCAGCATGCGTCTGTGTTAAGCGTAATAGACAACCTGTTGTCAGTGAAAAAGAGAGGGGAAGGGGTGAGCTGTTAAGTCAGACCCGAGGGCATAACTAGGGTAGAGCATGAGGGCTTGCATTGAGTGCAGTTTAATTATGGTATGGGAAAACGAGGTGTATGTAAATCTTTGGTTATTAATGTGTTTGAATTATGTATTTCGTGGATTGTCGTATATAAGTTGTTATTTTGTTTTACAGCGATTCACTGCGTTGTAGGTCCCTAAGCCTACAACGGACTTTGCCTTCTCGGAGAGGGAGGCAAGAGACATCGGTGTAATTGAGAAAAAACTTGGGTTCGCGCAAAGTAACGGGCGCCTCTAGTTACGATTGCAAGACGTAGAAGCATTGGGAATTCTCCTGACGTGAGGAAACATATACCTCAGCGTGGAATTGCCTAGAAATTGGAGCTCTTACCTCGTACGGCCCAATACAGAACAGGCTACGTTTCCTGGTATTGTTTACATACTGCCACAATAAAACAGTAGGCAATAACCTGAAGCGGTTTAAATCGTCGTTTGTGTGTGAAGAATTGAGTTGCCATCATCGTTACTAGAGCTACAGCCAGAAACAAAAATATATAATCACCAAGGGCCCCTTCATCAGTTATTCTGGAGAGGAGAGAGGGAAATCATACCTTTCTAAATGCTACCTGGAGGAAGTACCTGAGGAAGGGTAACGCAGCTGAGCCTCAGACGAAGTCGATAGCGTCAGGAAGGCACTGAACTGAAGTAGAGGGGAGAGAGTAGAGTTAGATAGATAATACTTAGAGGAAAGCCTCTGAGTTAGTTCTGCAGAATTCAGTGGAGTAGGATTTAGTGGTGTATAAGTTAGTTGTGTAGGAGCGCATTTGAGAAATTTTAGTCAGATTAGTTAGTAAGTCTTCCTCTGACTGATTAAACGGGACAGAGTGAAAACTAGTGGAGGGTATTCTTGTGGTGTGTGGGACTCCACAGTGTAGTTAGTTAGTAATAGTAGTGTCCAAGTGGTAGTGGCTCTTACTTAGAGACCCCCGCCCGGTATATTTCTTTAACCTTAGTTGTTTTCGTGTAGCCGTGGAAGAGTGCATGGTAATTTTGATAATTGTGTCATTTATTGATTTGTTCTTTTTTCCAGGTTGTGCGAAATCGCACGTTATGTTTGTTTTTCTCTGTGGTACAGATTTTTTTTGTTTAGTAAACTATAAAATGTGCTCTGGATCAGTTTGTCTTTCACTATACTGTACCTTTATTCTTTAACTGTACAGTTGTGTCTGTAGCTAGTAATTAGTGCATACCTTATCTCAGCTGAGCGAGAAGCGGTGAGACAGTAACTAATAAAACAAGTCACTAGTGGCGAGGGAGAGTCAATCTAGGTTCTCACCCTTGAAGCTATAAGTCTCATCCTCCACAGTCATTTAAATTCTCATCTTAATCTATCTTCTCAGACTTTCCTCAAAACTGATGTCTTGTCTCTTTACTCAGACAGACTCTTAAATAAGCCATTTCGTGACACCGGGAAAGGATGGTAGCAGACGCCTACTTTGGAGCAGAAGTGGGGTTCTATTGTCTGCAAGGAGAGATGCCGATTGTGTTTTAAGACGAGCCGTTGCATGTGTATTAGCTCCTGCAGTCTACTGTGTTTTACTTAAATTTGACCATCACTAGGGCACCAATATACTATTTTGAGGTTTTCCTAGCTTCTTGAATATCAGGAAGTAATTTTCATTATTGTGTCGAATGTATTCGATATATTAAACGGGTGAGAATGCAAGGACAGCGTCGCCATAGTGGAACGGACTTCCTTACGACTTTATGAAGACTGCATATTACTGCCTTTGCCATTGGGCGTGAACCTATTATGATGTTTAATGGACCTATGTCAATGTACCTAAATAAAGTGTATCCTGCTTAACGTTAAAGAGGAGTTTGGCTTACATTGAAGAATAACGTGGATACGTGTCTGTCGTCATACCCCTATATTTGTTTTTGGCCACGGACATTGTTCCGCATAATATCTATAACTACTACTGAGGGACGACCGTATCAGTGGATGGAGGCATCAAACCGGGATTTGAATCATCCTTTTTGAATCGTATTAAAAAGATGCCATATGAATTTTCAAGTCTGAAGACTGTTTTTAGTACGACCACGGTACCATGCCTAGCGTACAAGAGTATCGTCTGCTGACATGTCAGACCGTGTGAGGGTGAATGAACTGTAATTATTATCAAAATTCTTCAAATAACCGCTGTTGAAGGTGAAGTCCCTAGAGGAAGAAAGTTTTTTCAACATTATAACGTAACCACAGTGCTGTTTGATGCCTGATGTTGACCTACACACAAAATTTTTATGAAGATTTTTAAGAAAACGACGAACAAAATGGCGTCCATGTTCGAGCGAGTTGAAGTTTGAAAGCTAAACCTAAACCCTGGTCGCTGCTTTAGTGGATCATCTTTCCCTGTGGCTTAGAAGTTGGACCCAGAGGAATTTTTTTTCATAAACAGATAAGTAAATTTATTGATCCATGCAGTTTGGGTTTGAAGAATCTATTTGATAGGGTTCATTTCTTATACATGTTTTATGTATCTATGTAACTACATGTTTGTTTTCTAGGCGGGTTTGGTTGGTGAGGGATCCATTAATTCACAATACCAATCATATAGTCGTGAATTCTTGGTTGTTCTACGGTTGGTGTATAGTTTTCCCGGATAGTAGGGCCAGCATTACATAGCTGTGTGTTTCACTGCTGCTACCGAGTTCACTATAGCCATTTTTGTTAGTTGTTTTGTCCTGTTTATTTGTAAATTTGTATTTTTTGTCAAGTTCATTGTATTTTATTTGGTTTATTCTTCATTATTGTTTGTGAAATTTGTGCTCCTAATCTTGCTTTCTTCAGTTTTTAGATGTATTATATGTTGTGAATTTGTGCTTGTAGTGTCATAAGTGTGGTAGAGCCAATTTTTTTCATTTGTATACAGTTCATAAATTTCTGCCTTGGTTTATTCATTAGTATTTTCTTGTGTTGGCTCTTTCTACTGTTCTCCTGTAATCTTGTTTGTATTGCTTTTTTTTTGCTCCTCCTATACCATCTATATTTCAGTGCAGTTGATTGGTATTGATTGGTGAAATATTTGTTTGTGATATTAATCACAGATTAAATATATATTAATTAATTTATTATTGGACAAGTTTGAGTCACAATAATAGTGAATTATGGCTACCCTGGAATATTTTACTAAGATTGGGAAGGACTGTGGTATGGAGGGAGAAGCTTTAAGAACCTTTGCTTTCACTGAGCATGCAAGTGAAGTGAAGAGGATAGAAAACATAGCAAGGGAGGAGAGAGCCTTATCTAGAGATGATAAAAAGAGAGAGGAAGAGGTAGCTACGAAGAGAAGACAGGAAGATTTAGCTCTTGAACAAGAGAATAGGAGAAGAGAACATGAACTTGAGGAGAAAAAATTAGACTATGCTCAGAGGATGGCAGAAATTGAGTTGGAAAATTTAAGATGTGAACATAAACAGGTTAATCCAGCAGGTGAGGAAGCTGGACCATGCTTCTACTTTTAAATTAAATTTGCCCAAATGTAATCCCAATATAGACGATATTTCGTGCTTTTTAAGCAGAGAAAGCCTGAGTCATTGTCTGCTTTGGAAAGTCTTGGACGACAGTACCAAATTGCACATCCTAGAATAAATCTTAGCAAGGCTAACATAAAGGATCCTTGGCATCAGCTTGAACTATGACGTACAATCCAACCAGACAAAGATCAAATAGTGTTGATAGGAATTTTCGATTGAATCGAGATAATAATACTGGATCTTTTAGAGGGAGGAATAATTTTAACAACAGGTCACAGCAACCTCAAAGGAATTTCCAATCATATGATGATGGATATATACCTCAACAATAATCTTCCAGACCTGGCATGGATTGGAACAGTGTTGGATACAATTTCCAATCAAACAGAGGACATAGGTCATTCAATGGAAACAATGGAAATAATTACAATAACAGGAGTGTTCAACAAAACAATAACTTTCGACGTTCTAGAAATCCTGAACGTTCCAATGCAGATGTGCATCAGAGTGAAAATAATACAGTTAACAATGTCCAAAATAACAATGTTGCTTCTCATGCAAATGCATGTAGTATGGACTTGTCCAATAGTGCTAATTGTTCTGAATGCAATTCTTTGTTTCAGCAGGAGGGAGTTCCTAGGCTCCTGTGCGGCCACCCTTTACCAGTCATGTCCTCTTATGATGATACAGGATCAGTGGTGTTCAATAAGGGTTTTGTAAACAACCAACTTGTTTCAGTGATCGGGGACACTAGATGCGCCACTGTGGGGGTTCGAAGATCATTGGTTGACCAAGCTGATTACACAGGCAAAGAAGTCAAGTGCATCACATTCGGGGGCACTGTTGAATATTATCCAAATGCTGAAGTATTTTTAGACACCCCTTATTTTAAAGGAAAGAGTCTAGTTTGTCTGTGAGAAAAACCAGTGGCTTGAATAATTTTGGGTAACATTCCAGGACTGAGAGAATGTTCCAGGAAGGACTTTGCACATTGGGAACAACAACATTTATTTACTGCAGGGGTTGATACTACCAGAGCACAGGCTCTTAAGCAGAGGCATGCACGGTTACATGATCATAAACTGAGTAACACAGGTTTGAAGGATGGTGATTGTGATAATAATACGTTTCTTCCTCCCATCATTGAGGAGTCCCTTGATGATCTCCAAACTAATGAGGAATCATCAGATGAATATTTTGACTGGAATGAATCACTGGATACTGCTGATATGGGACCTCCCTCATCCATCAGTGATGATGTGATACCTAGCATTGATAATGGTGACGATTTTGATCAGGTGTCAAGTTCACTTTGGTCATATACTCTTCAGTCAAAACTGTATATTTGGCTGATAGTTTTCCTTGTCAAACTCCGCCTAGGCCGGACCCAAGCCCGGCTGATAAAGGAGAAGGGCGGACTGCATAGAGGCCGTAAGGAGGCAGCCCCTCCACCGTGCAAAGGCACAACAGGCCAATCACCTGTTTGCTTTAAACTTTTAATTACGAGAACTACAAGAGAGAAAACCGGACTGATTCTAAAGGCGACGAACTGGAACGGACCACGACTTATGGAACATGGAACACAAGAAATATAAATGGGAAAGAAGAGGAGCTGGTGGAAGAGATGAGAAAAGCAAAACTAGAAATCCTGGCTATAACGGAAACAAAGAAAAAAGGACAAGGAGTCATGGATCTCGATGGCAATACGCTGCTCTTCAGTGGTGTACCCACATCTGAAAGAGCTAAAGGGGGCGTGGGTTGCATTGTGGCCAAAAACCCAAAAGATGGTATCAAGGGATGGAACTTTGTATTGGAGCGCATTATTGTTGTAAAACTAAAAGAAGGAGAAACCATAGTCAACCTGATCATAGTGTATGGGCCAAATGAGGATGAGAGAGCAGAGGTCAAGGAGGAATTCTTCGAGCTGCTTCAAAGGACAGTGGATGACTGCCTAGATGAAATTATCATGCTCGGAGATTTCAATGCCAGAGTTGGAAATGACAATGCTAGATGGGGTGGAGTTATCGGAAGATATGGAGAAGATACTCTCAATGACAATGGAAAGCGACTCCTTAGATTCTGCAGTGAGCAGAATCTGATCATTACAAAAACAAAGTTTCCCCATAAGCACATACATGCATACACTAGATGTGAACCAACAAAGAATGAGAAGTCAGTGATCTGACTATGCCATTGTTAGGAGGAGCTCATTCAAATATTTCTGGGATGCTATAGTCTGGAGGGGGCCAGAGATTGGAAGTGATCACTACCTGCTTACATTCAAAAGAACAACTGAAAGAGTTGCTCAGCCTAAGAACTGCCCAACATCACGCAAGAAACTAAGTGAACGAACGGGAGAAATGAGCATTAAGACCTACAAGCTGAGAGAGCCAGAAATTAAGACCAGATATCAGGGGCTTATTGCTGCAGCGGTGAGCAGCACAGAAGAACAACCTTATGACTTGGAAACCCTCAGGCTTAAATTCAAGGACATCATAAAGACAGCTACTGCAGAAGCATGTGGTAGTCCGACTTGAGAACAAGAGAAAAAGGACACCTCGGTGGACAGAGGAAGTCAAAGAGAAAATAAGAGAGAAGACAATGGCATGGAAACAATACTTAGGAGCTAAAAACACAACTGGACAAATGGAGAAATATAGAGAAAATGTGACACTCAGAACAGAAGCAAAGAACAAGGTGCTAGCAGCAAAACAGAAGTCCTGGGAATAATTTGGAGAAAAGCTAGAAAAGACGCGCAAGAAAACAAGAAATTGTTCTATAAGATCCAAAAGAAACTGAGGAAGGAAAAACAATGCCCTCTCAAATTTATAAAGGACAAGCAAGGCAAATTGCTTACTGCCCCGAAGGAAGTAATGGAAAGATGGAAAGAATGTTTCTCAGAACTCCTGCATGGTGAGCATGGTGAAGCATCAGAAATGATAACCACTAGCACAGAAGAGAAAACAAATGATGGTGAAGATGGAAGAACTGAAGGCAGCACTGGAGAAAATCAAGATGGGCAAAGCAGAAGGGCATGATGGTATAACACCAGAAATGGTTAGTTACATGGGAGCATCAGGCGACCTATTACTCTTAAGGGTCCTACAGGCAGCGTCGTGCAACAAGACCATACCAAAGGATTTGGGAGATTGCCATCATAACACCAATTTTCAAAAAGGGGGACAATCGACAATGTGGAAACCATAGAGGTATATCCCTTCTCAGTGTCCTTGGTAAAATCTACTCTAGATTCCTAGAGCAGAGACTCCGACGCCTAGCTGAGCCACAATTGGATGAGGTCCAGTGCGGATTCCGAGCAAACCGAAGTACTCAAGACCTAATCTTCACACTCAGAGAGCTGAGTGAAAAGGCCCTTGAGTATAAGAGTGAGATCCATCTTTGTTTCATAGATCTGGAAAATGCGTTTGACAGGGTCCCCTGGAGCAAACTTTGGGACTGTTTGGCAAGGAAGAACCATCCAGCACCTATGATTCATGCTATACAGAGCTTCTACATGTCTTGCAGAAATTATGTGAGGATAGCAAACCATAAGTCAAAAGAGTTCAGGACCACTACTGGTGTAAGACAAGGTGATATCCTGTCACCTTATCTTTTCATACTCTTCATGGACGATGTCATCAAGGCATGTAAGAATAGATTAAGAAAGTATTCAGTGGGGTACTGGAAGATGAGACAGGTCTGTATTTCAGAGCTGGCATTTGCTGATGATGTAACCCTGATTGCTAAATCAAAGGCACATCTCCAATCTAACCTGCAAGTCTGGAATGAAGAGCTGGAGAAGAGAGGGATGGTCATAAGCTGCTCTAAAACAAAATCCATGGTGATGTCACGAGAAAAAAGAAGACATCAGATTAAGTTGGGTGAACAGGTCCTGGAGCAGGTCGACCACTTTAAATACCTCGGAGCTATTATAGACCGAAAGGGAGGCATCAAAGAAGAGTTGGCCACTCGAAAAGCAGCAGCTGGGAGATTTTTCAGGCCATAACTCGAGGATTCCTCAGCAAGAGAGAGGTTGGTAAGAAAACGAAGATGGCTGTATACCGCTCCACCTATGTCCCAGTCTTGACATATGGATGCGAGTCATGGGCAATGACTACAACCCACAAAAGCCAGATCCAAACCTCAGAAATGAGGTATCTGAGGAAGGTGGTTGAAGTAACAAGAAGAGACATGGTCCGCAACCAGACGATACGTCAAGGCCTAAAATCCCACCCCCTGCAGACCCAAGTAGAACAGTGCCAACTAAGATTGTTTGGCCATGTCTGAGAAAGGGAGAAGATCGGTTACCACGACAAGCATGGGAAACAAAGAGCCAGGGATCCAGACCCCCAGGATGACCCAGAGTCCGCTGGGAGGACAACATTAGACAATCTTTGAAGGACCGAGGACTAGAATGGAACCAGGCCAGGAGGAAGACAGCCGATAGGATACTCTGGCGCTCTCTCTCTTCCAAACCTCTACACCTCACGGTAGAAAGGGAACTACTAAGTAAGTAAGTAAGTTTTCCTTGCCTCTATAGGTCTTTTCCTATATGGTTCTTCTTTTTCATTTAGGAACGTCAGGGAGATTAATATTACATTGGATTTTTTCTTTCAGATACTGACATACCATGATTTACTGTGGTGTATACTGGCCACTACATTAGTTAGTTTGGCGGCATTAACAATAATGTTTCTTTTTTCAGGTGCTACAAGTCGTGTTACACCTTTTGCAGAACAAGATAGCTTCATACTTTTTCATATGCCGGGACGTGAATGTATTCTTCACATAAATCATTTACAGGAGGTCATGTTTCCCATCTTTACTTATGATGAGGCTAATAATGTTCTACATTTTAATGGTCATTGTTATGTAGAATGCTAACAAAATGGGACTATGCTTTGACAGCAAACTTAAACACTATTTTCTATGCTGTACCTCTACCTATATTAGAAACTCTTTTGGACAAGTCAACGCGCTTGCGACTTTTGTTCGTATGATGAGAAAAATTTTCTCTAGTCGTGATGACATCATCCCCTACATTGATGACATTTGTCCTTTCCATGAATCTTGGGTTGGGCATGTTCTTGGAATTCAGTCATTGTTGAATACTCTTCATCTCCATCATCTTACTGCGAGACCTTCTAAAACTCAAATAGGATTCACTGAAATTTGTTTCTTGGTCACAAAGTGGGAGTCGGTTTTATAAGCCTGAGGATTTCACTATCTCAAAGATCCTGAATCTAGTAATTCCTAAGACAAAGAAACAGGTTCGCAGTCTTTTGGGTCTTGTCGGATTCTACTGAACGTTCTTACCTAATGTTTCATAAATTACTTCAGTTCTGTCTTCGTTAGTAAGGAAGAACTCTCCAAATAAGATTGTTTGGACTCATTCGTTCGACGAGTCATTAAATTATTGAAATCTTATTTCTCTAGATCACCAATTTTAAGACTGCCTGATACTAGACTTCCTTTTATCCTTAAAGTCGGCGCCTCTGGTTCGGGGATCGTCGGTACACTTTTGCAGGAATTCGAAGATTGTCTTCATCCAATTCTATATGTCAGTAGAAAACTGACACCAACAGAGAAAAAGTACTCAATCGTCGAGCGGGAATTACTCGCGGTGGTGTATTGTTTTGCAAAATTGCAACGCTATCTTATTGGCGCGAAATTCGCCCTGGAAACAGACCAAAGGGCCTTATCGTATCTTAAAACTGCAAAATTTCGACATGAGATAGCAGCCAGAGCAGCACTCGCGCTCCAGCCATACGAATACGAAATTCGTGCTATAAAAGGCAGTCAGAACGTAGTAGCATATGTTCTATCACGGTGTGTGAAAGACCCACTGTCAGCTAACAACACTGCAAATGCAATTCTGATGTGAAGTTACGACAAACTTATCAACTTACTTCTCCACATGTTGACCAATAGACAGTGTACCATATGTGCACAGATTTTGCTGACGATGCTTATTCTTGCTTGAATCTAATGAAATATTACTGCTACTAAAAGAGGATATGTGAACATACCCTGCGATGAACACCAAGATTGAAATCTATCATTTTGCTTCATCAATAAATTGGAAGAAATCGCTCAGTAACTCTATTGACATTGTTTACATGTATGGACCATGATCACTCAGCACATGATGATGATGAATCCTGAGATCGCCAATTGCAAGTTATACCTCTTATTGCTCAGCTCATCACATGGATGTCTTGAACTTTATTGACTGTTTCCGTACACGGTTTATGTGCACGAACTACGCATTAATTGCTTGACTTCAAATAATCTAACATTCTGAAACATTTCAGTCCGATAATGTATTTCGTTTGGACATTGTGAATTTTAAGCGGAAAGCTAAGGGAATTAACTCATGATCGCTTATCGCGGACTTTAAAGGGACATAACTAAATAAATGAAACTTGTGATGTTGGAATTCTGTCTGATTTGAAATGGAACATTTGTAATTTACTTTAAATATTCATGCAGCTTGTATTCGAACGTGGAAGATAATCATGGATTTGTGCGATTATAACATTTTTCGCGGGACTTTAGTTAGTTATTACTGAACCAGTACGGATGACATTGAAATATTAACGCTTTAAATACGGTGCTTTAATTAGCTCTTAATTAGTTTTAATTAGATTGATGAGATTCTGTATTTGACTTAGGTTAGTACAACACTCACACTAATTATATAAATGAACGTTATAATTGTTCTCACAACAAGTTCACAAATTATACCATACATCCGCGTAACTTTACCTGATTGGACACACAACTTTGTCATTTTAAAACATAAATGAAAATTGACACCACAATATACCTTATGGTACAGGTACTACTTCTGATGTGAAGTTACGACAAACTTATCAACTTACTTCTCCACATGTTGACCAATAGACAGTGTACCATATGTGCACAGATTTTGCTGACGATGCTTATTCTTGCTTGAATCTAATGAAATATTATGGTATGTCCAGCGAGACCTGGACGACCTATGCTAAGCAAGAAAGAAGGCTCAATACCTTCCATTTGCGGTGTCTACGGCGCATCCTCGGCATCTCGTGGAAAGATAAAGTGACAAATGTCGAGGTGTTGTCACGTGCTGGCCTTCAAAGTATATATACGCTTCTTAGACAGCGCAGACTTCGCTGGCTTGGCCATGTTCGCCGCATGGAAGATGGTCGCATCACAAAAGATATCTTCTACGGACAGTTAGCAGATGGCAAGAGAACAGTTGGGCGACCACAGCTGAGGTTCAAAGATGTGTGCAAGAGAGATATGAGGGCACTGGACATGGATCCAGCAACATGGGAGGATGAAGCTGCCGATCGCACTAAGTGGCGATGCTATTTACGGCGCCACCTCAAATTGGGCGAAGAGAGGCTCACACAAGAAGCAGAGGTGAGGAGAAAACGTCGAAAGGAGCACCAGGAAAATAAGCAGCTGAGGGCTGTCACCTCAGGGGCGCATTCCCATAGTCAGTTATGACTGAAGGGGCTATTATTATTATTATTATTATTATTATTATTATTATTACAGGTACTAACGATGTACACATGACAATGATCTTTTATCGTATGATGATGCATTCATTCACAGTACTAATATGATTGTCTGCCTAACTTCGTCTGTTTACGTCGTTTAAACATTTTTATGTGCTGGAATGCTTTGAATTATTGCTTTAAACTAATGAGTAGTCATGTGACAACTGAAACTTGACTTGACTGATAGGTGTTACTGAACGGTGTGATGTATGTGAGTTGATGTATTGCTACCATTGTTTTTTCGTGGGTTGTTGACACTTAGTCATGGCTACCTCACGTTGGTGTTAAATGGATTTTGTCTTGAGTAGACATTGGCAATGGCTCAGTATACTATTGTCCACACGTGTAGTGTTAAATTGCCTATCTGGTGGCAAACCTGGGTGCTATTCTAGTTTTTGCTTCCTGTGAAATTTGATGTTACCATATTTCACTCTGGTGATTTTGTGCTCACGCCACATGAATAATGAAAACTTTGTTTTCATTCTTTTTGCCGAGGGGGGGGGGGGGGGTTATGTTATGAGTTAAATTCATAACGATTATGTGTAAAGTATCTTCAGCTCAACTAGAGCTCCATTTCTTATATTTTATTACGGATTTTACTTACAATAAACGGAAATGACGTCATGCCGGGAAAGGACGGTAGCAGACGCGTAATTTTGAGCAGAAGTGGGGTTCTATCGTCTGCAAGGAGAGATGTCGATTGTCTTTTGATGAGAGTGGTCGCATGTGTATTAGCTCCTGCAGTCTACTGTGTTTTACCTGAATTTTACCATCACTAAGGCACCAATATACTATGTTGAGGTGTTCATAGCATCTTTGAATGTCAGGAAGTAATTTTCATTATTGTGTCGAATCAATCAATACCCTTTAGCTCCCCAAGGAGCATAGGCCTTCAACAAACACATGCCAAGTCTTCCTGTCCTGTGCCATCCGCTCAAGTTCTTTCCATGTTTTCCTCATCGTTTTCACCTCTGCTTCCAGTTCTCTTCCCCAAGTGTTTTTTTGGTCTACCTCTGCCTCTCTTTCCCTGTGGATTCCAGAACAAGTACTGCCTTGTAATGCTATCAACAGGTTTCCTCAATATGTGTCCTATCCATCGCCAGCGTCTTCTTCTCAACTCTTGTTCCAGTGGCATTTGTCTGGTTCTTGATATCAATTCCACATTTGTGATTTTGTCATACCATTTCAGTCCTTCTATTCTACGCAAGCACCCGTTTATAAAAGTCTGTAGCTTTTTGGTTGTTGTCTTTGTTGTTCTCCATGTCTCAGCGCCATACAATAGGACTGACTTGACATTTGAGTTGAAGATTCTTATTTTCGTGTTGGACTTGATTTCTCTTGTTCTCCATATGTTTCCCAATGCAATGAAAGCTGGTCTTGCTTTGTGTATTATTATATTGATAATATAATATATTTTATATTCTATATATTATATATCTGTCCCTCCAACTTTGTCAATATTACTGTAGTAAAATCTGCGAGAATAATCGCTCATTTTAGTAAGATTTTAGTCATAAAATGATAATAAATAAACCCGCCCTATTGTGTCTGACGGTGATACTCTCACACGCAAGCAACACTGTCTTTTGTGCAGTGCTAAAGCCTATAGAGCGATCCCACGGTAAAAATCTAACACTCGTTTTAGTTTCGGTTTCGAAAACGTACTACTAATATTTAACATTTTGCCAGATCTGCTGCATACACAATGCAGCCTAGCCTTATAATTAACGATTTGTAGAAATGTAACGCCAAACTGCTGTCTGAAGTAACGTAATCTGTCAACAGTAACGCAAAATTTGGTAGTCTTTTGGACTTTTTCTAAGTAGCAATAACGAGACGACTGTAATACATTAACGCAAAATGCTACCAACGCATGCCAAAACCCGCGTCATTCTGCACGCCAGACTAACAGTATATACACGATGTGGCAAAGCCAACAAAGGCAAACACGCAGACAATTTTATTTCCTCCTCACGGTACTATTTCTGACGTCACTAAAACAAGTAGTTATTTGAAAATACATGCTAGCGAGAGAGAAAGGGGGGAAAGATGGCCGTCTTGTGTAAAGTTTTTATTTGACGACTGACAGTGACAAAATTAAAAATCTAAACCATAATGAAACTGACCATAAAAATCATATGATAGTATAACTTAGAGTCCACTGAGCAAGAATGTGTTTTAAATAATATGGTAGTACACGTATTAGCCAAGTTATTGAGAAAATACTAAATGTCTACGGACGCGCGACCAGACAGACTGTTGTTCCTGCTTGTTTTTTTCATAACGTTAGTGGGGACGCCAGCTTAGAAAAAGAGGCATTGAGGTGCAGTCAAATTCGCTTGGGTAAAAAGAGTATAGGGGGAAAGGGGAGCGATAGGAAAATGTAATCCAAAACGAAACATCTTTTTGTATTGGCATAACTAAAGCAGACTGGCCAATCGACTACCAGACGCAGATTTTGTTTGGAATTATTTTTTGTTTTTCAAAAACTACATTTGAATTCTGGTAGTTGCAAGCTTTCGATTGGCCAGTGCTAATAAATATTAGCAAAAGGCTTTCACTATTCATTGCCAGTTGAACAAAACTTTTCATTCAAATACGCTGAGATCAGCTGTGTTAATTGTAAAATTAAATAAAGAAGTATTCACAGTCTGGACAGTGCAGAAGAAACTGAGGCCACTTCTTTGCAAGTCAGCGTCATTTGTTTATATTTCTTGAAATATTGTGGTAAGAATGCTTTATGAATTCATATGTTTAATCCCACTGCCAAAGTTAGATACTGCTATTGGGAAAAGTGAAGGACGTGCCGGGAGCAGACATTGTTGAGTCCTCACATTGAAATGTGTCAAACTGATGTATGTTGTCATGATTATGTTGTCATATTATTGTATTAGAATATATTAGTAAGCCTCTGTGTTCCATGAACACTGTTTAACATGCCTGAAGCATTTATATTTAAAAAAAGAAAAGAAGAGAAAATCATACCGAAGGAAATGTGGTTACTCCACATTATTTTATTGAGGAAAACTATGTAAACGTACAGTGGCGTATCTGCCATAGGGACCTGAGGTGTGGTCACAGCAAGGTGGGAGTCATGTAAAATTAGGGGCGAGTGCACCTGTAATGCACGCGAGGCTGACCCCATATCACCGTAGGAAAATAATAAATATAATAAGTGATCAGATATAAAAGGCCAGGGTGTCCTTTTGTTGCAGAGGTTTTATTTCCTGTTGCCAGCCGGTAACAGGAAACCTGCTGAGTGAGAATAAAGCCATCAAGTCTCCGACCATTCGTTTATGCTGTCAAAAGATAACGGGAGGAACTTGGGCATTTTGAAAGATCGAGATTTTCTGCAACTTCATACTGTATTATCATTTAACAAGGAATCCCAGGTGATGTGTTAAGCATCTGGGTATATCTGACACTTTCGTTTAATAAACACTGGTATTTCAAATCATACTCAGGAAAATTATGGGGTATGATGAAACTACAGCCCCTCATACACAGTGACTCTCCCTCTTAGATGAATAAAGTGTAAGCTGTGAACATTCCAACGGGAAAGATATATATGTATATATATATATTGACTTTATAGATTAGTGAACAAGGAGTCCAGATATTTTAGTTGATCTTTTCTGTAAACTATCTTGTCCTCATTTTCAAAGACCTGTCCAAAAGATATGGCTGGACAGGCAGATTAAATTGTACAGAAAAAATATTCATTTTTAAAGAAAAACTTAACCACTGGTTTTATTCACTTCCTCATAGAAAATTAAAGTGTTTGTGTGTTGTGTACCATCATTTCATTTCTCCCCTAGACACTAGGTACATCATACACCAGACACTAGAGCCAAATTAGTGACCGTGTGAGATCTAGGGAGGTAGCGTTAGGTTCCCTGCACATAATTCATCATCATCATTTATAGAGTCAGGGGCCTACATGTGCTTGACCTCACACGGTTATTGCAGACACCGATTTCATTCTTTGAGGATACCATCATAACCACCCCAGCAAATCAGACTTTGCTACATAAATTGGTAGGCTTGTCCGGGATTTGAATTTCTATTAGTACTACATACATTGGGGTCTGGGTTAGCATTAACAACATTCTATTTTTCCCAGGGAATCCCCATATATTATTACCCAAGATTTGGGAAGTGAAGAAAGTGTCAGAACCCAGAATTAATTAAATAAATTTATACTTATTTAGAAAGTTAGTTAGAACATTTTGCATTTATCAGGATGGCAGATCTGGCCAAGTTTTGCTCTGCGGCTGTGCAGACTGCCAGGGAAATGAATATGGAGGGACAAATCTTGATTGATTATGTCACCTCAGAATGTGATAAATTTATTGTTAGGGAAGAACATAGGTTAGCTGAGGAAAGGAAAATGCAGTTAGAGGAAGCTAGGGAAATTAAAAGGTTACAGATTGAGGCTGAGAAGGAGGCCACGGCCTTAGAGGCTGATAGAGAGGCTGAGATAAAGAGGCTCCAATTTGAGGAGAGAAAATTGGAGGCAGAAAAAGAAGAAAAACGACAGCAAAGGGAGGCAGAAGAAAAACGACTGCAAAGGGAGGCAGAAGAAAAACGACAGGAAAGGGAGGCAGAAAAAAGAAGATAAAAGATTACAGAGGGAGCACGAGTTGCGACTAAGAGAGTTAGAGTTGCAAGGCCTTGCTCCAGACAATGGTCACAGCCCCTCTACCTCTGATGCTACTGCTAGTCAGGGGGCCTCCAACTCAGCCATGGGGTTCCATTTAGACTATTTTGTAGAAAAGAATGATGACATTGAGTCATATTTAAGCAGATATGAAGTATTAGCCACTACTTATGGGTTAGAAAGAGAAAGATGGGGGGGTAAAGTTGTCTCAGGGTCTTCGGGGAACAGCTTATGAAGTGTTTTCCAAAATGAGCAGGGATGACCAAGACAACTATGACATGTTGAAGCAAGCTCTTCTGTTAAGATACAAAAAGAACGGAGAGTTTTATAGAAAGAAATTTAGGAATGCCAGGCTACTGTCGGGTGAGACCTATCACCAGTTCTCCGCCCGGTTAGAAACGTATATGGAGAAATGGGCTTCTTTGGGGAAAACCGAAGATCTCAAAGAGATGATACTCATAGAACAGATGAGAGAG
Source organism: Oreohelix idahoensis (assembly GCA_024509875.1). NCBI lineage: Eukaryota > Metazoa > Mollusca > Gastropoda > Stylommatophora > Oreohelicidae > Oreohelix > Oreohelix idahoensis. The sequence continues at coordinate 575,891 of JAMPIV010005235.1, read as the reverse complement.
TCCATGGCTCCAGACATGAGAAAGTTTCTCATGGAACAGGGCGCGGAGAGGCTGGGTGAGATAATTAATGTCGCTGAGAGGTATCAGGCAGCCCAGGCAGAGGTAGCTGGCATCAAGAAAAAACCAGTAGATCAGTATAAGGCTCCTCAAAAGCATAATAAATTTGATAACAGAGGTAAGCAGAACTTTGATAGGCCTCGAAATGATTTTAAAAATAAAACCTCACATTTCAATGACAGAAGGAATGATGAAAGAAAACCTTTTCATCAAGGTAGATTGTATTGTAAACATTGTAGGAAGGAGGGACATGACATTAAGTTTTGTAAAAGTAAACCTTCTGGATTGCCTGCTATGAGAAGGGGGAACCAGGAAGTAAAGGACAAACCTGCTGGACAGCAGGAACCTTATCACCCCCAGTTTGTGAGGATGTTGTATGCAATGATGTCACCATTAGGTGCCTCTATGATACAGGTTTAGATTTTGATGCTGTCGTGAGCTCGCACTTGGTGAACCCAGATCAGTATACCACAGAAACAGTGGAGATACAAGGGGCGACCAAGGACCTACCACTCATGAAACTTCCCATTGCAAGGATAACAGTGAAAACTCGCTATGTGGAAGGGATAATCACAGCAGCAGTGATAGACGCACCCATCTACCCTCTGATATTGGGGTGTTGTTATGTCTACTTAGGGAATCCCAAGAGACCTGTGGTCGTAGCAGCAGTCCAGACCAGATCACAATCCAGAAAGGAAGAAGATGAACCTATAAATACTCATCCAGAGGAGATGAGAAAGGCACAGACTGAAGATAGGTCACTGAAGCCGTGCTATAAGAAACTCCCAAAGAGCCATACTCCTCCTAATAAAGGAGAATTCTATATGAAGAATAAATTGTTATATAGGAAGGCCGGCACTGGTTCAGCTGGTCACGGACAACTGGTCCTTCCCAGTTCATACAGAGAAAAGGTAATGGAGTTAGGTCATGCTATCCCCTTCAGTGGTCACATGGGGATTAGCGCAACAGGACAGCGTATAGCTTGTCATTATTTCTGGCCAGGGATAACGGAAGACATAAAGAGATATGTAAAATCCTGTCCCGAATGCCAGAGAGTAGCTCCAAAGCATTGGACTGCTCCAGCAACTCTTGGGGAAATGCCCATAATGGGAACCCCTTTTGAGAGAGTTGCAGTGGATATTGTGGGACCTCTCACTCGGACCAAGAGGAGGAACAGTTACATCCTTACTCTGGTAGACACTTGGTCTATGTGGAGAGAGGCGGTAGCCCTGTCATCAATCGATTCGAAACATGTGGCAGAGGCATTACTTACGATATTCACAAGGTTAGGATTCCCGCATCAAATCTTGACTGATAATGGCTCACAGTTCAAGGGGAAACTAACAGAAGAGGTATTTAGGTTGTTTCAAGCCAAGCACTTTCATTGTAGTCCGTATCACCCCCAAGGGAACGGCCAGGTAGAGAGGTTCAATGGGACTCTCATTTCTATCCTGAGAAAGCTGGCACATGAGAAACCTGATACGTGGGACCAATACTTGCACGCCGCGTTGTTTGCGTACCGGGAAGTACCACATAATTCAACCGGAATGGCACCCGCAACCCTGTTATTTGGGAGGCCAATAAAAGGTCCTCTCGAAGCTTTGTTAAGGACCTGGACAGATGAGAAGGCAGAGGAGACTGTTACCTCATCTTATCAATATGTGAACGAACTGACCACTCGTTTAAAAACTAGTTGGAAACTGGCAAATGATAATTTGAGACAAGCCAGGAAAAAGCATGCTGCTTATTATAATAAGAAAGCGAAGGATAGGGAGCTTGCTGTAGGGGAGAAGGTACTTCTTCTATTGCCCGGCAGCAACAATAAACTTCAGATCGGATGGCAAGGGCCATACACAGTTTTGGAAAAGGTATCCAGAACAAATTATAAGATAGACAAAAAGGGAAAGGAAAAAGTCTATCATGTGAACCTTTTGAAGAAATATCTGGACAGACAAATCCAGGAAGGAACACACCTATTGGCCTTGTCTATTGCAACCGAAATGAAAAATGGCCCTCTCTCCTCATTTGAATATCCACTGAAAACCAGTGAAACGTTTGCACAGGTGAAGATCAGTAATCACCTGACAAAAGGACAGAAGGAGAAGGTTCAACAGGTCCTTGAGAAACATACAGATGTGTTAACGGATAAACCGGGGCACACAGATTTGTTGGAATATGATATGAAACTACTAGACCCAGCACCTATCTGTATGAGGCCCTATTCTATTCCTTTCGCTAAGGAAAAAGCTTTGAAAGAGGAGATAGATTATTTGTTACAAGAAGGAATTATTTCTCACAGTGAGTCTCCTTATAGTTCCTGTGTGGTTTTGTTGCGGAAACCATCGGGAGAACATAGACTGTGCATAGATTACAGGATACTGAATGCTGTCACAGAAGGTCAGGTGGATCCATTACCTGATACTACTCAACTATTTGCCAGGCTGAACAAGGCAAAATATTTTTCAAAGGTGGATCTTAGCAAAGGCTATTACCAAATTCCAGTAAAGCCTGAGGTTCGACCTTATTTAGCATTTAGCACCTCGGAAGGTCATTATGAGTTCAACATGTTACCGTTTGGGTTGAAAAATGCCCCGAGTGTGTTTTCAAGGATGATGCGAAAATTATTGGATCCCCTGAAAAATCCATGTATTTCGAATTTTATGGATGATATCCTCATTGCTACGGAAACATTTGAGGAACACGTTACCTCTTTGAATATGCTGTTTGATAGACTCAGAGAGGCTTACTTAACCGCTAGGCCAACAAAATGTTGTATTGGTTGTAACGAGTTGGAATTCTTGGGACATACTGTACATCAGTGTAGCATGACCCCTGATCCCAAGAATCTGGAAAAATTGAAAAGAGCACCTAGGCCACAAACAAAGAAAGATGTGCGATATTTCGTGTCGTTGTGTGGTTTCTACCAAAAGTACATTAAAAATTTTAACTCTATATGTGCTCCTCTGACGGATTTAACTCGCAAGGGTCAACCTGATACAATAAATTGGTCCGCACAGTGTGAATTGGCTTACCAGGAGTTAAAAGAAAAACTCACAAGCAGGCCAGTGTTGCAATTGCATGACTTGAATCAAGAATTTATCGTGAGAAGTGACGCAAGCAATGTGGGCCTAGGCGCTACATTGTTGCAAAGGTCCTCCGCACAAGATGGAGAATTGAACCCAGTCGCTTATGCAAGCCGAAAGTTGAACAAGGCGGAAAAAAATTATTCAACAAGTGAAAAGGAATGTCTAGCTTTGATATGGGCTATAAAAAAATTCCAGATTTATCTATATGGCAGGACATTTGTGGTCCAAACGGATCATTCACCTCTCGTATTCCTGTCACAGGCCAAGTATGAAAATTCCAGATTATTGAGATGGTCTTTATTATTGCAGCCATACTCATTTCTGATTGAATATATTCCCGGCCCTCAGAACGTAGGTGCAGACTTTTTGAGTAGACATCCTTATGATGAAGATCAGAAAAACGAGTAAGACTTCATTGAGCTAAGTTATCTCGCAGATTATAACCTGCAAATGAATGCATGTTTTAGGATGGGAGATGTGTAGTAAAATCTGCGAGAATAATCGCTCATTTTAGTAAGATTTTAGTCATAAAATGATAATAAATAAACCCGCCCTATTGTGTCTGACGGTGATACTCTCACACGCCAGCAACACTGCCTTTTGTGCAGTGCTAAAGCCTATAGAACGATCCCACGGTAAAAATCTAACACGCGTTTTAGTTTCGGTTTCGAAAACGTACTACTAATATTTAACATTTTGCCAGATCTGCTGCATACACAATGCAGCCTAGCCTTATAATTAACGATTTGTAGAAATGTAACGCCAAACTGCTGTCTGAAGTAACGTAATCTGTCAACAGTAACGCAAAATTTGGTAGTCTTTTGGACTTTTTCTAAGTAGCAATAACGAGACGACTGTAATACATTAACGCAAAATGCTACCAACGCATGCCAAAACCCGCGTCGTTCTGCACGCGAGACTAATAGTATATACACGATGTGGCAAAGCCAACAGAGGCAAACACGCAGACAATTTTATTTCCTCCTCGCGGTAGTATTTCTGACGTCACTAAAACAAGTAGTTATTTGAAAATACATGCTAACGAGAGAGAAAGGGGGGAAAGATGGCCGTCTTGTGTAAAATTTCTATTTGACGACTGACAGTGACAAAATTGAAAATCTAAACCATAATGAAACTGACCATAAAAATCATATGATAGTATAGCTTAGAGTCCACTGAGCAAGAATGTGTTTTAAATAATATGGTAGTACACGTATTAGCCAAGTTATTGAGAAAATACTAAATGTCTACGGACGCGCGACCAGACAGACTGTTGTTCCTGCTTGTTTTTTTCATAACGTTAGTGGGGACGCCAGCTTAGAAAAAGAGGCATTGAGGTGCAGTCAAATTCGCTTGGGTAAAAAGAGTATAGGGGGAAAGGGGAGCGATAGGAAAATGTAATCCAAAACGAAACATCTTTTTGTATTGGCATAACTAAAGCAGACTGGCCAATCGACTACCAGACGCCGATTTTGTTTGGAATTATTTTTGTTGTTCAAAAACTACATTTGAATTCTGGTAGTTGCAAGCTTTCGATTGGCCAGTGCTAATAAATATTAGCAAAAGGCTTTCACTATTCATTGCCAGTTGAACAAAACTTTTCATTCAAATACGCTGAGATCAGCTGTGTTAATTGTAAAATTAAATAAAGAAGTATTCACAGTCTGGACAGTGCAGAAGAAACTGAGGCCACTTCTTTGCAAGTCAGCGTCATTTGTTTATATTTCTTGAAATATTGTGGTAAGAATGCTTTATGAATTCATATGTTTAATCCCACTGCCAAAGTTAGATACTGCTATTGGGAAAAGTGAAGGACGTGCCGGGAGCAGACATTGTTGAGTCCTCACATTGAAATGTGTCAAACTGATGTATGTTGTCATGATTATGTTGTTATATTATTGTATTAGAATATATTAGTAAGCCTCTGTGTTCCATGAACACTGTTTAACATGCCTGAAGCATTTATATTTAAAAAAAGAAAAGAAGAGAAAATCATACCGAAGGAAATGTGGTTACTCCACATTATTTTATTGAGGAAAACTATGTAAACGTACAGTGGCGTATCTGCCATAGGGACCTGAGGTGTGGTCACAGCAAGGTGGGAGTCATGTAAAATTAGGGGCGAGTACACCTGTAATGCACGCGAGGCTGACCCCATATCACCGTAGGAAAATAATAAATATAATAAGTGATCAGATATAAAAGGCCAGGGTGTCCTTTTGTTGCAGAGGTTTTATTTCCTGTTGCCAGCCGGTAATAGGAAACCTGCTGAGTGAGAATAAAGCCATCAAGTCTCCGACCATTCGTTTATGCTGTCAAAAGATAACGGGAGGAGCTTGGGCATTTTGAAAGATCGAGATTTTCTGCAACTTCATACTGTATTATCATTCAACAAGGAATCCCAGGTGATGTGTTAAGCATCTGGGTATATCTGACACTTTCGTTTAATAAACACTGGTATTTCAAATCATACTCAGGAAGTTTATGGGGTATGATGAAACTACAGCCCCTCATACACAGTGACTCTCCCTCTTAGATGAATAAAGTGTAAGCTGTGAACATTCCAACGGGAAAGATATATATATATATATATATATATATATATATATATATATATATATATATATATATATATATATATATATATATATATATATATATATATATATATATATATATATATATATATATATATATATATATATATATATATATTGACTTTATAGATTAGTGGACAAAGAGTCCAGATATTTTAGTTGATTTTTTCTGTAAACTATCTTGTCCTCATTTTCAAAGACCTGTCCAAAAGATATGGCTGGACAGGCAGATTAAATTGTACAGAAAAAAATATTCATTTTTAAAGAAAAACTTAACCACTGGTTTTATTCACTTCCTCATAGAAAATTAAAGTGTTTGTGTGTTGTGTACCATCATTTCATTTCTCCCCTAGACACTAGGTACATCATACACCAGACACTAGAGCCAAAATAGTGACCGTGTGAGATCTAGGGAGGTAGCTTTAGGTTCCCTGCACATAATTCATCATCATCATTTATAGAGTCAGGGGCCTACATGTGCTTGACCTCACACGGTTATTGCAGACACCGATTTCATTCTTTTAGGATACCATCATAACCTCCCCAGCAAATCAAACTTTGCTACAATTACTTCCAAGATATGTGTACGATTCTACATCTTTTAGTGGTGTTTCTTCAAGTTCAACTTTGTTATCATTTCTTGCATTTATTCTCATAATCTTTGTCTTTTCCCTGTGTATTTTCAGGCCCACTTGTTGTGACCTTTCATTGAGAATTTTCATTTTCTCTTGAATCTGATTATGGTTATGGGACAGAAGAGCCAAGTCATCTGGAAAATTCAGATCATCAAGCTGTTTAGTCAGATTCTGTTGTGTGATGTCGATGTTCTCATAACCCAATCTATTACTAGTAAGAAAAGAAATGGAGACAAGAGGCATCCCTGTCTCACTCCCGTTCTAATCCTAAACGGTTCTGTAAGTTGTCCTTCATGAAGAACTCTGCATGTCATGTCTTCATAGGTCTTCTTTATTAAGTTAATGATCTTCATGGGAACTCCATAATGCCTCATTAATTTCCAAAGCCTTTTCATAGTCCACGAATCCGATGTATAGCGGTGAATTCCATTCCAGACTTTGTTCAACTATTATTCTCAATGTGGCTATCTGGTCTGTACAGGATCTATTTTGTCGAAAACCTGCTTGTTCATCTCTCAGTTGCTTGTCTATGGACTCTTTTAATATCTCCAGGATGATTCTGTTTAATACTTTTGCTGGCACTGGTAGTAACATTATTCCTCTATAATTTGTGCACTCTTGTAAATTTCCCACCTTAGGCAACTTGACCACATAACCTTCCTTCCATTCTGCTGGTACTTCCTCTCTCTCTCCCAGACTTTGCCTAGTAGTTTGTATAATATCTCTGTAGAGGTATCAATATCTGTTTTTATGGCCTCTGCTGGAATGCAATCTGGACCAGCTGCTTTTCCATCTTTCAGAAGCGTTATGGCTTTCTTTATTTCTTCTCTACTTGTCGTTCACAGCTGATTATTAGCTCCTCTTCTGCTGGCTGGATGTCTGGTGGATTAGTTGGAGATGGTCTATTGAGAAGTTCCTCAAAATGTTCTGTCCATCTCTTCATTTGTTCTTGTATATTACTAAGCTATTTTCCATTCTTATCTTTTATGAGGCCATTTGCTTGCTTATATTTCCGTGTTAGCTTCTTTGTGTTGTTGTACAGGTCCCTCATATTTCCTTTGGCTGCAGCTTCCTCTGCTTCCCTTGCCAAATCATCAATATATTTCATCTTGTCTCTTTTGATGTTTCTTCTTACTTCTTTGTTTGCTTTTATGTACACTTCATGAGCCTTGGCTTTGGAGCTTCTGGTTTTGTTTCTGTTTAAATCTGCTTTCTTGTTTTTCCTGTCTTCTATCTTACTAATGGTTTCTGTTGTTATCCATGCTTTGTGCTGATGTTCTTTTTCTCAATACTTCTTCACATGTCTCGTTCCATATATTTTTTACTTGTTGCCAGTGGCCTTCCGTATCTGTTTCATCTTCCAGCTGTTGGAGTACTTGGTATTTGTTGGATACTGTGATTGAAAATCTTTCTCTTATTTCCTGATTTCTTAGATATCCCACATTAGACTGTTGTCTATAACTATATGCTGTTGTAAATTTCTTGAGTTTTAATTTTTAATTTTGTTTTAGCCAACAGAAAATGGTGGTCTGATACAACATTGTGTCAAATGTATTCAATATATTAAACGGGTGACAATGCAAGGACAGCGTCTCCATAGTGGAACGGACTGCCTTACGACTTTATGAAGACTGCATATTACTGCCTTTGCCATTGGGCGTGAACCTATTATGATGTTTAATGGAGCTATGTCAATGTACCTAAATAAAGTGTATCCTGTTAACGTTAAAGAGGAGTTTGGCTTACATTGAAGAATAACGTTGATACATGTCTGTCGTCATACCCCTATATTTGTATTTGGCCACGGATATTGTTCCGCATAATATCTATAACTACTACTGAGGGACGACAGTATCAGTTACAATATATGTACTTTGGTTCAAACAATCGTTTTTCTTGATGCTTTTTTCGGAAGTGTTTTCCTGAAAATTGTTTTTTTTCCGTGTGTATTTTAACTGGAAATGAAAATTAATACCATCTTAGTTATTATTATTGTGTTTTGTTGCAAGTTTGCTATTGTAACACAGTTCACAGCTCAGTAGTTATGATTATTGTGTTTTGTTGCAAGTTTGCTATTGTAACACAGTTCACAGCTCAGTGATTATGATTATTGTGTTTTGTTGCAAGTTTGCTATTGTAACACAGTTCACAGCTCAGTCTATGAGCCACATTTATTATTTTCTCCCAGTATGAGATTTGAAGTTAAATTGGTATAAGATGGAAGTTCATATGACACTGACATTTATTAATGTATTAGACATACTATGCATTTTGCTACTACATTGTTAATGTATTATTACAATATGTGTTTTTTCGTTTTGGATTAGTGGCAGACACCTCCTATTTGTGTAACATTACTGAGGTGATATATGTCATCCTCTAGTCTTTCTTTCTTGAGGGGCAGGATAGATGTCACAGTATGTTTTACAACTGTGACTCACCTGTGCTTCATTGTCACGTTTAGATAGGTTTTAAAGTTAATTAAGGTCCCGCCTGAGTATAGGGGATGGTGATAATACGTGAGAAGTAAAGGTATAAGAAATAGAGTTTCACAAGTGGATAGTTTAAGGAGAAGATCTGTCTCTGGACTGAGTAGTTTCTCTAGTCCGGCATATCTATACGACTATAATTTAGTATAAGACAATCTTGCACCTCCCTATATTGAGAAATATAAGTTACACTAACCACACACACACACAGCTATGTGACAACAAGACACACACAAACGTAAAAACACTATGGTAAATTTAGGTATGGGTCTGACCAACACACAAAGTTTAGTTCTTTTGTTGTTTATTATCATTAAACTTTACAACATCGAATATCTATAGAGAAAGATCAAATACATCAGAATTACATATATAGAAAAATAACAGAATACCCGTGCCCTCCCCTCATTGCGAAGATAAGAACCCAACAAGTTAATAACCCGAAAGGTTAAAAGTTTAGCACTAGGTTACAGTATAGACAGTAAAGAAAACAAAGTTTCTAATAAGTGCTACTCCGTAAAGTAAACAATTTTTAAAGCAAAATAACCAGTTTGGTACAAGCTACCGTAACAAGAAAATGTTCAATCTCTCTCTCTCTCTCTCTCTCTCTCTCTCTCTCTCTCTCTCTCTCTCTCTCTCTGTCATACGTGGCCACGCTCTCGCTCCTTACCTAATCTTGGTGATATTTCCTGGGATATACAGTTATCCTGAATATATTTATCGATATTGATAATATCAGTATTCAGTGCCAAATTTGGCCCCAGTCCAGCCTTGACGATAACTTTATAAGGTGGACGCCAAGTTTGGTGGTGTACTCCTGGATCATTAATGTCAACTCGAATAGTTAAATGTAGAAAAAAAATCGAGATCTTGTGTTCACAGCAAAGAATGGAGAACAAAATACTTCTAGTATTTGGACACAGCTAGTTGCTAAAAAAATTGTTACTAATGGTGGTAATTGATTGATTGGTAAATCCTATCGGCTGGCTCTGTGGTGAGTGCCGATTTTGAAACAGCGCAACTTTCTGGATAAATCCGGTGCTACGACTGTTAAAAGTCAGATATTGATATTATTTCATATACCACTCCCGTGGACTGATAAATTGGAAAAAATATCTGGGTATTGATAGTCCAGTTAAACTTAATAGTTAAATGTTTATTTCTTTTAGCCAGTCCTGTTCACCACTGAACTTGGGGACTCGTAAGCCACGAAGAAGACAAAATAAATTCAATCAGCAACTGGAGACAATAATAAAGAAAAAAACCGCTGGCCGCGATATCAGGTCTGCGAGAAATAAACAAGACATTATGAAAAAGAAATGCAACCATTCTATATGTACACGGACTGGGACAAGACGATCTCTTTCCCGCTCCGGCAGTCCTGCTTAAAGTTAAAAGGCACACGGTGACTTTATTTACAACTATACGGTCAGCTTTTTGCCCGCGCTGCACTTTCAGGTTCGGACCAAGGTATGCACCTTCCCGCCCCTCTGCGCGCGCGTTAACGATAGCTCACACTGTCAACTATTGTTTAATTACCCCTACGCGCACTTACAAATATCGTCTGTCGTTAATAGTTATTTTATTGTCGGCGCCTGTTATTTTAGTCATAAGGTATAAACAATAGTCACTTACTATAAAACACAAAACGAAATAAACGTGAATCCTATTCGGTCACTATAGTCACGCTTAACACTTAATCAGTCAACTAAACCGTATCTTCTGGTGCGAAGTGGGTGATGGAAATTACATTCTAACTGCACCTCTGGCAAAGATAAATAGCTACGCGTTATTTATTTCACTAGTTTTAACGCTAGAAAATCACAGTGAATTATAATGGTAAACTTAACACATTAAATCACGTAAATGCTAATTTCTATTACCACAAATCAGAAATGAAACAATCCTCACGAGATGCTATTAACAAACTCCCACAATGGTTCTATAATAACGTGTTTAGATTATCCAAAATTCTGAGCGACAACTGATTAGTGAGTTTTGAGAAAACGCAGTTTATATACATCATGGTAATTTGATCTTTAGAGGATGTTAATTTTCACACTCTGTTTCCTAGCAGAGAAATCTGAAAACTATGTTTCCCCGATCAAGGGTTTCCACGGTCTCTCTGTTCGGCGTTGCTAACCGACAACAGGGGCGTAAACCGTGTAACGGGCTCTGGTAGATTTTGCCCGCTTCTCGAGATCAAAGAATGATCTTTCCCTGTAGGTACGAACATCAAAGAGTACACGGGGGAAAATGTTTTTGCCCGTCCAACTACTTAGAAAATCCGGTGTTATCCCACGTGCGTCTGTCTGCTATCTTGATGATTGACAGATTCAGCTCGCGTGAGAAACTCAGGTAAACAAACCAGAGCTCGCTGCCTGTTATGCTGGCAGGTCGCGGGAGTTGGTAATATGTCTGTTTGTTTACATCTCAAGGAAAAGAGGCGTGGATTATAAGTGAGTAATGCAGTCTGTCAAATGTTTGACTTTGCGAACGAATCATAGAACTACAGCGTGGTCACGGAAGGCTGTCGGATACTGTAGGCTATGTTTCCATTATACGTCACACTCATACGCAGCATGTATGGATGTTAGGGGGTGAGTGATGGTCATTGTTGATGATGGCATGTGTATGATACGAAGCTAACCGAAAGATAGCCAGTCATGTGACTGAGGGCTGCGCAAGGGTATTGCGTGAGGATAGTTCAACCGGACAGTGTGTTTGGAGGAGACCAGCAAGATTGACTTCGAGTGAAGACGTGTATGGAGAAGATGATTGGAGCATCTTCTTTGTCTGGCTACGTTTTGCCCAGCGTGATGCTGGAGATATTTCAGACCGTTTAGAATAAGTTCTTTTGCAAGTCAGTGAGTCTTTTGACGTAGCGTCTCTGAGTACGTTGATCTCCATTATAGTTCAGTGCCAGTAGCGAGTTGTGCGCCATGTTGATTTTGTGAGTTTAGCAAGGTATGTAGATGATGTCGTTTAGATATTGTTAGCCAGTTATTTTGGTTTTATGCATTCGCACAGTGCCCGTTACATTTGTATGCTGATATTTTTTCAGGTTATTGAATAGATATATATTGAGATTGCCAGACTTTATCAAAGTTATTCTTTATATATCGTGTCTCTTAGATTGTTTAGAGTGTGACCTCTTGCATTATAGCGCGAGCCTTCTGTATAGGACTCTAGTCGCAGTGTGGTGTAGCGTTAACTACTTTCAGTCATGTACGCTCCCCCAAACGCTACTGTTGGTGTCGTTTTCATAGTGATGAATTGAAACGCGAATGGTTACAACGGAATAAATGTCAACAATGTTTTTCAAACGAAAAACCAACAAGTATCTTGAATTGGGTGAACTGGTCAAGTATTGGCAGCACACAAGTCGTTGGTAACTTTACATAGATTTTATTCACCAGGACACGAAGTGGACAAGACGGACATCGTCACAGGCGCAAAGATCACACGACAACATATTGATTATTACTGCTAAAGTTCCTGAAGATTCTCTTCTAGTAAAGACCTCTGTCCATAGACTAAGGATTACAAAACTGTTACCGTATAATATCCTTCTCATTCAAGACCGTTGACCTTCTTTCAAGGACGTCTATCATGGTAACGTATTCATACTCTGGGATGAAATCTTCCATATTACATTTATTAAAATTCCCAGACGTTCTTCATACATAGCGTTGTACATCATATAATTTCACACAAAGTCATAGACGATAATCCTAACAGTTAAAGGCTTTCAGTTGGCTAACCTCTCTTTACATCCATGCCACGACTTTGGCATTGAAGCATGTACGGCATATAAAACATGTGCATAAGGTAAACAATATAACTTCTTCTACTCGTAGGAATTCTCCGACTACGATCCAAATCTTAAAGGCAAGCGACTCTGTAGATCCATTCTAGGAATGATAAAATTCCCGCTAGATTAGTAGTAGAGCGGCCTTTTTATGCAGCATTAAAATACGAAGTGGGCGATAACTTACGTGACATTACTGCGATTGGCTTCGACCTGAAGACCAATACAAATCACAATAATAAATGGCTTCCTTCAACATGCCATTGAATACACAATATAAAATTACAATCATGGACACAAGCCAGTTCCATGTTTCCACTTCAAAACATGACGTCACAAACTACTCAACTAGGTTACCTCTGCGTCCCAAAGCAACACTCACTGCTTTGTGCACGTCAGTGCGCGAATCATTCGACCGCACAAATAATATAACTATCTCAAGACTGGTGCGTACATTTGGTAGGACCGACGACTACCCCCTTAGGTAATAAATGTACGTAACAGCTCCCTTATTACCTCCCCTTAAAAAAATTATTTCTATTAATTTTTTTCGAACTAATTACTCGAGAGAGGTGAGTCAAAACTACAACAATATATACAATGCATAAAGTTATATCATATTAAGAAAAGAATATTGACTTGAAATTAATATAACTAAATGACAGTATGCATTAAAGCACACATCCACCATCGACCTACTTTGGAACGATGTGGTAATATTCGAAGTAAAAAGAAGTTGAAAAAATGAAAATGAAGAATCAACAAAAAAGATGATAATAAAATTCAACTAAGTTTTCAACAAAATTTGAAACATATGATTTCAAAAATGAAAATGAACAGCAACACTGATGATAATCAATGATAAGAAAATCAAAAGAACAGAAAATTTTTTTAAAATACAACATGCAAAAATGAAGCAATGCATAATTAAACACTTTAAGAAGCAACGCACTTACTGATATCTAACACTAGTAAGTTTGACTAGTTATCTAAAAGTGAAATATCATGTAGTGGGATACGTGAATACACGTATTGCGAGACACTAATAAAGTTAGTAGATGTGTGATTCATAATCAATTAAATCGATTAAATTGAATTATTCTAATTAATATATGTCTTAATTTATCAACAAATAACTAATTACTAATTTATTCTAAGTGATTTCAATTTCACTCATTGTTAATATTTTTTTAGAACTATTTAGAATCGACAAGAATATGTTCCCAATGTTCCATGCACGAAATAAGTTTACGAACACGATATGTAGTGTAATATGTTCCATAACAATAATGAATGTCTGTTTGTCGTTTTTACCAATGTTTCCATACTAAAAAAAAATGTTACTTTAATATCACTGTTCCCGTTCTAATAAAATGTTACTTCACAAGAAATAATGTTATAATCCATATGTAAGTATGTTCTGAAAGTTATATTTATACGAATACTGCAAAACTATACATAGTCTTCACAGATGTACAATTAATGACACTGTACAAAGTTATTCATGTTTCGGTGAGGATGTTTCACCATCCGAAAGTGGTCTAGTTTCAACACGTTCACTAGGGCATCTTGAAAGACAGTCTGCAAACACATTCTGCACTCCAGGAATAGCTCGTATCTCAAAGTGGAACGGTTGAAGAGCTATAGCGTAACGTGCTGACTTTGATGACTTAACGTTCCCTGTGTTCAGTGCTGTAAGAGCTTTCTGGTCGGATTCCACCACAAAGTGTGATCCGAGGAGATAACGATCCAGTTTTGTGATTGACCACACAAGAGCGAGGAGCTCTTTATCGAGAACGGAGTATTTCATTTCACTCGTCGTAAGTTTTCTGGATACGTACATAACAGGAAATAAGGTGCCTCCGTATTCCTGCATCAAAACTGCCGCGATAGCGTAGGAAGAAGCATCACTGCGAAGAACAAAGGTGAGATCTTTGTTAGGCAACCTTAAAAAAGGCTTATTTGAAAAAATTTGTTTTATATAGTCTAACGCCGTTTGGTGATCCTGCGACCACTTTATTACATTAGGTGTGCCCTTCTTCAGTAAAGACGAAAGAGGTGCAGTTATAGTAGACAAATGAGGGATGAATTTAGAATAGAACTGTATTAGTCCTAAGAGTGACCTCACTTGTTTTTTTGTCTTAGGTGCTGAGATGTTTAAAATTTTAGAGACGTTACTGTCTTCTGTATACATTAAACCGCGACCTATACGGTGACCAAGAAATGAGATGTCATGAAAACCGACAAAAGCCTTTGAAGGTTTCGCTGTTAAGTTATAATCCCGCAAGGTAGAAAGTAAAGATTTTAAACCCTGAATATGTTCATCCCAAGAGTCACTAAAAAGACAGATGTCATCTATATAAGTAATGACATCGGGACGATGAGACAATATGCGGCGCATCATGCGTACAAAGGTAGCTGGCGCATTCATTAACCCGAAAGGCATAAAATTCCATTGAAAAAGACCCCGTGGCGTCGATAAAGCGGTGAATGGCTTTGCTTTCGTAGTGAGTGGCACTTGCCAATAACCCTTTGAAAGGTCAAATTTCGAAAAGAATGTAGCATGAGATAATCTCTCCAATAAGTCATCTAAAAGAGGTAATGGTTCCGCATCGAATTTTGTAACTTTGTTTAACTTCCTGTAATCTACGCAAAGACGTATATTGTTGTCTTTCTTCCTAATGATTACCATAGAAGAAGAATATGGTGATGAAGATGGTTCAATTATATTTAATTGGAGCATCTCATCCAATTCCTTATCAACCTTATCACGAAAGTGTAAAGGAATAGGATATGGGCGAACTCGAATAGGCGTATCGTCATTCAGAATAATGTCATGTTGGATGACTGACGTATGACCTGGGATGTCAGTAAGGACATCCTCATACATGTGTAGAATATTAGAGACTTGCTGACGTTGATCAGCCGAAAGAGTAGATGAGATTGTAACATCATTCCATTTCTCAGTGGAATGGAGTGGTACAACTGGTATTGGTAGTTGTACATCATCGAAAGAAGATTCCTCTTCTTGGATGACTGACAAACTAGAATAGTGTTGAATAGGTGGTGTAGGATCGTCAGTTGCCTGAAACACTGACTGTAGATAATCAGGACGTGAGTAATACTCCTTCAACATGTTAATGTGGACCGCGTGGTTGCATGCCAAAAACAAGCTGGAATGGAGAAAACCCCGTTGCTTGATTTTGTACCTCGCGATACGCAAAGAGACAAGCGGGTAGGACCCGATCCCAGTCTTGGGGATGGTCTTGAGTCATCTTACCCAATAACTGCTTGAGTGTCCTATTGAGACGCTCAATTAACCCATTTGACATCGGATGATAAATAGAACTAAGAGATCTGTCTATACCTAATGTCTTCATAACTTGAGACATGGATTCAGAAATGAACTGAACCCCATGATCCGACAAGATTTTCCGTGGAAAACCAATGCGTGAGAAGATTAACATCAATGCCTCTGCTACACTTGCAGATGAAGTGTTCTTGAGAGGGATGGCCTCAGGCCAACGAGTGCACATATCAATGCACGTAAGAATATGCGTATGCCCTCTAGCAGATGGAAGCATTGGACCAATAATGTCAATGGCCATTTTATCAAATGGTCTAATCGGGATGTCCGCAGCTTGAATAGGAGCCGCATGAAATGGACCCCGTACCTTAACTTCTTGACATATCAAACAGGACCGACAATAGAGAGTAACATCTCTATGGACGCCTGGCCAGTAGAATGCCGAAAGCACTCTGGATTTGGTACGTGAAAAACCCATATGGCCCGCACATTGCGAGTCATGCGCATGTCGTAATATACGAGATCTCATACAGGATGGGACAAGAATCTGAGAACATAAGGATGAATCCTTTTCCCGTATAACTCTAACCAAAATCCCATTTTTAAGTATAAAGTCATGACTAGATTTTGCAAGTTTGTTGCTTGTATTCTTTTTGTTAACATACTGAAAAAATTTTTTTTAATGAATTATCATTCTTTTGCAATGTTGCAAACAACTCCCGTGAAATAGGAGCATCATCATCACAAGTGGTATGAACTGTAGGTTCAATAGGTGTATCATGCGACATATTAGTAGCTTGCGCTCTAGTCACTACTGCATTTGCAGTTTGAATATGTCGCTTTTCCCATTCAGCTATTTGCTGTGGTGTACACTCTTTAATACCATGTATGCGACCAAGTATAACATCACAAATTGGATTCGGAAGGAGACATGCTTGGATCTTTCCTGAAAAGAAAGGTGTGTTAAGATCAATAATAGCAGTGGGAAATGTTTCAATTGTGCCACCAAATGTTACACATTTGACAACCCGGCCCGTGGCACAACTTGGGTTGATCAGCGAAGTCCGTACGCCGATTGTGCTGCAACCTGAGTCAAATAGGAGAGAGCATGAAATGGATCGTTATGATGTTGGTTAAATGGTTTATTTCCAAAAAATTGTCTGTTTTGCGGACCCTGAGATCTTGATCTCCAGTTTTGTTTATTATAATGTCCTTGATTATTTTTAAAATAATTGTTACCAAAATCTCGCGATCTGTGAGTTTGGTTCCAAGAAACATTAAATGGAGCAGATTGTTGAAATTGCTTCCCTTTGTAAAAGTTATCATTGTTGAAATTATGATTATTTCCCTTATTGACATACCTATCAGCACTAAAAGAACGATTGCGTGAAAAAATTGTTTTGTTGTGCTGCAAAAGCAACAGGCAATTCACTCTTAATCTGCGCGTTACTTAGATCCATGTTTGGGTGAGCAGTGCAAAAATTTTTTGCATGTTCTTCTAAATTTTTCATAGATAAAGGTTTCCGTTCGTGTAAAAATGCGAGAAATGTAGGGTTTACCGACGAAAGTACCTTATCGCGCATCAGTAAATCAAAGAGACCTTCATACGACTTTTCAATTTTGGATAATTCGATCCATCTTTCTAATGTTAGTCGTATCTGTGACAGAAAATCACTAAAATTTCTGCCAGATTGAGGTAGTAATGTGTGAAATCTCAAACGATATTCGTTTTCTGTCATTTGGAATTTTTGCAGAAGTGCTGCTCTAAGAGCATTGTAGTCATTTTTCTCACCAATGCTGGTGGTATGATAAACTGCTAATGCATCCCCTGTAAGTAATCTGGATAAATATGTACAGTATAGCGCTTTATCCACGTTATAAGACCCACAAGTGGCCTCAAACCTATCTAGGAAGAATATTACGTCATCAGACGGGGGATTAAATTTTGGTAATTTAAGGTGAATTTCCTTAAAATTATCATGTCTGGATGAAGTTTGGCTTTCAAAAGTTCTCTGAGAATTAGCTTCCTGAGTTAACCTAATTCTCTCATATTCTGACTCTGCTAATTTCAGTTCATGCTGTCGTTTTTTTTCATTCTCTTCCATCTCAAGCTGAAGTCGTTTTACATTTTGTTCAGCTATTAATTTCCTCTCTTGCATTTCTTGTTGTTTCTGTTCCATTTCAATTTTAAGTCTTTCTTCAGACTCCTTTTGCTTCTGTTCTGCTTCTCGCTGAAATCGTTTCTCTTCTAATTCAGCGGCTAATCTCATTTTTTTCTCCTCTTCCTCAGCTATAAATTTCCTCTTCTTTTCATCCTCCTCAGCAGTTAATCTCATTTTTTTCTCATTCTCCTCAGCCTCAATCCGTTTCTGATCTGCCTCAAATTTCATCTTCTTCTCTTGTTCCTCAGCCTCAATCCGTTTTTGATCTGCCTCAAATTTCAAATTTTCCAATCTTAACTTTTCAGCATCCAATCTTTGAGCTTCCAACCTTTGAGCCTCTTTATATTCTGACATAGCGAATTGTCTTACCTCTTCAGCAGGTATTTGCAAAGCTTTTGCTTGCTTAATGAAATAATCGAGTGAATACATTATTCTATATAAGTAGTCACAGTACTCTAGATATAAAAATGATAATTAATCAATATAAATTGGTTAACCTTGTTATTATAACAAGTGTTCTTCGTTCCTGTCCTTAGAACGGTATAATGTTATCATATAATTATTAAATATGTTATTAATCAATAAATTTATGTAATCAAATGTCATGAAATGAACAACGAGAAAGACAATAGAAACATAACCGACAAGACATGATAAAATGGACGGGTGAACACGATCGTAGAAATCAAAAAAATAAAAATGTATAACTAAAATAGAATATCGTAAAAATATACGACGATAACTACGATCAGATAATTAACGGTACAATTGACAACACAGTGTAAAAACATAGGTTTTGTAAAAAACTGAACGACAGGAAAGGTGAGATGGACAATAATCACATACAAAATTCATCATAAAACTAAGGCACAAGTAAAAATAGCTACCAAAAACAACAAGTAAACGTGACACTACAGCTAAAACAGACAGGTGTCACAGACCACCAGACACAGTGGACCTAGAATCCTTCTACGCTCACGCGTAGGAACATTCCACTGCGGGAAGTCTGCAAAATAATGTCCTACAGAACGTCTGACGAAGAGCCCGAATTGACTTCGAGATGGATCTCGTTCGTCAGATCTACCTCCCAACCTCCCGCGAAGAATACACAACATATAACACATAACACGGAAAATATAAAAGTGGACATAATCAATTAAGGCACAGCTAATTGTAATAAAGTGTATAACGGATACAAGTTATACTTAGCTCGCGTGCAGGTAAAATCAAAGTGCCTCGTCCCCGTGTATGTACTTTGGAAGATAAAATACTTCGCTCTGCGATTATAAAGCAGCTCGCACGTAGTACTGGCGAAGAGGTGAGCAAAGCAGTCAGTCACTGTTAAACTTGACGTGGAGGTTGATTGAAGACCTTGAGCATTTGAGTTGATTTTGATTCATATCCCGCTAGGATCCAAATTGAGATGATGTCGCCTTGAAAGTAAAAATTCTTCTTTTCAAACGATCAATTGGATGGGTACGTTCCTTTGAAATTACTTCCAGACCGCACTGGCCTACCAGTTATTGTTGGTGTCGTTTTCATAGTGATGAATTGAAACGCGAATGGTTACAACGGAATAAATGTCAACAATGTTTTTCAAACGAAAAACCAACAAGTATCTTGAATTGGGTGAACTGGTCAAGTATTGGCAGCACACAAGTCGTTGGTAACTTTACATAGATTTTATTCACCAGGACACGAAGTGGACAAGACGGACATCGACACAGGCGCAAAGATCACACGACAACATATTGATTATTACTGCTAAAGTTCCTGAAGATTCTCTTCTAGTAAAGACCTCTGTCCATAGACTAAGGATTACAAAACTGTTACCGTATAATATCCTTCTCATTCAAGACCGTTGACCTTCTTTCAAGGACGTCTATCATGGTAACGTATTCATACTCTGGGATGAAATCTTCCATATTACATTTATTAAAATTCCCAGACGTTCTTCATACATAGCGTTGTACATCATATAATTTCACACAAAGTCATAGACGATAATCCTAACAGTTAAAGGCTTTCAGTTGGCTAACCTCTCTTTACATCCATGCCACGACTTTGGCATTGAAGCATGTACGGCATATAAAACATGTGCATAAGGTAAACAATATAACTTCTTCTACTCGTAGGAATTCTCCGACTACGATCCAAATCTTAAAGGCAAGCGACTCTGTAGATCCATTCTAGGAATGATAAAATTCCCGCTAGATTAGTAGTAGAGCGGCCTTTTTATGCAGCATTAAAATACGAAGTGGGCGATAACTTACGTGACATTACTGCGATTGGCTTCGACCTGAAGACCAATACAAATCACAATAATAAATGGCTTCCTTCAACATGCCATTGAATACACAATATAAAATTACAATCATGGACACAAGCCAGTTCCATGTTTCCACTTCAAAACATGACGTCACAAACTACTCAACTAGGTTACCTCTGCGTCCCAAAGCAACACTCACTGCTTTGTGCACGTCAGTGCGCGAATCATTCGACCGCACAAATAATATAACTATCTCAAGACTGGTGCGTACATTTGGTAGGACCGACGACTACCCCCTTAGGTAATAAATGTACGTAACAGCTACACACACATATTAGTTGCAATATTTATACATCAGTTATTCATGCGACAAGATACCTCGGTGGCATAGAACACTCTTTGAATATCGCAGCGTATATATCAAACATTTAACAAGTTACTATGTGTAGTGGGTTTGATGGTATTGTATGGTGGTGATGGTACTACGTGTGATGCATGAGGTCAGCTGTGAAGGCTCCTGAGATAAATTGTAACTGAGAGTTGTCAGAAGGCCCTTCTCGCTACCACTACGACCTCACACTTATCTTTTTTTTTTCTAATGAATGTGACTACGTTAAGTGTCTAGGGTATTGATATGTAATGTGGTGTGATAGTTTATAGACACACACACAGATATTTAAGAAGTCTAATAATATTAACAAATGTTATAATACACTGAACTAACTCAAGTGTGTAAAATTTTTGATAGAAATTTTTTTTTACATTTATTTTGTTCTGGATCAAGTTTTATTTTGACCAGAACTTATAAAAGATTTTAGAAATTATGAAAGAAATGCATGGAATATTACATAATAAATGCAAGAGTGTACATATGTATGTACTAGACTATTTAGTTTTATTAATGTTTATAGTAGTCATCTAATTGGGAGGATAGTTAATGGTTGTGCTGTTGGGGTGGCCTCATCACTCCAGTCTATATTGACTACACCTTGTCCAGAAATGGCAGGAATTTTATGGGATTGTTAGTAACTAAATGGAGTTGGTGAATTTCCAGCAGACCAGAGGCTCACTCAACTTTGAAGATGTAGCTCTGGTGCTGAGATCTGGTGGCCCCACCTCTCCGTGCTTGGGGCAATAATAGTGGTCTGGTGGCCCCACCTCTCCGTGCTTGGGGCAATAATAGTCTGCTCTGACACAACGTTACTGCACGGATCCACTCTGGTAAAATCACCAACTTAGTTGACCCCGCCTTGGTGCCAACGGAAACTCACAGCTCTGCAATCAAAGTATTGGCTATGTGTCAAAATTCCATTCTCTAACCATGTCTGGACACAACACTACACAACAACAACACCATATAGACAGGTCAGATCTCTCTGACCATACAGCACATTTTACCATGGTGGTTTCACATCAGATAGGTCCTCCCGGACTACAGATTCTGAAATATATTTATTAGTTTCCTACCCTAAAATAGGATAGGTAATATGTTTCATTGTTCTCAACACTTGATCTGTCCTTCCTAACCCTTGCTGGAGTTTATGTATATTGTTTGTCCCTAGACCCTGAACTAGGGCGGGGGGTCTAGAGCAAATCCCTACTTGTTTGTAAGGCTAGATTTCGATATGGCAGTATCAAATCACTCGAAACATTAAACAATATTCAAAATATACAAAGAAATAATTTCAGTCTTACCAGATTATGAATAAAGAACACAGAAATGCTAGCAAAACTCAGCTGAGCTGCTGGCTATAGTATGGCGTCCCTGAACTTATTTCAATTTATTTCATTTGGAAATCACCACACTTGAAATTTACTGTGTCTATCACTGAACAACTATTGAGGAATGGCCCCAAATGCGCGTCTGAGCGCCGATAATATGATTGTCTGTGGCCAATCACTGCCTTGGTTTTTTTAGATTCAAATTTCCTACACTAAAGTCATATTCAGTCAAGTATGGATTTTTATCCGTTAGTCTGTCCGTCTCTACTTGCGTTTTCACAAAAACGTACTTGTTTTTTGAACCAACCTATTCATCCCCTCTGCAATTTTGCCTGAAAAGTTATTTTTAGCCACAGCTTCCACCAATTCCCCTTCTCTTTCATACTAACTAGATTTGGACACTTGAGTCTTCAAGGTCGCGATTTTTGTGCAAATAGCGACACTTTTGATTCAATGCAGTCTTTCGCTGTTGTGAACAACACAGTCTTTTGTCAATGTCTTCATTATTATCTATCCGTCTGTATAATTAAAAGCATATTATTTCACTGCTCAGAATGGGCCATCCGGCCAGCTAATTTTTATATTCCTAACATTAATATTAAGAAAAAGTTACTTTTTAAATTTTGTAATATTTCAAGCATCTGCGTTTAGCCGCTGAATTCAAATCAAAGGCTTGGTATCGCAAAAGCGTCCGTTTCCGTACCTCGTGTCAATTTGGGGACGTGAATTTTTCCTTTTCCCCCCCAATTGCGTCTCCTTAGCCTTGCTAGTCTCACGCAAGTTTTCAGTCATATTTTTTTCCTTTTGATCCGCCGTTCTCATCCCGTTCAAATGGTAACCGTTTTGACTTCCCGTCTAGCAAGTCAATTTTTATGGAGGGTGATGACCCGCGGTCAGGGCGATCATGTACTATCAGCAGCCTACGCATTATGTTTTTATCCTTACATGTTATCTTTGGAGGTATTTTAACGTTGTATCTCTGTTAATTTTACGACACAATGCTACACTTAGAAGAAGACACATCCTATATGCCCAACGGTTAAACGCAGACCCCCCCCCCCCCCCTAAATTCTCCTCAGTCCTTGTCATCCCTAGCAACATTCTTGCGCCTCTGATATCATTGCATGTATGCAGTTGTGGGTGCGACGTGGAGCAAAAACGTCGATTAAAATCAATCCATCAAAGTTGCTTCACACCACGAAGCGAACTGCAACAATGGAGGTGTTAGACTTTTACACCAGCACTGGTAATATATATGTATCCAAGGGGCATTTTGTGTTTCTTTAGATGAGATGTGAAATTTCCTTCACACCACGAAGCGAACTGCAACAATGGAGGTGTTAGACTTTTACACCAGCACTGGTAATATATATGTATCCAAGGGACATTTTGTGTTTCTTTAGATGAGATGGGAAATTTCCCAATTTCAACAAAATGTACATATCTCACATTCACTGGATAAATTCTCAGAAAGCCATATTGACGATTTGTTATAACTTTAATCTGGCACTACGTTTTAGAACATAAAAACTCATTAAAAAACGTAGCCGATCAGTAAATCCTTTGCAGAAATGAAGCTTGATAAGTCACACTGCATTCCATGCATAATACATATCAACCTACATCTGGAGATATCAAGATTCGTGATTCTGATAACATGCCGCATAATAGCGCCGTAACGCACAATTCGCAGAATCTGCTTCCACCGTCAGAATAATGCTTCAACAAGCGTATAACACAATATCCACAGATACCTCTAGTGAACTCTGTCAAACATTAATTTGTGGTTACTACCATGCAGTTCTCAGGGGCTCATGTCACATACAATAATTTACACTTTAAGTGGTAAAAAAACACATCCATAAGTTGCTATGCCACACAGAATATTCATTTCCTTCTCGCCTGAAGGCCGAGAGAAGTCTGCCATAATCGTCACGCCTAGCGTAATGCATACGCCATCATTTTCACTGTTGCAATTTGGCAGATAATTTGAATTGTCCAAATCGTCCGAATTTTATTTTTCTATAATTATGAGGGTCCGCCCTTTTAAAATTCTGTACTCGTAAGCGATAGTGACCTCTTCCCCCCCCCCCCCCCCCCCCCCCCCCCCCCCCCCCCCCCTCCCGAACGGCGACTTTGACCTTCTCTTTCCTTGTCTGCCACTTCGTTTTGGCTCGGCGGCTAATGGCCGAGCCAAAACGACGCGATAGGTCGCATTCTTTGATTTCGCGTCTACTGATAATTATAAATTCCGCTAAGTTGTTCCTCCGATCAGATTAAAATAACATTACGTAAGAATACCTAGCCGCAGAATGGCGGCGCTCCGCCAGTCAACGGGGCACTTACAGGCTTCTATAATCGATATCAAACAAAATGGTTTTCTTAACTTGGGGAAATGCGCATTCTTTGTGGATCCACAGATGCATAAACGATGCGACGTCAGATGTTTTAAGGTCAGCATCATCCATATCTATTATTAAGTGACTTCGTAAGCTCTTAATATTTCTCTGTCTGCCAGTAAGAAAGAAGAGAGAGCGGGTGATGCTTAAGAATACATAAGTAAGTTGTGGGGCTTGGATAGAGAGATATCTTTAATAGATCTTCTTCCAGGCGGTTTTAAGATTCTCCCTAATTAAGCAAATTATAATGTTTCCCTATAAATCTTGCATTTCATAAGATTTGTCTAACTCAATAAAACACGTCTGACCTCAACTCACGACACTCATCAAATACATACTGCATAAATGCATTTATGGGAAGTGCATTGGGTGCTAAAACCAAAATAAAAATTAACCGAAGTTTAAGTAGGGCTGCTTCCAACATTTCTTCAATAGACAAATTACATCTCCTGTTCCTTCGGTGTCGTTGGACTATGATTATAATTATGGTGTGATACAGAAATAAATGTAATAATGTACTAAAAATGGACGACACCATTGATTAATTAAAAGCCATGTTTAAAAGCAAAAATACACTACAATGGATGTAAATGTATATGCTTCATAAGCGAATGTAAGTAAATAAATAAGGGGTCTGCGTAAAATTGGTAAGGGACGTAATATATAAAATAAAAAATTGAAAATGGTACGAAGTTAGTTTTACAAATGGACGCTCATCATTTTTTTTAAATTAAATATTACTCCATGAACGCATAACAATACTTTACACTTATTCCTATGAGATTGCATGGAGGCTTATCTGGATTCATCCTTATATGGCCACCTGATAAGCACAATGCTATAGTATACACGTGTGGTTCACTCTGTCTGTGAGGTTAATAACATCTTTGTTGACTCTTGAAATCATCCACACACTTCCAGGGATTGCCCTGTGATGAAACATGTCGAGAACCCAGCATTACACATTAACCTTGAAGGGGTCACTTGATCACCTGGCGTAACTATGGTTCAAGAGCTTGGCAAGGCAGGCCAAGGATAAAGTGTGGGATGACTTTGTGACATAGATGGGCACGGAAAAAACCCTACAGAAATTACAAACTTACATCGAAGAATGAATAGGAAAAGTGCGAGCCAACCCATCCCTAATATCAAAAAGCTCCACAGGACTAAGCCTGAAGACGGATGAAGAGAAGGGAAGAGCATTATTCAATCGATATATGGAGCAAACAGATAAAGGTGACAAAAGTGCCCCCCAAGATAAAGGACAGTGTTTTGGAAAATACCCTACGGGGCCAGATATAATTCGATCTTCATTTCTGAAGAGGACGTGGTATACACATTGAAAGGAAGCAGAAACACTGCTCCGGGTCCTGATTGTGTACAATACCATCACATTAAACAGCTGGATGACACAGCCATTATAAATATGGTGAGCGATGGTGTGAGGAAAGCTGATCAAAGGTCAATCCAACAAGACTTGTGTGATGTGGTGCTCTTTGAACAACTCCATAGTGAAGGCAGACCTTCCAGACATCACTTTCAATGGGTAGAACAATGAAAGGCAAGACAAGCTGAAGTATCTGGGATTAACGTTTGATCGTAGGCTATTGTTCAAGTATCATGTCGAACTGATCATACAGTAGTGCAAGCGAGGACTGGCAGCCTTAAAAACAATGGCTGCTGCGCGCTTGAAACAGAGACTACTATTTCTCCTGTATCATCAGCTCGTTATTTCAGTAATCGAGTACGGCCTATGAGTACTCACGCTGTCAGTGTCACAATGTGAATGACTGGAACGCATTCAAAATTAAGGGATGTGACTATTTTTGGGCTGTACGCGTGATACCCCCATTGTGACAATGAGATACATGCTCGGATTGCTGTCGATAAGATCCAGATATGCGATGGCCCAGGCAAACGTCTATTCGCTGGTAACCAGCGACAAAAGACATCCCCTACATGAAAACATAGCTGACATCAAAGGAGCAAGAATAAAAAAAGGGAGGCCATGGATAGCACAGGCAGAGGCTACGATTGGTCAGGTGACCAGGGTTGAAAATATATCCAAAGGGGAAGAGTGGATTAAGTCAGGGGAGAACTGGATAAACTACCAGCAGGTCATCATTAGCTTGGCAGAGAGTTCAGATCTTAGGGCAATGGAACAGCAGAGCTGGAGATTAATCACCTGATAAGTGATCATGTTGGGGATGATAACGCCATTGTGTACACTGATGGGTCTGTAGTGCGTGGTGAGAAATCAGGATGGGGTTTCTCTGCGAGAAAAAGGTCAGGATCGTCG
This sequence comes from Oreohelix idahoensis, assembly GCA_024509875.1. NCBI lineage: Eukaryota > Metazoa > Mollusca > Gastropoda > Stylommatophora > Oreohelicidae > Oreohelix > Oreohelix idahoensis. The sequence goes on along the minus strand of JAMPIV010005235.1, from coordinate 549,058 downwards.
CTGAACAGAGTGGAGCCTACATGACAACAACCTCCAGCTTGAGACTGGATGCGGAGGCAGTTACTGCAGCACTGAGGTGGCTGTCTGAAACTCCATCAACCAGGGCAGTTATATTGTCAGACTCTCACGCCATGCTTCGGAAAGTTCAGAACGGATGGCTGCGGCAGGAATGGAAAACATCAATTGAATCCTCAAGTCTGCAATAACTCGTGTGGATCTTCTGTCTTGGTCATGCAGGGATACGTGCCAATGAGAGAGCTGACAGACTGGCCTTGAGAGCACCTGTAGTGGGCACACTGGACATGGATAAGGGAAAGATACTAAATGCAACTAATGATCGCCTGCTAGATAATGACACTGCAATGGATAAATCAACAAGGCTGAGACTGTTGGAGTTTATCATCAGACGTGGGACTAGCAGAGATGAACGTGAGAGAGGATGCATCCGTCGTATGTACAACCAGCGTGCAGTTATCATATAGCATTCATACTCTTCGACATTTGCTGAGACAGACTGAGCACCTATGAGTTTGCCCGGAGTGCATTGAGGTCGATCCTGATCAATAGTAACAATAATGTAACTAGGGCTTTTACCTGGTTGGCTGCGTGCAGGATTATCTCACTGTGGATCTATAATAGGCAGGGGGTTTTGAGAAGTGGCTTCTGTAGGACGTGACAATTCCCTGGGAGAGCCCACAAACCAGAGCACAGTATTTTAGCTCTATATTTGGAGAGCCCCCTTGGAAGGCGGTAAATGCACCGTATGCCACGCGCTTCTATTTCCTAGCTTGGGACCAGATGTGATGATCCTTTAAATTCAAGCCAGGTTGGAGAAAGTGGAGCTCGTGACTTCAACTCAAAATGTTTCGGAATGGCACAAAATCCACAGGAAAAGACTAGATCTACAGTGTTGATAATACCAAGCAGTCTTCAACATCGTATGGTTGCAAAAGAGCGAGAAGCTGAGCAGCCTTAGAAACAACAACAACGAAATTCCAATGACAAAACTGTTCTTGAATTATGCGAGTTTTTAATTATGCTAGGTATTCAGAAACGCATCCTCTTCATAAAATGCGACCGCACTGTATTTATCTTCCACATTCACTGAGCATCACAAAACACCATTACCTAGCTTTCGCAGGGTGATAAAAGATGGGTGGTAGTGTTGACCACCATATAAGGGAGTTGCAGATGATGTAGAGAAAACAGTATCACTAAGTGTGATTTTAAGTAGCTTACAGCAGCCAGGAAGCAACGTTAAAGTACGTGTTATCACTCTTGTTCACTAATACGATTTTGATTAAGTAATTCACTCACGCTCTCATTTATTTCTGGCAGACAGAGAGGAAAAGATAATGGGAAATTCTGAACTGAAGTGTTTTCTACTGTTTATTACAAACAAATTATATGTATGTATGTGTGTGTGTGTGTGGGGGGTGTATATATATATATATATATATATATATATATATATATATATATATATGGCAGACAGAAAACAGTATTATCTCCCTTTTTCTTTTCTTTTTACAAGCTAATCGCTAAATCAAAACAAGAATATAATTTCTAGTTAGCATGACAAGAATAAATTGAAATATGAAATTACCAGGTAAGAGTTTGGACACTCAACGGGAGAAACACCTCACATGGTGTGTATTACAACAATAACTCTAACTAAGGTCCACTGTCTGTATCCGAATCCGTTAAAAAAGAAACTGTGCTTAAATCCAGGTACGTGAGTCTATCCTGACAATTGACGAACTGGGCTATCCTTGCCCATAAATGCTATGTAACCCAGCTGACTACCCCAGGTAAGGAAAGATATAACCCAAAAAATACTGCATTCCTAGTCGGTCGATTTCTGGCTTTTGAGATGCTATACGATAACTGCTCATGCAAATGGGCAGAGTATTACGCAACAAAAACACTGTGAATTTGAGCCAGAGACGAGCTGGGTTCACTATTTCCGCACTGCAATACTGCCAGACGGTGATGAATCAATGCTATGCAGTTGTACTTAGCAGGTTATCGTGCTCAGCTGTCGATAATCACGATAACTAATGACGTTGGTCGGCCGACCTCTTTATTGCTGGGTGGCCAAGATGTAATCCGGTACGGTTGGTCGGTGCTGTTTATAAACAACATATAAACGTGATTTCTGCAATGACTAGCGGTCTCCCACGGGTTAGAGACCAGTGACAACCAGAATAATTTCTGAAACGAAATATGGACACACATATAGCATATATGACATAAACTTAATTTTTACGTCAACAAGTCAACACCATCCACCATCGCTCGTATGGTCGTAAAAGTCATGACTGAATGTGGTTGCGCGTAGGTCTCGCAAGCAATTTCGTCGTTTGCTGTGCGCCCCGTATGCCGGAAAAACCCAGTTTGTATTAGTCCAACACAGGGAATGCCACATCCGATATAGCTGAGATTTAATCAAAAGAAAGTCTTTAGTTTTCGTGATTAAGTTGATGATTATCTTGCACACAAAAATCAACCTGTCCCTTTTAGAGTTTGCATGTGTTCAGGAAAAAATATGATATATACGTATATTCAGTCAGAGCCCAAATGCTCAAAACAATACACTTGATGTAAGGTTTGTTTGTTATACTTGGCAATAATAAAGGAGGTTACAAGTTGATAAGTTTAACCCCTTTTCAGGGAGGGAAAGGTAACAAAACCCACCAATGCAAAAACAATACCGGCGAGGTCTCAATTATTAAATAAAGATGTTGGATTACCCTCCAAGAGGTTTAACCACATCCGAAAAATTAATTTTATTAGCACAAACACAGTTATATGACTGTTAACAGTTATGAATATTATTAATCTATAGATATAAATTAATTTAATTAGTTGGCAGTTATTTACATTTTAACACAATGCAAATTCTAACATAAAATATGTGTTGCTCGCCACGACAGAAAAGAATATACTTTCTTAACCTTAGTGACTGGCGCTAGACATTTATTTTGTTCTATCCCACTTGACGTGCACAGAAAAGCGATGATTTAGACCAGAGACAAAGGCTCCGGGGAACGAGAAGATTTATCGAGACGACAAAGATAAAAGAACTCCGTTTGGCCGGGGAAGATATAGACGGGTGTCCTGTGTCCCGTACTAAGACCGAATTAGACAAAACAAACCAGAGACCGGAAAAGACGCTCGTAGACACAGGTGGCCAGTAATGCAACCGTACGTGAGCACACCTCTTGTCACTCGACGAAAGTTACCTCCTGGGGCCAAGTCTAGGGGAATAGCTAATTAGCTAAGTTTCCCCGGATTAAAAGGCCTGCTCTGCTGATCGCAGAACATCTAACGGCAATCCCACCGCTGACAGTCAGCGAACTCATGTTTTTTTTTTTTCTCTAACCAGCGGCACTCGAGCTTTCCAGCTCTTTTGGCCCAATGACATGTCATTGCGAGGCTGGGGGGTCAGTGGACTTTCCTTCCAACCCGGTCAGGAGCTTCGCCCCTTCCCATCCACACGGGATTTATGTGCAGGAGCCGTTCAGGTTATTCAGTCAAATTTCCGGTCGTAAACGTTCCTTCAAACGCTGACGACCGGGTTTGAACCATGAAAACCTGGTCGCCAGTACAACGCCGTAGCCATTACACCAGCGCGGCTCCCAAACTCATGTATTAAAGTACAGTAGAACTCCATTTATCCGAACCCCATGGGACCGAGCATCGTTCGGATAATCAAATGTTCGGATAATTAGATTACATAATGTATCGAGTACATGTACTTGTACTGTAATAATAATACCCACACTGTATTAGATCACTGTATCACCAAAATTTTTCATTACACTGCAGTGCATGTACTACTTGTATTAATTATTTTTTTTAAGAAAGAGAAATGTTTTCAAAATAACATTACAAACGATTCAAAACCAGGCGCAACTTACGTATACATGTACTTGCACAGATGTAACCCACTATTTAAAATAATGAGGAATCCTCTTTTGCACCAAACTGGATAGTCTCCTTTTGGCTGCTAAGTCCCGCATTCTCTTCAACAGCAGAAGCTGTGTAGGACAGCTGTCATCTTCTTGCTCGTACCAAGCCATCGCTGTTTCTAGTGCTATAAAGGCCTCTTCAGGACTTGGTCGACGTTTTGGGTTTTCTTCATAATCTACAAGTACATCATGTACTTCTGAGGTGTCTTCATCATCGGTCACTACATGTATTTGGTTTTCTTCTTGCACAAAAGACAAAATTTCTTCGTCATTCAAAAACTGAAAACCAGAACCATTATCATCTTCTAGCCACATGTGTGCATCATCTTTGTCACAGTCCGAAAATCCGGGCATTGCTTGAAACAGTTCCACAACTTCATTTATACAATCATCATTTGTGTCCACTACAGTAGTTTCATTTCCTCCTTTTTTCCCAAGCAATCTATTCCAAGCCTTGTTGAGATTATCTTGTGACAGGGTGGTCCAAGCAACAGCTAACATATATCAGCAGTCTTTGAGATTAAGCTTTTTGGAAAACGCCACCACACTTTCTTCATCTTCAGCCAACAATAAACGACGCATGATTTCCTTCTTGTACATCTTTTTAAGCTTTGCTATAACACCCTGATCCATTGGTTAAATCAGTGCTGTTACATTGGGAGGCAGAAAAATTACTTTAAAATTTGCATCAACTGCATTCAATGTATCCGTCTCTGGATGAGATGGTGCATTGTCCAGTAGAAGAATTACTTTTCCAGTTTTCTTTTCTTGTTCTCTCAACCTCTTCACATTTGGGATGAACTGATTTGTATACCAATCAAGAAATATTTCACTATTCATCCAAGCACTCTTCTGTGCTTTGTAGCACAATGGGAGACATGTCACATTCTTTAAACAAACGTGGTTTTTTGGCTTTACCGATCATTAGCACCGGTAAACGATGACTTCCACTGGCATTCGCGGCTACCAAAATTGTTACTCTCTCATTTGCTCTTTTTAAACACAGGGGAAGCTGCTTCGCGCTGAGATGCAAGTGATTTTTGAGGCAATGATTTCCACCATAAGCCAGTCTCATCGGCATTATACACATCGAGTGAATAACCTTCTTCTTCCAAAAAAGCCAAGAATGTTTCTTTAAAATTTTCAGCGGCAGTTTGCATCGCTAGATAAGGATTCCCCTTGGATCTCCAATTCTCGTCGAGATTTAAAGTTTCTTAACCATCCCTGGCTGGCCTTAAAGTCAGGAGGACAGTCAAGTTGATTGTTGAACTGAAGTGCCTTTTCACACAATAGAGAACCAGAGATAGTTTCCCCTTTGCTTCTTCTTTGCACAAACCATATATACAAAGCCTCTTCCCATTTCAAATCTTTCGCATGTCTCATGGTTTACGTTTCTTCGACCCATTTTCACTATCCAATTTCGATGCAAAGCTCATAATTTTATCCTTGTTACTTTTGATGTCAGAGACGGTAGCTTTCCCAACATTGAAAATCCTCGCAAGTGAAGATACAGTTTCACCTTTTCCTAGTCTCTTGATAATTTCTGTTTTCGTTTCAATTGACAAAACATTGTGGTTCCTTTTATATGCTTTAGGCCTTCTGGAAGATGCCATATCGCACAGAGAAATACTTGCACACCAAAATTATTCTGCTGTAGTAGCAGACACAATTATTTTAAGTTGAACTGTCTGTTTAGCCAGTGTTCTGCCTAGAACGCACACGTACACTAGATTAGTAAACCAGATATTAACTGACTTTATGATCTAACTGACTTCCTGTACGTAAGCGACCGACCATTAGCCCATTCCATCCTCTACAAATTGTTCGCACACATTTGAAGCTTGCAGCATCAAAAGATTCAAAAATAAAGTCTAACATGACTGGTGGCGCCTGATTTTTTTTTCTCGAAAAAGTGTTCGGATAATTGGATGTTCGGATAATTGGGGTTCGGATAAATGGAGTTCTACTGTATATGCCAATGAAAGGTAGCAGGGGCAGTCACAAATACGATTGACACTGAGATAACAGAGTATATACATTATAGTGAGGTCAACCAAAAAAAGGAAGAGAAGGAAGAGAAAACAAGAATGGTCGTCTCGGGTCGAACGAAACCGATATAAATTCTGAGTCAACCCAAGATACCGGCTAGTAATCTAAGAACAAAGAAATATGAATTCCTTCTGCCATTTCCTGTAATCCGTAACAGGAGATTCATCAACAAGTCTCCGTCTCGCTTTGACGCAGTCTGTTTTTAAACACATGATTGTCTGCTATATCATTTTATTGTGGCGCTTATAGCGTGAGGTTTTTATTGGCTCTAAGATCAGTATAGCACTGACCATACAGAAATAAAATTTCTGAAGGAAAATGGTGAAGTCCCAGTGTATGAGAGAACTACTGGTGTCACAAATTAGTTACGGCTGTGAATGATCTGATCTCGAAAAATTAGTAGAGTGGAGACAGTCATAAAATGTCACCCCGCTGTGTAACTAACTGTGATATTAAACAAGGAAACAGATTTCACTTAACAATTATAAACTTGACAAGTCGTTCAAATACAATTTCCTTATTTATTAAGACTATACACTATCTACTCTTGTGCTGAAGGGTGGATGTTGGAAGATGGAATGCAATGGATTTGTAAATTTACATATGATTTACATATATATATATATATATATATATATATATATATATATATATATATATATATATATATATATATATATATATATATATATATATATATATATATATATATATATATATATTTATTTATTTATTTATTTATTTATTTATTTATTTATTTATTTATTTATTTATATATTACAAGTCTTCCAATTATAGGAACAAAATTATAGATATCAGCTGTGCTGTTAATTAATTATAGAAAATTTATCAGCTGTGCTGTTAATCTTGTCTCTCACTACGCTAAATCACTTTTTCGTCATTGACAGTTAAATGCTCACAATTGCCGAAAAAAATGGTACTAATGTGTACTCATCTCTTAGAACAGTTCTGTCCTTCCTAATTTGTTGCACACAACACCCGCTGATGATCGTTCCTTTAGCCTACCCAAGACTGAGGGGGACTAAGGATGTAGCTCCGGTACAATCACTGTGCGCCTGCGAAGTTCCAGGCAGCTGGATTGACTCGAACATACGACCTCAGGTTGGATGACACGAATAAACCTGTAACAAGGCAAAAATAGGGGCTAATTTATGTCATCAAGCCTACCTATTTCTAGTGTATATGAGATGAGCGTGTCTCAGGTGTCTGCATGTAGGATGAATGACAACATGGCTCAGTATGATTTAGCAATAGCGAGACAAGACAGGTGTCTACTTGCAAAACGTTCTTTCTAATAATTCAATACATTGATACATCCAATAATTTGTACAGCTAGGTTTAAGGTTTCCTTCCGCCCATAATATACCAGGCCATCTCTGATAAGTGCTATCATCATCATCTCATCTCAACCCATAACCCGTCATGGGTCGTAGGGGTGTCATGGTGGAAGCATCAGCAGACAGGGTCCTCCACTGCTCTCTATTCTCAGCAATGCGTACAAGTGTGGAAAAACCGTGTCCTGCCCATTCTTTGATGTTATCAGCCCAGGATTTTCTTTGCCTTCCTCTTCTCCGTTTACCTTCGACTGTTCCCTGGAGGATCGTTTTCGAAAGAGAGTCATGACGAGTTACATGCCCAAACCAGGCAAGCTTTCGACGTTTCACTATTGACAAAAGTGGTTCTTGGTGGCCTGCATAGGTGTTTATCTTCTCTCTAACATAGACATTTGTTTTGTGCTCTTTATAGCAAATGCGCAAAATTCTTCTATAACATTTATGCTCGAAAGCCTGAATCCTTCGCTCCGTATCTGCAGTGAGTGTCCAGCCCTCACACCCATACAAGAGAATAGATAATACAAGTGATTTGTATAATTTGATCTTCACAGGAAAACTGATGTTACTTTTCCAGATCACATTCAACCTTGTCATGGCAGCTGAGGCCATCTCAAGTCTTGTCTTGATTTCTTTACTTGATCTTCCATCACTACATATAGTGGACCCGAGATATGTAAAGGTGTTAACTTCTTCTAACGTTTGCCCATTTAACGTAATGTTGGTCGGAACATGTTTCTTATGGCTATTCACCAATATCTTGCTTTTTTCTATATTAATTTCCATCCCATATGTTCTTGTTACTTTCTCCAGTCTAGAGGTAAGGTCTTGAAGTTCTGATTCTGTTCCAGCTACCAGATCAATATTATCAGCAAAACGTAGATTACACAGAGGTCGGCCTCCAATCGATATGGTTGATTTATAATCGTAGAGAGCCTCCTGCATAATATGTTCTAGATATATATTAAAGAGCACTGGTGACAGGATACATCCCTGGCGAACTCTTACAGTTGTTTTGAAAAATTCTCCAATGTCGTTGCTTGCAAAAACAGCACTGCTTGCGTCCTTGTATAGTGCTTCAATGATATCTATGATGTTGGTATCAAAATTGAATTTTCTCATTATTTGCCATAAGCCTTCATGCCAGACTCGATCGAAGGCTTTTGTGAAATGATGAAGTTATGGTATAAATCATGTTGATGCTGGAGATGTTTTTCTATCAGTAATCTAATATTGAAGATTTGTTCTGAGGTACTTCTTTTTGGTCTAAAGCCAGCCTGTTCCTCTGACAAGATTTCTTCTGATTTCTGTTTTATTCTGTTCAAAAGTATCCTTAACATCACCTTACTTGGATGACTAATAAGGCTAATGGTTCTGTAGTTCTTGCACATTTTTAGATTTCCTTTCTTTGGAAGCGGTATTACTAATGACTGCGTCCATTCTTTTGGCCATTTTTTTGTACTCCATATCTTCTGGCAAATTGTTGTCATGATGTTTACTATATCTGGTCCTCCATATTTCAAGAGCTCTGCTGGTATATTATCCACACCCGGTTAATTATATCAAATTATAAGTGCTATACTGGCTGGTAAAATATATCCTAACAATACTGTTGTAGTTATATGAGTCCTAAAGGTTATTTTCAGGTTGGTTTTCTTCTTCTACAATCATACCAGGAAATATAGTCATTATACCTAATTCCCCAAGATATAATCAGTATACCTGATACATTCATAGTAAAACAAAATCTAAAGTTATATTAAATATATACAGGTGTAGGCTATTTTCTGGTGGTTTCCTTCTTCAACAGTCATACACAATCATTATACATGATACTATAACATACAATCATTATACATGATATAGTCATAGGTTATATTCAGGTTGGAGTTATATGAGCCCTAAAAAGGACTGATAGGTTATATTTCAGGTTGGAGTTATATGAGCCCTAAAAAGGACTGATAGGTTATATTTCAGGTTGGTTATCGTCTTCAGCAATCATACCAGAAAATACAATCATTATTCCTGATACATTGATAGTAAAACAAAATATATTAAATATATACAGGTGTAGGTAGTATAAATGACACAAAAAATACAATCATTATATATCTGATGTAGGCCTATTCTCCTACCAGTTTATAGTAAGTTTACCTACCCTCTAAGATTAATACAAGCCAGATTTGGACTCGACTTTAGTGAAGCAAGATTGCCCGGTCATGCAGGTAAGCAATAAATAAATGTTGACAGCTTTCTCTTTCCCCAGTCGATCGTGCTGGCCTTCGTGTTTGTGTGTGTGTGTTTTTTTTTTTTAAATAAAATGCGCCCGTTTATATAGGTAGACGCAAGGAATCTGCCAGTGCGTAAGGAACTCTTTTGATTGGTTCTCGGCGAGAACCGAGTCCCGAAATACAGGGCTTATGCCTAATTTTATTCTGTCTGCCGCCATCTTGGGGAACAAGATGGCGTATACTTCGTGTAATTTAATCTGTCTCAGTCTGTTGAACGTGGATTGGCTGTGCATATGTATTAACAAAGAAGTGGGTTTACACACACGTGTCACGACAGCGCTCCACCTTCTTTAGCAAGTTTGTCTGCCTATTCCGTTGTCTTACTCTAGAATATTGCAACGGGCTGGTATCCACTGCACTGTGCACTTGTTAAAGCATTTGGCCACACTTTCAAGTGAGTTTATCAGATTTTTCAATCCTCTAGCATGGTGACCCTTCAGGGCTGATATTACTAACAGGGCATCAGGGCATCTGTAAAGAATGTTATCTGTTTTTCTGCATGCACTTTGTACTCAATAAGAGTTTCCACTGCCTGTTTCAGCATTAAAGTTATTGCAGTATTTGCCAGTGGCAAATTCATAGAATGAATTCTATTCTTAAATTCAATGAGCATACAAGGTCTACCCCCCTTTCTTAATTGCATTTTTTTGCTAAATCCTCAGTGTACGCATGTGTCCAGAGCTTTGCTGGAAATTGTTTGTCGATATACTTCGTTGCTGTACGCTTTCTTTGTATTTCAGTCTGAGTTCTTTTAATTTCAATGCTTGGAATATCAGTATTTAGCTCTTCTTTTCAACAGTTGAATAATTGTGGTATTTTCTTACCGAGTGAGTTTGCTAGCATGGTTGGGACCCCAAGATGCAGCAATAGTGAATGCAGTCAGCGACCCATAGCTGTACTGCTTGCATAAGGACCAGCGAACCAGAGCTGGTCAAGACCGCACTCCACCTCCACGTGGTGGTCCTGGAAACAGTCTGCAGCAGTGCAGTCTGGCTGAGCGAAGTGCGGATCGCAATGGGAAGGCAAACCCGGTCCCTAAAAAATGCCGTGCTGAAATCGAATGTGTCGACCGAAAGGTGCAGATATCACAGCTTAGGCGTAAACAGACACAACGCAACCACCGTCCTTTTCAGGGCGAACGAAGAAGAAGAAGCTAGCATGGTATCTTTGCTTACTTTTTTATTTTGCTTTGGGCATTAAAATTTGTCGCTTGAACCTACCTCTTTCTAGCCTATTTATGAAATGGTTAAAACAGCCATAATAGCCACATTCGAGTCCAAATTGGGATGATGCCTATCACGAGCTATCTAGGCGTTTATCAACATTTTCCCGCTTACACACTGGACACTACAGGCTGAGGTACCATGTATCTCACAGGTACAGGATTGGTGCAATAGATCTCTGCACATGGGGTACTAGCCCCATGACAGCCGAATATCTGCTGCAGTCCTGCCCAACATACAGCCTATGGCAATAACCAATTTCTCGCCACGAAAAACTGTTTGAGATGGCAGGAAACTTGAGCTGACTACTACGTAAGTTTATTAGTCATTAATGTAGAAGTCTAAGGGCGAACGAGGAAGAAGAAGAAGAAACATATAGTTGCTGTTATGACATATTTGTGCCCTTTTCCTACGGCAGCAAACCATTGCTTATCCTAGAGTGACCATTTGTCCTCTTTCCCCCGGATTTGTTTTCCTTTTCGCTATATTATTGAGCATCCGGGCGGCTTTTTTTTTAATGTGTAGTTTGTCCGGATTTTTTTTTTCGGAGATTGAACATTGCTTCGATGATATTTTTCTTATGCAAGCATATTCTTTAAAGAGTTCTTCGGGTCAATATTGAATGAAATGCAATGGTGTGTCGTTCGGTATTAAGTTCTAAAATGTGTTAAATCTGTGGTAGTGTTATGAGTAAAGTTCATAACATGTACGTCGATATCAACTACATATCGAACTGTAGTTGATTTGTTTATGAGACCATTGCCCTGGTTTCAGGAAGTGACGTCATTACTTTTGGTGGCCTAAAGTTGCAGACGCCAGTTTTGCAGTCTGCTAACGAAAGCATCCCTTGGCTTTGGGATTCGGTGTGTGTCTATTCAAGGCGTTGGACGTATGTGTTTTATGCTCCTGAGTGTTTGAAGATTTACTGGTCATATTCCTTTGTATTCCATCTCTGGATCCTCCATACACCTCCGTGTGAGGATGCCAGTATTTATGTAAGAGGAATTGATGTGTGACCTGATGAACGTGAGTTGAATTATTGTAATAAAAACTGTGTGGAAATGTCTTCGACATCGTTCAAGCTATAAGACTGTACAGCGACACTAGAGACTGTCTAGTTGATGCCATTACCTTATGTGCATATTATCAAGATATATTTGGAGCTTGAAGATGTGTAATAAATCGTCATGTGAATCGTCCAACCTGGCCTTTGGAGTATCATTCATGTTTTGAAATATACGGCTGTTTGGGCGGGGATTGAAGGGACATACCCTATTGGCACTTGACTTGAAGCAGTGTCCGAATCTATATATATTAATCAAGTAAATTTCACGTGTGATACCCGAAGTTGCATATATTTATGAAGAGGATGGACCAAAGCGGTGTCCTTTTCAAGTCAGATGTTCGTGACGTCTAGGCCTAACCTGATCTACTCTGAAAGATTTTCAACGTTCCTTGCTGAGAGTGACGTGAAATACAGGAGGAAAATTTTACTGGCATAACAGATAAGTATATTTACTGTTACATACAGCCTGTGTTGCTGATGAGACTGTTTGCCAGAGTTTTTTTTTTGGCCATATTTGTATTTTCGTGTTTTTATGTGATGTGCCTAGTGGGAGGCTGGTGGAACCTGTGAATTATTTTCAATACCACAATAATGTATGGTAGAGAGAAATTCATAGGCGTTCTTTAGGGTTTGGTTTATGATCTTCTCAAATAGCGGGGCCGGCATTACAAAGCTGTGAGTTATCTGCTGCTATTGAGATCACCATTACCTCTGTTAGGTGTGCAGTATTGTTAATTGTAAAGTTTGTTTTGGTGGTTTAATTGAGTGTAATTTTGTATTCAGTTGTTATCCATTATTGTTTGTGATATTGTTGATCTTATCTTGCTATCCCTAAGTTATTAGATGTCATACATGTTGTAAACTCGTGATTGCCTTGTCATATAGAGCTGCATTTTGTTCATTTGTTCTAATTCAGATATTTCTGCCTTAGTATTGTCTTCATTTAGCTCTTGTCACTGTATTCAGTCATCTTGTTTGTATCTCTGTTCTTAAGTGCTCCATATTTAACATCTACTATTATATCTATTATTGCATACAGTTGGGTGATTTTGAAGTGGTGAAATAAGTGTTGATTATATTGCTGACAGATTCATTATATAAAAGTTACATTATTGTTTAGCTGTTGGAAAGCACTTACTTGGTCGTTCCCCTTCTACCGTGAGGTGTAGAGGAAAGCACAATAATTGTAAATCATGGCTACCTTAAAAGATTTGGTAAAGGTTGGAAAAGATTTTGGTTTCGAGGGTGAAGCCTTGAAAACCTATGTAGACAATGAACTCAAGAGACAAGAAGAATTGACTGGAAAAAAAAGAGAAAATAAATTGGCTGAAAAAAAGAAGAGAAGAAGAATTAGCTCTTGAAAAAGAAAAATTGGCTGAAAAAAAGAGACAAGAAGAATTATCTGAAAAAAGAAGAGCAGGAGATGGCTCTTGAAAAAGAAAAATTGGCCTATGCTCAGGCTGAGATAAGAGCTCAACAGGAACTTAGATTGGCGGAGATTGAATTGGAGAAATTAAGACTACAACAACCACAGGTTAATCCTATGAATGGTGAAGTTAGAAATAAAGATCATTCTGCTAATTTTAAGATCAATCTGCCGAAATTTAACTCAAATATCGACGATATGTCGTGCTTCCTCAATAGATACGAGACCTATTGTCAGGAGTTTAATATTGATAGAGATACCTGGTCTAGTAGGCTCAGGAACTTATTAGTAGGTGAGGAACTTACTGCAGTCTGTACGATGGATGGTCAGACTATAAAAGACTATGAAGCTGTAAAAGTCTTGCTACTTAAGAAGTATCAATTGGATGAAAATGGCTACAGGTTGAAATTTAAGTCATTATTACCAGATTCAGCAAAAGATTTTACTGAATTAATTTCATCTGTTAAGCTGTACTTTTCTAGATGGGTTGACTTGTCCAGGATTGAAAAAAACTTTTGAAGGACTATCTGATTTGATTCTGAGAGACAAGGTGTTGTCTACTATTAATGGAGAATTTTTGTCATTCCTGCAGGAGAGGAAACCAGAGAATTTAGCTAACTTTGAAACTCTTGGTCGTCAGTTTCAAGTTGCACATCCGGGTGAAAACCTTAGTAAGAATAACATTAAGGATTCCTTGCCAGTGGCATCTGCTAGGACTGTAAATTATAATACACCTAGGCAGAGATCTAACAGCATTGACAAAAACTATAGAGTTAATCAGAACCATAACTATGGCAATAACAGAGGCAGGTATAACTTTAACAAAAAATTCCAACAGCCTCAAAGAAATTATAACTCTTATGATGATGGATATTATAATCCACAGTCATCATTCAGACCTAATGATTTTCAAAATAGAGGAGGATATAATGCCAGATCAGGCAGAGGACAAAGGTCATTTCATAGCATTAATGACAATTCTTATAATAATAGATGTCCTCAACAGAACAATAATTGTAGACAGTCAAGGAACCCTGAACGTTCAAATGCTGTCGTACATGTTGGTGAAAATAATCCAGTTCAGAATAATAATGGTTTAGCTCATGCCAATGCGTGTAGTGTTGATTTATCCAACAGTGCTAATTGTTCTGAATGTAACTCTTTATTTCAGCCAGAAGAAGTTCCTAGGCTCAGGTGTGGACACCCTTTGCCAGTGATGTCCTCATATAATGGGACAGGAACAGTGGTATTTGATAAGGGTTTTGTGAACAACCAAGTTGTTTCACTACTCAGGGACACTGGATCGGCCACTGGGAGTTCGCAGTTCATTAGTGGACCCTGCTGATTACACATGAGATGTGGTCCAATGCATTACATTTGGGGGTACAGTGGAATATTATCCCACTGCTGAAGTGTTTTTAGATACCCCTTATTTCACAGGCAGGACTATAGCATGTCTGTTGTCAAAACCAGTGGCTGGTATACTTTTAGGGAATATCCCTGGACTTCGTGCTTGTACTGATGATGATATTGTGAGGTGGGAGAATAAACGACATGTATATACTCCCAGGGTTGATACTGACAGAGCTCACGCTCTTGGGCATGTACATTCTCGGGTACATGTTCGTACTCAGAGTGACACTATTTTGAGTAATGATGGTGGTGATGATAACAAGTTTCTTCCTCCCATTATTGAAGAATCCGTTGGTGATTTCCAGGAGGTCGAGAAATCGTCAGATGTTTATTTTTACTCCATTGAGTCACTGATTAATGATACTATGGAACCAACTACATCCATCAGGGAATGTGGTGCCCAGAATGGTTGATGACAATGTTACTCATGTGAGACCATCCGCATCTATTATTGATGTATTGGTACCTGACATTGTTAATGTCAATAGTTGTCTCAGGGCAGGGGTATTTTGGTGGTGTACCCTTCAGTCAAAACTATATAATTGGATGTTTGTTTTTCTTTTTGCCATTGTCATTCTCATATATGATTTTTCCTTTTCATATAGGGACATCATGGATATTGATATTACTTTGGTTTTTGTATTTCAGATGCCATGATGTTATGTGGTATGTACTGGCCACTACATTGGGTAGTGTGGCATTTTTAATAATGATATTGCTTTCTTCTTGTGTTACAGGTCGTGTTACACTGGTGGCAGAGCATAATAACTTTATACTTGTTCCTTTGCAGGGACGTGACTGTTTTCTGTTCACTCATCATGTACAGGAGGACTTGTTTCCCCCTAGTACTTATATTGAAACTAATGGGGTTGTACATCCTAATGATCATGTATGTAAAATACACACATCTGGAGACTATTCTTTGTCTATGTGAAATGCTAGGTGCTATGCTGTGCATCTTTCTTTGTTAGATTTTCTGCTTATTAGTCTATCTACTGCTACCTTTGTTCGCATGATGCGAAAAGTTTTTTCTGATCGTGAAGATTTAATCACCTATATAGAAGATATCTGTTTATTTCATCGAACTTGGGATGAACATATTGTAGGAATTCAGTCTTTGTTGAATACTTTACGTCTACATAATGTTACTGCTGGACCTTCTAAGACGAGAATAGGATTCACTGAAATTTCTTTTCTTGGTGATAAAGTAGGAGGTGGATTTCTTAAACCTGAGGACTCTACTATCTCGAAAATCTTTAACCTTGAAATTCATCGAACTAGGAAGCAAGTTCGTAGTTTATTAGGTCTGGTGAATTTTTATAGAAAATTCTTACCAAATTTTTTCAGATATTACCTCAGTTTTGTCCTCGTTGGTAAAGAAAAACTCGCCAAACAAAGTCATCTGGACACATGTTTGTAATGTTTCCTTAAATATACTTAAATGTTCGTTTTCTAAAATGCCAATTTTGAGATTGCCGGACGCTCGTTTTCCATTTACCCTCAGAGTTGACGCATCTAATAAAGGAATCGGAGGCACGTTAATGCAAGAATTTGAAGGATACATGCACCCAACGTTGTATGTAAGCAGAAAGTTGTCGCCCACAGAGCAGCAATATGCTATTGTTGAGAGGGAGCTGTTGGTAATTGTCTTCTGCTTCACAAAATTGCAGCGGTATCTAATGGGAGCCCGATTCACTCTGGAGACTGATCAAAAAGCCTTGGCATATCTTAAAACAGCAAGGTTTAAGAATGAAAGGGCCGCTCGAGCCTCGCTAGCTCTTCAACCTTATGACTACGACATCAAGGCAATCAAAGGCAGCCAAAATGTTGTAGCTGATGTCTTGTCGAGATGCATGCAGCACCCTATGTCGCCTGTGAACTCTACGAATGCAGGTGCTTCACAAGATCGCATCTAACCTGCATATTTACTTCATGATAACCTGATCAAGAAAATATTCCATGTATAACATCTTCTTCATATAACATTATACATTGGCACAGCAATTATTACGATTGAAAAGATTCTCTGACATTGTGTACGCTAACTATGCTGTGAACTAAGCTACATGGTTACATTGTCATATAAAGATACATTGATAATATGAGAAAGCGGTTCGCACAGCAACAAGATGATGATGCATTTCTGAATGCTCAAAATGAACTAATACCTCGTTGAACTCAGCACATTACTTCTGATATGGTGGTTGAATGACAGTACGTATATGCCACTTACATACGTAAAAACTTTACTTTGGTGAAATGTTAAGTGATGTCCTTTTAGGAGATTTTCGTGCGGAAATATTTTATCATTCTGAAGTGAAATGACTAACGTTGCTAAATAAAGGGAAATAATGCTGAAATGACGGGCGCGAAAACATCAAAGGGACACAACAAGAAAATTTCCTCTCTGATTTTTGTTCGATTGATATTCGCGGTGATTATAGACAAGTGGATTGATCATAACAATATATCACATGGTGAAAAATCATGGACATTGTCAAGAATGTACTTCAACATACATCTGGGAACATTATATGAACGTTTATTCATTCCAAAGGACTTCAGATCATGGAATTGAACATGGTTATATAATATTAAGTGGTGATTAATGTGAATTAACTAGAATTTGTTGAGGTTTTGACACAATTTTGTCACACTCACACTGGTCTTTACTACAGTTATTGGCTAATACGCCATACTATGAGTTATTATCACAACACATAAGCATAGTCGTCTCTATTGCTCACACTTATATGTTAATTCATGACATATAATTCTCAACTACACATAATGTTATTCATTTGACAAAATGTCGCATTCATACATATTATTGATTGTTTGTCTGCCTCATATCCTTTATTGTCTCTATGACTTAATTTTAATGCTTTGCATTTTGAGACTAAGTGACTAATGTTACCTGACGGGACAGTTAAGTGTTTTGAACGGTGTGCGGTATGATAGTGCCTTGACTGATATAATCATTTTATTTTTACACGTTGGCTGATTTTGCTATGGTTACCTCACACTGGTGTCAAATGATTTGTATCATTTGTAGTCAATGGTATTAGTAATTGTGTTACTAATTTACACCTTGAGTGTTTATTTGCCTACTGTGGAGCACAAACCTGGGTGCTATACTATTTCATACCAACAGTGAAATTTTATGATACCATCTTTTCACTCCAGTGATGTTTTGAACTCACACCACGTAAATAATGCAAACTTCGTTTTCATTATTTAACGGGGGGGGGGGAAGGGGGGGAGTAAATGTTATGAGTAAAGTTCATAACATGTACGTCGATATCAACTACATGTCGAACTGTAGTTAATTTGTTTATGAGACCGTTGCCCTGGTTTCAGGAAGTGACGTCATTACTTTTGGTGGCCTAAAGTTGCAGACGCCAGTTTTGCAGTCTGCTAACGAAAGCATCCCTTAGCTTTTGGATTCGGTGTGTGTCTATTCAAGGCGTTGGACGTATGTGTTTTATGCTCCTGAGTGTTTGAAGATTTACTGGTCATATTCCTTTGTATTCCATCTCTGGATCCTCCATACACCTCCGTGTGAGGATGCCAGTATTTATGTAAGAGGAATTGATGTGTGACCTGATGAACGTGAGTTGAATTATTATAATAAAAACTTCGTGGAAATGTCTTCGACATCGTTCCAGCTTTAAGACTGTACAGCGACACTAGAGACTGTCTAGTTGATGCCATTACCTTATGTGCATATTATCAAGATATATTTGGAGCTTGAAGATGTGTAATAAATCGTCATGTAAATCGTCCAACCTGGCTTTTGGAGTATCATCATTTTTTGAAATATACGGCTGTTTGGGCGGGGATTGAAGGGACATACCCTGTCGGCACTTGACTTGAAACAGTGTCCGAATCTATATATATTAATCAAGTAATTCATATCATAAGAATATAAGCCCAGCAGAGCGGCCGTAACAGGTAGACATTCTTAAGCAGCGCTTGTATCAAGAGTTTGTATCTTAGAAGTTTCCGAATATGCTTGCTGAAAACGAACAGACTTTAGTTTGTGTGATATGTTTCGTGAGGATAAGAAATGCCTAAATCAGTTCTTAAAATACTTGCAGATATGGGTGAGAACGTTAGAAGATTTCACTTTTTTTTTTTTTTTTTTGTGTCATCGATGACCTTACATGGGGGTACCAGCATAAAAGTAACATTATTGAGGAAAGATTAATGCAGTTGCTGGTACACGAGAAACGAACTAAGCATTTTAAACAAGTAAATATTGAATTTCATTAAGAACATCTAATGATTGCACAGTATTTATTTGCGGTGCACGGTCGCAATGCAAACGTCGACAGGCTTATTTCATTGATGGCAAGTCTGTGGACAAAATACAGAGACAATTTCAATGGGGATTCCATCAAAGGAATTTTGCTTCTGAAATACAATTTGAAAGAAGTGCCATACTATCAATTTCATTATTATTTAAAAGAATATACTAAACTGTTGGAGAAGGTATTGTCCGCAAGAAAATGGTGATAATTTTTTCGTGATTAATATGTAGAAATGTTTGGTATTAAAATAATATAAAAACATAAATTTTAACAACAATTTATTTCTATCTTTTCAAAATTTTTAAAACGCTATAGCTGTAGTCATCGCTAAAATGTGCATTAAAAGATTGAAATTTATGAAATCTCTTATCCCCTCTTTAAAAAAAAATAATTGTATTGTTCTCTTATTTGCGTGAATAAGTCAGGAATTGTCAACTTTTTATTAAAAACGATGAAGTCACCTTAGCCTACCCATAAGATCAGTATTATACAGTGCTCTTACGTTAGGCGTGGTGAAGTCCGCTGTATCTGTTTTAATTGTGTCTCAAGTATATCTTGCGAGTATATTAATCGCGTCTGTCGCCTAATGGATATGAACGCAGTTTCCTAATCCAGATATACCAGGTTCGAAACCTGCTGCAGGCGGTTTGGTAGCAGATCGCTTTGTGTGGATTTTTAACAATGGTATAAGCGCTGTACCGTTCAGAAAGCAATGGCAAACTACTGAATGAAAAAAATTGCCTAGAAAAATCACAAACAGCCAATAAAAGCTGGGGTTGATTGCCACGTTCTGTGAAGGATAAGCAACTAACTTTATATTAATAAATTTGATAAATATCACAAGAATGGCTGTTATTATACCAATATTTTTAAGTGCGTAACAAATGCCGCCTCTCTTAACTCTAGCAATCGGGGACGTGTGGTGTAGTGTATTTTTTTTGGTCCACGCACACGAAACATGTAGTTTTTCCTGGTGCATAGAATACCCAGTTCAACTCCATTCTAGCTGATTCTGTATAGCATATTGTATGTGGTGTTTTTCCGTTCTTGTTTCTTGCAAGCTGCAAGTGCTGTATTTTGTGGTTATTGTGTTTTCATACTGTCTGTAGTGTTTATAAAGTAACCTTGATATGCTTGTCCATGCACCTTTCTTTATGATAGGAAACTCTATACAGAGCGATACAACAGGAGGCAATCTGATCATCAGAAGGTATCCCCCCGTCGAGCAAGTGTTTCGGCCCATTATTCTCATTTACACTACAAGGGGGGCGGGCCCACCTGGGTCATGGCTCCCAAGTGTCTCAGCCTCCTGTTGTCTTGTGTAGAAAATGAACCCATTCCACCTTGGATGCAGCTTTAAAATCCACAATTCCGTCAGCAAGAGGCAATTTTACAACAACTGGACTGGTACGAGGAGTATCCAACAACACCGACCAGCACGTTTGTGCTCAACGGTTTCATTTTTGCAATGCTTGGACTCTACGATGTTATGGTAACTACTGAGTTGTGAAGGCAAGCAAGTAAACATAAACAACTCGGACAAATACGTTGCCATATCATAAACACAATGTTTACACAGCATACATACTAACGTTGTCAGTATAACTACAAAATTAATTTTCTACCTATTCCTGCAATTTCCCCCCCCCCCCCCCCCCCCACCCCCCCCCCCCCCCCCCCCCCCCCCTTCCAAGTTTTTTCTTAAATCTGTGTTTGGTGTCACCTTTTTGACAGGAAATATCCAACTTGATGTTATTCAGTTTTTTTTGTTTTTTTACTATAATCGTTGAAAACGAGACACCGAGAGAAAGAGAGAGGGAGAGATAGATAGAGAGAGAGAAAGAGAAATAGAGAAGGAGAGACAGATATTGAGAGATAGATAGACAGAGAGAGAGAGAGAGAAAGATTCTTCTTGTTCCCGGTTACGTCTTTTCTTTCGTCGTTTCACAAAATTCTATACCGTTTGTCCTCTTTGGCCATTCCTACAGTTGTTTCGTAACGTCTCGAAGTATATTTTGAGCAGAAGAATTATATTCTTTGCTTATATTTTGTGTTTGGTTGGTAAGGATTTGTAGTGATTGTTTCAGGACAGATTTTGTCTATAATTAATGATCGACTTTTAAATTTTTTTTTAGGTTACTTTTCCAGCTCTTTTTGATTGATTGCATGTGTTGCTTCCTTTGTAATGTAATCTATGAATAATCACTGGGCAATGGTCCGCGTCAGTACTGATTCTGGATATTGCTATTGATGTTTCTTTTCTGTCTTCGCCCTTTGGGTAGTGTGTATGCTCTTTGTAATACCTCATCCCACCTCAATTGGGGATCGAACCATGGACCACCGAGCTATATATAATTCTAATTCTGGATATCACGTCTGCTGCGTGTTTTATCATTTTTATTTAACAAAGTCATAGCACATTGTCAGTTTAAAATACTATTCTGCATAAGCCCATGTTTTAAATAACCCTAATTTGTTATGGTGTTTTTTTTCCGGTAAAGACTTATTTATATCAAAGTTCCATGGTAAATTAAGCACACACATACAAAATGTGTTTGTGTTGTTTGCATTTCTATGTGTTTATAATCTGTATGATTCCGATGTTAGTTTCTGTTTTTTTGTTGTTTTTTGTTTTTTGTTTTTAATTATTAGAGCGTTGTTCCATTTGTTTTGTTCTAATGGATTTTGAATACTAAAGCTTCTTATTCATTTCAACCTTAATAATTTCCAGAACCATAATATTTTTTATGCGATGTCAATGATTTTTTATTGCGGTATATTATTTTGTGATCGACAATTATTTATCTACAGAAAACTGCTAAAGATGGACAACAATTGGCTGAGAAATTATGGGCATCTGGTCTGCACTCATTAAAACTGATGCTAGGCATGTACGATTCCGGCATTGGAACACTTTATGATCTACGTCACGTAATCAACCACGAACAACCAAACCGAGCCAGATGGGACTACCATACCACACATATTGCTCTAATTCAAGAAATGGCCATCCTTGACGGCGACCCACTATTTCATACTACTGCTAACAGATGGATAGATTACTTTTATGGGAAAAGGTCCAAACATAATTAATGAATTTGCCGTTTAAAATCGGGTTTAAATTGTTTTGTTTAAGTGTTTCAAACTTACCTAAATGTGCCGTTATTCATTACATGTTACCTCGCACGAGAACAGGTTAGGAAGCATAAACAGGAAATGTAGAGAGGAACAGGCGCAGGAAAATTTAGGAAACCGGAGAAATTACAGCAAAGTTGAAGGTGTGAATGATGTCACTTGAGGTTAGAAGTGGTTGGTTGAGTTACACAAATCTAGTGAACTGCTAAATTTACAGTAGGCAACACAGATAATGTGCGTGTTTAGGGATAATCTTAAGACAGCCTGGAAGAAGATCTATTAAAGCTATCTCTCTTTCCAAGGCCCACAACTCACTTATGTATTCTTAAGTATCACCTGCTCTCTCTCTTCTTTCTCACTGGTAGACATAGGAATAGTAAGAGATAACGAAGTCACTTAATAATAGATATAGGTGAAAGTCTTGAACAGCGCATTAACCAATAAATTTATTACAGAAAACGCGCTGTGGGTTGTAAATATAACAAGAAAATCCAATGTCACACAACATCAATATTAAATAACACAAATGTAAACAATTACTAATTTCATACACCTAGAGCATAATTGAAACGACACACAACAGAAAAAATGTCTATACAGCATAAAGCCAGTCCTTGACAAACTGTGCACCGTGTCAACGTCTATTCTCAATCCTGGGAGGTATGTTAATAATCCAATGGTCGGTGCTCTATCCGTGAGCCTGGAAAAAAAAAACCCCAGCGAAAGTGCTCTCATGAGCCGCTAGAAGGTTGAACGTTAGGCAAGTTTGAATCACAAGCTGGGACTGCTAAGTACTATGACTATTATTCTGTCTATGTGGAACTATATATATTCCGGGAAATCATACGGGCACCTGATTTTATTTATGCTAGCAAACCTGTGTAAGATGAAGTATTAGATACCCCTATGAACTGACATATGATGGACTGTGAATAATGAACCACTACTGCACACGGTTTGATGGCGCCTGGCGGTGTTTCACCAGAGTTACACTACTGTGAATATTATCCAAAGACTTCAACTCGTTTAGTGGGCTAGGGCAGTGGGTGATTACAGGTAGATGACAGCTTACGTCTCACAGCTGCTTGCTTGCAAGTGGGGTAGGAGAGAGTATGGTGCGTTCTCTCCGTAGTGTGCTTGCTTTTCAGCGTTACGACAGCATGTTCTGTAACTGAGACAAACATACATACATTACCTTAAAGCAAAGTACAAACCATACCATAGATTTATATTTAACATTTATTCACCCCTAATGTGGGGTTTTATTTTGTTAGGCAAGTCCTTATGCTGTCACATCAGTACGGTTAGTCCTGCAGTCTACTCCACAATACTAACTCTCAACATCTGTGTTTCCATGCAGCGTCCATAGAATAACCTTATTTGTACATACAGGTACATCATAACATTAACTCATCCTATAACCTCGAAGGTCGTGTCCTCATCCAAATGACCCTATGGGTTTTCCGAAATGAAATACCCGTTTTGAAGAATCACTAATCGTAATACGACATTGCGTGAGTTTACACAAACGGTTAACAATAGTTACATCATACCATTACTTAGTATGCGCCCCCTTGGGGGTCGATATCAAACGGGGAAAAAATGACAACCAAATGGAGTATATATATATATATATATATATATATATATATATATATATATATATATATATATATATATATATATATATATATATATATATATATATATATATATATATATATATATATATATATATATATATATATATATATATATATATATTAAATAATAATAATAATAAATTCTTTAAGCACCAAACACGGCGCATAAGGCAGAAACCAGTGCTCTCCAGGTTGTCCGTTGTGACGCCACTCCTCTTAGCTCTTGCACATTATTTAGGCCCAACGTTCTTCCTTCTCTTATTATTGTTCTTCTGAGTGTTTCTTTTGGTCTTCCTTTTTTTCCTCTTACCCTCAGGAACCCAAGTGAGCGCCTGTAGTGGTATTCTGTTGTTTTGCATTCGTAGGACATGACCGATATATGACCATCGTCTTTTCCTTATATAGTCGGAGACATATTTCTGCCTAGAGTCTTCTCTTATTTGTCGATTAGTCTTGAATTCTTTCCAACTGATGTTCATGAGTTTTCTAAGACATTTGTTCTCGAATGTATTCAGCTTGTTCTCCAATGATTTTGTTATTTTCCAACTCTCACAGCCGTATGTTAACACTGAGATAACATTTGAATTAAACAGACGAAGCTTGGTATGTATATTCAATGATCGTAATTTCCAAATGTTAGATAATCTATTGAAAGCGCTAGCTGCCAAAGCAATTCTAGTATGGATTTCTCTTGTTGTGTCACCATCCTGAGTCATTTTACTGCCTAAATAATTGAAACTTTCAACTTTCTGTAGTTTTTCCCCCGTTCAAGATGATATCAAAGGTCTCGTTAGAAAAGTTCATAGCTTTAGTTTTAGAGGCATTTATTTGGAGACCTATTTTAACCGAGAGATGACACAAATTATTTATTGCTTCTTGGGATTGTCTTGGTGTCGAACTTAAGAATGCTACATCATCTGCGAAATCCAGGTCCCCCAGGAATTTTCCATTTGTCCATTTTATACCTAATTGTTCATTGTGGGTATAGTTTCTCATAACCCAATCAATAGCTATTCCAAATAGTAGTGGTGACATAATACAGCCTTGTTTCACCCCTGTTTCTACTGTAAACCATTCTGTATTCCCTTTATTTGTTCTAACACAACATCTTGCATTGTCATATAGCGCTTTGATTATATTCACATATTTTGTTGGAAAACCATAGATTGTAAGTATCTTCCACAATGATGGGCGGTGTAGACTATCAAAGGCTTTTTGAAAATCGACGAAGGTGATAATAAGTGGCGATTGCCTTTCCACTGATTCTTCTATAATAGTTCTTAGTGTGAATATTTGATCAATACATGATCGTTTCGGCCTGAAACCCGCTTGTTCTTCTCTGATCTTTTCGTCAGCATGCAATTTAAGTCTTTCTAACATCATGCAACATAATAATTTTCCAGGTACTGATAATAGTGTTATCTACCCTTTCAAGATGGAGGTGAAATTCGTTTCTCACCTTAGACGCCGAAAGAAAAACATCAGGAATGTGTATATTTCGATGGATAGTACCATGTTATGTTAAATTATAGATTAAAAGATACACCAGAGTATCTAGTGGTGTAGATATTTTCCTATAACTGACCTCGAAACCCTCGAATCGGTCGGTTGGATAGGAGGGTTGATCAGTGAGTTAACAATTCACTATCGTAAAACAAGCTATTGTTACCGAAACAGAACCAGGCTCGACAGTAAACATGACTCACTCTAATATCTTGGGGGCTAAGGAGATCTTTAAAATTGGATACTGGAATGTAAGAACTATGTATCAAGACGGAAAATTGGAAGAAGTAATTAAAGAAATGGATAATTATAAGTTGGACATATTGGGTGTCAGCGAATGTAGATGGACGGGGAAAGGCATAAAATATATTTCAGAAGAAAAAAAGCAAATTATATACTCTGGTAATAATGATAATCGTCACACAGAGGGAGTAGCCATCTTAATGACACAGAAAGCAGCAGCATCGCTTATCAGCTGGGTACCTATCAATGAGAAGCTAATATTAGCTAGATTTCAGACACGATTTTTCAAGCTCTCAATTGTACAATGTTATGCACCAACTAACGACGCTCTTGATACCACAAAAGATGACTTCTATGAAGCACTTCTAAGTACCATCAACACAATACCCAAGCATGACATAATAGCAGTCATGGGCGATTTTAACGCCAAAGTAGGTGACAACAACGATGGAGTACAAAGATATCTCGGTACTCATGGCATAGGCTGTATGAATCAAAATGGCGAAAGACTTCTAGAACTTTGTGAAATATCAAACCTCGTTGTGGCAGACACCATCTTTCCACATAAGAATATCCACAAGATAACATGGAATTCACCTGATGGCAGAACTAAGAACCAGATAGATCACTTCTGCATAAGTGCAAAATTTCGCTCATCAGTTCAAGACGTCAGAGCATACAGAGGTGCAGAGATCGGAAGCGATCATAACCTCTGCATAGCTAAACTGAGAATTAAACTGAAGAAGTTATACCAACAGAATAAAAAATAGAAGAATAGATGTACACAGACTGCAATCAAATGATATAAAGGAGGAATATAATGTCAAAATGAACAACTATTTCGATGCTTTAGGCAAAATTGACAACGATATCACCACGAAGACAATCGATACTAAATGGGAACAACTGAGAACAGCAATGACAGAAGCAGCTGTAGCGACCACCGGATACCTAGTACATAAAAAGAAAAAATGGATGAGAGAAGATACTTGGGATAAAATACAAGAAAGGAAAACAGCAAAACTTAAACTACTAGCGGCAAGTACACATAATGCAGTTGAATCTTGCAAAATAACTTATAACTTGTTAAATAAAGAAGTGAAGACAAAAACTCGAAGAGATAAAAGACATTTCATCAATGAACTGGCCGTAGAAGCTGAAAATGCTGCAAGAACTGGTAATAGTAGGTGCCTTTATCAAATTACAAAACAACTATGTCACCAGCCTACTGCAATGGAAACACCTGTTAAAGGTAAATTAGGGAATTCAATACCAACAGAAAAAGAACAAATGAAGAGATGGGCTGAGCACTTCATGGAGGTGCTAAACAGACCACCACCAACAGTAACACCTGATTTTAATGAAACACCCACAACCACCTTGCCAATAACTTGCGATGAATTCACGTTGGACGAGATCAAACAAGCCGTTAAAAGATTAAAAAATTTTAAAGCTGCTGGAGTTGACGAAATTTCAGGGGAAATGATTAAAGCAGTTAATGACAACAACCTCTTGAGAATTTTAGATATTATAAATGAAGTATGGAGAGAAGAACAACCACCACAACAATGGAAAGACAGCATTATTGTAACGTTACCGAAGAAAGGTGATCTATATATATATATATATATATATATATATATATATATATATATATATATATATATATATATATATATATATATATATATATATATATATATATATATATATATATATATATATATAGATATATATATATATATATATATATATATATATATATATATATCCTTCAAAAGAAGTTAAGGACCAGTAGGTGAAAATGACCCAAAAATAATAAAAATTATAAAAATTACATTTCATAAGCAATTAATCTGACATTGATTTTTCTCGAACGACAAACATTCAACACATGCTGCATGGGCCGACAGCATACCGTGTGGCTAGTGTTCAGCTCAGCAAGCACGCTGAAAAAATGCTTCTGAGACGCCAAAATGTGGGTGTTTTTAACTCTTTAAGCCCCAAGAGCCAGTATACTGTACTTCCCGCTAGACCCATTTGGCCCAAGAGCCAGTATACTGGCTTTCGTATCTCTTGATCCTTTCTAGGGCTGTTTTCTAATTTTGACAACTCAAAAACGCTATCTTCTTAAAGTATAGCCATCTATTATGGACTTTTGTTATTTATGAATATGAACATTTGAAAAAAATTATTTCCAAACAAAAACAATAAAAACATACTGGTATGGCCATTTTTTTGGGGGGGGCCAAACCCACCTTTTTACTTGGGACTGAAAGAGTTAATGGTGTCTGAGCATGAAAAAATACCTGCTATTCCAAAAATGCGTGATGCATGTGAGAGACTATAGTGTTGGTCTTGAGCTGTACTAACAAAATTGTCTTTATAAGCAACACAAGTGCTGCATAACCATTGCACAACAATATGCCTCAACGACGAAAGCTGAGTGTTGTGGATAAAGGAAGAGCCATTGCGTGGTTGCAGGAAAGTCTTACTGTCCGAAATGTCGCTCAGAGGCTTGCATGAAAATAGTGTTGATTGTCACTGATAAGCTTGTCATGTTATATTTTGAAGTGCTGTGTTTTTAGTGTTCATTTTCATTTCACTTTGCACCCTTAATAAAAATGGTCCTTAACTTCTTTTGAAGGGTATATATATATATATATATATATATATATATATATATATATATATATATATATATATATATATATATATAGTGGGTTTAGATGGTATGAATGTTGGTGTTATTGTTATAGTGTAACTGAGTGAAGTCAAGCTGTGAAGGCCTCTGAGTCTAATAGATAATAAGGGTGTGTTCTCAGAGAACCTTTCTGCTACCACCCTAAGATCTCACTCAGACTTATTTTTGACTAGTATGTCTGACAGCTACGTCTAATATCTAGGGTAATGAAAGTGTGGTATAATAAAATGACAACAAATACACTTAAGAACTCTATGAAAGGTAATTAACAACACCCAGAGTTAAGTTTTAAATGTGAAATCTTTTTTACAATTTATTGTTCCAGTATCACAATTTTGTGTGTACCGGAATATTGAACTCAAAATGATAATTCAAAGTATTTACATAAAATTAATTCAATTTATAACTGAGTATATTCTTATTCATAACTGTAATTAAATGTGTCAATCTGGAACAGTGTCAATTTATTCTTGCTCCTATGAATGGGTATTGATTACAAGAACGTTTGTCTTCATCACAATCTGAATGATTTAATACACATTTGGGAACTGAGAGTAGTTGAGTTTGGTATATCAAGTGCCTGGAGACAATTTCTTAACTGAGTGGTGCCTGGTATGCAGGATGAATTTTGGTTAGATCACCAGCCTCCACTGCCAAGTAAGGATTCTGCTCTTGCAATATAACAAGGAGGCACACAGTCGATACTGCCTCAATTCTTTATATGCAGAAATATAGACAGGTATAGGTTGACCTGGGCTCACTTTGAGTCATAGATGAAACCCTGGAACGATATAAATGCGACCTACTCAACCTCTCATATACTCTCTCTTTCCCTAACTCTAAACATTTTTAATCATATTCATTCTCAGCATGGTAACTACACAATTAGTTAACGTTCTTAATTGGTTGTATACCCCATTCATGGTCAAATAAACTTCAAACTACAGTTTGACACTTTCCTTGACAAAGGAAACATTTTAAGTTAATAATATCAAGTCATGTACAATCACGGTGACTTGCTGAAGAAGACGGCCAGTGGTTTGCCTGGTCTTATGTCATAATACTGTACAACAATTTCCCCATTAATATTTAATGTTTCTTTCTCCCACAATGTCAGAAAGCCTGTCTGGCTTTTCTACAACATATTAATATATTTCCTAACAACTCTGTGAAACAACACAAAGTTTGATGTTGACTTCCCTCTAGATACTTTCTGCCCACATAATTTTCATACATATTCAATAATACATACATAATAATAATATAATGGTGATATAAATGTTTTCTTTCTTACCACATCAGAGAAATATTAACACTAATAAGTTTGATTTGCGATAAATATGGTCAAATCCAGATCTTTTGCTGGTGCAGATCAGCAAAGTCAAGATAGTACTATTATCTTGCTTGTAGAATAACTTTAGTGTAGAAAATTTCTTTTACAAGTGGCCCCGAACACTAACTACAAATTAGTTTTATCCCTCCGTTAGTATATTAGTCTCCAGCCAATCAGGGACTGTTTGGCTTCTAGCGTCTTTTTATTCAAAGTGAACTCAAATTTCAAATCTAGGACTAACTTCCCCTCTATCCCCACTACAGGACAAACTGAGAAAGATTCAAGTTTGTTCGTCCATCTGTCTTCGTCAATATCTCAGTTATATCCTAAAAGTTTATAATTCTGACAAGTAATTAGTGATCCTGTTGCTGTCTGTCACACAGTGGTTTTATTCTTTTATTCTTTTATTTATTACACTCCCTATTATCGTTTTTATTCTTCATTTCATCATAATTCACTTTTTCCTTCTACACTTATTCAAATAACATATTTTATTATTTTTGGGTTCTTCTACAGCAAGATAATATATCACACTAAGTAATATGTTAGGTATAAAAAAAAAAAAGTAAAGGAACCCGTTACACGCCCATTTAGGCATATTGGGAATATGGTGTTAGGCCCATATTATCTTGACCGTCGGCACACGAGGGGCGATGTGGTCGGCATCACGCCGGCCGCCTTAACCTTCCCAGAGTAGCTCTGGTACCCATTTGGGGCTGGGTCGACCCAGGAGCCGTTTGTGGCCAAAAAATTTTTCCGCCTCATCTGGGGATCGAACCATAGACCACTGCGCTAGGAAGCCAGTGCACTAACCACTATGCTACCGCGGCTCCATATGTTAGGTATAATAACCAAATATTATCATTTTAATCGTCCCCTGTTCTTTATTTCCATCTATCGTTCAATTGTGACAGTTAGTTTCACTTTAGAAATGCAGACGATAGTTTAAACGGACTCCATACCATTCCCCCTTTCCAATTTTTCTCTCTCCCTTTTTCTAAGAAAACTACAGCGAACGATAGCAGATGTTCAAACATGCCCTTAACGACAGTAACCAATGCCTGTAGTCTATTTTTCAAACACTAACCTATCCCTCGCGTGTAGTGTTTCAAACCAATTCTGTGACGTCGCCTTGTCGCATGCGATTCGAAAACCAACGCTTGTCAAGGCTTTCATTCATCCCCTATCTCTCCCTCCTACGTTTTCTTCTCTCACTCTGACTGAAACGAACACTTAGCTGTCTGCAAAACGGCGTTTAGGTAATATTTAATGATTTGCGTCAATTGTAAGTCTCAATGACGAAACTAGGAAATCGTGTAAGATTTGACAGCGGGATCATTGTCTAAGCATTACTACTGCATACAATTCAGCGCTCTACTGGCGTTGAGGACGACGATAGGCAAGCACACACGGGCGGGTTTATTTATTATCATAGAAGTAAAATCTTACTGAATTTAGCGATTGTTTCACAGATTTCGCTACACAATATATATATATATATATATATATATATATATATATATATATATATATATATATATATATATATATATATATATATATATATATATATATATATATATATATATATATATATATATATGAAATGAGCTTCTGCTCCTAGGATACACTGTAACTTCGCATATTATAGAAAAACTCTATCGCTGGCTGGTGGTTAAAACTCTAGAACTGCCTTGTAATTTTTATTCAACTAAAAAAATAGACATTCCGTGGTTCCCTTCTGCCTAAGCAGTTCTCTCAAAAATGACTTCCTCCCTACAATTCAGTTGTTTTTAGCAAACACACATCACTATTAAGATTATGGAAATAGATCTAATTTACAAAGTCCGTCAGTTTTCTAGTTACACGATAACCCAAATTAAAATCACTGACAAACTAAGAGTCGCTTAATCAGAAAAAAAGTATTTGTTAGCTTTTGCGTGACGCAATTACCATGGCTAGATTGTACCCTTCACTTGACTGAAGACCGGGGTTGAAAATGTATCCAAAGGGGAAGAGTGGAGTAAGTCAGGGGAGAACTGAATAAACTACCAGCAGTCATCATTACCCTTGGCAGAGAGTGCAGATCTTGGGGCAATGGAAAAGCAGAGCTGGAGATTCATCAGCTGATAAGTGATCATGCTGGAGATGGTGACGCCATTGTGTACACTGATGGGTCTCTAGTGTGTGGTGAAAAACCAGGATGGGGCTTCTCTGCGAGAATAAAAGGCACGGTCATCGCTGAACAGAGCGGAGCCTACATGACAACAACCTCCAACATGAGAATGGAGGTAGAAGCAGTTACTGCAGCACTGAGGTGGCTGTCTGAAATTCCATCAACCATGGCAGTTATATTGCCATGCTTCGAAACGTTCAGAACGGATGACTGCGGCAGGAATGGAAAACATCAATAGAATCCTCAAGTCTCCAGGAACTGGTGGGGATCTACTGTCCTGGTTATGCAGGAGTACGTGGCAATGAGAGAGCTGACAGACTGGCCTCGAGGGCACCCATAGCGGGGACACTGGACATATTAATAAGGGAGAGATACTAAGGGCAATTAATGATTGCCTACTGGATAATGACACTGCAATGGATAAATCAACAAGGCTGCCTGCGGCTGTTGGAGTTTGGCATCAGACGTGGGACTAGCAGAAATGGATGTGAGAGAGGATGCATCCGTCGTATGTACAACCAGTGTGCTACAGGTACAATCAGCATTCATACTCTTCGACATTTGCTGAGGGAGACTGGGCACCTATGGGTTTGCCGGAGTGCAGTGAGGTCGATTCTGATTAACAATAACAATGAATTTTTGGCTAAGCAAGTTGTCATAAAAAAATTGAAGTTACTGTCGTAGATTTTTGATAGGGGGATTAAGACTTGGGTTGGTCCCTTCTGAATAGATTAGAATGAGTGATAGCCACAGTGAGAGATAATAGTAGAAATAGATTTCCACGAGTGAGATGGTAGAAATCAATAGAGGCTGTCTCTGAAATCGAGAATCTTTTCTCTCTTTAAGCCTATCTTCTACAACAGATCTAGAGGAGTCAGACAGGCTATTGACTACATATATTTATTTATATATATATATATATATATATATATATATATATATATATATATATAACCACTCACGTGCACACACACATGTGACGACAGTTAGACACACAGACGTGGGAAAACTATAACACTGATTATATAGGTACTTGGGAACGAACTGACCACCACACTGGAGTAAGTTTAATAGGATTTTAATTATCAGACTAAAATTCCATCACAACACATAAAGTTACATCATCATCATCTCAGCCCGTAACCCGTCATGGGTCGTAGGGGTGCCATGGTGGAAGCATCACAATATACAAATAGTGATAAAGTCAATGAATTTGCTACAAGACTGATAGACCCACAGTTATGATCTTTTCCCTCGATGTATAGCCCACAGTCCTGTTAGGAGAAAAAAGTGATAGCCCCAAAGAGTCACGGATACATCTGCTGTAGTCTAATGATTTTCCCTTTTAAAGGTATGAACAGACTTTGATAGAAGTATGATCTATCCTAAGGAACAAAATATACCTGCAGTAGCAACAATTTTGCATAAATGGAATTACAAAGTGGGTGAATAAATAGTTATCATAAAGCATCACTCAGTCTACTTTCACTCGGTTCTTTCATCAGGGTACCCTAGCTCACGTTCTTACCTAATAGCTTGCTGGTGTTCGCCGTCTGGCGCACTGTATGACACACCGTTTAAACATGTCTATCTTTTGCTGAAGCGGATTCCAAGCTCTGCAGATCGTGGTTTCATTCACGGGGTCCGGGGAGCGTCCTCTTCGTGCGATAGTTTTCTTTACAGATTTAAGTTAGTGTCACTTCACTCCGTTCATGTAAGAATTAGTTTTAAGCGGGCACACAGTGTCAGAATCACGAGGTTTCCCTTATTTAGGAAGATGACCGGTTGGTAAATTCTTTCAATAGATAATTATTGTTCACACCCACAGTTCGTCAAAATGTCGGAAGGTCAATGATTTGTAATGTTTTACTTGCCACAAGGGCTGAAATGTACTTGAGGTTTTTCTCTGGAAGAGTTAAATCAGGCTCGATGGGCCCGTTACTTCATTTACCCTTTAAAGTTCTTGTAAAGGTTATACACCAATGTAGAATCTAGTAGATGTAGAGTCTACTTTATTCACCGTTGAAGTCGTTATAGACTATGCTGCATACATGGTGTATGGGTTGTAATAATATGCCGTGGTTAACAACTGTCAATAAAGTTAATTTAACTGTTATCAACTTCAGTCGGGCTTATATATGGCCGACACAAATTCAACATTATGAAACAAGGGTGTAGTCTGAAGTACTGACCACAACTGACAAAAGGATGTAAGTCGAGTCCATTTTCTTGACGAAGACGCAGACAATTTATTACAGACGTTAGTACAAGTTCAAACGTAATATTCATAAGCATGCATCAACAACGTAGATTACTTCTTGGATATGACAGTTCATATTGTTCTCGTTCTTTCCAATTTCTATTAATCATGAGCTTGATCAACATCTTATAATAAGGACCGACCCTTCAAGGACGGTGACGACCTTCGTGGTAATAATTTCTTCTTGGCTTTCTTGGAGCCTACACGCCACGAAGGGGCTTCTGAAGTAATCCATAAAAAATGCAATAGTAACCTTCAAAATATTCTGGGTACGTCTGGAACCCACTAGAAATACGACCTGTGGTTCGTATTGAGGTCCAGCCAGATCGAAACACGTCAGAAGGAATGACGAGAAAATATCATATAATTAATGTACACATATCGCCCTACCTTGGCCGATACAACTGTGCTCCTCTCCGGAGACTTTGAATACTTTATGAAGGCTTCCCCAATATCTGGGCAAGCTTGAACAATAGTTCACAAAAATACATGACCGACACCGGTCATGGCCATCAGGTCTCTCCTACGTCATTGCTCTCTCCTTTTCTTTCCATCCCTTCGCGCACCGCGCTGCGCCTTTTTTCCCACTAATCTCCCCGACCGTGCGCAAATAATGAATTATATATATACTTACTCAAATGTGCCCCCACATTTAAATTACACGCGCCAAAAGGACGCAACAGTACCTTCCTCCCACGGGACAAAAAAAAAGCGAAGCTTTTTTTTTGTATTAAGATATGGTTGATCAAGTTCATAGAACAATTACTGTAAAATCATTTAAAAAATTAAGTTAATTGAAAGTATTAATGTGTGGGATGAAGTATGGAAGAAAACAGAAAACAAATTCCAAATGAAAAGATTCACCAAAATAATGTATCAAACTGGTATGAAATACCAATGAAGGAATGAAATAAAGGGATAGAAGGATGAAAAGAAATGGTGAAAAAAAAAATGAAGACGCCAATAAAACAGAAATTTAAAAAAATTTGAAATGTAAAATGAATGTATGTCAATTGACAAATTGTAACAAAATGAAACAAAGTCAATTTTAAAAGTAACACAGTAGAAGAAAATTGACACAATCCCAAAGCATGTGTTGCAAGAATGAACAACACGGCCTAACTAGGTATGATAATAATAGCATGTGAAGTTAACTGTGTGAAAACTATCAAGCGCCAATAATGCGCAATCATAATAAATATATAAATATCTCACATTATTTATAGATTATACTAAACTAATTAAGTTACTAGTTTGGTACTAACTAAAATGTTACTGGAATATTTTTAAAAATGTCACTTATATTCCTCCATGAAAAGTTCAATTGTTATTAATAAAAAACGAAGTACCGAAAAGAGTCACTAAGTCATAATGTCAAATTGCAAAACTGTCAGTAATTTAAGCTAATAATGTTAATTTGAAGTTAAAATGCTATCTCCTTATAACTGTTAAGTTCACGTGATAGAGCTTTAACTTAAAGTTCCAATTATCTAAATTTATTCCACACTTGAAAGCTAATAGTAGTAATGTTAATACTAATGCGCTTAAATGTCGTTGATAGTCAATATAAATGGAAATAATGTTTTTTTATACTGCATTGTTAGATGAGAATCAATTCCCGTACATGTCACTGTTGCAGTAGCGACTTAATTATGTAATGTATATAGATCCGGAAACGTTAGGTAAAATATCCATATCAATGCGAAATGTCAAAATCCTGTAATTATACAAATAAACTACGATTGATTAGTAGGTAATGTAGAGGTGGTACACTCTGTAATGCGCAGCGGTTCTGAAAATCATGAGGGCATCTGGAAAGTGTGTCAGCAGAACATTCTCCGATCCAGGAATTGCTCGAATGGTGTAATTGAACGGCTGCAAGGCAATTGCAGTAGATCTGGATGGTTTCAGTAGTGTTCCTGAGTAACACTGTAACAATGACGCCCCGATGCCCACCTTGGAAGAGCAGCTGCGAAGAACAAATGGTAGGTCTTTGTTTGGGTAAACATAAAATGGGCGTGGATGAAAACAAAGATTTTATTAAGACTAAAGTGGTATGACACTCAATATACCACCGTACAATGTTAGGTAGTACTCTTTAATAATACAGAAAGACATGCAGTGATAATAGTCAACAAAAAGGAAACGCAGGTGACAAAGGCCCACATCTCAAAGGCTGAACTAAAGTCATAGCCTGTGGGAAAAGTAAAGCTGTGAGACAAAAGTCGTTGAATAAGAAAATACTGAGTTAATCGGCCCAGTAAAAAAAATAACAAAATATAAATACAACAAGTGTAGAATCTGAAAAGACAGGATATATGAAAATAAAGAAATGCTAATATGTTAAGACATAAATGATATAAAGAACAGAGAGGTATCTGCAATAGAAGAAAAGACAAAAACATCCGGAAGAATGAAAAGTAACGCACCCACAAACGCAACTATAAAGTGCGTGGTGCAGAGTTTTGTACAAGTCGCACGTCTAAAAGATGGTGCGCAAAAAGTGAACCATGTATTAAATTAATTGCTCTGTGAGCGTCGCGAAAGTTATTAAAGCGCACAAAAGCAAGTTGTTTAAAATAATTTTGAAGTTCGAACTAGCAAACAAATTTAACATTACCGATTTTCTGAAAAAAAAATGTTTCAGTGCATACCAAGTGGTATGAGACGGAATGTTGCGCACCGGAACAGTGCGATTCAGTGACATATGATCTCGGTCAGGTCGCAACTGAGCCAGAGTATCATTTAAAGGATTATGTGTCGCGCGTGATAATCGTGACAAAGAATGAAATCACATATTATATTTTCCCATGCAAGATGTAACAGTAGGATAAAATATAAATGCTAGAAAAATATTATGTATAGGAACAGCCTAAACTAACAAAGTCATAGAGAAAGATATGACTCGGAAGAAAAGGAATACCGACTAGTAAAGGAAAGAAGCGATGACTGCATTTGCTGAGTCATCAAAGACAAAATTCAACATTAATTAGCTAATATCTGCGTGAAGCAGAATCAGGTACCAATTGTAAATGAAGAGAATGGTGGTGAAAACACACACCATTGTCCCGCTCGATAACCATGCGAGCATCTCTATTGGTCCTAAATGTAACCACGGCGTCACCATACCTCTTACTGGTATGTGGCAATAGACGCACAAACCTAACGTCTGCCGTGTTGTTAAGGAAATCGCCAAGTTCCTGCCAAGTAGTTCGATGTGGCAGATTTCTTACCAAGACAGTGCGAGAAAATGCCCTTTTACCAATATATGTAGTATTATTGTCCCTCAATTTGGAGTAAGGATTGCCTTGATGCTTATTCCATTGATCACTATTTACGTTGTTATTTCTTAAACGCAACGTATCCTTATTGTATACTGGAACATACTGGCTAGACCGAGTATGATCTCTAATTCCTTTCAAACCCACATGTTTCGAACATGTCATAGTAGATAACCTGACAGGCATATTTACGCATTTGTGTTTAGATGTACTAATATTCGTAGAATTATGTAAATGCGCAACACCTGTATTATCACCATGAATAGTACCGTTTTTAGAAACAGCAGCAAACTTTGTGTCAACCTTTTTAACACTAACCCTACTATGAAGAGCAGAGGCACTACAACTATGTTGTAACCCCAGAGGATGATTGGCAGAATCAATACCAGCATTTGTGGTATCTAGATTACCACGCTGTGTATAGAGATATTTATCAAAATACTTTGAACCAATCAGAACCTCATCAGAACAAACCGGTTCACCCTGGACATACTGGTCTGGCTTTTTAGTACCTAAGGGCTGCACCTTTGTAATATTCTTAGGAATGATGTTAGAACTCTCACTCCCTGGTGCAATCTGATCCTGTCGATGAATGGATACCTTTTTAACTGCGAGCACAGAATCATTAGTTAAATCATTTGTTAAACTGCTTACCTTGCCACTGGCCTGTCGCCGAGACTTACACTCCACAGAGGCAGTATTAATGTGAGGAGAATCAATGATATTATATCGATGACGAGGGAAGATGTACCTGTCTCGATATGATCTCTTCACTCTTTCAATATGTGATGACCTGATATTATCATTCTTAGTGGGCATAGATTTATTAGTGGATGTTATATACTGATCCAACCCATGAAGAACCCCATCAGTGTGCAAGGCTGATGGCTTAACGTAAGTCGGAGACGAATGTTTTCTAGGCAAAGTGAAAACTTTGCTGACGGACTTATTTATCTTTATTTTATTATCTGCGTTCATCCTAACTCCCAAATCATCATTCAATGTAGTAAAATCATTTGCACTATTGATTTTTACCGCAGTTTTCTTAGAATCAGATTCACCCTGACCCTGTCGCCAAGGCGTATTCCCTGTAATGGCAGTATTTTTCTGTCGAGGGAAGTTGTATGTCCCTCGGAATGATTTCTTAAAACCCTGAAGACTATAAGCATTGAGTGCTACGTGCTGACTCATTGCTTTGGTAAGGTGTTGATCATCAACCTTACGTTTAACAACATTAACACCAACCATAGACAACTCCTTGTTGTTTAAGACCACATTTCTTACGCCATCAAACCTCTTTCTTAATTCATTACCTTCAGAAGAGAGGCATGCGATCTTCTGCATCTGCTTCTTATTTAATTTATTTAAGTTAGTTGTTATTTTCCTCTCACTAGCAAGTAAAGAGTCGACTGTGATCAATGCCGTTGAGAGTTCATAGATCTGCTGTGTTTTCTTTTCTAATTCAGCATACATATGTTTCTCATTTTCTTTATGGGAATCAATTATTAATTTCTCATTATCTTCACGCAATAATGCCAAGTCGCGCGTGGAAGAGTTCACCCTACTTGTCTGGTCGTTCAACATCTGTTTTAATGAAGTCACCTCCTCGTCCAACTTTTCTTCCTGTCTAAGAAAACATTCATAAAATTTATTATCATCGGACTGAAATATTTCCATTATATTATTCTCCTCAAATAATACACTGTCATTTTCCCCGTTTTCTATATCAATCTTTGACTTTATGTCGCTAGGTAGGCAGAACTGTGTATCTATGTCCTTTTCATAGTAACTGGATCCGACCTGCATATCATCAGGCAGAATCAAATCACATTGGATGTACTGGTCTGTACATGGTCGACTCAGGTTATACATTTGTTTTTCAAATTTTGATTTCAAAATTGAGACTTCAGCTTTCAGCTCCTGAATAACCGAGTTCAAAGTATTATTCTCCTTCAATGTATTTTCTGAAAGCTCCTTAGAATTTGACAGTTCCAATTGTGATGACGCGAGGTTTGTATTGGCACTCTCGACCTGTGAAGTCAGAGTCCTTATCCTCTCATTTAAATCATTAATCAACATCTCCTTGTTCTCAAGGATCTCCGACAACTCATCTACTTTGTTTTCCTCCTCAATATCTTCTAAAAGTTTCGTATGTCTAAGAGACAATTCATGAACTTTATTAGTATTCGCTGTCAACAGCGTCATCTGATTCTTCAGTGAAAAATTTTCAGACTCTATAACTAATAACTTATTCTCATACTCTCTCTTTAGCCGATGCAACTCATTAGTAAGAGCCATATCTTTACATAATTGTTCCTCCTTATTATGATCATCAGGAATGTTGTTTTGAAGCACATTATTTATATTCTTCAATATATGATCGTGTTTCACATGAGTATATTGCTGCACAAATATACGAAGGTTCACAGACAGTAAATCCTCTAAATCTTTAGCCATTATTAAATGAGGGACGGAGTGAAAATTATCCTCAGCAAAAAATTTTAGGGATATTCACGCATCAGACAAAAAACGGTCCATCACATGCTGTTCAAGTTCTGGGCCCTGGAGTCTATCAATCTCCCTACCATCCTGGAGAATCTCCTCCAGAGTAGCCCTCATGTCTAATTTTGTATAATACTCCGAGTCAATGAGTCAAATATTCAAATTATCTCTTAACCAATGGATGGCAAGTTCCCGACCGTAGAATCTATATAGTTACTTTTACAATTATATTTCACTATAATATGTGCAACACGTTCCTGTCCAAGAACGGCACACAATATCAGTTACTATAAGAAATTATTAATCAATGAAATAGCTTATGTATTTAATATTATCAAGATACAATAGAAGAAACAATATAGACAATAGCGACAGGACAAGATGAATAGGACAGATGAAAACGTTCGCAGAAATCAAATAAAATAGAATGTAGAACAAAATTCGGATGTTGCAAAGGATGCAATAATATCTGCGAAGGGCAAAGTAACAAGACAAGAAACATCACAGTGTATAAATACAAAGGTGTAAAAAACGGAACTATAGCCAGATTGAGAAGAACGTAGGTTACAAACAATATACATTATAAAAATAAGGTACGGATAAAAAATTACTACGAAAACAACAACAAAAACCTGACGAAACAGCTAAACAGATACTATTATAAGAAACAAGTAGCGATCAGAACTACAGCAAGGTTTCTAGCCTTGAACCGGAATTATCGCTCAATTGAAACTTACAAACTAAATCCTATAGAACGTCTGACAAGAGCCCGAATTAGCTTCGAGATGAACCTCGTTTGTCAGATCGACCTCCCTACCGCCCACGAAGAACATGGAACATATAACATAAAATAGCATGAATGTGGACATATTAAAGGATCTACCCTCACATATAACGGTGGCACAAGTGTACATAATAACCACAATTACTTATCTTGAAAGAAGACAAAAATATCCAGGCCCTCGCAACGCTAGTGAAAAAACTTCCATGTTGGGTCTCGGGTGCCGTTACATATATGAATCGCCTTCATATACAAGTGGGAGTAAACCAGATATGTAGCTGTTCAACGTTGACTTTCGCAGATGAAGTCTAGCGTTGACCTTGACCTTAGATGACAGTTATTTTAAATCCCAAGTACACGATGATGTCGCCTTGAAAGCTCCCAAGATTTCGAAAGATTATTTTTCATGGATATTCGTTCCCTTGAAACTTGTTCATAGCACATTGGCCCACCAGATGTAGAGTCTACTTTATTCACCGTTGAAGTCGTTATAGACTATGCTGCATACATGGTGTATGGGTTGTAATAATATGCCGTGGTTAACAACTGTCAATAAAGTTAATTTAACTGTTATCAACTTCAGTCGGGCTTATATATGGCCGACACAAATTCAACATTATGAAACAAGGGTGTAGTCTGAAGTACTGACCACAACTGACAAAAGGATGTAAGTCGAGTCCATTTTCTTGACGAAGACGCAGACAATTTATTACAGACGTTAGTACAAGTTCAAACGTAATATTCATAAGCATGCATCAACAACGTAGATTACTTCTTGGATATGACAGTTCATATTGTTCTCGTTCTTTCCAATTTCTATTAATCATGAGCTTGATCAACATCTTATAATAAGGACCGACCCTTCAAGGACGGTGACGACCTTCGTGGTAATAATTTCTTCTTGGCTTTCTTGGAGCCTACACGCCACGAAGGGGCTTCTGAAGTAATCCATAAAAAATGCAATAGTAACCTTCAAAATATTCTGGGTACGTCTGGAATCCACTAGAAATACGACCTGTGGTTCGTATTGAGGTCCAGCCAGATCGAAACACGTCAGAAGGAATGACGAGAAAATATCATATAATTAATGTACACATATCGCCCTACCTTGGCCGATACAACTGTGCTCCTCTCCGGAGACTTTGAATACTTTATGAAGGCTTCCCCAATATCTAGGCAAGCTTGAACAATAGTTCACAAAAATACATGACCGACACCGGTCATGGCCATCAGGTCTCTCCTACGTCATTGCTCTCTCCTTTTCTTTCCATCCCTTCGCGCACCGCGCTGCGCCTTTTTTCCCACTAATCTCCCCGACCGTGCGCAAATAATGAATTATATATATACTTACTCAAATGTGCCCCCACATTTAAATTACACGCGCCAAAAGGACGCAACAACCAAGTCTTTAAGGAAAACGTTTTAGTTCTTTACAGATATTTCTCGTGTACTCAAACGCTGGCAAAGTTGGGTTACCCCAGTTTTCACTGTATAAAGAAACAACATATGACATATTTATACATACTATGTACTTCGGTTATAACTTACATTATCAACTGCAAGCGGAGGCCCTGACTTAACGTTTAAACTTCCAGTGAAATAAGTTATATTCATAAAATCAGTCATCATGAATTAGAAATACATACGTATTTCGTCAATACTCAGTGATGGATCTGTGCAGTTATAAGTTTAGTTTTTTTTTAAATATTCTCGTCTGATTATTTAGCAGTTAAATTAAATTTATTTTAGCTACATGATTTTTTAAGCTAGAAATTATAATTTATTCTGTTTTCCACTGAAGCACGTCAGTTAGAGAATATAACAGACTTATAAATTACTCACTCTGCACAAAAGAAACTAGGGAAATAAAAAAGACGATTTAACACTTAATCACTCACAAAATACTAGATATATTATATTACCTCAACACAGAACTACAGGCGATCGCACAACATAGAATTATACGCTGATATATATATATATATATATATATATATATATATATATATATATATATATATATATATATATATATATATATATATATAAAGTCTAGAAGCTCGGCAAATTGTCGAAACAAACTGAGAAACTTCGTTATACAGCTTATTCTTTACACGAGCGACCTGTCTACTGCGAATCTTGAGGACTGAATGAAATAAAGGTTAAAACTCTCGTTAATATCTTAAAACCCTGACAAAGGATGCACGCTCTTTCCAAAACCCCGCAATAACGCCGGTCTCTCCCCTTCTCTTAACACTTCCCATAAACTCAGGCGACTAGCCATAACATGCCAAGAGTGCGTCTTCACACCTACTGCTAAGAAACTGTTCGTAGCGCTACGTGTCAGATGGAAATGTAGACAAATGTCTGCTATCCTATGTCTGATAGCATCTAGCTCAAGAGGGCCGTGTCATGAGAAAAGTATAGACACATGTCTGCTTTCTGTGTCTGCCGGAATGCATTCTAACGCTCTACGCTCACATCCCGGGGACTGACACATGATGTAATAAATGCGTTTCTAAATGAGAAACAGAAACGGTAAAGTCAGAATGGGAAAATAACTTTTGTCGCAAACGAGCGAATGCGAACAAAACAGGAAAAGGATAAAAGAGCGATAATAAAGTAGAGGACACGGGTAGAAAAAGAAAAGAATCTAGAAAATTTATTGATCATAAATCTCTATGCGACAGAACGTCCCCCCTTTAAGATATGGAAGCACTCCATGTCTACGTTATGGAAATAAATTTCCTATATCCGCAGCTTCAGGGTGTCTGTCCTCTTCCCTCTCATCTGCCCCCTCCGTCTCTCTCCAATTCCTACTCAAGTCTACTCCCAAAGCTTCCTTTCTCTGGAATGTCTCCCATGCGCACTTGAAAGAGCGTCGCCGCTT
Source organism: Oreohelix idahoensis (assembly GCA_024509875.1). Lineage (NCBI taxonomy): Eukaryota > Metazoa > Mollusca > Gastropoda > Stylommatophora > Oreohelicidae > Oreohelix > Oreohelix idahoensis. The sequence goes on along the minus strand of JAMPIV010005235.1, from coordinate 505,500 downwards.
TTGACATTTTTGAAAGATTCCGTGTGATTGCAGTGGAATTTCCCTGCCACTAACGTCATCTTCGTCAATTTTGGCGATCGTCAGGAGATGTTCGGAGGTCGACACCGGTCTTTCCAAGAATTTCTTTAACAGATTTAAATGGAAAACCTTCTCCTTTCCTTCAATAGAGATCTGGTAGTTAGCCTTAGAAATCTTTTTCAGGACGGTAAACGGCCCTTGCCATCCGATCCTTAGTTGGTTGTTCCCGGTGGGGAGTAACACCAAAACTTTCTCTCCTACTTGTAGTTCTCTCTCTTTCGCGACTTTCCTGTATCGGTTAGCGTGCTTTGCGTGTGCTCGCTTAAAGTTGGTCTTTGCTAGGTCCCATCCTAGTTTCAACCTTTCCTTTAAAACCGACACATATTTACTTGCTGAGACAACTGCCTCATCAGCCTTCTGGTCTGTCAGCGACCAAAGTAAGGCTTCAAGCGGGCCCTTAATAGGTCTGCCGAATAAAAGCGTGGCTGACGGAAATCCTGTGGACGTATGAGGAGATTCTCTGTAGCCAAATAAAGCTGCAGGAATACAAAGATCCCAATCGTCAGGTTTCACTTGTGCCAGTTTACTTAGTATCATGTTGAGGTTTCCGTTAACACGTTCTACTAGCCCACTTCTGGCCAGAGTGTAAGGCTTAGTGTAGATGAGCTGGCCCCTTAAGATCTTAACGATCTCATCCATCAACAGGTTTCGGTTATCCGTCTACACTTGCTGAGGGAATCCCAACCGAGTGAAAATCTGCACGAGGGCTTCTGTGACATGCTTGGCATCTGCGCATGTTAGCGGGATAGCTTCTGCCCATAAAGTGCATGTGTCGACTAGGGTCAGGACGAACCTGTTCCTTCTTTTAGTCCTTTGGAAGTGTCCTAAAATGTCGATCACTACCCGTTCAAATGGTGTTCCCACTATTAGCATTTCACCCAAAGAGACTGGGGGTGTCCGTTGCTTGGGTGGTACACGTTGGCACTGGGCACAGGATTTGACATACCTGATAATATCAGTATTTACTCCTGGCCACCAATAATGAGTAGTTATCCGTTGGTTTGTGGCGTTCTGTCCCATATGTCCGCTGAAGGACAGAGAGTGCCCCATTTCTAGGATTTGGCTTCTGTACTGTTTCGGTACTAGGAGCTAGTTGTAACCTTGGTCAGGCTTGCCCGTTGTGCGATAAAGTACGCCATCCTTAGAAAAAATGTCCCCGTGCTGTCTGGGTTCCTAAGCCATGGGCAGTTTCCTAAAGCAGGGTGCCAAAGTAGGGTCCTTTTGTTGCGCTTCTTTAAGTTCCATAGGTAACAAATTAGGCGCAGGCTCCCGTTCCTTCTTGGTTTGCCCTCTTGTAGTTACTGTTGCCCCAATCGGCTCTTCTGGTTTCCCAATAAACACGTATCTACCGCCAAGTATGACTGGGTAGATGGGGTCATCCATAACAGCCGCTTTGATCCCGACTCTGGCAAACTCAGAGTGGATCTCCACCAGTGCGATGGGAAGCGCTGTGGGTGCATCACTCTTTGAGACTCCACAAAGTTCGACGGTCTCTCCTGTCTCTTGACCGGGTTTAACCAGGTTTCTGGCAACAATGCAATCAAAAGAAACCCCGTGTTAAACAAACAAAAAGTTTGAGAACCGTTCAAAGTAACAGTACCTCGCGTAGAAGGTCTCTTTCCCTCTACAGGTTGGGAATCACTGTCAATAATTCCGCCTTGCGAGACTGTTAATAAGCATCCGATGCGTTTCGGCTCGGTGTGCTCGCTCTGATCATTAGTCCCGTGCGCAGGGGTTTTCCTTTTTGTCACCTTGTCCTCGCTGGCTGCGGTGCCATGAAGAACGGTTGGGTTGATCAGACTGTTGACTGTGGTTGGGTACCTGTTTTTGTAGAACTTGGATTTTTCAGGAGTGGGGTTTTGAGGTCCAGTTTCTCTGTGGTTATTCTGATTAGAAGCATGAGAAGATTGGTCTAGATTATTCTTTCAAAAATGCTCTTCTGTCGGTTTACGTTTTGTGGCCGGCAGTTCGGCCAGCGCATTTTGATAACGCTCAGACTTTTCCAAGATGTCTTCAAGCTTTTCTGCACCCTGCTCAGCTAGAAATCTCCGGGTGTCAGCAGACAAAGTGTTCTTTATTTGTTCTGTTATAACAAATTCCTCAAGACCTTCATAGTTAGAGGGGAGCTGTGAAAGCTCACGGCACTTTGTCAAGTGTCCCTTCAAACGAGACGAGAACTGCTGAAAAGTTTCAGAGCTCTCCTTCCTGCTGTTGCGAAACAGTTGCAGAAATTTGCGAGCAGTCATTTCAAAGCGCTCTAGTAACGCTTTCTTCAACACATCATAGTTGTCTTGTTGGCTGCTTTCCAGTTTGGCGTAAACATCATATGCACTGCTTTTCAGCGCCTGAGAAAGCTTCATATTCCAACGCGACCTCTCTAAACCGTACAGAGTTGCAATTTTCTCAAATTTTTCTAGATACGTGTCAATCTTCTCGTTAGGATAAGGGAAAGATTCTAGCGCAAAAGATATAGCAGTGAGGTGAGTACTTGAGTACTAGAAGGATCAGTTAAAGAGGAATGAGGAGAGGACACTCCATTGCTGGAGGTAGAGGCAGCACCACGGCTTTGGAACTCTAGAGTCTTAAGCGCCAACTCGTGCTGTCTCTGTTTCTCTTTTTCCTCAAGCTGTCTCTCCTCCCTCTCCTTCTCATGCTGTCTCTCCTCCCTCTCCTTCTCATGCTGTCTCTCCTTCTCTCTTTCTCTCTCCCTGCGGATTTCCATTTCCTCGTCCATCTTCTTCTGCTCTCTAGCTTCGGCTGCTTTCCTCTCCGCATCATATCTGTCAAGTTCGTCCCTGACAAAAGCTTTCGCTTCCTCGCCTTCCAAACCTTCTTCTCTTGCCTCGTCCCTGAGGATCTGCCTAAGCTTCGCCCTCTCTGCCATTGTAAATCAGTGACTGAGACTAGTCGAGAAAGAAAGAAGAAAAAGATATACTGGTTCCTACCACTTACGAGAAAATACCAAACAAAAGCTGATATATTTATATACTGGGATACCTCCTCCAAAAATATAGTGTCTAACTATCGCTGCTATTAATCGGCAATAAAGCACCTAATGCAGACGACTACGCCAAATAAATGGTAGTGAAGATTACTCACTCAAAAAAATATGTTGCTACAAGGGAAACAAAATAATTAATGCAAAAATTTAAGGAGAAAAAAAAATCCCTTAATTTTTAATCAACTACACGTTCACCCCTGAAGTCAGTTAGGTTAAGGGAGGCAATTAACAGGACCTAATTGTCTGAACGCACTCCTTAGCTTAGCTCAAACACCTACTTCTTCAGAACCCTGTGATTGTTAGACAATCACAAACTTTACCAGCGTTTAGTATTACAAAATCAATAATTAACATATATTCCGACAAAATCAACCTGTAATTGAAATGTATATTACTCAAAATGCTGTGGGAAAACAATCATTAATTGTGTGGTCAGCACGCCCATAAACAGATCGATTCGTCTAGGGGATAAATTTATTAAAAGATACAAAACTCACAAGACATCACACTCTTACTCTATATCAGAATAAAGAAAATTAATCCTGCAAACGAGCTGATATACGCATTTACTGACGACTATAGTTCAATTCCCGGAGAACGAGCCACCATTCTGTCGTAGATTTTTGATAGGGGGATTAAGACTTGGGTTGGTCCCTTCTGAATAGATTAGAATTAATGATAGCCACAGTGAGAGATAATAGTAGAAATATATTTCCACGAGTGAGATGGTAGAAATCAATAGAGGCTGTTACCTCCGAAATCGGAGAGTATTTGCCTGAATGGCGAGGGACACTTGTCTCTGTACAAGAAATAAAGGGATACTCACGTAAAATCAATGTCAGGTTAGACATAAATAATAACCTGAGATTTCGCCTCGAGTATTAGCGGGCGAACGAAAAAAAAAAAAAAATAGAGGCTGTCTCTGAAATCGAGAATCTTTTCTCTCTTTTAGCCTATCTTCTACAACAGATCTAGAGGAGCCAGACAGTCTATTGACTACATATATTAATATATATATATATATATATATATATATATATATATATATATATATATATATATATATATATATATATATATATATATAACCACTCACGTGCACACACACATGGAACGACAGTTAGACATATAGACGTGGGAAAACTATAACACTGATTATATAGGTACTTGGGAACGAACTGACCACCACACTGGAGTAATTTTAATTGGATTTTAATTATCAGACTAAAATTCCATCACAACACATAAAGTTACATCACACATATACAAATAGTGATAAAGTCAATGAATTTGCTACAAGACTGATAGACCCACAGTTATGATCTTTTCCCTCGATGTATAGCCCACAGTCCTGTTAGGAGAAAAAAGTGATAGCCCCAAAGAGTCACGGATACATCTGCTGTAGTCTAATGATTTTCCCTTTTAAAGGTATGAACAGACTTTGATAGAAGTATGATCTATCCTAAGGAAAAAAAGATACCTGCAGTAGCAACAATTTTGCATAAATGGAATTACAAAGTGGGTGAATAAATAGTTATCATAAAGCATCACTCAGTCTACTTTCACTCGGTTCTTTCATCAGGGTACCCTAGCTCACGTTCTTACCTAATAGCTTGCTGGTGTTCGCCGTCTGGCGCACTGTATGACACACCGTTTAAACATGTCTATCTTTTGCTGAAGCGGATTCCAAGCTCTGCAGATCGTGGTTTCATTCACGGGGTCCGGGGAGCGTCCTCTTCGTGCGATAGTTTTCTTTACAGATTTAAGTTAGTGTCACTTCACTCCGTTCAGGTAAGAATTAGTTTTAAGCGGGCACACAGTGTCAGAATCACGAGGTTTCCCTTATTTAGGAAGATGACCGGTTGGTAAATTCTTTCAATAGATAATTATTGTTCACACCCACAGTTCGTCAAAATGTCGGAAGGTCAATGATTTGTAATGTTTTACTTGCCACAAGGGCTGAAATGTACTTGAGGTTTTTCTCTGGAAGAGTTAAATCAGGCTCGATGGGCCCGTTACTTCATTTACCCTTTAAAGTTCTTGTAAAGGTTATACACCAAGTCTTTAAGGAAAATGTTTTAGTTCTTTACAGATATTTCTCGTGTACTCAAACGCTGGCAAAGTTGGGTTACCCCAGTTTTCACTGTATAAAGAAACAACATATGAAATATTTATACATACTATGTACTTCGGTTATAACTTACATTATCAACTGCAAGCGGAGGCCCTGACTTAACGTTTAAACTTCCAGTGAAATAAGTTATATTCATAAAATCGGTCATCATGAATTAGAAATACATACGTATTTCGTCAATACTCAGTGATGGATCTGTGCAGTTATAAGTTTAGTTTTCTAAAAAATATTCTCGTCTGATTATTTAGCAGTTAAATTAAATTTATTTTAGCTACATGATTTTTAAGCTAGAAATTATAATTTATTCTGCTTTCCACTGAAACACGTTAGCTAGAGAATATAACAGACTTATAAATTACTCACTCTGCACAAAAGAAACTAGGGAAATAAAATAGGCGATTTAACACTTAATCACTCACAAAATACTAGATATATTATATTACCTCAACACAGAACTACAGGCGATCGCACAACATAGAATTATACGCTGATATATATATATATATATATATATATATATATATATATATTTAAAGTCTAGAAGCTCGGCAAATTGTCGAAACAAACTGAGAAACTTCGTTATACAGCTTATTCTTTACACGAGCGACCTGTCTACTGCGATCTTGAGGACTGAATGAAATAAAGGTTAAAACTCTCGTTAATATCTTAAAACCCTGACAAAGGATGCACGCTCTTTCCAAAACCCCGCAATAACGCCGGTCTCTCCCCTTCTCTTAACACTTCCCATAAACTCAGGCGACTGGCCATAACATGCCAAGAGTGCGTCTTCACACCTACTGCTAAGAAACTGTTCGTAGCGCTACGTGTCAGATGGAAATGTAGACAAATGTCTGCTATCCTATGTCTGATAGCATCTAGCTCAAGAGCGCCGTGTCATGAGAAACGTATAGACACATGTCTGCTTTCTGTGTCTGCCGGAATGCATTCTAACGCTCTACGCTCACATCCCGGGGACTGACACATGATGTAATAAATGCGTTTCTAAATGAGAAAAAGAAACGGTAAAGTCAGAATGGGAAAATAAATTTTGTCGCAAACGAACGAATGCGAACAAAACAGGAAAAGGATAAAAGAGCGATAATAAAGTAGAGGACACGGGTAGAAAAAGAAAAGAATCTAGAAAATTTATTGATCATAAATCTCTATGTGACAGAACGTCCCCCCTTTAAGATATGGAAGCACTCCATGTCTACGTTATGGAGATTAATTTCCTATATCCGCAGCTTCAGGGTGTCTGTCCTCTTCCCTCTCATCTCCCTCCTCCGTCTCTCTCCAATTCCTACTCAAGTCTAGTCCTAAAGTTTCCTTTCTCTGGAATGTCTCCCATGCGCGCTTGAAAGAGCGTCGCCGCTTTTGACATTTTTGAAAGATTCCGTGTGATTGCAGTGGAATTTCCCTGCCACTAACGTCATCTTCGTCAATTTTGGCGATCGTCAGGAGATGTTCGGAGGTCGTCACCGGTCTTTCCAAGAATTTCTTTAACAGATTTAAATGGAAAACCTTCTCCTAACCTTCAATAGAGATCTGGTAGTTAGCCTTAGAAATCTTTTTCAGGGCGGTAAACGGCCCTTGCCATCCGATCCTCAGTTGGTTGTTCCCGGTAGGGAATAACACCAAAACTTTCTCTCCTACTTGTAGTTCTCTCTCTTTCGCGACTTTCCTGTATCGGTTAGCGTGCTTTGCGTGTGCTCGCTTAAAGTTGGTCTTTGCTAGGTCCCATCCTAGTTTCAACCTTTCCTTTAAAACCGACACATATTTACTTGCTGAGACAACTGCCTCATCAGCCTTCTGGTCTGTCAGCGACCAAAGTAAGGCTTCAAGCGGGCCCTTAATAGGTCTGCCGAATAAAAGCGTGGCTGGCGGAAATCCTGTGGACGTATGAGGAGATTCTCTGTAGCCAAATAAAGCTGCAGGAATACAAAGATCCCAATCGTCAGGTTTCACTTGTGCCAGTTTACTTAGCATCATGTTGAGGTTTCCGTTAACACGTTCTACTAGCCCACTTCTGGCCAGAGTGTAAGGCTTAGTGTAGATGTTCTGGCCCCTTAAGATCTTAACGATCTCATCCATCAACAGGTTTCGGTATGGAGATCCGTTATCTGTCAACACTTGCTGAGGGAATCCCAACCGAGTGAAAATCTGCACGAGCGCTTCTGTGACATGCTTGGCATTTGCGCATGAAGGCGGGATAGCTTCTGCCCATAAAGTGCATGTGTCGACTAGGGTCAGGACGAACCTGTTCCTTCTTTTAGTCCTTTGGAAGGGTCCTAAAATGTCGATCACTACCCGTTCAAATGGTGTTCCCACTATTGGCATTTCACCCAAAGAGACTGGGGGTGTCCGTTGCTTGGGTGGTACACATTGGCACCGGGCACAGGATTTGACATACCTGATAATATCAGTATTTACTCCTGGCCACCAATAATGAGTAGTTATCCGTTGGTTTGTGGCGTTCTGTCCCATATGTCCGCTGAAGGACAAAGAGTGCCCCATTTCTAGGATTTGGCTTCTGTACTGTTTCGGTACTAGGAGCTAGTTGTAACCTTGGTCAGGCTTGCCCGTTGTGCGATAAAGTACGCCATCCTTAGAAAAAATGTCCCCGTGCTGTCTGGGTTCCTAAGCCATGGGCAGTTTCCTAAAGCAGGGTGCCAAAGTAGGGTCCTTTTGTTGCGCTTCTTTAAGTTCCATAGGTAACAAATTAGGCGCAGGCTCCCGTTCCTTCTTGGTTTGCCCTCTTGTAGTTACTGTTGCCCCAATCGGCTCTTCTGGTTTCCCAATAAACACGTATCTACCGCCAAGTATGACTGGGTAGATGGGGTCATCCATAACAGCCGCTTTGATCCCGACTCTGACAAACTCAGAGTGGATCTCCACCAGTGCGATGGGAAGCGCTGTGGGTGCATCACTCTTTGAGACTCCACAAAGTTCGACGGTCTCTCCTGTCTCTTGACCGGGTTTAACCAGGTTTCTGGCAACAATGCAATCAAAAGAAAGCCCCGTGTTAAATAAACAAAAAGTTTGAGAACCGTTCAAAGTAACAGTACCTCGCGTAGAAGGTCTCTTTCCCTCTACAGGTTGGGAATCACTGTCAATAATTCCGCCTTGCGAGACTGTTAATAAGCATCCGATGCGTTTCGGCTCGGTGTGCTCGCTCTGATCATTAGTCCCGTGCGCAGGGGTTTTCCTTTTTGTCACCTTGTCCTCGCTGGCTGCGGTGCCATGAAGAACGGTTGGGTTGATCAGACTGTTGACTGTGGTTGGGTACTTGTTTTTGTAGAACTTGGATTTTTCAGGAGTGGGGTTTTGAGGTCCAGTTTCTCTGTGGTTATTCTGATTAGAAGCATGAGAAGATTGGTCTAGATTATTCTTTCAAAAATGCTCTTCTGTCGGTTTACGTTTTGTGGCCGGCAGTTCGGCCAGCGCATTTTGATAACGCTCAGACTTTTCCAAGATGTCTTCAAGCTTTTCTGCACCCTGCTCAGCTAGAAATCTCCGGGTGTCAGCAGACAAAGTGTTCTTTATTTGTTCTGTTATAACAAATTCCTCAAGACCTTCATAGTTAGAGGGGAGCTGTGAAAGCTCACGGCACTTTGTCAAGTATCCCTTCAAACGAGACGAGAACTGCTGAAAAGTTTCAGAGCTCTCCTTCCTGCTGTTGCGAAACAGTTGCAGAAATTTTCGAGCATTCATTTCAAAGCGCTCTAGTAACGCTTTCTTCAACACATCATAGTTGTCTTGTTGGCTGCTTTCCAGTTTGGCGTAAACATCATATGCACTGCTTTTCAGCGCCTGAGAAAGCTTCATATTCCAACGCGACCTCTCTAAACCGTACAGAGTTGCAATTTTCTCAAATTTTTCTAGATACGTGTCAATCTTCTCGTTAGGATAAGGGAAAGATTCTAGCGCAAAATATATAGCAGTGAGGTAAGTACTTGAGTACTAGAAGGATCAGTTAAAGAGGAATGAGGAGAGGACTCTCCATTGCTGGAGGTAGAGGCAGCACCACGGCTTTGGAACTCTAGAGTCTTAAGCGCCAACTCGTGCTGTCTCTGTTTCTCTTTTTCCTCAAGCTGTCTCTCCTCCCTCTCCTTCTCATGCTGTCTCTCCTCCCTCTCCTTCTCATGCTGTCTCTCCTTCTCTCTTTCTCTCTCCCTGCGGATTTCCATTTCCTCGTCCATCTTCTTCTGCTCTCTAGCTTCGGCTGCTTTCCTCTCCGCATCATATCTGTCAAGTTCGTCCCTGACAAAAGCTTTCGCTTCCTCGCCTTCCAAACCTTCTTCTCTTGCCTCGTCCCTGAGGATCTGCCTAAGCTTCGCCCTCTCTGCCATTGTAAATCAGTGACTGAGACTAGTCGAGAAAGAAAGAAGAAAAAGATATACTGGTTCCTACCACTTACGAGAAAATACCAAACAAAAGCTGATATATTTATATACTGGGATACCTCCTCCAAAAATATAGTGTCTAACTATCGCTGCTATTAATCGGCAATAAAGCACCTAATGCAGACGACTACGCCAAATAAATGGTAGTGAAGATTACTCACTCAAAAAAATATGTTGCTATAGTGGAAACAAAATAATTATTGCAAAAATTTAAGGAGAAAAAAAAATCCCTTAATTTTTAATCCACTGCAAGTTCACCCCTAAAGTGAGTTAGGTTAAGGGAGGCAATTAACAGGACGTAATTGTCTGAACGCACCCCTTAGCTTAGCTCAAACACCTACTTCTTTAGAACCCTGTGACTGTTAGACAATCACAAACTTTACCAGCGTTTAGTATTACAAAATCAATAATTAACATATATTCCGACAAAATCAACCTGTAACTGAAATGTATATTACTCAAAATGCTGTGGAAAAACAATCATTAATTGTGTGGTCAGCACGCCCATAAACAGATCGATTCGTCTAGGGGATAAATTTATTAAAAGATACAAAACTCACAAGACATCACACTCTTACTCTATATCAGAATAAAGAAAATTAATCCTGCAAACGAGCTGATATACGTATTTACTGACGACGATAGTTCAATTCCCGGAGAACGAGCCACCATTCTGTCGTAAATTTTTGATAGGGGGATTAAGACTTGGGTTGGTCCCTTCTGAACAGATTAGAATTAATGATAGCCACAGTGAGAGATAATAGTAGAAATAGATTTCCACGAGTGAGATGGTAGAAATCAATAGAGGCTGTCTCTGAAATCAAGAATCTTTTCTCTCTTTTAGCCTATCTTCTACAACAGATCTAGAGGAGTCAGACAGTCTATTGACTACATATATTTATATATATATATATATATATATATATATATATATATATATATATATATATATATATATATATATATATATATATATATATATAATATAATATATATATATATATATATATATAACCACTCACGTGCACACACACATGGAACGACAGTTAGACACATAGACGTGGGAAAACTATAACACTGATTATATAGGTACTTGGGAACGAACTGACCACCACACTGGAATAAGTTTAATAGGATTTTAATTATCAGACTAAAATTCCATCACAACACATAAAATTACATCACACATATACAAATAGTGATAAAGTCAATGAATTTGCTACAAGACTGATAGACCCACAGTTATGATCTTTTCCCTCGATGTATAGCCCACAGTCCTGTTAGGAGAAAAAAGTGATAGCCCCAAAGAGTCACGGATACATCTGCTGTAGTCTAATGATTTTCCCTTTTAAAGGTATGAACAGACTTTGATAGAAGTATGATCTATCCTAAGGAAAAAAAGATACCTGCAGTACCAACAATTTTGCATAAATGGAATTACAAAGTGGGTGAATAAATAGTTATCATAAAACATCACTCAGTCTACTTTCACTCCGTTCTGTCATCAGGGTATCCTGGCTCACGTTCTTACCTAATAGCTTGCTGGTGTTCGCCGTCTGGCGCACTGTATGACACACCGTTTAAACATGTCTATCTTTTGCTGAAGCGGATTCCAAGCTCTGCAGATCGTGGTTTCATTCACGGGGTCCGGGGAGCGTCCTCTTCGTGCGATAGTTTTCTTTACAGATTTACGTTAGTGTCACTTCACTCCGTTCAGGTAAGAATTAGTTTTAAGCGGGCACACAGTGTCAGAATCACGAGGTTTCCCTTATTTAGGAAGATGACCGGTTGGTAAATTCTTTCAATAGATAATTATTGTTCACACCCACAGTTCGTCAAAATGTCGGAATGTCAATGATTTGTAATGTTTTACTTGCCACAAGGGCTGAAATGTACTTGAGGTTTTTCTCTGGAAGAGTTAAATCAGGCTCGATGGGCCCGTTACTTCATTTACCCTTTAAAGTTCTTGTAAAGGTTATACACCAAGTCTTTAAGGAAAACGTTTTAGTTCTTCACATATATTTCTCGTGTACTCAAACGCTGGCAAAGTTGGGTTACCCCAGTTTTCACTGTATAAAGAAACAACATATGAAATATTTATACATACTATGTACTTCGGTTATAACTTACATTATCAACTGCAAGCGGAGGCCCTGACTTAACGTTTAAACTTCCAGTGAAATAAGTTATATTCATAAAATCAGTCTCCATGAATTAGAAATACATACGTATTTCGTCAATACTCAGTGATGGATCTGTGCAGTTATAAGTTTAGTTTTTTTTTTTTAAATATTCTCGTCTGATTATTTAGCAGTTAAATTAAATTTATTTTAGCTACATGATTTTTAAGCTAGAAATTATAACTTATTCTGCTTTCCACTGAAACACGTCAGCTAGAAAATATAACAAACTTATAAATTACTCACTCTGCACAAAAGAAACTAGGGAAATAAAATAGGCGATTTAACACTTAATCACTCACAAAATACTAGATATATTATATTACCTCAACACAGAACTACGGGCGATCGCAAAACTTAGAATTATACGCTGATATATATATATTTGAAGTCTAGAAGCTCGGCAAATTGTCAAAACAAACTGAGAAACTTCGCTATACAGCTTATTCTTTACACGAGCGACCTGTCTACTGCGAATCTTGAGGACTGAATGAAATAAAGGTTAAAACTCTCGTTAATATCTTAAAACCCTGACAAAGGATGCACGCTCTTTCCAAAACCCCGCAATAACGCCGGTCTCTCCCCTTCTATTAACACTTCCCATAAACTCAGGCGACTGGCCATAACATGCCAAGAGTGCGTCTTCACACCTACTGCTAAGAAACTGTTCGTAGCGCTACGTGTCAGATGGAAATGTAGACAAATGTCTGCTATCCCATGTCTGACAGAATGCATTCTCACACGTTTACGTCGAGAATCTAGCTCAAGAGCGCCGTGTCATGAGAAAAGTATAGACACATGTCTGCTTTCTGTGTCTGACGGAATGCATTCTAACGCTCTACGCTCACATCCCGGGGACTGACACATGATGTAATAAATGCGTTTCTAAATGAGAAAAAGAAACGGTAAAGTCAGAATGGGAAAAATAAATTTTGTCGCAAACGAACGAATGCGAACAAAACAGGAAAAGGATAAAAGAGCGATAATAAAGTAGAGGACACGGGTAGAAAAAGAAAAGAATCTAGAAAATTTATTAATCATAAATCTCTATGCGACAGTTACTTTTATCAATTTATATACACTAATACTAAGCATATATTATATTAAAAAGTGCTCAACTCACCCCCAAATAACACGAATTCAGTGCCGGAAAGGGTCGTATCTTTTACCTCAGAAAACAGTGATCAATCAAATTCTGCTCATCTGTGGGTTCTTTTCAAGTAGTGTATCTGATTTATTTTTTTTTTTTTGATTTTTTTAAAATAAAATTTTGCCTCGTTTTGGTGAGGCGCGTCCCGTTCAACCTAGCCGGTTATATTAGGGCGCATTTCCAAATATAAAAGATTTTTAGGTCTGGAGAATTAGTTAGTGTATCTGATGTTCAAAACTTTCAGACTTTATAGTCAGTCCTATTACATTGACCCTTAACACGTGGCATCACCTGGTTTTGCACGTGTGGATCCACAACGAACTCACAATTTCCCGATTAAAGAAAACAATTTTATTTAGACCCTACATCCAAGATATTTAAGTTCCCTGTAGTTGCATAATGTTGTTAGTCAGCTGACTAGGGATTCGACAAAAGTTGTGAGGGGTGGGGGGGACGGGGACGAAAAGCTTCTCAACGGGAAGGGGAATTAAGAAAACTTCCCTGCCACCAACTGGTTGAAGACCTAGTAGTCCTCGGGTCTAGGCAAAGGCGTATGCCGCCTGCCGTCCAGCTCAAAGACTTTTTGACGGATGCCCTGACCAGAATCAGAAAATGGATGGGTGGCTGGTGTGGTCAGAACAAAAATTACATGCGAGGCGAGACCTCCCGGGGCTGTCTTGCAACAAATTAACAAGCGAAAAGTCGAGAATAGTAAATCAGATGACAAAAAAAGTAACAGAAGGCGTGGACAAAAATTCCAAGATAGAAATAGTGCGTTTATTGACAGGCGGCCGCCAGAAACAAATCTGAGTCGCTCGTCAAAGTGAACATGTAGTGAAATCAGATATAAACAATAGTATGCGTTTTCATTAATGGAAGTTAAGAAATTTAAAAGTTATAATAATAATAAAGCCCAAACCAGACGTAAACATCTTCAATTCAAGTAGCAAACATGTGCCTAATTGTATAACTCCGAAACATGAAGAACAACAAACATGACGACGAGTTTCATAAAAGGATGCGTGAGTAGGATGGAAGGATTGAAATGGTTTGACAGGATGTGACCAATGAGGAAATGGGGAAATGAACCAGACAAATACCAGTGAAGAAGAGGAGAAGAAAAGGTGCTGGTGTTAGAACACACACTGAGAAAACCAACTGATAGCATTACAAAGCAGTTCTTGTTCTTGAATCGAAAGGGAGGAGAATTAGAGTGATATCTTAAAACATATGGAGAAAGGATCTGGAGACACACGTGATATTGTCTTTGATAGACTTCAAATGAATGGTAAGGACAGGAAATCATTGCGTGAACTGTTGTGAAAGGGGGGGGGAAGAGGAGGCCGTGCTCACATAGAGCTAACAGGTTAACACTGATAACAATGACATGGCTAGTTGTATTGTAACACGTAATGAAACAGAAATGAGAAAGTTAAAAAAGAAAAAAAAATGTGAAAGAGGTTGTCTTAAGTAAAATGTAATAAGCAGATCAATTGATAATTTCTATTAAAAACACCCAGATGAAAAAAAAAGCGAAATCATAGATCTATGTTAACGTTAAAAAGTAAGTAAGAAAGTTTAATAAAAAGAAGTTTGATATAAAAGGTAATAGATGATTCTCCCAGATGAGAATGTAAAAACAAATATGGAATACTATGTAATAAGGATACCAAAGTCGGTGAAAATTTCATGAAAAAAATAAAGCTTTCATTAACAAACAAACAAAAATCAAAGGCCTATGACAAAAAATATAAATACAATTGTGGGACAGAATGGAGGAAATAATATCCTAGATAATGAAACTAGAGACAAAAAGTACGTAAGACCCGATGGAGGACAGAAAAAGAATGTATAAACAAACGCAAGACAGCTTAAAATAGGGACAGAAAACAAAGCAAGTGAAAAGCATGAATACATTTTTTAAACTTATTTTACAACGCGTAAATGGAGGACATTTTGTGGATTTTTTTTTTTTTTTTTTTTTTTTAGTAGGCAGAAGGTAATAATTACCTAACAAAATAAAGGCATCATAAATATGCCTAAACTGAAAGTTGCTTGAACAAGTCAAATTTTTCGCTAACTGACAAAACCATCAGTTGACCATCACGTCTCGTGGAGTATTGTAGGGCAATAACAAATTGTCTCCACCTTGCTCGGTCGGCAGCCATTCTTCGTATGTTGCCCTAGTTCTGGTTCATGCGCTGCATCTCTGCCTCCAGAGTTCTCCGCCAAGTACCTTTTGGCCGGCCTCGGTTTCGCTTTTCTTCTGGAGTCCATAGCTTGGCAGTTCTGATGATGGTGTCAGGGTCATTTCTGAAAATATGACCAAACCAATTCAAGCGTCTCCTCGCTATGCTGGGGCGCATTGTCTTCTTGGTGGTTCCGAGTTAGCTCTTCTTGGTTGGTGATGGTGTTTGGCCAGAAAATTCGAAGAATTTTCCTTAGTCAGGTTGTGTGGAAGTAGGACAGTTTGGACATTTCCTTCTCTCCATCATTCTGCACCGTACCGAAGTACCGAAATTACACAGCTCTCATATATTTTTAATTTAATGTTTGTGCTGTACTGGGAAGATTTCTAGATGTTGTTTAGGTTGGCGAAGGCTATTCTGGCTTTATTCATTCGTTTACTGATGTCTTTTTTTTGTTCTGCCATCTGATATTACTATGCTTCCTATGTAACTGTGCTTGTAGTTTCTAGCTCTGAGGTCCTTATTGTTACGGGTGCAGGATTTCTTACATTGAGTTCTGTCTTCTTGAGACTACTGTTTAGTCCCACCTGTTGACTATGTTTATTCAATCTGTTATTTCTTGGATGTGTTGATGTGAGTGTGCGAATAGAGAACATTGTCGTCTGCGTGTATTCTAGAGATCTGCTATAGTGTAGAGAGTATGATGATGATGTCCATCTTATTCCTCTAGTCACATCCTTGTCCAACCTTTTGTATCCTGGAGGAACCCGTGAATTAACTTTCAGGTTGTCATGGAACCCCCTACATACAAATTATTATGTCTAAAGCTCACAGTATGTTTGTGCGATCACTAAGCTCAAATATAATCAATCAGTCAATACCCTTTAGCTTCCCGAGGAGCATAGGCCTTCAACAAACACATGCCAAGTCTTCCTGTCCCGTGCCATCCGCTCAAGTTCATTCCATGTTGTCCTCATCATTTTCACCTCTGTATCCAGCTCTCTTCTCCATGTGTTTTTTGCTACCTCTGTGGATTCCAGAAGAAAGGCAGCCTTGTAATGCTATCAACAGGTCTCCTCAATGTGTGTCCTATCCATCGCCAGCGTCTTCTTCTCAACTCTTGTTCCACTGGCACTCGTCTGGTTCTTGTTGTCAATTCCACATTTGTGACATTGTCATACCATTTCAGTCCTTCTATTCTACGCAAGCACGCGTTTATTAAAAGTCTGTAGTTTTTTTAGTTGTTGTTTTTGTTGCTCTCCGTGTCTCCGAGCCATACAATAGGACTAACTTGACATTTGAGTTGAAGATTCTTATTTTCGTGTTGGGCTTGATTTCTCTTGACCGCCATATGTTTCTTCTTCTTCTTCTTCTTCTTCCGTCCTTAGCCACCGACCGTCAAAGCAGTCAGTGGCCATTACGCCTAGTGGCGTCTTAGGGCAACAGCAGATAGGTTTTCTTTGCCATTGTTTCCCATCACGCCTAGTGGCGTCTTTAGGGCAATGGCAAATCAACCCATTTGCTGTTGTTTCCGTAATCGAAGTGACTGGCAAACGGGTAATCAGCCCGTTGTGGCCATATGTTTCCCAATGCAATTATTTTAACCTACTTATTAGCCATTTTTTTAAAATGGTT
The DNA here is from genome assembly GCA_024509875.1 of Oreohelix idahoensis. Classification (NCBI taxonomy): domain Eukaryota; kingdom Metazoa; phylum Mollusca; class Gastropoda; order Stylommatophora; family Oreohelicidae; genus Oreohelix; species Oreohelix idahoensis. The sequence continues at coordinate 488,730 of JAMPIV010005235.1, read as the reverse complement.
CCCCCACCTCTCAAATGATATCAACTCTAAGCAAATTTCAGTAGTGTAGAAGTAGAAACTTCAGTTTTTTGGGGTTGTTTTTTTTTTAATTTCCTTCTTGATTTTTTTTGTTTTTTTTGTTTTTTGTTTTACCTTTTGCCTAATAGTCATCACAAACTTTTACTCTATAGGATGATAATACAATATGGTATTTGGAAGAGTGAACACGGTCCTGTTCATCATATATATTATATGGTGCTGCACGGTCACTGCTCACCACAGCGAGCGCTAACATCATCGCCCGCCGCACAAAGTTAAAAATACGACGTTTATTTGTTGTATTTTTAAATCTCTCGCGGAACCTCTAAATACCTTTCGCAGAACACTATGCTTCCGCGTAACCCCGGTTGAGAAACCCTGCTCTAGGGGCATCTGCTGTTTTCATGCATTGTTATACAAATGCACAATTTTACAAATAATTGCGTGTAACGCATGAGGGCAGATACTAACTACTTTCGTACTTAGTTGTTTCTCTTCTACCCTGGAATGTAGAGACAGCGCCATACATAAGGGCAGAGTTGAAACAGAAATAAGTGAGAGACTAGAAGTGACCACCAATATGAGACATTATTAACATAAAACACAAACAAACATGTAATTATGCAAACAATTTAAAAATGAAAGTCTGCTATGGTTTGTAAAAGAAAATAATCAAAAAGAAAAATATTACCCAAACGCGCTACAGAAACGCAAAATCAACATTAGAATATCTATTAATAATAAACGAGAAGAAAGTAATGCACAGTGTTTTTAATAATGTAGAAATATGAACTTAATAAATGCCAACTGAAAAGTTAATGTGATAGGGTGGGCGAGATGATGATGATGCTGTTGTGATATATCACTTTCTTGCACACTCGCAACCGACCCGATCAACAATAAAACTCTGATTCTATGGCAGGGGCTGTATTTATTCATACAACCCTGTCAATGACCAAGCGCAAAATGAAGCAAACATTAAACAAATAAACCAACAAACAAAACACCCAGCCAGTGCTCAGTTGCTAATCTGAAACAGACAAACAAAGCACCGACTAGTTAAATAATGAGAAACGATACTCTCACCTGCCAAACAGGCCTTCCACGCCACCTGACACACTCAACTATCACACACACTAATGCATGTCGTCCAATGAGACTAGTATGGTGTTGTGTATTAGGCTGGCAATCTCACCATGTAACACATATTGCTACCGAAACCACTACTGCAAGAGCATCTGAATGCTTTGTAAATGCTTCATGTGGATGCCAGCCACATTGGTGGCCCCATGCTCCATAAGGAGCGAGAAGAGAAATATATATCTCCAAGTGAGCCCACGTGCTCTCACAAATCATTCTACACAAAACAATAATTAAATAATAATAAAATGGACATAGAATAATGTTCAACTAAATGTACAACAAATACTCTCATTAATGAGCATAAACCACCACCTCGCAACTGATCCATCTCAATATTCGTCCCTGCACTCCGAAGCGTGTCGTATATGCCGACTGATGAGATTGGGAACTCATCATATAAAACACATTGTTACCGACACAACCACTGCAATAGCATAAAAATGCTTCTTGTGGGCTTGTGATGGACACCAGTTGCATTGGTGTTTCCATGCTCCGCAAGGAGCAAACAGAGAAACACCTGTCTCAACGTGCCTTATGCCCAAAGGAGTGGCTATTTCGCTCACCAGAAATCTAAATAACTAAAGCTAGATTCATCTTCTCAAAGGGAACTTTAGTACTACAAAACTGTGTACACAACAGATGTAATTAAAATAATCTCAAAGTGACCCACTAAATATATACAGTAGCCTCAAAGTAACCCACTAAAGAAATACAGTAGTATTATGATCAATTATTGTGAAATATACTAAATTACCATTGCATCAAAGAATAAAATATAATTATTCTTGACTTAACAAAACTAGAACTAAATACATCACCTAAAGGAAATTTAACACGAAAACTATCTCTTCCATTACTGAAAAAATTACATTAACCTGCCTTCACCCACGTGTCAATTCACACAATATAAAATAGCGGAACATTATAATCCTATCCCCCCGACACGTGGTAACTAAAAATGTGTGGTAACTAAACATGTTATTGTCGCTCACATGCGTCATCTTTATGCACAGTCATCAACACGTGGTCCCCCGGTTGCCATCTTGCCAAGTTAATATTATCTAAATTACAGTCCCAGATAACATCTATGTCCAGTTCCATGAATGAAATACTTTCCTACTATCTTTGCGTTTCTTGCCCGGTCTGATGAATGAAAAAATTGCTTCTAAACTGTTGTAGATTTCTGATAGGGGAATTAAGACTTGGGTTGGTCCCTTCTGAATAGATTAGAATGAGTGATAGCCACGGTGAGAGATGATAGTAGAAATAGATTTCCACGAATGAGATGGTAGAAATTTATAGAGGCTGTCCAGGAAAGCGAGAATCTTCTCTCTCTCCGCCTATCTTCTACAACAGATCCAGAGGAGTCAGACAGTCTATAAACTATATATATTAATATATATTACCACTCACGTGCACACACACACACAATTGACGACATGTAGACACACACACATGGGAAAACTATAACAATGATTATATACATAATTGGAAACGAGCTGACCCGACACACTGATTAAGTTCAAGGGAATTTTTAATTATCAGAAAATTCCATCACAACACATAAAATTACATATACAAATAGTCAAAAAAGTCTATAAAAATGCTACAAGAATGATAGACCCACAGTATGATCTTATCCCTCAAGGTATGCCCACAGTCCTGTTAGAAGAAAGTGATAGCCCCAAGGAATCAAGGATACATTAGCGGTAATCTAATGATTTTCCCCTTTTAAAGGTATGAACAGACTTAGATATTAGTATGATCTATCCTAAGGAAAAGTATCTTGTTGCAACAAAGAAAACTTGCATAAAGAAATTACAAAGTGGGTGAAATTTGGTATACCATAAAAGAGTCACTCGTTCCTGTTTTCTCTCGGTTCATTCGTCAGGGCCCTGTCTCACACAACCTTACCTACAATCGTGCTGCTGTTCGCCGTCTGGCGCACGTTATGACACAATCTGCTTTATCGTTTGGTGAAGCGGATACCCAGCTCTGCAGATCTTGGTTTCATCCAATTTGTCCGGGGAGTGTCCTCTTCAGGCGATAATTTTGTTCAGATTTTAAGTTAGTGTCACTTTATCAGTTCAGGTAAGAATTAGTTTCAAGCGGGCTCACAGGATCAGAATCACGAGGTTTCCACTACTTAGGAACAATGTCAGGTTTGTAACTTCGATCACAAGGTAAAAAAATTCTTGGTCACACCACAGGTTGACATAATTTGCGGAACGTTACTGTTTGTAATAGTTTACTTGCCACAAGGGCTGAACTGTACTTAAGTTTTCTCAGGAAGAATAAAATCTGGCGCAATAGGCCCGTTATGTCATTTCTCCTTTAAAGTTCTTGTAAAGATTTTACACCAAGTCTTTTAAGGAAAATGTTTCAGTTCTTCTCAGATATTACTCATCAGTACTTAACGCTGCCAAAGTTTGGGTTAACCCCAGTTTTCTTCACTAAATAGAGGAAAAACACATATAAAATAATTATACATACTATGTACTCGTTATAACTTACATTTTAAACTGCAAGCGTACAGCTTGACTTATCATTTAAAACTTCCCGTGAAATAAGTTATATTCATAAAATCAATCATCATGAATTAGGAATACATACGTATCCCGTCAATACTCAAGATGTAGCAGTGCATATATAAGTTAATTTTAAAATATATTCTCGTCTGATTATTTAACAGTAAAATCAAATTCATTTCTAGCTGCATAATTTTAAGCTAGAAATATAATTTATTCTGCTTTCCACTGAAACACGTCACTAGAAAATAATACAGACTATATTTTAATTCTCTCTGCACAAAAGAACTAGTGAAAAATAGGCGATTCAACACTTAATCACTCACAAAATATTAGATACTTAATATAATAATTACCTCAACATAGAACTACGGTATCACATCGAAACTAAGAGTTTCACTTATAAGTTTAAGTATCTAGAACGAAGTGACCACGTCTACTGCAAATGGAGAATGAGTGAAATCAAGTTTAAAACTCTGGTTAATATCTTAAACCAGACAAAGATCCCACTATTTCCAAAAACTCAATCTCTCCCCTTTCCTAACACCTACGTACCTTAGACGCTGGACATAACATGCCAAACGCGTCTTAGACACCTCACGCTAACGAAGCTGGCCGAGAGTGCCGTGACAGAGGAAATTACCAGACACATGTCTCATTCCGCGCCGTGCAGATGTCGGTTATCACACCTCACGCCGGAGAAACGTTCGTGTCAGGTGAAAATGCTAGACCAAAAGTCTGCTCCTTATCTGAGTATAAAACATATTCCCAGTTTCTCGTCTGACTGACAATTACGTAATAGAATGCGTATCAGTATGAGAAAGAAAAACGGTAAAGTGAGAATGGGAAAAAAAATATTTTTCGCAAACGAACAAATGCGAAAAATACAGGAAAAGGATAAAAGAGCGATAATAAAGTGGAGGACACGGGTAGAAAAAGAAAGGAAATATAGAAAATTTATTGATCATAATCTCTATGCGACATAAACTCTTACAGCCGCAATCTGGACTTAACACTAGTAAAATCTATCCACACATTATTTTCCCTCATCTATCATTTCAGAACTAAATGTCCTAAAAGAAATCTCCTTAGGAAACACATTTATCTATCTATTTTGTTAAACAGGATACCAAATATGTAGCAGACCTACATCCCTATATCTTTCTAACACTATCACCTTCTACCTAAATTAACTCACGTGTCATGTCTTTGTTCTTCTTCTACCCACACCGGGCGTGCCTAACTTCTTTTGTTCTCTCTTGGCGGCTCTTGCAAAATAGGGTCTTTCGCACGCTTATGCACTTCTTTTATAAGCCGCTAAGCCTAATCACTCAACTTAGTCCGCGCGCGCAGTAATTTGGCCACTTAAATAACACTCGCTTTAGATGCTCTAGAAGGAGCGAAAACACAAATATAACACAACTATTTCTAGGCTTTATTGTGGCCTAGTAATAAATCTTCTTCTTGAAGATAATGTGGTAAAAAGGCAGTGAACCACTGAGACAATGACGATGACAAGATGGCGCGGTTACATTAAGAACAAATGACCATAGTGACAAAGCTAGCAGGACCTGCTGTGCAGGTTGTCGTAGGGATAGGTTTGAGAGTTATGTTTGGCCCGTCTGAGTAGAGTGGAGGCTGTTAACTACGTGAGATAAAGAGGTGTGAGAAATAGATTTTCACGGTGATAGGTTAAGGAGAAGATATGTTTATTGAATGAGTAAGTTTCTCTTTTCCATCCTATCTATACGACTATAATTTAGTACAAGACAATCTTTCCCTCCCTATACATAGAAATATAAGTTTAACTACCCACACACACAGCTATGTGACAACAAGACACACAAACGAGAAAAACTACGGTTAATTGGTTATGGGTATGACCAACACACAAAGTAAGTTTTCTTTGTTGTTTATTATCATTAAAACTTGACAACATGAAATATCTAAAGAAAGATCAAATAAATCAGATTTACATTTATAGGAAAATACAGAATAAATGTGCCCCCCCTCCTCCCCGCCTCCCCCCCCCCCCCCCCCCCCCCCAGCCCCCCCACCCCCCCCCACCCCCACCGCCCCCCCCCCCCCCCCCCCCCCCCCCCCCCCCCCCCCCCCCCCCCCACCCATCTCTGAAGAAAAGAACCCAAAAACGTTAATAACCTAAAAGTCAAAGGTTAGCACTATGTTACTGAATAGACAGTAAGGTAAACGAAGTTCCTAATAAATGCTACTCAGTAAAGTAAACAATTTTAAAGCAAAATCAAGGATGATAACATTCCTGTAACAAGAAAAATATTCACTCTCTCTGTCATACGTGGCCACTCACTCACTTCTTACCTACTTTTGGTGATATTCCCTTGGAAATACAATTATCCTGAATAAAAATTGCCAATGTTTTTATCTTCCAAATTGGCCCCAGTCCATCCTTTAGTAAATAAGATTTTCAAGGTGGACGCCTAATTTAGTGGTTTATTCCTGGGTGGACAAATGTCACTTCGAATGGTTAGTGTAGAACAAACCCGAGATCATGGGTTCACAGTAAGCAGAGGAAAATACTTCCAGTATTGGGAAACATCTGGTTGCTAACAACTGCTACAATTTATAAATGATGGTAGATCCTATCGGCTGGCTCTATGTGAGTGCCGATTTTGAAACAGGTAACTCTTTTGGATAAAATTCACTTGGATACGACTATCAAAAGTCAGGAGTAATGTTATTTGTTTTACGCCCCAGTGGGCTGATAAAATTGAACAAATATTTCTTGGTTTTTATAAGTCCAGTTAAATTTACTAGTTAAATGTTTATTTGTCTCTTTGGCCAACGCTGTTCACAAATGAACTTGGGAACACGTAAGCCAAGAAAAAGACAACATTAATCAATCAGTAAATGAAGAAAAAGAGAGACCGCTGGTCGCCCTTGATCAGGTCTGCTTAGGAACACAGAAACATTTATGAAAAAATGCTACTATTCTATATCGCTACATATATGTACACAGACGGGGAACTCCGTCAGTCCTGATTAAATTTAAAAGGCACACGGTGTCTTTAACCTATTCCTATCCGGTCAGCTTGCGCTAGCGCGGGGTGTCTAGGTCGGGTGAAGGTATGCGCCCTCCCCGCCCCTGGCTCGCGTTAACGATCAGCGTACAATGTCTATTAGTATTAAATTATCCATACGCGCACTTACAAAATATCGCCTGTCGTTAATAGCTATTAATTTGTCGGCGTCTGTTTGTTTAAACGTATGATTTAAATAATAGTCACTTATAATAACTACACAAAATGAAATAAACGTGAATTCTTTTCTGTCACTTATCAGTCGCGCCTAGTGCTTAATCAGTCAACTAGAACCGTCTCTTCTTGTGTGAGAAAGAACGTGATGAAAATTACATTATAACTGCACATCTGGTATAAATTAGCTACGCGTCATTTTATTTCACTAGTTTTAACGCTAGAAAATCACAGTGAATTATAATGGTAAACTTATCACATAATAAATGCTACTCAGTAAAGTAAACAATTTTAAAGAAAAATCAAGGATGATAACATTCCTGTAACAAGAAAAATATTCACTCTCTCTGTCATACGTGGCCACTCACTCACTCCTTACCTACTCTTATTGATATTCCCTTGGAAATACAAGTATCCTGAATATAAAATTGCCAGTGTTTTTATCTTCCAAATTGGCTCCAGTCCATCCTTTAGTAAATAAGATTTTCAAGATGGACGCCTAATTTGGTGGTTTATTTCTTGATGGACAAATGTCACTTCTATGGTTAGTGTAGAAAAAACCCGAGATCTTGGGTTCACAGTAAGCAGAGGAAAATACTTCATGTAAATGCTAATTTCTATTACCACAAATTAGGAATGAAATAATCCCCTCGAAATTATATTAACACATCTTCCATAATGGTTCTAGAAAAAGTGGTTAGACTATCCAAAATTCTGAACGACAACTGGTAGCGGGTTTCGGAAACCTTTACTTACTTAGTCGTTCCCCTTCTACCGTGAGGTGTAGAGGTTTGGAAGAGAGAGCGCCAGACTATCGTATCAGCTGTCTTCCTCCTGGCCTGGTTCCATTCTAGTCCTCGGTCCTTCAAAGATTGTCTAATGTTTTTCTCCCAGCGGACTCTGGGTCGTCCTGGGGGTCTGGATCCCTGGCTCTTTGTTTCCCATGCTTGTCGTGGTAGCCGATCTTCTCCCATTCTGCAGACATGGCCAAACCATCTTAGTTGGGACTGTTCTACTTGGGTCTGCAGGGGGTGGGATTTTAGGCCTTGACGTATCGTCTGGTTGCGGGCCATGTCTCTTCTTGTTACTTCAACCACCTTCCTCAGATACCTCATTTCTGAGGTTTGGATCTGGTATTTGTGGGTTGTAGTCATTGCCCATGACTCGCATCCATATGTCAAGACTGGGACATAGGTGGAGCGGTATACAGCCATCTTCGTTTTCTTACCAACCTCTCTCTTGCTGAGGAATCCTCGAGTTATGGCCTGAAAAAGTCTCCCAGCTGCTGCTTTTCGAGTGGCCAACTCTTCTTTGATGCCTCCCTTTCGGTCTATAATAGCTCCGAGGTATTTAAAGTGGTCGACCTGCTCCAGGACTTGTTCTCCCAGCTTAATCTGATGTCTTCTTTCTTCTCGTGATATCACCATGGATTTTGTTTTAGAGCTGCTTATGACCATCCCTCGTTTCGGAAACCACAGTTTATATTTATTATTGGTTCTCTGATCTACAGATGACGCTACTTTTCACATTGCCATATGAATCGGGAGAATCGTGAACAGAGTTCCCCAGATAAAAGTTTTTACGGTCGCTCTGTCTCAGCGTTGCTAATCGACATCAGAAGAATTCTCACGTCTAACGGGGTTCTCGAAGATTTTTGCCCGTGACTCGACATCAAAGCCACTTTCCTGTGTACGAACGTCAAAGGATCTTCGGTTTCTTCACGTGCGGTCTGTCAGGCATCGCATGATTGACAGATAAGCTCGCATGAGAAACTAGGTAAACAAACCTAATTCACTACCTGTTATGACTGGCAGGTCGCGAAGTTTGTAAACTTTGCGTTAGCCCGTGTTAACAGAAAAAGAGGCGTGGATTAAAAGGTGAGAAAAATGCATGGTTTTGCTGGCACATCATAGAACTCTAACGAGGTCCGAAAGACTGTCAGGTACTGTAGGTTATATTTCCATTATACGTCACACAGGTCATAAAACACTACAGTTACACTAAACCGGGAATGTTTGGTCGGCATTGGAATCCACAATCTCATCTCGAGTGACTGTTTCAAAATCCTAACTTGATAGAACAGTCAGAGAATTTTTATTTTTAAAAGAAAAAGAATCAGATTGAGATTGTTATTACTGGAGAACTGAAATCCTTGCATACAAACTAAATCAGTAATATGAAAAAACTACACCTTAGAAAGACAGAAGTGACAACAGTGTAATACAGCACCCAGAAGAATTTCGGAGGCTCACAAAGCACCACGTTATTGTCTGACAGAATGTATAAGCCGAAAGGTGGACTGAGATCGAGAAGAAGCAAATGCTTACGCACGCACACACGCACGTACGCATGCACACATACTCACACAAACGTGTACGTGTTGGTACAGCCCCATACTTTATATGGAGAGGTAGACGAATACGTGAAAGTCAAGAATGGATATCATCTCAGTAAGAGTTTGCGTGGTACGTTCATATAAAAGGTAAGAAACAATCGATCAGCTTTGTGCATTGGGTGAAGCATCTTGAACATCCATTAGAGTCACTCCACGTTGAGACTAAGAATTATTTTTTTACTTTGCAAGTAACCCGGCAAGAAATGGCGGAGAAGTTTAATAATTTAGCATCTGATTGGCAGAATGGTTAGAGCTCTTGCCTGTCGTAGCAAAGTAACGGAGTTCCGAGTTTGATACGCTCGTCTGTCCAGCTGTAAATGGGTACCTGACTCTACTCTTGACTAGGGGACGTTAAAGGTACTGAGGAAGGGAATTGGTCACTCCACTTCACAAAGCTAGACATAGAATAGTTAAGTCACTAACACTTCACTCTCCTACGGAAGTATCTGCTATGTGAATACCTTTAATATAAGAGCCAATAAACACCTTTTCATGCATTTTGTTTCTTAAATGTTCTATTCTAACTAAAAACAGAGGAATAAATTGTCTCAATTGACTTTCGTAATTCAGCCGAAGCAAGAAATTACAGAAAAGCACGATGGTGTGTAATTTCTTCAACGTGTCAATTTTTCATGAATGCAGTTTCTTATTTTATTTTGATGCTGTACTCCATGGTTAATGAAGACCCCAATGATTTCCAAGTTGAGTTTCTGAATCCGCAGTGTCCATCTGGAATATCCGTCACAAGCAGTCTTTGCTCATGGTCAACTATATATAGCGCTCATGTGCTGAAGAAACTCAGACAGTCTCAAAGTATATATTCAGGACAGATGTTAAATAAAGCTAGAGTGACTATATGTCCTCATTTCCCCAGATTTGTCCTCTTTTTGGCCTTAAGATTGAGCGTCAGGTTGGCTTTTTTCAAAAGTACATTTTATCTGGCTTTTTCGGAAATTGAACATGACTTAGATTAAGTCTATCTTCTTCTTCTTTGATCCATAACCGCCAACCGTCAAAGCAGTCAGTGGCCATCACGCCTGATGGCGTCTTGTAGGGCAGCAACAAATTGATTCCACTTTGATCCGTCGGCGGCCATCCTTCGTACAGTGCCTAACTCTGATTCATTTTTTGCATCTCGGCCTCCACAGTTCTCCGCCAAGTTGTTTTTGGTCGGCCTCTCCTTCGCTTTCCCTCTGGGGTTCACAGCATAGCTGTTCTTGTGATGGTATCAGGGTCTCTTCTGAGGACGTGGCTAACCAAACTCCAGCGTCTGCCAGCTATGATGGTGTGCATGTCCTCTTGCTTGCTCCGAGTAAGCAGATCTTGGTTGGTGATGGTGTTTAGCCAAAAGATTCGGAGAACTTTCCTTAGGCAGACTGACTGGAAGGAGGACAGTTTCGACATTTCCTTCTCTGTTACTCTCCAGCATTCCGCACCATAGAGAAGCACAGAAAGTACCCAGCTCTCACACAGTCTTAATTTAGTGTTTGTGCTGTACTGGGAAGACTTCCAAATCTTGTTGAGACTAGCAAAGGCTGTTCTCGCTTTATTCATTCTGTCCTTGCTTGTTCCGCCGGCAGGTGTTACAATGCATCCTAGGTAAGTAAATGTGTCTGTCTGTTCTAACTGCTGGTTCCTTACTGTTATTGGCTCAAAATTGCCCACATTTAGTGTCATGACCTCTGTCTTCTTCAGACTGATGTTCAGGCCAACCTGCTGGCCATACTTATTCAGTCTATCGGTTTTTTCTTGGATGTGTTGATGTGAATGAGCGAGTAGTGCACTGTCATCTGCATATTCCAGGTCTTCCAGTGTAGAAAACGTTGTCCATCTAATTCATCTTGGACTGCCCTCTGTTGTCTGGCGCATCACCCAATCTATGGCTGTCAAAAATAATGTTGTTGATAAGGGGCATCCCTTTCGTACTCCTGTTTTCACTTCGAAAGTTACATTACTCAATCCAACACTGCATGTAAAGTTAGAATAGAGGCTTTTTATGGTGGAAACAATGCAGCTGGGAATTCCATAAGCTCTCAGTATTTTCCATAGGCTGTCCCTGTGCATGCTGTCGAAAGCCTTTTCAAAATCAACAAAGTTAATGTACAGCTGTCTCTGCCATTCTGAGCACTGCTCTATAATGTTCCTGAGGGTGAATATGTGATCTGCACATCTTTTGTTCTTTCGCTTGTTCTTTCCTCAGTTTATGGTCAACTGCTTTTGAAATTCTCTGGATGAATATCCTGCCTAGTATTTTACTGGGAACTGAGAGGAGAGTAATTCCTCTCCAGTTGTTGCAGTCTGCTAGGTCGCCCTTCTTGGGTAATTTGACAATTATTCCTTTACTCCACTCTGTTGGTGTTGTCTCAGTTTCCCAGACTTGTGCAAATAGTGGTTCTAATAGTTCTGCTGCTAGTGCAGGGTCTGCCTTGAATAACTCGGCATTTAGATTGTCGTGACCAGGCGCTTTTCCATTTTTTAACCCTTTGATAGCTGTGATGATTTCTTCTTTTCGTGGAATGTCTGTATTTACGTCTAAGTCACTTTCAGCCTCAGGAACATTCAGCTGAGTCTCTGGTGGTTCCTTATTCAGTGTTTCTCTGAAGTGCTCTGCCCATCTTGCTTCCTGCCCCTGTGCTGTTGTGATTTCCTTGCTTGTCTCTTACTAACGTTATGTTGTTTGCCCCTTGTTTTCCACTGATAGTTTTAGTTATTTTATAAACAGTGCTTTGTTCATTTCTCAGTGCTGCCTCTTTTGCCTGTCTTGCAAGGTCATCCAGAAATGTCCTTTTGTTAGCACGGGTTTGACGTTTTACTTCCTTGTCCAGCTGACTGTACTGATCACTATATATTGCCTTTAACCTGGGAGACTTAGCTTCTGTTTTCTTTCTTTTCATTTCCTTTCTCTTCACTATGGTGTTTAGCGTTTTGGTGTTATCCAGTCTTGTCTCTGTCTTTCCTGGAATCCCAAGCATGACTTGCTGCTTTTCTTGTATACTGTTGAGATGGTGTTGAATTTCTGGTCGACATCATCGGTCTCTGTTCTTTCCTGGCTTTTGGTAATCTGATATCGTCACGAACGCTTTTCTGGTGAGGGGGTCCTTAAGTTTCGTGATGTTATATCTTTTCTGTTTGACTGCAACTGGTCCAGCAGCTCTGAGTTTCACCTTCAGTCTTGCTACTACTAGGTGATGATCACTTCCCACATCTGCACCTCTTCTGACTTTCCCGTCTTGTAGTGCATGTCTCCATCTGCAATTGATCATTATGTGATCTATCTGGTTTTTGTCTCGTCCGTTTGGTGATTCCCACGTTAACTTGTGCACTTCTTTGTGTGGAAAAAGTGTTCCTCCAATGACCAAGTTGTTAATACTGTATAAGCTTATTAATTTGTCCCCATTCTCATTTACTGTTCCACTGCCGCATTTCCCCATTACACTTTCGTTATAATTATTGTGTGTTCCAACTTTCGCATTAAGGTCTCCCATTACTATAATAAAATCGTACCTAGGTGCAGTTTCAATTTCCTTTTGTACCTGTTGATAGAAGTTGTCCTTGATCTCTTCATCGCCGTCGTTTGTTGGTGTATAGCATTGTATAATTGTGGTGTTGGTGAATCTCCCTCTCAGTCTTGTTCTTATCAGTCTGTTGTTGATGGGTTTCCATTCCAGTAAAGATCTTTTCATTCCTTTCTTCAGGATAATGGCTACACCTTCGTTGTGCTGACCATCCTCTCTACCAGAATAAAGTAGTTTCCCCTGAAGCTGTTTTTATTCTCCCTGTCCCTGTCCATCTGCTCTCGCTTATTCCCAGGATATGTAATTTGTAGCTCCTCATCTCTGCTGTGATTGGTCTCAGCTTTCCTGCCTCATTCATGGTTCTGACGTTCCAAAATCCAATTCTGTTTTCGTGTTTTGCGGTCATATCATCCGTATTCATGCTAATGGCTTCCTTCCGGCTTTCACCACTGGCAGTCATACAAGCCTGAGACTCCAGATGCCCGTCCCGCATCAAACTTTTTCCATTTGTTGCCGTTTCCGTAACATGTGCGATTTTTTACATAGACAGGGGTGTCGGCCCTGTACTAAAACCTCCAACCTGGAGGACCAGGGTACTAGCTTTTGTCTGACCCCTACCCACGCAGACCAGTCCAGCTTGGTTGAACCTACCAGGAGTAAAACTCCCACTGGCATAGCTCTGGGGATTGTCAGAGTACACAACCTGCCATACCGCTACAAGGTATAGGTACCATTGATGGCAGAAGTCTAGCTTATGGAAGTAAATTATTTAAGGAGTATTTTTACATGTAAATATTGAACTGATTGAAAGGAATGTAGTTCTGTTGTTGGAGTTCTAAACTGAGTTAAATCTGTCATAGACATTCTTAAGCTTCTGCCCTTGAAGATTCTGAATATGTTTGTAGAAAAATAAAGTGACGAACTTGAAAGTCTGAGTTACCCGTTTCATAGTGATAACAAATGCCTGTATATCAGTTGTTTAGAAGACTTAGAGATATCTATGATACCATTGGAAGATTTCACATATTTTTCATGAATGACCTTACGCGGAGTGTAACCTGAGAAGATGTACGAGATTCTGGTCAATATTTAATTGATAAAGAAGTTGCATTTGACGATTCACGTGCTTTGGTCAACTTAACAATCTGACAAAAAATTGTTGAAAGTAACACTAATGTTGAAGGATTCATGCAGCTATTGATACATGATAAATTAATCACATTTTAAATACAATCAGTAAAAACTGTATTTTATTCCGAACTTCTAATGATTGCACAATATTTCTTTGCGGCACCTGGTCATATTACAGTCTTTGGCAGGCTTATTTCATTGATGGGAAGTCGCTGGTCAAAATGCAGAATCAGTTTCTTTATATATTCCATCAACGGAATTTCGCTTCCACAATACAATTTTTTTTAAGTATTATGCTGTAAATTTCATAATTATTTAAAAGAAAATGCTGAATAGTTGGTGAAGACAAAGTCCGCCCAAAAAAAAAAAAATTATAATAATAAATTTGAGATAAAAGAACCTAAGTAATTAGTTATGTCCCGAACAGTTAAAGAGTGAGTTATTTTTGTGAATCTGACAAGATGGTTACATGAGTTGTTGTGAACTGTTCGTGGATGATCAAGTGGGGATATGAGAGTGTGAGTAAATGTCAGAACATGAGAAATGTGTTGAGACTGGTATGAGAAGGGAGTTGAACGAGGGACGTTGCCGGTGAAGCAGAAAGTGAGATGGGCGAGATTATGTTGTTGTTGAAACATCAGTGTTATTGATGGTAGCAGTTGTGATAGAGCAGATTCTCTAGAGTATTATTTGTATCATATGCATCACACTATCCATGTGTTATTGTAAAACGGTTAGTGAAGTATTAAATGTTTGGAGATTGACTCGGCATTTATGATGTTTCATTATTACTCGTGAGTTGGAGTCCCTGTGTTACTGTGATGTTAACTGCTAGACAATGAGTCTGACACGGAAGGCATACAGCTGACTATGTTGGTGCATGTATAGGCTTATAAATACTCCATGCCCTAGTTCAGTGGGAACTAGCTTGTATCATTATTGGACCATGCATTGACTTTAGTTAGCTAATGTAGGCTATAGAAAATATAGCGTATTTTGATCACATCTCGTTTTCGGTAATTCAATCGCGTGTGTGAATTCCTGTTGATGTGTTTTAAGGGGATTTATTCATTTTCATTAGGGCCTAGTGTGTAGATTGGTACTACTTTCACATCTTGGTTTTCAGGTTTTTCCTGTAGTACGAGGGGCGTTCAGAAAGCAATGCACCACATCGTTTTTCTCAGGAGCTGTTTATTCAAAAAGCATGAAATTTATACACAATATACATGGATATGTCATGTAAACATTGGTATTATTCAACATAATCCCCATCAACTTGTACGGCTTTATGCCAGCGATACAAGTGCATGTATTCCTAGCCCGTACCAGATTTTGTCTTGATCATGGTAACCATTTCTTCGCTGCATGAATCACTCCTTCATCATCTTCAAATCTTGTCCCACGGAGTGCATCTTTAAGTGGACCAAATAGATGAAAATCAGAGGGTGCCAAATCGGGACTATAGGGTGGATGGGGTAGTACAGTCAAACCGAATTTGGTGATTGCTTCCCGTGTTGCCAGACTTGTGTGAGGTCGCGCATTGTCGTGAAGGAGAAGCAGGTCTGCTGGATTCTTCTGCGGCCAAACTCTGCGAAAACGTTGATTGAGTTTTTTCAATGTCTTAATGTAAGCTTGCGAATTGATTGTCTCTCCTCTTGGCATAACGTCCACAAGAATCACACCTTCAATGTCCCAAAAGACAGTGATCATGACCTTTCCAGCTGAAGGAATTGTCTTGAATTTCTTTCTTCGTGGTGATTGCGGATGATGCCCCTCCATTGACTGTCTTTTTGTCTCAGGTTCAAAATGATGTGAACAGGTTTCGTCACCTGTAACGATCTTAGTCAAAAAGTTATCTCCATCAGCATTGAAACGCTCCAACAAATCAGAAGAAACTGCTTTCCTTTGCAATCGGTGGTCATTTGTGAGACTTCGAGGAACCCATCTTGCGCAAACCTTAGAAAATGCGAGAGTTTTTAATAACTGCATTTGCACTACCAATGCTGACTGACAGCTGTACGGGCAATTGTTGAGTAGTGATTCGCCTATCATTAAGAATAATGCCCTCAGCGCATTTCAACATTTCTGCGTTGGTGGCTGTGGCAGGACGACCACAGCGCGGCCCATCAAGCAGTTCCGTATCTCTACTTCCTGATTCTTTGATTCTCTGAACCCAGCGACTGACTGTACTCCTGTCGGCTGCAAAACTTCCATACACATCACATAGACGCTTGTGAATGTTCACAACAGTTTCCTTCTCTGCAACGAGAAATTCTATCACAATTCGCTGCTTATAACGCAAGTTGCTAACGCGCTCCATTTCAACGGTTTAGGGCAGCCGTATTATTTGGCCGGTTGCGGTGCAATTTGGTGCACACAATTGGCACATGCCATATTTGAAGTGTGCAAAATTTCAAGCTTCTACGTTCATTATTAGTTGAGAAAAACGATGTGGTGCATTACTTTCTGAACGCCCTTCGTACAATGTGATGGATATTTTTTTTAGTTTGTTTATTAGGCTACTCGTTATTTAGGGTATTTTAGGTTAGGGCCTACACATTTATTTGGAATTAATATAATATTATTTTGAATACTGTCATAGCAAGGTTCTGTTACTTTACATTCAGCAATAAAGTATTTTGGTGCATGCAAAGACATTAATATATTATTATTTTTCATTTAGGCATATTAATATTCAAACAGGTTGCACTAAGAAATTTGTATGTAATATTGTTTTGTATTTAGACTCTCTTCTAGTGATAGTGTTTGCGGGTCAATTATAGGATTACCATATGATTTCATTGCTTCTGTAACAGTCTGCCATACTTCTACCAAAACACTTCACCAAGTTGATTGCTAAGCATCCTGTTTTAATAGAGATGTACTATTATATTCTTCTCCACGCCATAAGACTGTTCATCACTACTCAGTAAGGCATTTCTCAAGTTATATCATTGTGCACTGTGGTTTTTGTACTGTTATTCAGTATTATTTTGTGTTTTTTCTTGATAATATTAATACATCTTGCCTCTTCAGAAGGGATGTGTATTAATTACTGTAGGTATCTGTGAGACTTAGTTCGAGTATGGGAATCCCGGTTTGTGGGAGACTCGGTGAAGTTTGGAGCCGCTTTGAATTAGTTAAACATTTCAGTGGATTAATATATGTAGTTTTGTTAGTGTAATTGTTGTTGTGTAAATTCAGTACCTTTCAGTCAGGGTTATGTTGTTGTATTCTGACATGTTTCTTTAACTGTCATGTGCATATGTTAATTTTTCAATCTCCTGTAGTTGTTTGTTTGACAGGTTTGGTGTTGTAGATATATATATATATATATATATATTACTACCCGTTTTGTTTTTGTTTTTTGTCCTCCAGCCTGTTGTTTATGGTGTAGGATCGTGTGTATTGTTCATTTCATCATCATCTGCCCCATTTGTTTTGTTCTTGTCTACTTGTGGGATAGTCGTGGTGCTGTTCAGTGTTATAATATAATCACTATCTGTTTATTATAGATTCAGGTGATTGAGGGTATTGCTTGAAGTTTGATCCCCATTGGCCTTTTTGGGTTTGTATGTTGCATTTTACTGCTGGTATCCATATTGTGCACAGATTCAGGTAAAGTGTATCAGTTTCTTTGATTTGATAAACACATAGGTGATAAAATAGTACTATTTTAAAGTACAGTCAGTATCAAACATGGCGAGTATCATAGATTTTATAAACAAGGGGAAAGAATTGTCTTTGACAGTGGCTGAGTTAAAGGATTGGGCGGAATCCAATTTTAGAGAAGCAGAATTGACAAATAATGAAATAGAATTGAGGACGGAACGCTATGAACAATGAGAGTTGAAGAAACTTGAAATCGAAGCTGAAAAAGAAAACAAGAGAATTGAGGCTGAAATGGAAACTAAAAAAATTGAGGCAGAAAGAGAAGGAGAAAATAAGAAATATGAGTTGGAGACAAAAAAAATGATGCTGAGTTAACTTTGAAAAAATTGGAGTCTGTTGGCAAGGATTGGTCACACCCTTATAAGCTGCGTCTCCCTCCATTCAATCAGTTGATAGACAGTGTAGACTATTATCTTGAACGCTTTCAAAATGAAGCAATTTCATGGAAAGTTAAAAAAGAGGACTATTCATCTTTGCTTAGTATTTTGCTTACAGGACAAGCATTGGAAAGTTTTTTTTCAGTTTACTTGTATTCGAGAGGGTTAACTATGATATAGTGAAGCAGACATTACTAAGAAGATTCAGAGTAACAACCAAAGGGTACCGCCTTAAATTTAAACAGGCCATGACTGATGCTAACCAGGACTTTGCTGATTATGTCAGTAATATCAAGTTGTTATTTAACAGATGGATTGGGCTGTCAGACATTGTCAGGGATTTCGATGGACTGATGGACCTTGTGTTGTGAGACAAGGTTTTGTCGTCTTGCAGTCCAGATTTAGTAGCCTTCCTTCAGGAGTGGAAACCCACATCCATATCGGTGATGTCTGAGTTAGGTCAACAGTATGTGATGGGGCCGAAAAGGAGACGCCCGCCCCCTACCTGTTTCTAGGCAGATTATTTTCGATGTGCGCGAAGCATTCTGTGTTGTGAAAAGTCTGAAGTAGAAGATATGTAATAAGGCCGTAATAATCCATTGAAATTAAGTTGCGGTTTAGAATTGTGTTATTTGATAATAGCGGTAGGTTTTATTTGTGTTTTCGCTATTCCTAAAGTGATAATTGCGTGTGATATTTAAGTAGCCAAGATTAATACGCCCAGCGCGCAGTAAAGTGAGTGATTAGCCTAGTGCCTATAAAAAGAGATAGCGAACTACCAGCGGCCCTTTTTAAGTATCAGCCCTGACGATAGAGAACGAAACGAGGCGCGCTGTGTACCCACACAGAAGAACACAAAGACATGACACATTAGCATCGGGCACTGTTGGGTGTTTTGTTTAGTTTTGTTTTGTTATGTTCGCTAGTTTATTGGTTTAATGTTTGCTTTGTCACTGAATGGGTTGTAAAAGTAAATATAGCCCCTGCCTCTAGAATCAAGAGTTTTATTGTGGTTCGGGTCGGTGCGAGTGTGACAAGAGAGTGATCACACATCACAATATAATCATCATCATCATCTCGCTCACCCTACCACAATTGGCGTCGTCGACAGGATAAGGCAGACAGTGACACCGAGCAAACAGCGAACGAACAAATATAGTAAACACCCAGCAGTACATTCCTGCAGCAAGATGGCTAATGCGCCTGTGAAGATATTGTACGTGAAGGAGCCAGAGATAAGGTTGTTTAGTGGAGAGGGGAGACCCACTTGGCAAGAGTTTGTGGAAGATGTGGAAGCCGCGTGGAAGGTGGCGCCTTTTTGTGCAGAAGACAAGTTAGACATGATCTGGAACAACGTTACGCAATGGGTATCTAGAGAATTACGGATACATGGTGGAGCCAAGGCCAGCCCTGAGAAGTTACTGGAAATTGTCAAAAAAAGCCTACAGCGAGCAACCACAAGTCAGTGAGGTGAACAGGAATTTCCCTTGGGAATATGCTGTTTATGGTGAAAGTAAAAAGCCTGAGACACTGGTCCAGATAGCAAGTGCAGAAGTTAAGAAGGAGGAGGAGGCACCCAGAGCAGAATTATCCTTCGTAAAGTCCCAGATAGCACAGATGTCAGAGGCCAGTTCGCCAGCACAAGAGGAGGTGCAGAGAAAAAAAGCACCAAGCCAACCGCGGAAGCAGCCAAAGCACAACGAGGAGGTGTGTCCGCGGGAACAGCCAACGCAAGACGAGGAGGTGTGTCCGCGGGAACAGCCAACACAAGACGAGGAGGTGTGCCCGCAGGAACCGCAACTAGCCCTTCTTGGATGTGAGAGTCAGCCTGTTGTCGAGGAAAGCTGTGAGCTGACAGCACCAATAAAAGCAGTTGCACCAACAAGGCGAAAAGGGGTTTGCAAGTGGTACAGTGTTCACAGGGGATGGGGATTCATCACGCCAGATGATGGTGGTATTGATGTATTCGTACATCAGACCAAGATCTACAGGAAGGGATTCCGGAGTCTGGCGAAGAATGAACGAGTAGAGTTTGACAGCAAACCATCGGTGCAGGGCATGGAAGCAATTTATGTATGCGGCATTGGCGGTCAAAAGTGTAAGGGCAGCAGGAAGCGACCCATGACACAGAGGAAGCCCAGAAAGATAAGATGCTACAATTGTGGAGACTTGTCAGACCACATGGCAGCCAAGTGCCCTCAAGGCCCGCTTCCGAAGAGATGTTTTCGATGCAAGTCAACTGAACATTTGATAGCCGCCTGTCCCTCAAAGAGCTCTTTCCCGAGACGTGCTACCACAACCAGGTTTCCTTCCGGGTGCAAGCCAAGAGATGACCGTGACAACTGTCACCCTAAGGGCGCCGAGAAGATTGGTAGTCGGTTAGGGGAGGAAACTCGTCTTAAGCAGAGAGGAGGGAGTGCAAGTCAAGGTTCAGAGGAGGAGACACATCAAAGCAGATAGTGGGGAATGTTGGCCACCGTCCACGCAAAACGAGTGTCAAGCACGTCAGGAGCAATCCCCCTACAGATTCGACAGCTACAAGCACTGACAGGCAGACGTCACGGGCAGGCAGCGATGCGGCACAGGTGTGCGAGTCTTCTAGACCACAGCAACTGCCAGCCCGACAACGTACAACTGGGGACATAACGACCAAGAGGGTCCCCAGCCGAGTTGTACCGAATACAGAATCTGAGCCCAAAACATCGCCGCTGAGAAATAATCAAACGCAGCACCAACGATCTAAGAGATTTCGACAGAAGGAAGTGCCTGAGGTAGTGATGTTGTCGGGACGACAACAAAATCAGGAGGGAGATATGTGATGGGGCCGAAAAGGAGACGCCCGCCCCCTACCTGTTTCTAGGCAGATTATTTTCGATGTGCGCGAAGCATTCTGTGTTGTGAAAAGTCTGAAGTAGAAGATATGTAATAAGGCCGTAATAATCCATTGAAATTAAGTTGTGGTGTAGAATTGTGTTATTTGATAATAGCGGTAGGTTTTATTTGTGTTTTCGCTATTCCTAAAGCGATAATCGCGTGTGATATTTAAGTAGCCAAGATTAATACGCCCAGCGCGCAGTAAAGTGAGTGATTAGCCTAGTGCCTATAAAAAGAGATAGCGAACTACCAGCGGCCCTTTTTAAGTATCAGCCCTGACGATAGAGAACGAAACGAGGCGCGCTGTGTACCCACACAGAAGAACACAAAGACATGACACATTAGCATCGGGCACTGTTGGGTGTTTTGTTTTGTTTTGTTTTGTTATGTTCGCTAGTTTATTGGTTTAATGTTTGCTTTGTCACTGAATGGGTTGTAAAAATAAATATAGCCCCTGCCTCTAGAATCAAGAGTTTTATTGTTGTTCGGGTCGGTGCGAGTGTGACAAGAGAGTGATCACACATCACAATATAATCATCATCATCATCTCGCCCACCCTACCACAGTATATGACCACACATCCCGGTAAGTCCATTCACAAAGAGTTGATCCCTGAAGCCTTTCCAGCAGGCGTAGCTTGGACTGAAGTAGTTAAAAAACCATACAGACTGATTTTTTGATAGAAATGTAGGTAACAGAAAGTGGGAGGGTTTTAGGCAGAATTCTCCAGGAAGGCAGTATTGGTCATTCAGGAGTGACAATAACAAAAGAGGTTGTTTTAGGTGTGGTTCAAGACAGCATTTTGCCTATCGCTGTGATAAGCCCCCAGCTAATTCTGAAGGGAGGCAACAATCTAGCCCTAAGGGGAGCCCTCAGAAACGATTTGAGAATGAACCACACTGTTTTTCTTGTAATGAGAAAGGGCATTTTGTCAAAGATTACCCAGAGCGTGAGACAGATCATGCTAATTCAGCGATCACTCTTGAGACTTTCAATAATGAGCAATGTGAAGGCTGTAAGGCATTATTTTAAAAACCTATCCTAATTTGTGGTCATGAGGTATTATGCATGTCTTCAGTGCATGAGAGAGGCAGTTTGACTTTGCACCAGGGTTTTATAGAAAACAAACCAGCAACCGTGTTGTGCGCACTGGATGTACCACTATTGGGGTACACGATCATTTGTGGATAGAACATGCTTTATTGGAAACACGTTAAAAGCATAGCATTCAGTGGCACTGTTGAGCATTATATATTGGCTGTTATAAACATCAGCACCCCATTTTTGTCTGGGAAAGTTACAGTTTCTGTCTTCGATTTCCGGTGGCTGACATTATTATTGGTAACGTTAAGGGTGTTCAAGAGTTCATGATATTGAGGTGTGGAAAGATAAGCATATTTCCTTTGCCAGTGCAGTACTTACTAGAGCACAGAAAGCGGCCCAAGATGACGTTGCCCAATTACAGAGGGATCCAACCTCTGATGCTGATCAAGCCACCGATAACTCTGTTCCAAATCTGATAAATCAGCAGCGAGCTGATACTTCTTTGCAGCGACTGTTTCAATTACCTGAGACTAAAGTAGTTAAACATACTCGTTATAGGGTTCTGTCCCAGTTCTACTGGCCTGGCTATAACAAAGATGTGAAATCATACTGCCAGTCATGTAAAATGTGTCAAAGGACTAGCCACAAGGGTAGAACACCCAAGGCACCATTGGTGGTTATTGATTTGGCCATCCGTCTATTTAAAAGGTAGCAATAGACATTATTTGCCCACTCCCAGTTATGTAAGATTGTGGGTACAGATTCATTCTAACCCTGGTAGACATGTGTACAAGATGGCCTGAGGCAGTGCCAATGAAATTCATTACTTCAAAAGATGTTGCTGAAGTTCTCTTTGGTTTATTCAGCAGAATAGGGTTCACAGAGGAAATATTGTCAGATAGGGGTACACAATTCATTTCTAGTGAGATGAGACATATTACGAAGCTTTTAGTCATTGCCCAGGTGTTCCGCTCCCCATATCACCCTGAAAGCAACGGGGTTTGCGAACGCTTTAACTGGACCTTGAAGCAGATGCTTGGGAAAGTAACAGTTGACTTCCCAAAGTTGTGGTACAGATATTTGCCAGCAGTACTTTTTGCATATAGAGATGCCTCAGGAGAGCACGGGATTCTTGCCAATTGAATTAATGTACGGTGCCAATCCACGTGGTCCCATGGCCGTTCTGAAAGACCTGTGGACAGGTAGATACTCCAGTGAGGTTGTCAAGTCAAGTTATGAGTATGTAATTGAATTGCGAGAACGTATCATTAAGTCATGCACAATAGCTTGTGATGCATTGCGAGTATCTGGTGCCAAGTATAGAACATATGCCAGTAGGAATAGGAAACTTGTAGTTATCAGTCCTGGCAGTGAAGTTTGGTTGTTGTTGCCATCTCGCGAGAATCACCTTCTGGTTAGTTGGCAAGGGCCATTCCAGGTAATTAAGAGAGTCACTGATGTTGATTACTTGATTCATGTTTGAGGGAAAGAGAAGATATTTAATGTAAACATGTTGAAACCATATGTTGTTCGCCCAGTGGAATTAGAATCAGTGGTAGATGCTGTGCAGAACAGTTAGGTCATGGTAGCAAGTGCAGCTGTAGTTGATGAATGTGAGAATTATGAGAATCAAGCCCACCTTCAGTTGCCACTATTGGCTCTCAGTCCTTCAGAATCATGGAGGGATGTGGAGATTTGTGCTACTCTCCAAGAGCATGAAAAACTGCAGGTTCAATCATTGCTGCAGCAGTTTCTGGAGGTACTTACAGATCTGCCAGGCAGAACAGATTTGATTAGTCATGACATTAAATTGACATGTCACCAGCCCATTCTTGTGAGACCATACCCAATCCCACTGCGTTATCAAACTTCAGTTGAGAAAGAGATAGATGACATGTTGTGGTTGGGGATGATTTCTCCAAACCGAGTCACCATACTCTTTTCCTATGGTTATTGTGCATAAAAAGGACAAGTCCCTACGAATATGCATAGACTTTCATCGCCTAAATAGCATTACGATCATTGATGCGGAGCCGATACCGAATCAAGAAGACCTTGTAACCCAGTTGTCGAATGCAAGATATTTCACAAAGTTAGATTTGTCAAGAAGGTATT
Organism: Oreohelix idahoensis; assembly: GCA_024509875.1. Lineage (NCBI taxonomy): Eukaryota > Metazoa > Mollusca > Gastropoda > Stylommatophora > Oreohelicidae > Oreohelix > Oreohelix idahoensis. The sequence continues at coordinate 464,688 of JAMPIV010005235.1, read as the reverse complement.
GGCAAATTCCCCTGACAGATGGTGCCAAACCCCTTACATCATTTAGCACCCCTCTGGGTCTTTTTCAATTTAACTTCATGTGCTTTGGCTTGGTTAATGCGCCAGCTACTTCTACGCGAATGATGAGAATGTTGTTAGGGGAAAGGAAGGATGTCATTACATATATTGATGATATATACTTATATCATAGTATATTGGAAGAACACCTACAAGGGTTAAGTTCGGTATTATCATGCCTTCGATTACACAAACTTACAGCGAAACCTAGCAAGATTCAAATTGGTTTTAGAGAGTTGAGTTTTTTGGGTCATATAGTAGGGAATCATAGCATAAAACCAATCGATAGAACAGTCATTAGGATCATGGATTTACAAATACCAAAGACGAAGAAACAAGTTAGAAGTTTGATAGGTCTGATTAAGTTTTACCATACGTTTAATCCCAGATTTTCTTCACTGTCAGCCGTCCTTACTTCATTGACTCGTAAAGGTATGCCAAACAGGATAGTATGGACAGAGGAGTGTGAAAGAGCTTTATGGAAGATTAAGGATGTTTTTTTCACGCGAACCAATCCTTTTGTTGCCTGATTTTAGGAAGCCTTTTTGTGCTTCGTATTGATGCGACTAATGTAGATATTGGTGCATGCCTCATGCAATAGTATATGGGGTACCTTCACCCGGTTATGTATGTAAGTAGAAAGTTATTGCCTGCAGAGACAAAATATGCAACGATAGAAAGAGAGTGTCTGGCTATTGTCTGGTCTGTTTCTAAACAGTCCAGTTACTTATTAGGTTCTCATTTTGTGTTGGAGACAGACCATCGTCTGTTGACTTTTCTCAGGTCAACAAGGGTGCCGAATTCTCGGTTAACACGATGGGCACTATTATTGCAACAGTACCATTTCACAGTAGTGCCTATTCAGGGAAAATTCAATGTTATTACTGATTCCATGTCTAGACTCTGAAATACTTGTGATTTTCATTGATACATTGTAATTTTTGCATAATGCTATGATAAATAGGCGAGACAAATATGTTGATATTAGAACTTATGTGTTTTATGATACCTTGTAGTAATCTTTGACTCATGGAATAGTTGAAGTAAAATTATGTTGGTATTGTATTTTGGCATTGCAGCCACAGTACATGTTGTCATTTTTGTTATCAGAATGTCATTAATTGTATTTGTCTTAGAGAAATTTTGTTGTTGTTGCAATATTTGGTTATTGGAACTCGCGAAGGACACAGTCTGGGAATGTGGTTGGATCCACATTCTCTTACTCTGGGTGCCACTTGTAGTTTTTGTGATTTGATATCACAATGCGGCCTATACATGTGATAGACTTGAAGGACAATGCAGAGTCAGTTATTGGTAGAAGAAGAATGAGAAAAGTCCTGCTCTGTTGTTTCAGGCCCAGAGATTGTTGAGACGTGAGAGGGAAGCGCTCTGTGAAAGCGCCAGTCATTATAGTATATACAAGGATCGAGGTCCTGGGTAATCAACCAGCGGCCGGAACAGTGTTGTGTTGGTAGTGCTTTGGGAGTTCCGCACTACATAGACTGTTGGAGGGACTTGGTGAAGGTGTCCAATTGTACCATTATATCCTAGAGTATATATATATATATTTTTTTGTTTAGATTATTGAAATCAGTATAATATTTTTTTTTCTATGACATTTCTGTTGGTTTTTTTGTGTGTGTGCTACTGCAGTGGTAATGTACGTGGCAGATATTTACTAATGTTGCAGGGGCTGTACTGGCCCACCCTTTGGAAAAAAAATTAGGGAACAATGCCAGAGCTAGAGTCATTATAGAATTCACATTTTGTGGTACACAAACATCTGACCCAAGAGTCATCTCTATGAGTTCATGATGTTCTCTAATAACTTTCTCACATTGTTTCGAGATCTACCATTTCCTACTTCATGCCACAAAGCAAAGTAAAATTTCCTTGAAAATGACAAAGTGGTAGTTAGGTTGACTGCCACAGCTTGTGTTTGTTAAGAAAAATAGGAACACCACATTTCGGGAGCGTTAACACATTTTCTGAGTTAAAACAAAGCACTGGCTTGCTTTTGTTATTTCTGTACTTTTCTATTTCAGCGTCAGCTTTTTCAAAATTGTTCCGGTGCATTTCTAATTATTCTGTATCTTCAGACATACTTCTACCTTTGCAAGCTCACACTTATCACATCTGTCTTTCTTTGAGGATAGAAAACTAATGTTGAATTCTGTATTGAATATTTCATCAGATTTATGTATTGTGACATGCTGGATGTCTTTTTCCTCACAGTAGGTAGCATAAAACCCAAGCATCTTGCTGAGCTTAAGCCGTTTTTCAAGGTACTCTTTTAGAGGTAGCTCTACGGTAATGGGCGAACTTGTTTCTTCGCGTCTCCATAGTGATTCACAACATCACGTGATGACTACGACTAGTTTGATTGGCAGATCAGGTGGAATAAAACAGTATAAATGTGATAGGACTTAGAATAATTATAATTCAACAAACGTTGAACTAAAAATTATTTTTCTGGAAAACATGTTCTCATATAAGGGATAACTGTCAGATATTTTGTAGGATGACAGAGTAGCTTAAATGACGTCAGTTTATGACTTCAGGTCAATTTTTGCCAAAAAATGGAGATAGATTAAAGCAGTACTAAGGCGACGACAACTCAAGATAGTGTAGAGCGACTGTTTTCAGCTTTAAGGTTAATTTTAAATGATCTGCCCTAGGCTGTGAAATAAAATTTGGTTGCAGCAATATATATTTATTAAAAAATTAAATGAATCATAAGACCAACCGAATTACTCTAGTTTAAATGACATTTAAATTGTTTGAGACTTCTTGAATAAATAATGTTTTTTTTTTTTGCTTGAGGGATGGGTATTGTCACGACCAGTTAAAGAGTGATTTATTTTTGTGAATCTGACAAGATGGTTACATGAGTTGTTCTGAACTGTTCGTGAATGATCAAGTGAGGATATGAGAGAGAGTGTGAGTAAATGTCAGAACATGAGAAATGTGTTGAGACTGATATGAGAAGGGAGTTGAACGAGGGACGTTGCCGAGTGAAGCAGAAAGTGAGATGGCGAGATTATGTTGTTGTTGAAACATCAGTGTTATTGGTGGTAGCAGTTGTGATAGAGCAGATTCTCTAGAGTATTATTTGTATCATATGCATCACACTATCCATGTGTTATTGTAAAACGGTTAGTGAAGTATTAAATGTTTGGAGATTGACTCGGCATTTATGATGTTTCATTATTACTCGTGAGTTGGAGTCCCTATGTTACTGTGATGTTAACTGCTAGGCAATGAGTCTGACACGGAAGCCATACAGCTGACTATGTTGGTGCATGTATAGGCTTATAAATACTCCATGCCCTAGTTCAGTGGGAACTAGCTCGAGTCAAGTTAAATTACACTCTTATTTACATTTTCCATTCTCCACCCACCGTTTTTGACGCATTGCCTCTTGGCTTTTGGGGGTGATCCACATATGACGTCACGCAGCTAGGGAGGAGGAGGGTCCAACATTTTGTGACAAGTGCGATGATAGGGGAGGGGGGTGTTTGAAGAAATGTGACGTCACACAAAAATACGAGTGATGATAGCTTCATTTATAAATGATGTCTGACCAAACAAGATTTTATAACCTCATTCTCCATTGTCTACTTTTATCTGCCATAGAATAATACTCCTTCGTGGACGACTTTTATTATTATTATACAATGTGTGCGAAGGATTCAGGCTTTCGAGCATAAATGTTATAGAAGAATTTTGCGCATTTGCTATAAAGAGCACAAAACAAATGTCTATGTTAGAGAGAAGATAAACACCTATGCAGGCCATCAAGAACCACTTTTGTCAATAGTGAAACGTCGAAAGCTTGCCTGGTTTGGGCATGTAACTCGTCATGACTCCCTTTCGAAAATGATTCTCCAGGGAACAGTCGAAGGTAAACGGAGAAGAGGAAGGCAAAGAAAATCCTGGGCTGATAACATCAAAGAATGGGCAGGACACGGTTTCTCCACACTTGTACGCATTGCTGAGAATAGAGAGCAGTGGAGGACCCTGTCTGCTGATGCTTCCACCATGGCACCCCTACGACCCATGACGGGTTATGGGTTGAGATGATGATGATATATATATATATATATATATATATATATATATATATATATATATATATATATATATATATATATATATATATATATATATATATATATATATATATATATATATATACAGTATATATGCGGGCTGAATAAACTGTACTGTTGGGTAAAATTAGATTTTTTTTAAAATAAATAAAACAACAAATAAACAGCATCCTGACAATAGTCCGACGAGATCAAAGACCCAGTAAGTTGAAAGTATTAGGGCTGCCATGATCGTTAACATTTTTAAAATTTATTTATTATTGTTATTATTATTTTTGTGTGAAAAATGTGAAAGCATTTCGCTGGGTAGGGGCAAGGGTTAGACTCTGTCTCGTGTTGGGAGTCGGCGTATGGAAGGAAAGAAATATGTAAAAGCTGGATTAATTAAACCAGGGATTTGAAGCAGTCAAATGTTTAAATTGCGCTGTTCTAGCTCCGCTTCGGCATCGACAGTGACTTCTCCAGCCCGGCTCCGCTTCGAGCTCTGACTTAATCTTTTTTTTAAGTTAAATAAATTCACATTGTAACTTAGGGGGGAAAAAACATTATTTATTCAAGAAGTCTCAAACAATTTAAATGACATTTAAACTAGAGTAATTCACCTTTTGTGAAGAATAAAGCAATGGTTTTAGCCCATTCAAGCCCCCAGCTGGTGTAAATCCAGCAAAAATTTTTTATAAGTATTTGCTCTATAGCTGTAAATATATGTCTATATATATATATATATATATATATATATATATATATATATATATATATATATATATATATATATATATATATATATATATATATATAAGAGTCTTGCTCATACGTTTGCTTTCATACCTATAATGACTGAATCAACTAGGAGTGTTTAGTTTTAAAATAACATGTAAAAAATTTAATAATCAATTCGTTCTTAACAGGTTAAAATAGCGATGGAATGATGGTGAATTTTAGATGTAAATAAAATTGTCTTCACTGAGACTTGGTTTGAGGATTTAAAAAAAAACAGTTGTCCTTTTGCTGGTTCCTTTTACAAGAACTTAGCTGGTATACGTGAGTCCTAAAGCTGTCGTTTCGTCTCTTCTGTGATGCGGGCACTTATCCACACAACTCGTCCAATGTAGGTGGTTAGACTTGATTCCCTGCTTTTCAGTCACAACTAGTGGCGTAGAAACTTTAGTCTTAAGACAAAATAAAAAGAACAAATGCCTCTGCTAAGTACATTTGTGGGCTGCAAATTAACAGGCGCATTGTTTCTCTGTCCACCCACCAATGTTAGCCTCTCTGAATAATTAAACTCTTGAGTATACACAGCGTAACTCAGGGAAGATGATTATAAATTCCCAATATTCTTCTGCGTATTAAACTGCGGAAATATGTGCTTGGACAGCGGATTTGTGCATGAACTAAAATTAACAATTTACATATCTCACAAAATGATATGATACACTTGATGCACATGGGATGTAATAATCTCTCGTCACTGCCCCATTCGGAGTCTGGGGTCACCTATGCTGTCGGTTTTCTGTACGACTAGCAAGAAGCAACTACCAGCGCTTGCTGTAGTGTTTTATGAATATACTATTTTCATATGTTGAGGTTGCCAGCCTCCTATGACTGGTATAACCACTTAGCAAGTACAGACATGTTACATTTCACATTTTAAAATATATGTTCACAACTTACCCCAAATGGGATCTACAATCTCCTAGCACAGTTAGAATGGACACAGCAACTTAGGTTATGCGCTTTCAAATCTCTTGGTCTGGGAAATTTTAATATTCCTCTTATGATGTGTGGGCTGATTCCTTAGGTCTCCAGTCTTTGTATTTAAAAATGCAGGTTTACTTTTAAGTTTCAAAGTTGCCCAAATACTCTGTCCTGGTCCTTTAAGCTTCCAGTCTTTGTATTTAAAAATGCGGGTTTACTTTTAAGTTTCAAAGTTGCCCAAATAATTCTATCTGTCACTTATAATTTTTGAATCCTTTATCCTATCCTTCTCTCTGGCTCTGGTGAATTGCTAGCTTGACGTAGCGATGCAGTCTGATCTGTGACTCCGATTTCGCTAGATTATGTTGCCATTTCTCAGGTCAAGTCCCGGATTGTACTTTTAGACCAACTTGCCAATGAAAGTTTAAGTCTATTCCGGCTCTCAAATCAAGCAAATAGTAAGCTCTTTTGAGCTACATGGGTCGGGGTGTTAAATCATATTATCCCCCGCGTGTTTTAAAATATCAAATTTTAAAATTCCATTGTGTGACCTCTTTCTAATAAGGCAGTAATACTTCTGATTGCATCTTTATGCAAACTCCCAAACAAATATGAGGACATATTTCCTGGCTGATATTTTCCGCCCATAGATTATCTGTAATAATTCCACAGAGATAGTTGTAACTGTCTTTTTCGTTCTGTAGAGGTGATCACTGGCACAAGACAGCATACATGTTGTTAGGTGTGTAGTACTTGTAATGACGAGCTGAGTGTGGGTGCGAATGAAGGCGCGAATGTGTTTAGGCTCGTATATGTTGTGTAATGCAACCCATACACTCACATGCAGTAGTCAAGGATGCTTGGACACTGCTGGCACGTTTCAAAACATTTATTGACGGAAACACACAGTAGCATCAACAGGAACAGTCAGTGTAAACATGGTCATGATAACCGGAAATCATTAGGCATACATCAGGCATTCAAAAGGCTGGTAAACATTCAAATATTCGTGCATGGACAATAGTTGTATGTTCATGTATATACAGTTCTCAATGCCGCTTTGGTACCTCTGACTGAACGCGTCAGATACCTTAATCACTTTGACATACAGGTACAACTTGGCATCCCCGCCAATTGCACATTAGCCGTAACACAGGCCCCAAAATGGCGTCATCTGTGTACTTATTCTAAGCAGGTTAACATCAACCCTGCGGTAATGCTTATGTAGATATAACCACCGTCAATCTGCGGTTCCCACAATATAACTTCGTCACTGGACTTCTGGATAACTTAAAGACTAATAGTCTTGGATGGCTCCCTTGAGCACAAAATATAAGTTCTGAAATTTAGGATCGGTGAGCTGTAGTTCACAGTCTTGGTAAGCCTTTAACATGTTCTGCCACCGAACGCGTAATTATGTAAAAATGGTCGGTGTTACCTTGCACAGAATCCTCAGGACACAATAACGAACTCTGTCGTCATTCCGACGTACAGAGAATCACTGGGGAGAACTGCCAACGCAGTCACTTCGAAGATTTTCCCCAAAAACACAATGGACATCATGTCCCACAGAAGCCAGCTTACATCCCGGCCTGACGGAAGTAACTCAACTTGGCGCTTAAAATCTGCGCATGAGCACAAGCTCCGAATTGTTTACCTTTGACCCTGTCTTCATACAGGTCAAACACAATGAAAGAACCAACAGGGAAGATAACCCCTAATCAACCTGACATCGCAAGGTAAAGACACAATTATTAACCTTTGACTAGGGTAAAAAAAATACGACAAATAACTTGACATATGAAACTCCGTCGAAAATGACAGCAACAATAGTCCAGCAGACTATCAGACAGTGATAACCCGTGCCTGCATAGATTCCCCCAGACGGATTACTCAGACACACAATATGGCTTTCTTTTCATCAATCTTGCGCCACCATCTTGCATCAACGCAGATTGTCTCTATCAAAGGTAGCTAGACGACTAGAGTTATAAACGTATTATCCGCTCACCTGTTCAATTAGCCTGGTATTGTTACGATTCACCTGGCGAAACGTAAACAAGTCTGGGAGTGGCTCGGAGCAAAAAATATAAGAACATAAAATATGTCAAATAATAGGACCATGAAGGAGAGAGAGAAGGGCGCAAAATTACATGAACAAAACGTTTTGTGACAATCGTAAAGAACATAGAAATACATACCAGTATATTTAATAAAAGCATAATTTTTTTGTGTCTATACAACTAAAGTTATAAACGAATTATCCGCTGACCTGTTCAATTAGCCTGGTATTATTGCGATTCACCTGGCGAAACGTAAGCAAGTCTGGGAGCGGCTCAGAGGAAAAAATGTAAGAACATAAAACAGGTCAAATAATAGGACGATGAAGGAGAGAGAGAATGGCGCAAACGTACATGCACAAAACGTTTTATGACTGTGACGGTATTGCCTCCCCTGCTTTGCAGTAGTGGTCCAACAGTGGCCAAAACTCAAGAGTATCTAATATGGGCTTCAAAGGTGTCTGTCTACCTTCGCACAAGATTACTCTTGGCAGATTTGTAAATAGAAGGGTAATGACGCTTCTATCTCAATGGAGTATTCACAAGATATTTAGATAAGCGAAAACAATGCTGCTTTGGCTGAGCACGTTAATTCTAGAATTTACCGACAACTTTTCTGAAGAATTAAGCAATGATTAATCTTAGCTCGTTCAAGCCCCCCCCCCCTCTCTCTCTTTCTCTCTCTCTCTCTGATTTATTCCGCGGAAATCTTATTATTCTGGTATAGCTCTGTTTAGAGTGTGTGTAGTAAATTGACTTAGACAAACATGCAGTACATTTAAAATGATTAAATCGAAGTTACATTTGTAAAATTACAAATAAAAAAATTTAATAATCACTTAAGTTTTAATAGTTTGAAAATAATTGAACCGTTTAAAAGAAACGTTTTATCATTGATTGAAAGTAGATTTTATAGAAAAAGTTCACTTTTCTGTAATTCCCATGATTATAGAACACTTGAAGACAGAAGCAGTGACACGAAAAGTAAAACTCTGTTATGTTTATTGCTCCTCAATGCTGGCGAGAAATTCTAAAAAAATAAAGTCAGCAGAGTAGCAGAAAGCGTGGTTACAACGCGAAACTGTAATGCTACCCACTTCAGTCGGGAACTCATAAATTATCTGATGAGACTATGAAGTCCCTCAGAGGTGCAGCACGTATTTCAGCTTAGCAGAAAACTAAGGGAATGTTACATTTGTTTGCTCTCAAGTCTTAATGGTGTAGACAGTTCAGAGCCTACGCTAGTAGTCCATACGAGCGAGAGGACAGACAACGGTCGAGGCAACCCACTGAGTCGGAAAACTCCGACATCATTCACCAAACCAACAACTCTCCCGAAAGTGGCTAACCTTAGAGCCAGGCAGAGACACAAACACATATTATACAATACCAGTATTGAACATATATACATCTGTGTCTAAATGAAGAAAACAATTTTATGAAACAACAATAACATGTTCAAAGTAACACTTATGTTGTATTTGTAAAGACACCACTGTAGCTTGGGTTTTCTTATATACTATGTCTTTTGAAAATTCTATTTTATGTTTGAAGAAATTCAAAACATCGAGTTTTTTTTGGGGGGGTCACATTAATGTTGAATGAAATGAAAACTTTGGTAATCAGTTTAATAAGATAAAGTCTTTTATTCTTGTACCCGGGGCACGAGCTAAATCACTGTAAGTGTATTTGACAAAATAAATACAGAAATCAGGGAAGGGATAAAGTATGACAAGAGTGTCAAATCCTCTGCTTATATTCTACTTTCCAGTGATCTGTATTTCAGATTCACTAAGAGGCAAGTTTTAATATTTTTATAACATCGCTGCACATGTTCGCAAGAGTGAGCTGCCCTGATAAAGAGAGAGAAGTGTTCTTTCATGTGTCAGCAGACAGCAAACATTCTTAAAAGAATAGCGCCTACTTCTTTCTTCTGTCACTATTTTGTTCATTCACACACCTTCACTCTCTCCTTTTTAAAACCAGCGTTACAAAACCTTCTGTAAGGGCCCAATCAGCAGTGTTGACTCAATGCAACATAAGGAATGAAAATGTAAATCAATAAATTAACATTGAACTCTTTTTTTTTAAATAAATTTTTATTCTATACACTTTATGCAGGCCATTAATGATGTTCGTGCTTATTAGTTGTCACGGGTTGCTTCCCCTTTGCTCTGCAGTGATGGTCCAACAATGGCCAAAACCTAGAGTATCTAATGTGGGTCTTCAAAGGTATCTACCTTCGCACAAGATTACTCTTGGCAGAGATACAGATAGAATAACAATGCTGTTTCTACCTTGAGGCAGTCTTCACAAGATATTTCAGAAGTCAAGAACAATGCTGAATGTGTCTTAGCAATGTTAACTTTTTATCTGCAGGACAATTTTTGTGAAGGAGTATTATATAATTTAATTTAGCTCATTCAAGCCCCAAATTGAATAAACAGTGAAATTCTTATTATTATTTGGCTTTATAGATGTAAATATAGATAAATTAAAGATGCTGATTCATCCGTGTGCACTTCTCTCTGTAAGAACTAAATCAACTATGAATTTGTAAAAACAACATATAACAAATTTACTGATCAATTACTTTGGAACAAATGTAAATAAATATGAACTGGTGATTACTAAAAACACAGGTTTCGTTACTGAAATCGTCTTTAGGACGCTTAGTTGTGGAATATAGAACAATAAGTTGTGTTGACCTGTTAAAAATGTCACTTAGCTTTCAAACTGCTGAAGTGTTGATGCTGCTGTTTCCGTCAATTCGTCTCTGTGGCGAGGTCACTTCTCCTGGTCAAGGCAGGTTTCTTCACAACCCATTGAATATAGGTTTCTAGTGTCGATTGCAAGCTTTGAACAACAGAACAGCAGTACAGCTGGTATCGTAGAATCGAACCTGAAATGATCTCGTAAACTCGGACCGCTACTTTAGAGGGAACAAAAGAACAAATTCCGCTGCTAAGTCTTTGTTTTCCTTATATTAATCAGGTGCCTTTCCCGCTGTTCGTCAACGGAACCTTTCTCTGAATTTTTACTCTCCCTGAGCGTTTATCATATAACTAGGGAGCCGCGCTGGTGTAATGGTTACCACACTGTGCTGGCGATCGGGTGATCCAGGTTCAAGCCCGGGCGAGGACATGTGAACGAGTGTCGTCGACCGGGACGTGGACTGGGTTAATTCGAGCCCTGGGCGAAAGCATTTGAAGGAGTGTCGTCGATTAGGGACTGGCGGCTCCTGAGCCGACCCAGGTCTAATGGGTATCCTACGAAGACGGCGAGTATCTGCCTGAACGGCAAGTGGACACCTGTCAGTGTACAGGGGAAAAAGGGGTACTCACGTAAAAATCTGGATCAGGTTAGATATACTAACCGGAGATTCTCGCCTCGAGTATAGCGTGGGTACGTTAAAAAATATATATATATCACATATATCTCATGAAATATGATGAAAATCACCATTCTTTTAGTTAATTTACTGTGAAAAATTCGACTTGACAGAGGCAAGTGACTTCTGTCTGCTTGGACATGTTTAAATATACATAAAACTTATTACACATGATAGTAAATATATATGTATGATGTCACATCATACATTCCCTTCTCCACTTGGAGTCTAGGGTTACCTCTGCTTTTGGTTCCCTGAGAGAACTAGCACGAAGCAATTGCCAGCGCTTTCCTGTGGTGGTTCATGAAAATATCATTTTCTCATGCTGAGGTTCGCAGCCTCGTAAGGACCCGTATAACCATCCGCAAGTTCAAACATGTCAAATTCAAAGAATAAAAATATGTTACAACTCACTCCAATACTGGGATCATAGACTTCTTACTCAGTTGAATAGTCTCAGCAACATGATACACTTTCTTCCAACACACGTCTTGGGGGTATTATTTCTATTATAGAATCCCTCTGTGACTTTGTGAGTAGGTCCTGTATGAGCCCGGTTTCCATATTAAAAGGTGGAGTTTCCTTATTGTATTAGTCAAAAGGTGCTCCAATACTTGTTTTCCGTTCCTATAGTTCAGAATCCTAACTTCTACTCTTTACTGGCTTCAGTCCGAGCTGTCTACTTTGACGATTCTGAAATGCAGGGTTGTATATTATATTGCAACTTTCGGCCCACGCTTCTGCCTCGTGTTTTTCAACAAATCTTCCAATCAACGTGAATGTCTATTCGCGCCTCCACTGCCAGCCAATACATTCAAAAGTACATGTTATGGTAACTTTCCTTATGGAATTTTCTGCATGACTCATGCGTTTGTAAATTTCAAACGGTCAAATCCCTAGTAATGTGATATAAGTTTTCTGTCTGTTAAAGATAGAATATTAATGTATTTTTGTATCCTGAACACACATAGGCTATTACCAGTTATTTTGCGGTAATATGTCTCTCTGTGTTAAATCATGTGTTTGCACGGGTTTCCACTTATATTGAACGCTAAATATTTATTACATCACAGGTAGTTTATGACGTAATGCATTCTGCACTAATTTATGCTAACGATTAAGATTCTTGGCCTTTCGTTATCTGTGGTCTTCGTGGTAAGACGTATTATATTCAAGCTTCTGATATATTGTGGAAGTAGAGCTACAAGTGGCATAATATAATTATTCGAAGGCCGCCACTATTATTACGATGATGATTCAGAACCTAGTGAGAGGTTCGTGATAACTTGAGAAGTATTCAAATATAGTTCTGCGTCTACATTTATCTGACCCACATTACTTGGGTAGATCTCACCTCTAGTACAGCGACCAAAAATGTATGTTGAGACGTGACTGTTGAAGGACAGGACGATGTATATGTATAATATGCCATGCCAATTCCATGATGTCGTTGTCTTCAAGTGTTATTAAACGTCAACCATATTTTTGTGGACCTTCCATCTCACGACTTGGATTCGTCACGATTGATGTCATGTTCGTTTTACCCGTTAGTTGTTAGTACGATGCTTGTACTTTCATTGAACTTCATAATATGCTCAACTGATTACTGCTAGAAGAAAATATCATCCGTAACAACCGAAATGTATGGTGGCCTCCAGAATGGGGAACGTAATCAAAATCAAGAACGATTTTTATATATCAAGAAAAGACTGATCGTGAAGGCAGAATTTTTTCAAGTACGATACATGACCTTTTCACCGTCGACCCTGATTTGCATAGTTTTGGTACCTTTTGCGCATGACTGCCGGCTCTCGTTTCAAGATGACAGTTTGTTCGTTATGATGTCTGCTATAATTGTCAAGATGCAAGTTCACCTTCAAATGTCTGTATTCAAGTCTACCGTTGTTTACCATTGATGTTCGTGGCCATTACTTGTTCGAGTACTCATATTTACATGTTATCGTGGCAGCGATCTTCAGACAGCGCCGAATTTTGATGTTCAAGCAAGCATCTGGTGGAGTCCGCAATTTTCTAAATAAGTAGCCTGTCTGTTTTTATGCACAGTGAGCAGTTGCGTGTTGGTAGATCCTTTCTAGGTTCGAGAAATCTCGCCGAAGCTTTCTGACCGCTGGATGATTTTTTCGATAATTCATGTCTAGTTGTGACGTTTCGTTTTGCCATATGTAAATGCATTGTTGTCTAGTTCCACTTTCCTTATTTTTGTGATAGTTTTGTTCGTGCTGTTCTTCTCACCTGCCTATCGCTTAGTTTATACAAGTTATCTGTTTATACCTTGTCTGGGTCCTGTGTTGTCTATTTTTAGCAGTGAGATTGTCCTATTTGCTGTTTTACTTTCTGTTCTCCATTAGAATTTTCTTTCCTTACTGCTAGTGTTTCACTGTTTATCCATATTCTTTGCTTATGATATTACTTTATATATAATTTTTTTCTTGCACCATATTTTTTTCTGCTTCAATACATTGTTATTACATAATTTGCATTTCTAGTATTGCTATAAACTATTGCCACATTCTTTGCTTACATCAAACTGTAAGGCAACAAGCCCTTGTATTTCGACTAAGTGAGTCACATTATTAGTTAACATGGCTACCTTGGATTACTTTGTGGAGCAGGGCAAAGCATTTGGGTATAAAGGTGAAGTTTTGAAAGAATTTGGCATGACTGAGTTGGCTAAAGCAAAACAAGAATTAGAGGAACAGAAAGCATTAGAGGAGAAGAAGGCTGAGAAAAGGCGTCTTGAAGAGATTGAATTGGAGGATAGGAGGCGTCTGCAGGAGATAGAGGAAAGGAATATTAGAATGCAACATGAAAGAGAAATGGAGGAGAGGAAAACTTTGACATTAGCACATGAAAAGGAAATGATGCTTCTTCATCTAGAAGAATTGAAATTAAGCGATCCAATTAGTCACAATGGTAATTTGGATGTTCTTAGTTCCTCGAGTAAAAATAATGGTAAAACTAAATTTCGCTTACCCATTTTTAACCCAGGTCTTGATGATAGTTCGTGCTTCTTAAGCCACTATGAAAGTGTCTGTGAGGCACATAGATTAGATAAATCTCAATGGTGTGATAAACTTATGGAATTCTTAAGTGGGGAACCATTAACTGCTTTATGTACCATGGATGAAACTATTAGAAATAATTATGAAGCTGCTAGAGCTCTCTTATTAAAACGTTACCAGCTTGATGCAGAGGGATATCGTATGAGATTTGAAACCATGACTCCTGAAACTGGGAAGGATTTCTCAGAATTCATCTCTGCTATACGATTAACTTTTAACAGATGGGTTCAACTCTCAGGTATTGAGAAAACTTATGATGGCCTTATGGATCTTTTATTGAGGGATAAGGTTTTATCCTCTGTAAGTAAGCCATTTTGGTCCTTTTTGCATGAACGCAAGCCAACTAGCCTATCTTCACTTGAGGAAATTGGTAAACAATACTGTATCGCACATCCTGGGGCTTGTATTAGTAATAACTCTATTAAGGAATCACTACCAGTTGCTTCAGCCACAACTTGGAAAAACAATAATTTCAGACAGAGATCTAATAGCCTTGACAGTAATTTTATGCCAAGTAGGTATCATGATAATAATTTCAACAGGAATGGACATTTCAACAGAGATGGAAGTCACAACAGAGGTAGACAACGATTTAGAAATCAATCACCTCAATTTCGAACCAATACTTACCAACAAAATTCCAATTGGAGAAGTCAGGACAATTTCACTACTAATAATAGAAATTGGAATAATAATGGTTCCAGCAATCCAAACTTCCAACATAGAAATAACACACAAAACTACAGGAATCAAGGCAATTCCTTTGATCGCCAGACAACGATCACGTTCTCGTGCTCCAATACGTTCAAAACATAATGCTTGTTCGGCACTTACTGGGGATGCAGCCATCATTAATCAGGAAAATGGTGTTCAGAATCAATCTGCTGCATGCTGTGCTTTTGATTTTGAGGTTGCTTCACATTGCCAAGATTATTTAACCCTTTTTCAGGCAGATAGTACTTCGGTATTGAAGTGCGGGCACCCTTTGCCAGCTGTTACTGGCCTGTCGGCTCCTGATGGCACAGGCACTCTCATATTTCACAGGGGGTTATTGAATGGTACCCAGGTGTCTGTGCTCCGTGACTCCAGATCAACTAATGTTGGGATCCGGCAGTCGCATGTACACCCTTCTCGTACCACGGGTGGTTTTGTAAAATGTATTACATTTGGTGGTACTATTGAATTTTATCCCATAGCTATTGTTGATATCCATACACCATTTGTTTCAGGAAAGGTGAAAGTATGCCTTTTGAAAAATCCTGTTGCTGATTTGACGATTGGTCATATCCACGGGAGCAAGGATTGCTCACCAGAAGAGATTGAACTGTGGAAACGACGACATACGTTCACTGCAAACGCAGGCATTGCTAGGGCTAATTTACCTGCCAGCAATTACCATTCCCGTGGCACTGTGTATTCCAGTTTTAATCTCTGTACCATTTTGGAAAATTATGAGGTTACTCCTCATAATGATGATCACAGTGAAATCATATCTTCTTCTTCTTCGTTCGCCCTGAAAAGGACGGTGGTTGCGTTGTGTCTGTTTACGCCTAAGCTGTGATATCTGCACCTTTTGGTCGACTCATCCGACTTCAGGACGGCATTTTTTAAGGACCAGGTTTGCCTTCCCATTGCGATCCGCACTCGCTCAGCCAGACTGCACTGCTGCAGACTGTTTCCAGGACCACCACGTGGAGGTGGAGTGCGGTTTTGACCAGCTCTGGTTCGCTGGTCCTGATGCAAGCAGTACAGCTATGGGTCGCTGACTGCATTCACTAATTCTGCATCTTGGGGTCCCATATCTGATTTTTCTGTCAGTGAGGGCCTCAACTCCATATCTACAGAAAGTGTCACACAGTTTGACAATGATGTACGTACTTCCTATGATGTACCTATGGACAAGTACACATCTGTCACAACTACGCCTTTGCCTACCAACTTTTTCTTATCCTTATGGCCTCTGATCACTGGGATGCTATTGTCATCTCTCATGACATGCTACCATGTAATTGGGAAATTATTTTCTACTAATTACCCACATTTTCTTCACAGTAAATTATTGGTTGTTTTGTTCATTTTTGCTTTTAGTACCATGTCTTGTGCTAATGACAGTGGTCATTCAGCATTGATGGTTCATTCCACCACTGACATGCCTATGTTTTTCATTTCACATCTTGTGATGATTCAGCAAGTTCAATCATCATTTGTTATCATACCTCGTCATATGCTCCTACATGACTTGTTTCTTTTGCGCTTATCTTGTCAAGAATACTTCTTGTGTCCTTTACCCTTTGGCTTAATGTCTTTATTTCCGTATAGTTCTTACATTACACCTGTTCTCGACATTATTTGCTTTGCTTGTTATCATCATGCTCAGCCAATACAGCATGATGTACATTTTCTGTCAGTCGCTACGTGCTTCCTTAACTGTCGTCATCATTTCTCTTTTTCACTACTATGTTGCTTTCGCCCAGCACTCTATTTCGTGCTGATAACGCGAGTCGTAGGTTCGATCCCACATATGTTGCTCTCTTTACTGTCACATCTGACCTCTCCTTTCTATTAAGTAAGGGTTTACCACACACCGTACACTGGTCACAAGAGTGCCAGGCTGCATTTGATAATGTATTACATGTTTTTTCTACACCTCCCATTTTGAGGTTACCAGACATAAATCGTATTTATTATATTCGCACAGATGCTAGCTCTCTAGGATTAGGCACTTGTTTGATGCAAGAATTTGATGGCGTCCTACATCCTACGCTGTATATCTCCCGCAAGCTGTCTGGCACAGAAAGAAAATACCCTGTGTTAGAGAGGGAACTCTTGGCCGTTGTTTGGGTCATCCAGAAGCTGGAACGATACCTGTTAGGAGCACCATTTATTATACAGGCGGATCAGAAGTCTGTAGCTGCTCTCAAACGTGCTAATCACAAAAACGCTAAACTTGCACGTTTCTCAATCTTATTACAGCCATTCCATTTCGATATACAAGCTATCCCTGGATTAACTAACGTTGTAGCCGATACACTATCGCAATGCGCTCAATCAGAATCTGATACTATGAACTGACACATCTATGTGACTACTCTACGGCACGTTTTTACGAGTCCTTGAAGCTAATGAACAGACAATCAGACTTTGTTTAGTGACATTTTCTCATTTTTGATGTGGATATGCAACGTATCCCAGTACATGATGCATCCTTTGAAATTCCAGATGATTTTTCTATGACAATTTTTTTGACATTTCTGGAGATCTAGCAGTATTTCCTGCTCCAGCTCTGGTTTGACTGCCATGATTCGAGATGATCCTTATATATTCTGACTACACACTCAGATCGCGCTAATTTGGACTATGTCTCAATGAACTGTATCTTACGATATATATTTACTATGAAAAAAACTATGTTTTTGTGGTGGCTTTGTCAAGTACACAAATAATTATTAATTTTTCCTGTGGACTCAGTTCGCAGTGGTATTTTGCACTGAACTATTGCTGTATAAGAAACCTTTTTCATGCTGCACAGCGTTCTCCTATTGACATTAATCTTATGTTCGTTATGACTAGCATATAATTGTAGTTGATATGTGTCCGCTTTATTTACATTTCACACCTTTCCATAGTTTCATTTAGTTTTGACTTTTCATGTATATTCTGCACTATCCATCATTTATTTTCCGTACTGGTTTCTGCATTAGGGGAGATAACACATAATAATTTTTTTTTTGTTATCCTGTTATCAGTTACTTCACTTTTCTTCTGATTCGTCTTCCATATCACACACATACATGCTTGCGTTTACTTACAATTATCTTCGTTATCGTTATATGATTGATATACTCTACTTTTCTTTTCTTTTCTTCACTCCTGATAAACATCTTTTTGTTCTCCGTCATGACTTACATTAATATATATATGCATACAGCTTTGACTTACATTATTTACGGAAAGTGACGATGACTATATTATTGACAATATTATGTAATCAATTCTGGCCGTTTTTTCCGGTTCCGTATCTTGATTTAATTGATATATTATATTTCATTTATTGTGAAAAAAAATCAAATTCTTTGATTTTTTTTATCCCGACCGATGGGGGTATATTGTTAAAGACAGAATAATAATGTATTTTTGTATCCTGAACATCATCATCATCATCAGTTGCCATCTCCACAACGAAGGTTGGCTTTAATGGATCTCCAACGTCTTCTGTCTCTTGTCTTGGTGGTGCACTCTGATAGACTCTTTCTTGATGTTATCTTCCCACTTATAGCGCTGTCTTACCCTTGCACGTTTGCCTTCAACTCTCCCTTCTGTTATGGTCTTCTGCAAGGTGTTATGCCTTTTTATGTGGCCAAAGTATTTTAGCCTCCGAACTTTGACCTCCCTCATTAGTTCTCTTTTCATACCTAGATTTTCTAGGACCTCCTTATTTGTTTTCATCTCTTTCCATGAGATACGCCCCATTCTTCTATATATCCACATTTCTAGAGCCTCAATTCTTTCTTCCAAATGCTTATTCATCGTCCATGTTTCTGCACCATACAGAAATGCAGAATATATATAACACTTTATGATTCTCGGTTTTAATTTGTGAGATAACTGTTTGGATGTCAGTATATGTTTCATGTTGTTGAAAGTAGCTTTGGGCATTCCTATTCTCTTCTTGATGTCTGTTTCACATCTGCCATCTTCTGTTATTATATGACCAAGATATACGTAGCAATGGTCTGGCGCTCTCTCTTCCAAACCTCTACACCTCACGGTAGAAGGGGAACGACTAAGTAAGTAAGTAAGTAAGATATACGTAGCTCTTGACTTGTTCCAGGATTTTCCCATTTACGCTTATCTTTAATATGGGTTTATCGTCTGTTTTGCTAATTATCATAGTTTTAGTTTTCTCAATATTAATGTCGAGGCATATTCATGACTTATACTGTTCACTTATTTCACTAGTTCTTGTAACTCCTGTTCGCTTTCAGCTAACAACACGGTATCATCTGCATATCTAAGGTTGTTTATTGACCTTCCACTGATGTTCAGTCCTGGTATTTCCTGTATCTGTTTGAACATGTTTTCGGTGTATAAATTAAATAGGCAGGGGGACAGCACACAACCTTGTCTGACACCTCTTTTTATGTCTATGTATGGTGAATAATTCCTTCCAGATCTTACTGTTGCAGTTTGCTCCTAATAAAGGTTACTGAGTATTCTTATATCTTTTTCATCAATACCTATGTCTTCGAGACATTCAATTATTTTCTCATGATGGACTCTGTCAAAAGCCTTCTTATAGTCAATGAAGGACATATACATACTTTTTTAGACCTCTGTATATTTTTCTGCTAATATTCTTAGGCAAGTTCCGCATCCTACTAATGACTAGGCGGTTGCTACTGGTATCAGACTGTATCGGCTAGCCCGTTCCTCTGATATCCAGGCCGGTTCATGCTGCATGGGCAACAGCTTGATCTAAAATTGCCCAACCTCGTGCCACCGAAAGTTATTTCGGGAGGTACGCTCCTTTGGTCAGAAATGACTGGTAGGGAAGATAACAAGATAACAATTCTTAGGCAAAATATTGCCTCTCTTGTTCCACTGTTCCGTCTAAAACTAAACTGTTCTTCTTGGATTTCGCTTTCTACCTTACTTTTTATTCTTTCCTGTATGATTTTGAGCAGTATCTTAATTGCATGACTCATCAGGCTGATTGTTCTGAAGTCTGAACATTCTGTTGCATTTGGTTTTTTGGGCAATGTTATCAAAACTGAAGTCTTCATGTCGTGTGGTATATATCCTGTATTGTATATATCGTTGCATAGATCTGTGATTGTATTTATACCAAAGCTCTCCAGAGCTTCTATCATTTCAATTTTTATGTTATCCATGCCTGCTGATTTTCCTTTTTGTATCATATGAATGGCATTCTCTACTTCCGATCTGAGAATGTTTTGGCCTTCATTAGAATCTGGTGATGGTTTTTTACCTCTGTTGTCCTCGAATAGTTCTTTTACGTATTCTGCCCATCTGTTTGATATGTCTTTCTCATCAAGTAATATTACACCATTTTTGTTCTTGATACAGCTTCCTCCTTGTGCAAACCGCGACCGATTTGATAATTTCTTTATTTCTTCATGCATATCTCTTGTCATGTGCTTTGCTTCCAAGTCTTCTATTTCCTTACATTTTGTTTCTATCCACCGTTCTTTTGCTTCTCTACACATAGTACGTATGTCATTGTCTATTGTTTTATATTCTGGAGTGTTTTTTGCTTTCTTTCTTTCTGCCATTTTATTCAAGATGTCATCTGTCATCCAAATTTGATTTTTCTTAGACTCCTTTTTAGGTAAATTTGCATTTGCTGATTCTATGCTTGTTTTTAAGCATTCCTATTTTGCGGTTGCTTTTTCTTCTGGGTTTTCTCTTCTATACTGCTCCATGCTTTCTGTCAATAACTGTTGGTATTTATTTTTGACGTCGATTAAATATTTCTGTTTTATATCTGGTTGTTTCAGCGCTGATATTTCTATCTGGTGTTCCTCCTGTCTTCTGTTTCCAGCTCTTTTCAGCTTTATATTTACTTTGATGACAACTGGATTGTGATCTGAATTTATGTCGGCGCCAGAATGTGTCTTTGCACTTGTGACACTGTTCTTAAATCTATGTTTTATCATGATATATTAGGATATAATCCCATAAATGACCGCATTGTCACAATCAGACTGAAAGGAAAAAGAAAGAACATCACAATCATACAAACATATGCGCCAACAGCAGCTGCTGAAGAACAAGAAATTGAAGATTTTTACAATGAACTGCAACACGCATTAGAGAAAGCAAATAAGCAAGATATTAGGATAATAATGGGAGATTTTAATGCCAAAGTTGGAAACGAAAGATTAGAACATGAAAAAAGAGTGAAAGGAAGTTATGGATTGGGTCAGAGAAATGAGAGAGGAGAACGCTTGACAACATTCTGCCTAGAAAACAACCTAGTCATCACAAATACTCTTTTCATGCAACACCCTAGAAGACTATATACATGGACGTCACCGGATGGAAAAAGCAAGAAACAAATAGATTATATCTTAATACAACAAAGGTGGCGATCTTGTATCTCATCCATCAAGACGCTCCCAGGAGCAGACTGTGACTCCGACCATGAACTTCTTGCTGCAAACTTCAAGATCAAATTGAAAAAAGTCGCTACAAGCGACAAAGTAATACGTTATGACACAAGCGCCATACCAGAAGAGTACAGTGTCGATATTCAGAACAAATTTGACATTCTTATGGCAGTACAGATGGAAATAACACCAGATGAACTTGCCAATAACATCAGAGATGTTTATATTACAAATGCACAGAGGCTCATTCCTAAAAGAAGTATAAAGAGACGAGAATACATCTCAGACGAAACACTGAAGTTGGTGGTAGAGAGAAGAAAAATTAAGTCCAAAAAAGATACAGAAAATCAGGAGTTGTACAAGGAATACACAAAGCAGATTAAAACACGAGTCAGACAAGACAAACAACAATACATAAACGACACCTGCCGGAAAATAGAGGAAATGCGCGAACAGGGATTGAGTAAGAATATGTTTTCTGAAGTAAGAACATTGAAGAACAGCAACTATAAATCATCACCTCGAGCAATAAACGACAAGAAAGGCGACACTCTAATAGAACGTAAAGATATTCTGAACAGATGGAAGGAGTACTGTCAAGAAATGTACAAAGAAATAAACAAAGTGGCAAATAAGAACAACATGAATGTAGCAGAACGGGAACCAAAACCTACCATAGACGACGTCCGAAACGCAATCAAACATTTAAAAAGTGGAAAATCTCCTGGTTGTGATGAAATAACAGCTGAAATGATACAGGCAGGAGGATAAGGCAGCGCTCGTATATACCATGCATTATACTGCAAGATCTGGCAAAGCGGAATTTGGCCCAAGGAATGGAAAAGATCAATTTACATACCCTTGTCAAAAAAGGGCAACCTGAAACTGTGCACAAACTACAGAACTATAGCTCTTATAAGCCATGTCAGCAAAATACTATTACAAATCATAATGAAAAGGAAGCAACAAAAGCTAGAAACATAAATAAACGAAGTACAGGCGGGTTTTCGACCAGGTAGAGGCTCTAGAGATCATATATTCAACATGAGTATCATCATAACAAAGTGTAGAGAAACATACTTGTTTCATTGACTTACACCAAAGCTTTTGACTGTGTACAACATCAGCAGTTATGGGCTATTATGAAAAATATGGGATTTCCAAACCACCTTACACAACTCATCGCACTGCTGTACCAAGAACAACAGGCAACCGTAATAATAGAGGGGGAAACATCAGAATGGTTTGAAGTACAGAAAGGAGTAAGACAAAGCTGTACCCTTTCCCCTTACCTGTTTAACATTTATGCCGAGAATATCATGAGAAACGTAAGAGATGACCAAGAACACAGAGTTTGACTCATTTTACATCGGCGGGTACCAGATCCCAGAAATCAGATATGCTGACGACACAGTCCTCCTATCGACCAACCCAGAAGGACTTGTACAATTAATTCTGTCCACCAAAAAACACAGCGAGGCCCAGAATCTATACCTATATACCAAGAAGACCAAAGTATTGACAACAGACATAGTAAAGACCAAACCAGAAATTGAAATTGATAACGAAGAACTGGAAAGTGTTAATGAATTCGAATACTTAGGATCAATCATAAACAGCTCTGGCGACTGTGCAGTAGAAATTAAAAGAAGACTTGCAATTGCGTCACATAAACTAATACAGACGAAAAACCTATAGCAAGGCACAAGCAAAGAAACAAAGTTACAACTGATCAGAGCATGTATATTCCCAGTAGCAACATACGGCTGCGAGACTTGGACACTCAATAAAACAGTTGCAAAAAAGATTACATCATTCGAAATGAAATGCTACAGAAGGATGTTGAGAATACCCTGGACAGAAAAAAAGACCAACAGAGAAGTACTGCACTCACTAAACATACAGGAACATTGGCTTTTAAATACCATCGCAATAAGAAAGCTGAAATTTTTGGTCATATAAAAAGACATAATAGTCTGGAAAAAATAGTGATGGAAGGCATGGTCCCTGGAAAAAGGGGAAGGGGTCGACCTAGACGACGGTGGACCCAGGACGTCACAGAGAGTCTGAACTTGTCTTTGGCTGATGCAGGTCGACTTGCCCAGAATCGTGATGCGTTCAGCGCAGCTGTAATGGAGACAACATTTTGGAAAGAATACGTCATATGATATATATATATATATATATATATATATATATATATATATATATATATATATATATATATATATATATATATATATGGGAGCCGCGCTGGTGTAATGGCTTCGGCGTTGTACTGGCGACCAGGTGTTCATGGTTCAAACCCGGGCGTCAGCGTTTGAAGAAATGTTTACGACCGGAGATTTGACTGAATAACCTGAACGGCTCCTGTGATAAACCCTCTGACCGGGTTGGAAGGAAAGTCCTCAGGTTCCCCAGCCTCGCAATGACATGTCATTGGGCCGAAGGGCTGAAAGCCCAAGTGCCGCTGGTTAAAGAAAAAAAAAAATATATATATATATATATATATATATATATATATATATATATATATATATATATATATATATATATATATATATATATATATATATATATATATATATATATGTTAATTAACAGTTATATGATAATAAACTTAACAAAAACTTAATTACTTGTGTTGATTAGCACAGCCCATACCCATACTCTATTTACAATAGTTTTTTCACGTTTGTGTGTCTTGATGTCACAAAACTGTGTGTGTATAGTTAAACATATATTCCATGTATGGAGATTAGGACTGTCTGTTAAAAAAGTTGCAGTCATAAAGATAGACTGGACTAGAGTATCTTCTCAATCCAGTGACAGATTCTACTCTTAAACTATTCACTAGTGAAATATATTTCTCTTACCTAAATTCTCACTTAATTACCACTTTGCCTGTTCTATTCAGAGGGACCTAATCTAACTTAAATACCTATCCAAATTTATGAAAGAATGAGTTGGCTCATCTGCAGGATTTGAGCTAGATCTGGAACAAGTACCACAGAAAGGGTGCTAGGTCCTGAGAGTTTTTCTAGTTACGACAGATTGAGTTTTGTTTCCTAATTTTGATCTAAGTCTGTATCTAGATAAACGACTAAAGTCTGATATTAAATCTTAATTTTAGTCTAGATAGAGCATGGTGTGGTTGCCTCGTGAATTAAGGAATTAAATAATAATTATCCCCTAAACTAACGTTCTGTTTATTGGGTTGCTGACCACGCAAATTAATAATTGTTTTTTCCACAGCATCTTAGAGTTACATACAGTTAGATTTTTTTGGGTGATCTTTGTCGGAGATATGTTATGTAATAGATGTGTACTACAAGGCCGCTGGTAGCGCGTGATTGTCTGGCAATCACTAGGTTTTTATTTAAAGCAGCGGAGTTTGAGCTAAACTAAGGGAGAGCATTCTGACTATTCGTCAAGTTAATAGCCTCCCCTAACTCTTAACTGACTTCTGGTGTGGTCGAGTTTTGGGGGATTTTTAAATAATGATTTTTTTTTCCTTAAATTTTTTTAAACAAATTTTTCTCCACCTTAGTAATAGTAGTTTTTCAGTTGTTAGTTTGATATACCATTTTTATGGTTTAAGTCGTCTGTGTTAGGAGCTTTCGCCAGGTAACAGCAGCGATAGATTGGATAACTGACAAGGAAAGAAGGTATCACAGTTACATAAACCGGATTTTTGGGGGGATTCTCGTAATTGGTTAAGGATAGTGAATTTTTTTTCTTTTTTTGTTTTCTTTCTTTTCTTCTTTCTTTCTCGAGTGAGTTGCAGTCAGTTATTTGTCATGGCTGAACGTGCAAAGCTTAGAACAATGCTAAGAGAGGAGGCAAGGGAGACAGGATTAGAAGGAGAAGAAGCGAAAGCGTTTGTCAACGAAGAACTCGAAAGATATGACGCGGAGAAGAAAGAAGCAGCTGCTAGAGAGAAGGAGAAGGCAGATGAAGCTAGAGAGAAAGAGCGAGAAGAGCGTCAATTGGAGCAGAAGAAAATTGAGGCAGAGATGGAAGCTCGCAGGGCAAACGGAAGAGAGAAGGAGAGACTGCGTGAGGAAGGAGAGAAGAGGAGACAGCATGAATTGATGCTTACGGCTCTAGAAGTCCAAAGTCGTGGTACAGCGTCTACCTCCAGCAATGGAGAGCCGTCCTCACCTCATTCATCTTTAACTGACCAATCCAGTACTCAATCTCCTCAACTCGTAGCTATGTCTTTTGCACTGGAGCCCTTCCCAAGCCCCAATGAAAAAATTGACTCTTATCTAGAGAAATTTGAGAGAATGGCAAATCTGTATGGTTTGGAAAGTTCGCGATGGTGCTTGAAGCTTTCTCAGGCTTTGAAAGGTAATGCTTATGATGTTTACGTCAAACTGGGAAGCAGCCAGCAAGACAACTACGACATGTTAAAGAAGGCTTTACTGGAGCGGTTCGAAATGAACGCTTGCAAATTTTTGCAACTGTTCAGAAACGGCAGAAAGGAAGGCACTGAGACATTTCACCGATTCTCTTCACGCCTGAAGGGATATTAGACAAAGCGCCTGCAGCTTTCCGAGCTCCCTTTCACCTATGCAGGCCTCGAGGAGTTGGTTCTTACCGAACAAATAAAAACCACTTTGTCAAACGAAACCCGTAGATTTCTGGCTGAACAGGGCGCAGTAAAGTTGGACGACATTCTCAGTAAATCTGAACGTTACGTAAATGCTTTGGCCGAGCTTCCCAGCGCAAAACGAAAACCGACAGATGAGCCTTCTCGGAAAAATAATCTAGAGCAGTCTTTCCATTCTTCCCATGACCAAAACCAAAGAGAAACTGGACCCCATAATCCTCCTCAGGAAAAAGCGAAATTCTATAAAAACAGGTACCCTACCAACAACAATTCTGATCAACCCAACCGGCCTACATGGCACCGCAGCCAGAAAGATCAAGACAAGGGAAAGACCCCTGCACAAGGGACATCTGTTTCAGCGCAGGCACACCGGGACAAATCGAATCGGTTGCTTGCTAACAGACTCACAACGGAGAATTAGTGTCAGTGATTCTCAACCTGAGGGTGAGAGGCCCTCAACGCGAGGAACTGTTATTTTGAGCGGGACTTCAACATCTTGTCTTTTTGACACAGGGTTATCGTTTTATTGTATTGTCGCAAGGCATTTGGTCAAACCTGGTCAAGAGACAGAAGAAATGTCAAATTATGTGGAGTTTTTAAAGGAGATGAACCCATGACGCTTCCCATCGCACTGGTGGAGATACACTCTGATTTTGTCAGAGGTGTTATCAAAGCGGCTATAATGGATGATCCGATCTACCCAGTCATACTTGGATGTAGATACGTGTTTATTGGGAGACCTAAAGAGCCAATTGTGGCAGCAGTAACCACAAGAAGGCAAAACAAGAAGGAAGGTGAGCCGGCGCCAAATATGTTGCCTAATGAACTAAAAGAGGCATAACAAGAGAACCCTACCTTGGAGCCCTGCTTTAGGGAACTGCCGATGGCCAAGGACCCCAGACACAACGGAGACATCTTTTCTAAGGATGGTGTATTGTATCGTAGAACGGGCAACCCTGAACAAGGGCATAATCAGCTCCTAGTACCGACGCAGTACAGCGACCAAATCTTAGAAATGGGGCACTCTCTTCCCTTTAGCGAACATATGGGACAAAACGCCACTATTCAGCGAATATCGTCTCACTATTGGTGGCCAGGAATGAACACTGATATTATCACATACGTGAAATCCTGCGCCAAGTGCCAACGTGTGGCACCCAAGCATTGGACACCCCCAGTTCCCATGGGAGAAATGCCAATAGTGGGGACACCATTTGAACGGGTTGCAGTCGACATTATAGGACCCTTAGAAAGGACTAAAATAAAGAACAGATTTATCCTGACCTTAGTCGACACATGCACTATACCGTTAACATGCACGGATTCCAAGCATGTCGCAGAAGCCCTAATGCAGATTTTTACACTGTTGGGATTCCCTCAACAAGTTTTGATGGATAACGGATCCCAATTCCGTAGCCTGTTAATGGAGGAGATCTTTAAGATCTTGAGGAACCAGCACATCTACACCAGCCCCTATAATCCGGCCGGAAGTGGGTTAGTAGATCGTGTCAACGGAAGCCTCACCATGATGTTACGTAAGCTGGTCCAAGAGAAACCTGAAGATTGGGACCTTTTCATTCCCGCAGCCTTATTCGCCTACAGGGAAGTCCCCCCAGGCCTCTACAGGTTTACAACCAGCTACACTTTTAATCTGCAGACCTATTAAGGGCCGCTCGAAGCCTTACTCCGGTCACTGACAGACCAGAAGGCTGATGAGACAGTCGTCTCAGCAAGCAAATATGTATCGGAACTTAAGGAAAGGTTACAACTAGGATGGGATCTAGCAACATCCAACCTTAGGCCAGCAAGCGCAAAGCACGCTAAACGATACAATAAAGCAGCGAAAGAGAGAATTACAACCAGGAGAGAAGGTTTTGTTGTTACTTCCAACCGGAAACAACAAACTACGTATCATATGGCAAGGGCCGTTTACCGTCCTTAAAAAAATCTCAAGGACCAACTATAAGATCTCTATTAAAGGAAAGGAAAAGGTCTAATATGTAAATTTGTTAAAGAAATATTTGGAAAGACCGGTGCTTTCCCCCGAACATCTCCTGGCGGTCGCCATAGCAACCGAAGATGACGATAGTTGCATGGAATATCCATTGCAACAAACGGAATCTTTCAAAGATGTAAAATTCGGCGACACTCTCTCTGAAGCGCAACAGGCAGCAACGAGGGCGCTACTGAAACAGTACACAGCAGTTTTAACGGACGTACCTGGTCGAACACATCTCGGAGAGTTTGATTTGAAACTGACAAACGAGACCCCTGTTCAAACCAGAGTTTATCCGATTCCGTACGCGAAGGCTGATACGCTGCGTAGAGAAATAGACAAACTACGGCAAGTTGAAATAATTATTAGTGAGTCTACCTCTCCTTACAGTTCGAGCGTAGTACTGTTACAGAAGCCCAATAAGGAAGTTCGGCTATGCATCGATTACCGTCTACTCAACACTGTAACGGAATTCCAGCCGGAACCACTCCAGAGCGCTTCTGAACTGTTCACCAAGCTTAGCAGGGCAAGAGTTTTCTCCAAGATTGACCTGAGTAAAGGTTATTACCAAATACCAGTCAAGGAGGAAATTAAGCTTCTACTAGCTTTCAGCACCAGTGAAGGACACTATACTTTCAACGTTATGCCTTTCGGTTTGCACAACGCACCCGGTGTCTTCACCAGAATGATGAGAAAGCTTTTAGAACCCTTGCAAAGTCCCCATATCCACAATGTCATGGATGACATATTAATTACAACGGAAAACTACGACGATCATATTGCTACGGTCGCCATGCTCCTCAGGAGACTACAGGAAACTGGCTTGACAGCCAGGCCTAGCAAATGTCTAATCGGATTTGAAAACCTTGACTTCCTGAGGCATACTATTTTTCAAGGCTGTATGTGGCCAGTCGCCAAGAACGTTGAGTAGATACTTGCAGCAAAGAGACCAATAACGAAAAAAGACATCCGTTCTTTTCTATCCATGTGGGCATATTACCAGAAATTCATTAAAAATGTCAATGGCCTAACATCACCCCTTACTGCCCTTACAAAAAAGGGACAACCTGAGAAAGTTATTTGGAATTCAGAGTGCGAACAATCTTACGTCACTCTCAAGCAACAATTATCCAAATACCCAATATTACGGTTACTTGACCTTAACAAACCTTTTGTATTGCGGGTCGACGCATCGGGTCAAGGGATCGGGTCAACTCTGCTCCAAGCAGACGACAATAATCCGAACCTGTTATTCCCAGTGGCATACGGCAGCCGAAAATTGAATGCAGCAGAGCGAAATTATTCGACCGTGGAGTGGAAATGTCTAGCACTGGTTCACGGGATAAGAAGGCACCATGAATACCTGTATGGAGTGTCGTTCACATTGCAAACAGACCATGCTCCACTCGCGTTTCTTGGGGCCAATAAAGAATTCAACGCAAAGATCATGCGCTGGGCTTTGCTACTAAGCGTGTATTCTTTTAAGGTTCAATACATCCCGGGAAAAGAAAACGTGGGAGCGGACTTCATGAGTTGAAATTGGAGTAGGGAGGAGGAGGATGAAGATAGCAATAAATCGGAAGCCAAGGATAACAGTGACTCTATTAGTTTCATATCTTCAAGCCCGGACGATATGTCACACACACACACACACACATATATATATATATATATATATATATATATATATATATATATATATATATATATATATATATCGGGCAGACAGGGCTCGTGATCCTTGGTTGGTAGCTTATCTAAGAGAAGGAACTCTGAATTCAAACCACCGCTGCCTTGCGGGAATATCCATTTATGGAATTGGCT
The DNA here is from genome assembly GCA_024509875.1 of Oreohelix idahoensis. Lineage (NCBI taxonomy): Eukaryota > Metazoa > Mollusca > Gastropoda > Stylommatophora > Oreohelicidae > Oreohelix > Oreohelix idahoensis. The sequence goes on along the minus strand of JAMPIV010005235.1, from coordinate 434,722 downwards.
TCGGGAGTAAACCCTGAGGATAAATCCGGAGTCGGAGTCCCTAAGGCAGTCTAATGTCGATTCGACATTATTCTGGCAACTCCTGCGACATGGCTGGTACCAAACTGTATCGGCTACTGCCGTTCCTTTGGATCTACCGGCTGTGTGGAGAGGGGGAACATGCTGCACGGGCAACAGCTTGATCTCCATATAACTGTGCCCAAGCTCGCGCCCTGGAGAGGACACTCCAGCTTCACCCTATAGGTGTCGGCAAAACACGGGAAGTAGCAGTTACCGGTTATAAGCATTTTGCCCAAATGGCGTAGGGCATGGCGCCAGGGGCTACTTCCGACAGTGGGAGAGGTTCTAGGATCTCACTGGACAGCTACCGCCCGCTTCAAGCTGGGCAGCCCCCAGTCAATAAGGTGTTGTCCCGCCACTGTCTGCTTTCCCCATTGGGTGCATGGGGATTAGGGTCAAACCCGAACTGTGGACAGAAAATTTTGCACCAAGCAATTATCGAAAAAATAGAAATAAGCAAACTCTCAGATTGGGATGCTGGAACGTCCGGATTATGTTGACTGGACTATCCGAAAACCTACAGGATGTTAACGATGTAAGGAAGACAGCCATAATTAATGATGAGCTTAAACGACTTCAGGTGGATATAGCTGCACTTCAGGAAACGCGCCTGGCGGGCTCTGGAACGGTGAGCGAGAAGGACTACACATTTTATTGGCAAGGGAAAGATCTTAATAAAGCTAGAGAACACGGAGTAGGTTTTGCGGTAAAAAAATCGCTAACTAAAATGGTTGAACCAGGCGAGAATGGGAACGCCTGTTAACGCTCCGCCTGCAAACTAGCACAGGTCCCATCACCCTTGTCAGTGTGTATGCTCCTACTCTGTACTCTGCCTCAGAAGCTAAAGACGGGTTCTACGAGAATCTAACAGCAATTATCAAAAGCATACCTAGGCAAGAACAGCTTGTTCTCCTTGGTGACTTTAACGCTAGAGTGGGTGCCGATAATGTTTCATGGCCTGCATGTCTGGGCAGGTTTGGTATTGGCAAGATGAATGAAAATGGACAACGGCTCTTAGAGTTGTGCGTCCACCATGACCTCTGCGTGACCAAAACCTACTTTCAGACAAAACCCCAGCATAAGGTGTCATGGAGACACCCACGATCCAAGCACTGGCACCAACTTGACCTGATTCTCGTCAGAAGGCCACTCCTCAGGTCTGTGCTCTCCACGCGCTCGTACCATAGTGCAGACTGTGATACAGATCACTCCTTGGTTTGCTGCAAAATCAGAGCACAACCAAGAAAACTCTATCGTGTCAGACATGAAGGGAAACCACGCATTGATACCAGTAAGATGTCAGACCCTTTCATGATCGCTCAATTCACTGCGACCTTCGAGAAAGTGCTCAGTAGCCCTCAGCATGGTGATACTATTACAGAGAACTGGGAGCATCTACGGAACACCATTCAAAGTACTGCACTTGCCACCTTTGGTAAGAAAACAGCAAAGTCAAATGACTGGTTTGATGCTTCATCAGATGTGATGGCACCTGTCATTGAAGCTAAGCGCAGTGCTATGAATGAATACAAACGTTCACCGAGTGCCAGAACCCTACAGATCCTGAGGGCTACGAGAAGCAAAGTTCAACAAACTGCTCGACGCTGTGCAAATGCCTACTGGCTCCAGCTCAGTGAGAGCATCCAGATCGCAGCGCAAACAGGCAACATTAGACAAATGTATGACGGTATAAAGAAAGCACTTGGCCCCCATAAAAGTAAGACGGCACCGCTAAAAACCATCAGCAGAGAGAAGCTAACCGATAAGGGTAAGCAGATGGAGAGGTGGGTCGAGCACTACTCTGAGCTTTACGCTAGAGACAATACCGTTACGCCTGCAGCCCTTGATGGTGTCAACAGTCTGCCAACTATGGAGGAGCTGGATGCCGAACCAACATTAGAGGAACTCAGCAAGGCCATTGATAGCTTGGCCTCTGGCAAAGCACCAGGCAGTGATGGGATTCCTCCTGATTTAATCAAATGCTGTAAGAGCACGCTATTACATCCCCTGCATAGGATGCTGTGCCAGTGCTGGGAAGAGACAACTATTCCTCAAGACATGCGAGATGCCAAGATTGTAACACTGTATAAAAATAAAGGAGACAGAAGTGTGATTGCAATAACTACAGAGGCATCTCTCTTCTTAGTATTGTTGGTAAGGTTTTTGCCAAAGTCATCTTAATGCGACTACACAAGTTAGCTGAGCGCATATATCCAGAGTCACAGTGTGGATTCCGAGCTGGCAGATCAACAACAGACATGATCTTCTCTCTCCGCCAGCTTCAGGAAAAATCAAGAGAGCAGAAAAGACCATTATATATCGCCTTTATAGACCTCACACAAGCATTCGACCTGGTTAGTAGGGATGGATTCTTTAAAATCCTCCTGAAAATAGGCTGCCCTTCTAAAATGCTGGAAATGATAAAGTCATTCCATGATGGCATGAAGGGAACAGTCCAATATGCTGGAAGCACGTCACAGCCCTTTGATATACGAAGTGGCGTTAAACAAGGCTGTGTTCTGGCTCCGACCCTCTTCGGAATCTTCTTTGCCTTACTCTTGAAACATGCATTCAGAGATGCAACTGAAGGAATATGCCTTCACACTAGGTCAGATGGCCGTCTGTTTAATCTTTCAAGGCTGAAGGCAAAAACAAAAATCAGAAGGGTCACTATAAGAGACTTGTTGTTCGCTGATGATGCTGCAGTCGTCACTCAAAGCCAACAGGAGCTTCAGAGCTTGATGAATCGCTTCACTAAAGCATGCAAGGACTTTGGCCTCACAATAAGTCTAAAGAAAACGAATGTGCTGAGTCAGGATGTGGGTGCTGCACCAGTTATCACTATCGATAACTATGAATTGGCAGTGGTGCACCACTTCACATACCTAGGGTCTACCATCAATGACAAACTCTCACTGGATACAGAAATCGACAGCCGCATTGGCAAAGCTGCAGCTACCTTTGCCCGCCTCACATCGCGTGTTTGGGGAAACTCTAAACTCACAATGAAGACCAAAGCTGCGGTATATAATGCCTGCGTCACCAGCACACTCCTATATGGCAGCGAGACCTGGACGACCTATGCTAAGCAAGAAAGAAGGCTCAATACCTTCCATTTGCGGTGTCTACGCCGCATCCTCGGCATCTCGTGGAAAGATAAAGTGACAAATGTCGAGGTGTTGTCACGTGCTGGCCTTCAAAGTATGTATACGCTTCTTAGACAGCGCAGACTTCGCTGGCTTGGCCATGTTCGCCGCATGGAAGATGGTCGCATCCCAAAAGATATCTTCTACGGACAATTAGCAGATGGCATGAGAACAGTTGGGCGACCACAGCTGAGGTTCAAAGATGTGTGCAAGAGAGATATGAGGGCACTGGACATGGATCAAGCAACATGGGAGGATGAAGCTGCCGATCGCACTGAGTGGCGATGCTATTTACGGCGCCACCTCAGATTGGGCGAAGAGAGGCTCACACAAGAAGCAGAAGTGAGGAGATATATATATATATATATATAAACTATCGATAATATATAATATATAATGTGTAACAGTGACCTGGAGCACCCCATCTTAGGAAAATAAAGCAACTGAAATAAAGACAGGGTAGATTCACCTCAGGTTTGGCGCGAAAGAACATTCCCATAGTCAGTTATGGAAATGAAGGGGAGCTATTATTAATTCCGACATTTTTCCGGGGAATTATTATTAATATATTATATATATATATAATATATATATATTATATATATATATATATATATATATATATATATATATATATATATATATATATATATATATATATATATATAATATTATATATATATATATATATAATATATATATATATATATATATATATATATATATATATATATATATATATATATATATATATATATATATATATATATATATATGTAAATAGTGTAACAGTGACCTGGCCACCTTTGCTTTCCCCATCTTAGGTTCATAACTTTTGCTACGCAAAATAAAAAACATACAATTCACTGACTGTAGATTCACCTTTGAAGACACGCCTATTTCTTCTACTTACATGCGCTGACAAGCGTTAACCTACGTTTGTACACGCTAAGAAAACAGCCAGCGAAAGAACGATTCGCTTAGCATAAATTAACACACCAGCGGATTTGGAAATTAGCATTGTTGACGGACAGGAGCGCGCGGATAGAAACTGGTTTCTTTGAAAGAGAGGGGACGGGCAGGAGTTTGACCGCTAACTCCGACATTTTCAGGGGAATTAAGCATTTGATCTAAAATAAAGAGGGGGATAAAAAGATTTACCGTCCACATTCGTGTGTCCGCGGTCCCAGGGGAGATAATAATCTGATCTACAGCAGAAGAGACGAGATCAAAGGCGGTCTGCTCGCTTAGCTGATTTTGTGTTGTTGGTTGGCCCCAGGGGGCAGAAAATCTTATATCGAGAGCCGAACGAGTTGTTTCCCTTGATATGGGCGAAGGCGTGATTTCTCGCACCAGTTAGTGAAAATAACAGTTTTCCGTATATATACTCGTCCTACCGAAGTCAGTTTATCAGTACGCTCAGGAATTTTTGGAAATATCTAGCTCGCCATTCTAGAGCCCTTGTAAAAAGTGGATTTATTAGATTCGTGGAGATAGTTCATTTTTCTGTTTTGCGGTAATATATTAACCTTTTTCGTGATTTCTTGTGTTAAGTTATCATTTTATAATTCACTGGAATTTTTCTGTGTGTTGATTGACTAGCATATTAAATAACATATAGCTAAATTTCCAGCTGTAATGTAAAAATTAACCAATCGCTATCACCCAGAAAGAGATGTTTAATTGACTGATAAATACATTACGCGACTAACTATTGACGGAATATAAAATTACTTCTAATTCATTACGTGTAATTGTGTAAGTGACTAGTGAAATATCATGTGGCGAAACAAATAGCTAGTAATGACAAGCAATATTTGTAAAGTAGTCATAACTAAATTATCACTGATATTGTGCGCTGAGTTCACTGGGAAGGGGAAAAAAGACGCATACCTTCAAACCCAACCCGTAACAGTTGAGCGAAGCGTGATAAGATAGGCTAAGACCTGTGTGCTTTTAATTTAATTAAATGACAGAGTGGATAAGAGATCTTAACCTTACGCGTGACCGGATTGGATATTTTATTTTGATTACATGTTTTGTTTTTCTTCCAAATCTAGTAATGATCACAAACCAGTTGCTAGCGGTCTAAATCTGAATAGTACCAGTAACATTCTTAATTATTATCGGGTCTTAAATGTTGACCTGTGCGGTCCTTTTGCTTCATGCACAGAGAGAGTCCAAATGTATAAACATTGAGAATTAAAATTAACTGGACATACAAATTACCCAGAATTTTACATCAATCTTATCAAAGAGAAATACTTAGACACGAAGAGTGATTACCATACTATCTAACAATGCAAACCAAATCAAGAATTAAGGAGAACAATGTCAAATTCACAAATTCTGACATCTTTATTGACAAAAGTTAACCCTAGAACGATTTCAGAATTCGGGCAAATTCCACATGCGGGTCTTTGTTATTAAGGTGGGCCGGTGGAGTTTTCTCACCAGATTTTTCATAAAATATGCTTATATGATGGTGATAAGACGGCTGCTCAATGTTCCATTTTCATTCTAATTTTAGTTCTTGTTATATTACAAACTTCAAGATTAAACTGATAAAAGTCATCACAAGTGACAAAGTAATACGATATGATACAAGTGCCATACCAGAAGAGTACAGTGTCGATATTCAGAACAAATTTGACGTTGTTATGGCAGTACAGGAGGAAATGACACCAGATAAACTTGCCAATAACATCAGAGATGTTTATATTTCAACTGCACAAAGGTTAATTCCTAAAAGAAGTGTAAAGAGACGAGAATAATTCTCAGAGGAAACACTGAAGTTGGTGATAGAAAGAAGAAAATTGAAGTCCAAAAAAGACACAGAAAATCAGGAATTATACAAGGAATGCACAAAGCAGATTAAAAAACGAGTCAGACAAGACAAACTACAATATGTAAACGACACCTGACGAAAAAAGAGGAAATAGGCGAACAGGGATTGAGTAAGAATATGTTTTCCGAAGTAAGAACATTGAAGAACAGCAACTTCAAACCATCACTTCGAGCAATGAACGACAAGAAGGGCGATACTGTAACAGAACGTAAAGATATCCTGAACAGATGGAAGGAGTACTGTCAAGAAATGTACAAGGAAATAAACAAAGTGGCAAATAACAAAAACATGAATGTAGTGGAACGTGAACCAGAACCTACCATAGAGGAAGTCCAGATCGCAATCAAACACTTGAAAAGCGGAAAATCTCCTGGTTGTGATGAAATAACAGCTGAAATGATACTGGCTGGAGGAGAAAGCAGCGCTCGTATATACAATACATTATGCTGTAAGATCTGGCAAAGCGGAATTTGGTACAAGGACCGGAAAAGATCAATTTACATACCCTTGCCAAAAAAGGGCAACCTGAAACAGTGCACAAATGTCGTGAAACGAGTGTGTGTAAACCCACTTCTTAGTTAAATCCCAATGTCCAGATACAAAAATCCCTCAGCCAATCAACGAGCAACGTTCACCAGTCTCTGAGACAGAATAAAATTAGCCATAAGCCTTGTTTTTCGGAACTCGGTTGGGGCCATCGTGTCTCCCAATATGGCGGAAAACAGAATATAAATTAGGCATAAGCCCGTTTTTTCTGAAGTCGGCTTAGGTCATGGATTGTACGGCGGATGGTACTAAATCAGCTTGCCACGCCGAGAACCAACCAAAACCATTCCTTAAGCAGTAAAAGTTACATCATCTACCTATATGTACGGGAGAGATTTATACAAAATCACGCCACACCTACACGAAGCCAGCTAGACGACCGACTGGAGAAGAGAGGCTGTCACACTGATTTATTGCTCACCTGCATTGACCGGGCAGACTGCTTCACTAGTCGAGTCACAATCTGGCCTGTTCAAATCTTAGAGGGTAAATATATTTACTATAAACTTGTAGGAAAATAGGCCTACAGCAGATATATACTGTTGGTATTTGTTGTGTCATTTATACTACCTACACCTGTATATATTTATTATAAATTGTTTCACTATGAATGTATCAGGTTACTGATTGTATCTTGGGGAATTAGGTATAATGATTGTATTTCCTGATATGATTGATGAAGACGAAAACCAACTGAAATATAACCAAAACAGTCCTTGTTAGGACTCAATCTATTGTCTCATATAACTCAGTCTATTGTCTCACATAACTTCAGTCTATTATCTCAGATAACTCCAACCTGAAATATAACCAAAACAGTTCTTCTTAGGACTCATATAACTTCAATCTATTGTCTCGTATAACTCCAATCTATTGTCTCCTATAACTCCAACCTGAAATATAACCAAACAGTCCTCGTCTCATATAACTCCTATCATCAGAACACAACAATATTGTTAGGATATATGTTACCAGCCAGTATAGCACTTGTCAGAGAGGGCCTGGTATATTATAGGGGGAAGGAAATGGTTGTATCACACCTATCTGTACATATTATTGGATGTATTCGTGCATTGAATTTATATTATTAGATGTATTGATGTATTGAATTTATATTATTGGATGTATCCATGTATTAATTTATCAGAAAGAATGTTTTGTAAGTAGACACCTGTCTTGTCTCGCTATTGCTAACTCATACTGAGCCATGTTGTCATTCATCCTACATGCAGACACCTGAGACACGCTCATCTCATACACACTAGAAATAGGTGGGCTTGATGACAGAAATTAGCCCATATTTTTACTTGTTACAGGTTTTATTCGTGTCATCAAACCTGAGGTCGTATGTCCAGTCAATCCAGCTGCCTGGAACTTCGCAGGAGCACAGTGATTGCACAGGAGCTACATCTTTAGTCCACCTCAGTCTTGGGTGGGCTAACGAAACGATCATCAGCGGGTGTTGTGTGCAAGAAATTAAGGACAGAACTGTTTCAAGAGATAAGTACACATTAGTACCATTTCTGTCAGCAATAGTGAGCATTTAAAGGTCAAGGACGAAAAACTGAGTAGCATAGCAAGAGACAAAAATAACAGCATAGCTTATAAATTTTATGTACTTAATTAACAGCACAGCTGATATATATTTGTTTCCTATAATTGGAAAACTTTTTGTTATATATATATATATATATATATATATATATATATATATATATATATATATATATATATATATATATACATGTATATATTATATATATATATATATATATATATATATATATATATGTAAATCATATGTAAACTTACAAATCCATTGCATTCCATTTTTCAACATCCACTCTTCAGCACAAGAGTAGATAGTGTATATACTAAATAAATAATAAGGAAATTGTATTTGAACAACTTGTCAATTTTATCATTGTTAAGTAAAATCTGTTTCCTTGTTTTTTTAATATCACAGTTAGTTACACAGCGGGGGTGGCAATTTATGACTGTCTCCTCTCTACTAATTTTTCGAGATCAGATCATTCACAGCCGTAACTAATTTGTGATACCAGTAGTTCTCTCAGTCACTGGGACTTCACCATTTTCTGCCGAAATTCTATTTCTGTATTGTCAGTACTACACTGATCCTAGAGCCAATAAAAACCTCACGCAACACTGGGGGCTCGTTCCTGGGATATTTCTATATACCTTGAACCATACTTAGTCTATTCATCTATGTACATTCTATCTTGTGCCACCCATAGATAACAAAAGAAACAAAATTTTGAAAAAAAATCAGAAAAAAATTTTTTTTTTATTGTTTTCTTAAGAGGAGTACCATTTAGTACTCAGTAAATAGTTGATGCTCATAAAGTTGCACGGAAATTATTTGTTCATTAAATTAATTAAGTTTAATTACAAATATTTGGATATAGTAAATTTACATACCCTCTCTAAGTAACGCCATGGCTGATCTAGTGAAGTTCAGGACTGCGGTCATGCAGATGGGTAAGGAATTAAATATGACAGGTGATGCTCTTATTCAGTATGTCACAACAGAAGTTGACAAACACATGGATAGAGAGGAAAGGAAATTGCAAGTAGAAGCTGAAAGAGAAGCCAAAAGACTGGAAGCTGAGAGAAAAGACAAAAGACTGGAAGCTGAAAGAGAAGCCAAAAGACTGGAAGCTGAGAGAGAAGACAAAAGAGTGGACGCTGAGAGAGAAGCAAAAAGATTAGAAGTTGAAGAACGGAAATTAGCAGCTGAAGTCAAGAAATTGGAGGCTGAAAAAGAGGCAAAGAAAATTGACTCTGAGGAAAGGAAATTACAAGCAGAGAGAGACCATCAATTGAGATTAAAAGAGCTCGAAATTCAGGCAACTACTGGCAATAATGGTGGTAGCACACCTCACTCTGAGAGTAGCTCCAGCTAGAGCACCTCAAGTGGGGCCATGAATTTTCATCTGGACCCATTTGTTGAGAAAGAAGACGCCATTGAGTCGTACCTGGATAGATACGAAAGACTTGCCCCTACCTATGGCTTAGTGAAAGAAAAGTGGAGTCTTAAACTATGTCAGGGATTGAGAGGTGTGGCCTACGATGTATATTTGAAGCTCTCAAGAGATGACCAGGAAGATTATGAAGTCCTGAAGCAGGCACTGCTTGTGAGATACGAAAAGAACTCACAATCGTATAAAAAGAATTTCCGAACAGCTAAACTTCTTCCAGGAGAAAACTATTACCAATTCTCTGCTAGATTGGAAACCTATTTGGAAAAAAATTAGTAGTTTAGGAAAGTGTCAGGATCTGAAAGAATTGATAATGATGGAGCAATTGAAAGAGTCCATGCCTCAAGAAATGAGGAAGTTTATCATGGAACAAGGAGCAGAGAGATTGGAAGATATTGTAACTGTTGCTGAGAGATATCAAGCAGCTCAGGCAGAATTATTAGGAAATACGAAGAAGCAGAGTGAAAAATTCAAATCTTCACAAAACTATACCAAATATAAACAAAAGGACCATAACACAAGGAACAAACAAAGATTTGACCAAAAGGACAAAAACCCTCTAAGATCGGATAAGACACCTTACCGGAAGAAAGGAAAGTGGTGTAAAACTTGTCTAAGGAGTAACCACAATACTGTAGACTGCAGAAGGAAGAACCCTCCTTATCTCGCTGCGTGTCTTACAACTGGGAACAAGAGAAGGAAGGAACTGGCAGTTAGTCAAAATGACCTCCGTCATCCCCCTGTCTGTGAGTAAGTGAGATGTAATGGCACTAAAATTCAGTGCTTATATGATTCATGTTTGGAATTCGACTCAGTCGTGAGTGCAACCCTAGTGCACCCTGATCAACTTACCACGGAAACAGTGGACATACAAGGGGCAATGCAGGGAACCGGCACCATGACACTTCCCATAACAAGGATCAACGTGAGAACTCGCTATGTGGAAGGAGTGATCCGAGCAGCAGTGAGTGATGATCCTATATACCCGCTGGTAATAGGATGTAAATATGTCTTTTTGGGTGACCCAATAAAACCTGTTGTCATGGCATCAAACCATACCAGGTCGAGCACCAAAAAGGAGGAGGGAGATCCAATAAACATTCATCTTTTACAGATAAAAAAGGCTCAAACAGCAGACAGCACATTGAAGCCTTGTTTTGGCAAATTGCCAAACGTCCATAACCCTCCAGAGAAAGGAGACTACTATATGGAAAATGGCCTACTCTACAGACAAGCTGGAAAAGGACCTAACGGGCATGGACAGCTGGTAGTGCCAAAATTCTACAGGGAGGAAATTATGGAGCAAGATCGAGCTACATCAGGCAGTGGTCACAGAGGAAAAGGGGCCACTGGTCAAAATATAGCGTTGCGATATTACTGGCCAGGGATAATTAAAGACATAAATTGGTATATGAAATCCTATTCAGAATGTAACCAGGTAACCTCATTCAGAAGTGTAGACCAGTTACAGGACCTAGGGAAACATTGTTGCGGACTTAGACCCACAAAGAAAATACACAAGAGAAAACAACAGGTAGATGCAGTGATAAAGAGAAAACAAAATCACAACAAGTCTACTGTTACACCAGTAACCATGGCAACTCTCCGTATTGTACAGAGAGGGGACGAGGGACATCCCACCCTGACTAGATATTTGTCGAAACACCATGGCCTGGATCATTTGGAAAATTTGGTTAGCCAGCAACCAGTATTAAAAAAGCTTCAGAAACAAACCCGAACCACAGGAGGTAGGGACCAGGGCTATACCAAACAATTGATGGAGACAGGCCCCACTTCAGTATACTGCCCCTTTCAATAGAAATAGGTGTGGATCCGGCAACCTTGTTGTATTGCCGTCCCCATACACGGTCCACTGGGAGCATTGTTGCGGACATGGACTGAACAATAGCAAGCACAAGCACTCAAGGATGAGATTGACTATCTCTTAAAAGAGAAAATTATTTCAAAGTCTGAATCTCCCCACAGCTCACGTGTGGTGCTATTAAGGGTGCCTAGTGGTGAACACAGGTTATGTATTGACCACAGGAAGCTAAATGCGATCACAGAATCTCAGGTGGATCCATTACGACACCAACCAGCTGTTCTCTACACTGAGTAAGGTTAGGTATTTATCGAAGGTAGATCTAAGCAACGGATACTACCAAATACCAGTGAAACCAGAAGTTAGGATAATGCTGGCATTTATTACATCAGACGGACACTACGAGTTTAATGTACTACCCTTTGGACTGAAAAAATGCTCCCAGTATCTTTTCAAGAATGATGAGGAAATTATTGGAACCTCTACAAAATCCCCATATCACTAACTTTATGGATGTCTTTCTTGTTGCTACAAACACATTTGAAGAGCATATAGTAGCGCTCTCCATGTTGTTTGACAGACTGAGAGCCACTGGATTGACTGCACGTCCAACCAAGTGCTATATCGGTTGTAAGGAGTTGGAATTCCTAGGTCACACTATTTCTACAGGTCATATGTCTCCTGACCCAAAGAATATAGAGAAGTTAAAGAAGGCACCCAGACCTCAAACGAAGAAAGATGTGAGATCATTCTTGTCATTATGTGGGTTCTATCAGAAATACATACCCCACTTTAACTCTCTATGTGCACCATTAACCAACTTAACGAAGAAAGGACAGTCTGACAAAATCCAATGGAATGCTGATTGTGAAAAAGCTTACACAGAGCTAAAAACAAAACTCACCAGCAAACCCATCCTTACGCTACCCGATATGACACAGGAATTTGTATTAAGGACGGACGCTAGCAGTATAGGTATTGGTGCAACTCTCTTGCAGCAATCAAAAGTCCAGCCGGAGGAACTTTTACCCGTCGCCTACGCCAGTAGGAAGCTGAATGCAGCTGAGTTGAATTACTCGACCATAGAGAAAGAATGTTTGGCTCTAATTTGGTCCATCGACACATTTTCACCTTACCTGTATGGGACACACTTCATTGTCCAAAGCGATCACCAGCCTTTAACATTCTTGGCAGCATCTAGAAAGTTAAATTCGAGATTGTTAAGGTGGAGACTGCTTCTGATGCCTTATTCCTTTACCGTGAATTACATTCCGCGAAGAGACAATGTAGGAGCTGATATTTTTAAATCGACACCCTATTACTCTGGAAGGACAGACACAAAATGATTAACTACAGCAGGTGTTTACACGTCAGCTATGACAGGTCACAGCTAGGAAAGGATGGAGCTATGTCGTAAAACGAGTGTGTGTAAACTCACTTCTTAGTTAAATCCCTAAGTCGAGATACAAATATCCCTCAGCCAATCAACGAGCAACGTTCACCAATCTCTGAGACAGAATAAAATTAGCCATAAGCCCTGTTTTTCGGAACTCGGTTGGGGCCATCTTGTCTCCCAATATGGCGGAAAACAGAATATAAATTAGGCATAAGCCCTGTTTTTCGGAAGTCGGCCTAGGTCATGGATTGTACGGCGGATGGTACTAAACCGCATATAACCAATCAGCTTGCCACGCCGAGAACCAACAAAAACCATTCCTTAAGCAGTAAAAGTTACCTCATCTACCTGTGATAGGGTGGGCGAGATGATGATGATGATGATTATATTGTGATGTGTGATCACTCTCTTTTCACACTCGCACCGACCCGAACAACAATAAAAACTCTTGATTCTGAGGTAGGGGCTGTATTTATTTCTACAACCCAGTCAGTGACTACAAGTACACAAAGCAAACATTAAACAAATAAACCAACGAACATAACAAAACACCCAGCATGTGCCCGATCGCTAATCTGAAGACGCAAACAAAGCAACGACTGGTTAAAATCATAGTTAAATAATGATACTCTCACCTGCCAAACAGTCCTTCCACGTGTACTACCTGACACCCTCAACTATCACACCCGCACGCACTCATGCGTGTCATCCAATGCGACTAGTAAGGTGTTGTGCATGAGGCTGGCAATCTCACCGTGTAACATCGGTTGCTACCACAACCACTACTGCAAGAGCACACACTCAGCTATCATACACACACACACACTCATGCATGTCGTCCAATGCGACTAGTATGGTGTTGTGCATGAGGCTGGCAATCTCACCATGTAACATAGATTGCTACCGAAAACACTACTGCAAGAGCACACACTCAGCTATCACACAATCATACTCATGCATGTCGTCATTGAGATTAGTATGGTGTTGTGCATGAGGCTGGCAACCTCACCGTGTAACACAGATTGCTACCGAAACTACTACTGCACGAGCATCTGAATGCTTCATACGGATGAAACCACACTAGTGGCCCCATGCTCCCTCAGGAGCGGAGAAGAGAAATATATATCTTCAAGTGAGCCCACGTGCTCTCACAAACCATCCTTCACATTACAATAATTAAATAATCAAGAAATATGTATAACATAGAATTAACCAATATGTACCACCAATACTCTCCTTAATGGGCATAAACCACCACCTCGCATCTGATACATCTCAATATTCATTACTGCATTCTGAACATGTCGTAAGTGACGACTGGTGCGCCTGGCAACAAGCGTGTCGTATACGACCCCTGATGAGATTGGGAACTCATCACATGAAACACATTGTTACGGAAACAACCACTGTAAAAGCATAAAAATGCTTCTTGTGGGCTTGTGATGGACACCATTTCTTGCCCGGTCTGATGACTGAAATAATCGCTCTTACAGCCGCAATCTGGACTTAGCATGCCTAATAAAACCTATCAAACATTATTTTCACTCATCTATCATTTCGAGACTAAATCATAATGCCCTAAAAAACATTTCCTTTTGGAACACATCTATCTATTTATTTCACTAAACATTAAAACAGCCTCACGCTGAATATAACTTCAAAAGCTACAGGGAAATAATAGTAATTTCACTAGGAAATAATATAATCTGCTTTTAAATCAAACTCACGTGTCATGTCTTCGTTCCTTTTCTACCGACACAGGGCTAGCCTAACTTCGTTTCTTCTCTCTGGGCGGTTCTTGCAAAATAGGCCCGTCCGCCGGCCGCTATCTCTTTTATAAGCCCAGGTCGAATCACTCAATTTACTGCGCGCTAGGCGTATTGCTTTGGCCGCATACATAACACTCGCGATATTTGCTTTAGAAGGCCCAAAAACAGAAATATACACAACTATTTCTAGAGCAAAAACACAATTCTACACCACAACTATGCACCAAAACTAATTTTTAGGCGTTATTATGGCCTAAGTAATATATTTTCATGAAGACTTTTTACATCCCAGAATGCTGCGCGCACTTCGAAAATATGTGGGCGATAAAAATGCCTTGAACATGAAGGGGGCGTCTTTCCGGCCCCATCACATACCTATATATACGGGAGAGATTTATACAAAATCACGCCACACCAACACGAAGCCAGCTATCCGACCGACTGGAGAAGAGAGGCTGTCACACTGATTTATTGCTCACCTGCATTGACCGGGCAGACTGCTTCACTAGTCGAGTCCCAATCTGGCCTGTTTAAATCTTAGAGGGTAAATATATTTACTATAAACTTGTAGGGAAAAAGGCCTACAGCAGATATATACTGTTGGTATTTGTTGTGTCATTTATACTACCTACACCTGTATATATTTATTATAAATTGTTTCACTATGAATGTATCAGGTTACTGATTGTATCTTGGGGAATTAGGTATAATGATTGTATTTCCTGATATGATTGATGAAGACGAAAACCAACTGAAATATAACCAAAACAGTCCTTGTTAGGACTCAATCTATTGTCTCATATAACTCAATCTATTGTCTCACATAGCTTCAATCTATTATCTCACATAACTCCAACCTGAAATATAACCAAAACAGTCCTTGTTAAGACTCAATCTATTGTCTCATATAACTCAATCTATTGTCTCATATAACTTCAATCTATTGTCTCAGATAACTCCAACCTGAAATAGAACCAAAACAGTCCTTCTTAGGCTCATATAACTTCAATCTATTATCTCGTATAACTCCAATCTATTGTCTCCTATAACTCCAACCGGAAATATAACCAAACAGTCCTCGTCTCATATAACTCCTATCATCAGAACACAACAATATTGTTAGGATATATGTTACCAGTCAGTATAGCACTTGTCAGAGAGGGTCTGGTATATTATAGGGGGAAGGAAATGGTTGTATCACACCTATCTGTACATAAGTATTCATGTATTGAATTTATATTATTGGATGTTTCATTTATTGAATTTATATTATTGGATGTATCCATGTATTAATTTATCAGAAAGAATGTTTTGCAAGTAGACACCTGTCTTGTCTCGCTATTGCTAACTCATACTGAGCCATGTTGTCATTCATCCTACATGCAGACACCTGAGACACGCTCATCTCATACACACTAGAAATAGGTGGGCTTGATGACAGAAATTAGCCCCTATTTTTACTTGTTACAGGTTTTATTCGTGTCATCAATACTGAGATCGTATGTCCAGTCAATCCAGCTGCCTGGAACTTCGCAGGAGCACAGTGATTACACAGGAGCTACATCTTTAGTCCCCCTCAGTCTTGGGTGGGCTAACGAAACGATCATCAGCGGGTGTTGTGTGCAAGAAATTAAGGACAGAACTGTTTCAAGAGATAAGTACACATTAGTACCATTTCTGTCAGCAATTGTTAGCATTTAAAGGTCAAGGACGAAAAACTGAGTAGCATAGCAAGAGACAAAAATAACAGCATAGCTTATAAATTTCATATACTTAATTAACAGCACCGCTGATATAAATTTGTTTCCTATAATTGGAAAACTTTTTGTAATATATATATATATATATATATATATATATATATATATATATATATATATATATATATATATATATATATATATATATATATATATATATATATATATATATATATATATATATATATTTGTAAATCATATGTAAACTTACAAATCCATTGCATTCCATTTTTCAACATCCACCCTTCAGCACAAGAGTAGGTAGTGTATATACTAAATAAATAATAAGGAAATTGTATTTGAACGACTTGTCAATTTTATCATTGTTAAGTAAAATCTGTTTCCTTGTTTTTTAAATTCTATTTCTGTATTGTCAGTACTACACTGATCCTAGAGCCAATAAAAACCTCACGCCACAACAAACTACAGAACTATAGCTCTTATAAGCCATTCCAGCAAAATACTATTACCGTAAAATCTCGCGTATAATACGCACTCGTGCATGCTTGATTTAGCCCAAAATTTTCTGGTAAAATGGAAATTCGTGTATAATACGCACCATAATTTTTCAAGATTTTATTTTATGAAACATTTGTTAAAAAACTGAAAGAAGATGGAAGATGCTGCATGATAGTAGTTCTTCGACGAACTGAAAGACCATGTCGCTTCATAAAACGAACTGCCCATCCATATGACGCTTTAAATGCTGTTGTGCCTGTACGAGATTTTGTAAGTTCCAGAGCTTTAAGTCGGATTTCAATGCATCAAACACCGATGCCTTGTTGCCTTCTATCCACTACCCACTCCAATAATGTTTATTTCTAGGTCTGGAAGATCTGGTGGTGACCAACGATTCGCCTTTTTCTTACTAGGCAACACTTGCAACGCCTCTTTGTTTTTTCGCCATAATCGAATGTTGCACTTGTTGATGGAAAAATGTCGACTTGCTGCCCGATTGCCGTTATATTCTGCATATTTTACCACTAAGAGCTTTTCTGCTGCAGTTAATTTTCTCGAATTCATTTTTAGAGCTCAAAAAAAATCAAATGACAAACTTATCAACCAAGCTTAATATCAAAACAGATTGAAGACCAAGAGTGCGAAATGCGTTTTGCAACAATGTCTGGCACATAAGAAAACACATGGCACATTCAATTTTGCGCCATTTTCACTGTCAAATTGTGACAAAAACTTGACAGACTTTCCAATGTAGGTTACTTTCGATATCGAAAATTACGTATTTTTTAGTATTCGCGTATAATACGCACCCGAGTTTTAGCGGGCAAAAATGAGTAAAAAATGTGCGTATTATACGCGAGATTTTACGGTACATATCATAATGAAAAAAATGCAACAAAAGCTAGAAACAGAAATTCAAGGAGTACAGGCGGGTTTTCGACCAGGCAGAGGCACCAGAGACCAAATACTCAATATGAGGAACATCATAGAAAAGTGTAGAGAATTCAACGTTGACCTACATACGTGTTTCATTGATTACACCAAAGCTTTCGACTGTGTACAACATCAGCAGTTATGGACTATTATGAAAGATATGGGATTTCCAAACCACATTCTACAACTCATCGCACTGCTGTACTAAGAACAACAGGCAGCCGTATAAAAAGATGGAGAAACATCAGAATGGTTTGAAGTACAGAAAGTAGTAAGACAAAGCTGTACCCTTTCCCTTTACCTGTTTAACATTTATGCCGAGAATATTATGAGAAATGTAAGAGATGACCAAGAACACACAGAGTTTGACCCGTTTAACATCGGCGGGTACCAGATCCCGGAAATCAGATATGTTGACTGTCAGGATGGTTAGAATTGTCTGCCGTTGTCAGAGTTGGCCTGTCTGTTTTCTTTCTTATTTCATGTTACCGCCCACTTATTCTGTCATTTTTTATTTTAACAGCTCTTGTCCTCTCTCCGATTCTGTCAATTTTGCTAGAGCCCAGTTTAGGCCCATCTCTTTGCACGTGCGAGGACGCTTTATGTCAGAAGATCTTTTATGTCGGCATTCAGGGAAATTCAAGTTCCCTGGTCCCTTTGATCATGGGAGAAACAGGGAACTCTTTGCTCCTCTAAGTTTTCAGCGGCATTTTTGGTCAAAGGGGTCTCTATTTAGCAATCTGCTAGTTTATGTGTCGTTTGAGACACGGAGTCCCCCAGTCACTCAGAGAATTTCTCGGTCTTTCATTTCAAGCCGCCTTTGGTCCTTCATCCCGAGCACAGGGCGAGCATAGAACGGGAGACCGTAGATACTCTTACGTCTGTCTTGTGTGGATTATTCGTTTCATTAGCACTCGTGCGGAAGCGCTCTTCGAACACCTGGCATTTTTCTTAGTATTTAAGTACATGTCTCTAACATTCTTGACCAATTGTTTATTCAAGGATTTTGTTGTCTAGTGACGCGTTGTTGAGTTGAAAGCTAACAACAGTTAGAGATTGTAAACCGGAATTCCTTGATTTGGTAAGCACATTTACTAAGTCCATTTTTCTCGGGGGTTTTCCTTGGTAGATTAATAATATAGAGTCAGGAGACTTAATTACTTTATTTCTTTTAATATATATGGCTTAATGTAAAGTAATTGTTGGATGTAACCTGGGAGTTATAATTTCATTTCTCTAGCTACTGATTTTAACTTCACTTTGACGTACGGGAAGACAGGAGATATATTTGACAGATATATAGGTTGGAACACAGAAAGGGGGAGTTGATATATTTTATATTTTTTGGTGTTGTGTGTTCCATTTTTAACAGATGTATAATTAACTCTGTATAGAGGTTTTTACTACTCGTTGTTAAGAGTGTCCGTCATCGCCACATTAATTTTCGAACTTCCAGTACAGTCCCTATTACCTATGCTGGTGTGGGCGCTTTTATCTGTTCAGATTTTGAACGCCTAACCTGGATTTGTTTATTATATCGGCAATACTGAGCGTGTAAGACGCGCACCTAGACAGCGCAGCCTTCACGCCTGGGTGAATCTACCTGTGAGATTTTTCGGCTCAGCAGAGCCGAGGGGAAGGAAAGGTGTGTGTGGTGTGGATTTGTTTTTGTATCAGAGGAGAAATGGGAGAGCGCGGGGGATGTATTTGTTATTGTGATAAAGTGAGAGAAAGTATTGTGGGATCGGGTAGTGTGCGCTAGTAATGACTATATTATTGTGATAGGGCCATAAAAACAACCCAGAGGCCCCTCAAGTTCATGTCATAATTATGTGTTTAACGCCCATATATTTTCGATGTGCGCGCTCCAACGAGTACGCCAGCCAACGTGACTACGCGAGGGCCACAATAAAGCCCCAACCCACGTGACTGCACGAGCCTTCATCGCTGGCGTGGGAAAAGTCTAACGCAGGAGAAGCAGTCAGTTTGGTGAGTTTCGCAGTAGAGGCAAGATGTGAGACGGCGAAGACCTTTTTCGCAAGAGCGGTCCAGATGAGAGAAACGAAGTTAGGCGCGCCCTGTGTGGGTAGAAGATGAACAAAGACATGACTCGTGAGTTTGATTTTAAAGCAGATTAACATTAGTGTTCTGTAGCTTTAGAATTATATTCAGCGTGAGTCGGTTCTAATGCTTAATGAAATAGATAAATAAATGTGTTTTCTGAGGAGATTTCTTCTAGGACATTATAATTAGTTTTAAAGTTATAGATGAGTGAAAATATGTGTAGATAGATTTTACTAGCGTTAAGTACAGATTGTGGCTGTAAGAATACAGTAGGAACCGATTCCATTCATTAGACCGGGCAGAAAGGCAAATATAGTAGAAGTCTATTTCATACATGGAACTGAACAGAGATAATATTTGCTAGTGCCAAGATGGCAGTCAGGGCCACGTGTTAAATGTGCATAAAGATGACGTATGTGAGCGACAATATCATTTTCAGTTACCACGTGCTATACGCCCTTTAATGTTAAGCTATTTATTGAGAGCGCAGTGGGATTATTATAACGTTTGCTAGTTTTGTAAAGTCAAGAGTAATTTTATTTTATTCTTTGATGTAAGGGTAATTTAGTGTATTTCACGATAATTGATTATAATTTTTCTGTATATCTTTAGTGGGTTACTTTGAGGTGAGGATAGTCATTTAGATTTCTGGTGAGCGCAATGCCACTTCTTTGTGCGTAAGGCACTTTGAGACAGAGGTGTTTCTCTGTTTGCTCCTTGCAGAGCATGGAAACACCAATGCGGCTGGTGTCCATCACAAGCCTGCAGAAGCATTTTTATGCTATTGCAGTGGTTGTTTCGGTAACGATGTGTTTTATATGATGAGTTCCCAATCTCATCAGTCGGCATATACAACATGCTTCAGAGTGCAGGGATGAATATTGAGATGGATCAGTAGCGAGGTAGCGGTTTATGAGAGTATTCGTTGTACATATCGTTTAATATTATTGTTAAGTTATTTCGCATGGGAGTTAAATGTTTGAGATCCTCATACGTGAGTCTAGTATAGACGCACTTTTGAATGTATCTAAGTTAATTGTATGTTTGATTATTTGCGTACCACCGTGCACGATGTTTGAACGGTATGACGAGTTTTGTCGCGGTGATCTGTTGCTATGCAGCAATGATGCTTGAGGCAGATCCCAATATTCTCCGTCTGAGATAGACGTGATTTTTCATGTACTTGCCCTAAGTCTAGGGAAGACATGCGGGTGATAATATTATAATTATTTGAAAGATGAAGAAGCCAGTCTTGAAGTACTTTTCCAAGAATCGTGCCGTGATAGATATTTAGTCAGAAAACGGCTCATTTTTTTAGTATCCCGCCTCAGGTACTCTATCTCCTACAGCGTTATGGTAGAGCTTCAGCTTCACCAGATGTGTTAAGCTGCTAGTGCGTCCCTCTAACGCCAGGAACGAATTGATGTCTTAAATATAAATATATCTACATAAAGAAGATGAACGTGGTCAATTCGATAGACCAATATATTCTATCAAGCCGTTAACCTTGAAGTCGTAACGACTAGTGAAGTCAATCAACGGCCAGGTTGATTGTTATATGTATCAATATATTTGCCATGAAACCATATTGATGATCTACTGTACCTGCACATGATGTCAATGTCCTTACCAGTAATAAATCGTGTCGTCATTATCGTCCAACAATGGGTCCAGTGTGATTTGCTTATCAATTGGTCAGTCTTATGACCCAGTCGTTACCGTGATATTCGTCTTGTCACCATTGACCTACCCATACGGCCCACAATAACATTCGCAAACAAAAACCATATCCACAGATACGTCGGCCACATACAGTAAGCCCGACAGGCCAGTAACCACCACAAATCACGACAGTAACAGTTGGCGCCAGCAAAAGGGGAAAACCGGTTCAATTGAAGATGTGTCGACTTCCTTCGTTTGTCAAGTTCCAAGATGCGTCAAGTTTCAAGAAAGCGCCATCAACGACACCGTATTTTTTTTAAGTCGACTGTGTAACGGTCGACCTTTCTGACCTCTAAGTGATCCAGACACGTACCTAAAGTGAGGGTCAACGTTGGACTGCTTCCACGTCTTGTGCTCATCATGCAACACCCGTTATCTATCGACGCTACGTTCGCGAGGACCGGGATTTTTTTTAAGATAAGTGGCATTATTTGTATGTGGACCTTGTCCCTGTTGCATGTTTAGTCGAGCCTTTCTTTTTATGTCCACCATTACTCTATGTTCTATGTTCCATATGCCATGCGGGAAGGTTGGGCGGAGACCTACGTTGAGGTACATCCCAGTTTCACACCAGGGCCCACGTTAGGCGTTCTTTAGGGACATTTGCAGATTTCCCGCAGTGGAAATTCCGGCATATATTTGCGGAAGGATTTCGGTTCACTGCGTTTGGTGTTCACCATATGATAATTGCTAGGGAACTAGTTGATTTACTGCGTGTGGATCTTCCTCTTTTTCTGGGACGATACATCCATGTAAAACATGATCATGTATTACTAAACGTACGACACGCAATACTAGGCAAAAATGATCATGAGAGGCGGATGAAAGACGACAGACTGTGTGAACAGGAAAAGAAGTTATTAGAAGATATTGCTGAGGAGAGAAAATTACATAAGATACAGTCCAATCTTGATTGTGAAAAATTGAACAGATTGGACTTGGAGCTTACTGGTTCAAAGGCTGCATTAAATTCAGCATTGTATAAGAATAAAGCTTTGGAAGCTGAGATAGAAGATAAACATGTCGAAGTGAAAACTCTCACTCAGGAAGTCCGCTAATGGAAGGAGAAGTGTGAGAAATTGAAACTGGTATCTCAAAGAAATGAGGCTTTGGAGTCTGAAATTGCGAATCTCAGAGACCAGGTTTCACAGGTGTCTCATCTGGAATTAGATGCGCAGACACGAGTAATGGGGGACCTCAATAATGAACATTCAGGCCCTCAACTCGATAATGACTATAAGAGCAAATTGACAGCTAGTGAACAAGAAAATGGAGACTTAAAATGCCTTCAAAGTCACCATAAAAATGGGTTTCGTGCGGACGTCGCTACAACTGAGAGTTTACTCCTTGAAGAAAAATGTAAACATTCTAAACTCGGAAAAGTAGGTAAAAGACAGATTGAGGAAATATCTCGAAAAGATCTACAGATTTCTAGGTTAAGAAATAGAATTGATGGGTTGATTGATGTGATTTTAGACAATAAAGTTTTATCACACAGTCGCTACGACTATGCCGGCAGTACTAAATGTGGTATGAATGGGTTCACACACCCGAAATAAGTAAAAGTGTCTTTCCGGGGTCATTATAATTTCCCTCGAAATAACTATACTGCCTCTAATAAGAGTGATTCTTGGCGACAGGCCAACACAAGTGATCCTCTTATGACAGTCGGTCCATTAAATCACGGTAAAACCTCTGAGAAAGTTAAGGTAAAGGTTCCACAGACCCAACGTGCATTGAATTTTCAGAGACCTGATAAAGTTGTCACGGGGGTCAAATTAATTCCTACTCTTTGTCGGACTAATAACCAGGTTCATATCAGTGATTCAATCCTACCTGTGCACAGTGGTTTCGCAGATGCTGTTACTCATCATACTCAGCACAGGCAGTATGGTGCACCTATTAAGTATGTCACGACATGCAGAAAGACAAGAAATCACCACGGTTCTCCCTCGTTAGAGAGAGCACACCATCCTCCTACAGCACGTTTCGTGCTGATAACGTGCATGTCGTGGGTTCGATCCCCACATATGGTGGTATCAATACACGCTCACGCACCGTATCAGTGCTCAACCTACCACCTCATACTCCATGGAGATGATGTCTGTTTTTGCGTCTTTATTACATATCAAATGTTTCTTGCATTGAACAGTACACAGGCTTTGACTTTAGTTCAACCTTTTAGAGATATGCCGTTGTCATCTGAATTTCCTTTGTCATACACGACGACTGAGATAGATAGTCATCATTACTCTCTTATCGATTTTCCTTTTGACGTCGGTATCATTTGTATGTTCATGACTTCTCTGTACGTCATTTCGCACACTCGGCAGTTTATTTCGTACTGTTTCTCGTGCCTGTATTTTATGCACCGCTTTGTTCTCCACGCGAGTTACTTATCATTCTGTTGCTTTAAGCGGACAATTCTGTCGTCCCATATCGTTGATCGTTTCATCTCTATCTTGGCTACTATCACTGCTACCCTATCTCGTTTGTTAAAGAGGTGTTCGCCTAACATGGTACAGTGGTCGCAAGAGTGCCAGGCTACTTTAGATAAAATTAAGTTATTATTTTCGTCTGCTCCTATCTTACGGTTACCAAACAAAGATATTCCTTTTATTCTTCGCAGTGATGCCTCCTCGATGGGAGTCAGAGCTTCGCTGATGCAGAACTATTCAGGAACTCAACACCCAGTTATGTACGTCTCGCGCAAGTTGACTGCAGCGGAACAACGCTACTCGGTGATCGACCGTGAGTTATTAGCCATGGTGTGGTCAATACTGAAACTTCAACGTTTTTCCTTGGCGCACACTTTATCGTTGAGACTGATCAGAGGGCTCTTACTACACTACAGAGTAAAGACTTAAAGAGCTCTAAATCTACACGTTATGCGATTGCGTAACAGCCTTTCCACTTTACGGTCCAAGCCATCCGAGGTTCTGATAACGTCGTTGCCGATTTATTGTCTCGTTGTCCACAAGCATCTACAGAGACGCCGGATCGCTAAACTTATTGCGACTTGTACCGCCATTTGGCTGCTCCGTCAACGCTATTGTACTTCTGATTTTATTTGATGTCCCAAGTACAACATTTCTCCAGATGACCTCGCTTATGTATATGACATATTCATAGTTGCCATGGTTGAGTATTTTTTCCGCATTATTAACTGACTAGACTTTTATGACTATATTAATATTTGATTGTGGTGAAGTTATTGTGATCGAGTTATGACACTTTTTTCGCAAGTAATTGTTTAACGACATTTTAGTTCGAAAAGGAAAACTATGAATTTTTCCGCGGATGATTGATTAATAACATTTTATTCGAAGGAAACATTTAATTACAGAACATTTAGATACCACATTTTCTATGCAATTATTTTCATTTTCCTGATATGTTTAATTAGTTTCGGCTATTTATCTCGCTGCACTTTTGCTTATAACCGCATTTTCGAATGGTAGCGCGACATTAGCACGCGTAGTTACTTAATGATACCATACTTAGCTTTGTTAGTTTAAATAGTCTACCTAGGATTTATTTTCATCACTCTCCTTCTTTAGGATGTGTTGCTTTATTCTTGTGTTTTATTTTTTGGACTTGATTTTTGTTTCATTTTGTTTTTCAAACTCTTCTTTTATACACTAAGTTAGTTGCTTATCCTTTACAGGACGTGGCATTCAACCTCAGCTTTTATTGGCTGTTTGTGATTTTTCTAGGCAATTTTGACATTCAGTAGTTTGCCATTGCTTTCTGAACGGTACTGCGCTTATACCATTGTTAAAAATCCACACAAAGCGATCTGCTACAAAACCGCCTGCAGCAGGTTTCGAACCTGGTATATCTGGATTATGAAACTGCGTTCATATCTATTAGACCACAGACGCCGACGTTTTATACACTTGCGATTCACATTTCATTTTCCAATGTTCACATGTCTTATCATCTTGGTTGATTTATTTCAGTTTGTTCACCATTTATGATCATTTTCTATTTCATGTCATTTCATTTGTTATTTTCACTTAACATTTCATATTTGGTACACAGTTGAACTACAAGTATATCTCTTTACTTTTCAACTTTTGTTTGAATTTGGTGTTTTATTATCCTTCCACATTTCCTTCCAACTATAATTATTTTCTTTATAGTAACTTCACATATATTCGTGATAGTTATCTGTTGTTTGGCTTGATGGAACTTGATTGACCTCACTGTTTTTATTCGAATTCGCTTTTTTTCGGGGGGTCGATGTAAACTGTTAAGTTATTTCGCGTGGGAGTTAAATGTTTGAGATCCTCACACGTGAGTCTAGTATAGACGCAGTTTTGAGTGTATCTAAGTTAATTGTATGTTTGATTATTTGCGTACCACCGTGCACGATGTTTGAACGGTATGACGAGTTTTGTCGCGGTGATCTGTTGCTATGCAGCAATGATGCTTGAGGCAGATCCCAATATTCTCCGTCTGAGATAGACGTGATTTTTCATGTACTTGCCCTAAGTCTAGGGAAGACATGCGGATGATAATATTATAATTATTTGAAAGATTAAGAAGCCAATCTTGAAGTACTTTTCCAAGAATCGTGCCGTGATAGATATTTAGCCAGAAAACGGCTCGTTTTTTTACTATCCCGCCTCATATATTAATTATTATTAATTGTCTACAGAGTGTGGTCCAGCTATGTAAGTCCCTGAGTCTAATAGTTGATGATGATGTATTCTCAGGGTACCTAACTGCTACCACCCTATGATCTCACTCTGCGAAATATTTTAAGTCTATTAATTTATATTGCTACGTGTCTAGGGTAATGTATGTGTGATGTATGATAACAAATTTAACACAACTGTAACTCAATCTAATAAACTCAAGTAAGACAGTGGTTAAAGTTATAGGATTAATTTACAATTTTAATTTCCTGACTCTCAAATGTTTTGAATCAGGAAGGTTAATCTCAAAAGAAATGTGGCTATGTACACAGGTAAATACAGTGGATGGACATCCTGTCCAATAAATGATATTATTAAAATGTTTCTGTACTTGTAGTACTGTAGTAACAAGGTATTAAGAAGGGTCACTAGTTGGAAGAACTGTTCCTTTCATCATGTTACTAGAACGTTTAATTACAGTGTGGAGGTTAACAATGAAATGAGAAATCATTAGCCCTCAAAACGAAGGCTTATCTTTCAATCCGTAGCAAGTAGGTGGTTGACTGGAAATATGACACTTTCTGTCCACACGTGTCTCAGCTGGAGTCAGCTTTGGCAGTTAGATTTCACAATACAATCAACAGGTAAGTTGCCTCGTACACTGCCTCTCCAGGTTTTGTCTTACTGGTTACTCGTTGATGCAACCCTGCAACAATGAACAATGCCTCCCTGAATACACTTCATATACACATCTCCAAACCTAACAAATAAACATCGTTAAACATTCGTAGTGATCAGCCCAAGTTCTACAACCATAAAAAAATTATAATAATAATAAAAAATTAACAAATCAAACTGTTAAAGTAACATTTGAAAATCTCAGGTTTTATTTTTTACTGTAAGCAGTTTAAACAGAAAAAAGCAGAAGCTTGACTCTGTCGACAGAAATATTATACAGTAAAACCCTGAGATATTTTGCCCAAAGGTAATGCAAATTCAGTTACAAGGTGATCATCAGTTGGCTTTCTTTTTTAGCAAATTATGGTGAAAATATAACAGTCTTGAGGATAGTCACAGCTATTAATTCCATCACACATATTCATTTTCTTCTGTTAATACAAAATCACAAGGCTTCAACATATGTATTAATAATAACATGTACTTAATAACAGTTGACTTGCTTTCCTTGTTTTTTTTTTAAAGACAAAAAATCCTGTTCAACCGTTGATGGGTTATAATTAGGATATACAACGTAGCAAATTCAAGCTCATAACATCTGATTTTTAAATACTGTACCTTCTCCCCCCTCCACTCAGTCCAAATACAGTAAATAAAAACTGTAAAATTATGTGAACGTATAAGTGTGTGCTCTCCCCTTCTCCCCCCCCCCCCCCCCGCCCAAAAAAATAAATAAAAATAAAAAACAAATACAACAACAACAAAAAGAAAACAGTAAAGTCTTTCATAACTACCCTGCTGTCAACAAGGTGAAAAGGTTCCTAATTGTATTGTGACTTCTTCTCGATCCGTGGGTATCTGCTCTTTCCCACATGTCTTCAACGCCTCTGTCACTTAGACTTTAGTTATCTTTTATATCATCAGCTGGGATACACTCTTTTCTTTTTTCTTTCTAATGATCTGTTAACTCTGGTAGTATGACTTCCTATTTAATCTCCAAGAGTTATTGGAACCCTGTGGCCTGTAGAGAACTGACAGTTGCTTTCTGTTCTTATAGTCAAAATATTTTGTTATGCATGGCACTATTCAAACACCATTTACATTTTGTTTTTCTGCTTCAACAGTCTGCTTAGGCATGCATGTGTTCCCTTAAGATGTCATAAGCTTCCACAATAGCAATGTCGCACAACACAAAATTTGTGGGCGCCCTATCTGGGTTAGCCTCTACACATTAATAAGAATATTAATAAATCATTTCTCTTACCGCAATCAATGAAATATGTTACACAATACACAAGATGACTAGCAGAATAATGGCACAAATTAAACTGCCGTTGTCCAGAAGGCAAAACATTCAGGAAAGCTCCCCTTCTGATCTCATCTTAGCACTGCAGTTATAAAATTTCAAATGGCCTTCTAGCCTTGTATTCTTTTCCTATTATCAATCCTACTAGCCAATGGAACAATGCGTCCAAAATTTGACTCTTTTTTGAAAAACCCCAAACATTTTTGGGTGTCTATCAATGCGTTGGCCAGTCTGATTTTATCTTACTGTGTAGAAATATGTTTTGCTTTGGCTGGCAAAACTTCAGTTTCACCTCCCCTTTCCTAACTAGCCTCACCCAATCAAATCAAGTCAAACGGATTTGACTTTTTGGGGCGAAGATTTTCAAAACTGAGCAAGGTTATCAGTGAGTTTGCCGGTCCGTCTAAATTTTTATTTCTACCATATATCTGTTATTACTTGGGCGATTTTAATTATTTAAAGTGATTATTGATCAGACTACTGTCATCTATCCTTCTAGATAGGAGTTATTTTCGTCTTTATCTTCGTTTTCATCTTTGTACTTTTCCTTTTTATTATGGGACTCCTTTCACTAAGATACCATATTAAGGAAATAATTGTTCTAAATCCAGATAAGTTATTATATGATGTTGTTTTAAACAATATTGCTCTACTGTCCAAGCATCTCTTTTATTTACTCTCTTTCGTTTTTTATGAAGAAATAAGTATTCTAAGTTTTCCTTTTCTACCCCTTTCTCTCCTGTTCTCAAGACGAGGTAACATTTTTGGTCCGTCGCCAACTGTCTAACGTTGTAGAAAAAAGGTGGGGTTTTTCGGGTGGGACTTACCTGCTCGCTAACAAAAGATTCAAATGCTTTATTTTAAATCTTGGCGATAGGGGGAAAAAATGTGCCCTAACAACGGTCGCTAAGGCTATTTCTATTAATAGACCCTAAGAATGCGTTAGTTAGTTTTTATTCTGTGACCCTTGATAATTTTCAAATTAGTAGCATTTTCTTCAACCAAGGTCAAATGTAGAAATCGTTTATTGCCTTTCCACGGCAATAGAAAAAAAATTCAAATATCAAGCGGGTAGGGCTGGTGTCGGGAGGAGTAGAAAATTTTATCTTGGCTTAGTGAAAAAAAATTCGAATGCTGTAATATGATTATATTTGAGCGGGGCTTTCAAACGGAGCATTTTATCACAGTACTCTATCTCCTACAGCGTTATGGTAGAGCTTCAGCTTCACCAGATGTGTCAAGCTGCTAGTGCGTCCCTCTAACGCCAGGAACGAATTGATGTCTTAAATATAAATATATCTACATAAAGAAGATGAACATGGTCAATTCGATAGACCAATATATTCTATCAAGCCGTTAACCTTGAAGTCGTAACGACTAGTGAAGTCAATCAACGGCCAGGTTGATTGTTATATGTATCAATATATTTGCCATGAAACCATATTGATGATCTATGTACCTGCACATGATGTCAATGTCCTTACCAGTAATAAATCGTGTCGTCATTATCGTCCAACAATGGGTCCAGTGTGATTTGCTTATCAATTGGTCAGTCTTATGACCCAGTCGTTACCGTGATATTCGTCTTGTCACCATTGACCTATCCATACGGCCCACAATAACATTCGCAAACAAAAACCATATCCAAAGATACGTCGGCCACATACAGTAAGCCCGACAGGCCAGTTCTTCTTCTTTGATCCTTAGCCACCGACCGTCAAAGCAGTCAGTGGCCATCACGCCTAGTGGCGTCTTGTAGGGCAACAACAAATTGATTCCACTTTGCTCGGTCGATGGCCATCCTTCGTACAGTGCCCCAACTCTGGTTCATTTTTTGCATCTCAGCCTCCACAGTCCTCCGCCAGGTTGTTTTTGGTCGGCCTCTCTTTCGTTTTCCTTCAGGGGTCCAAAGCATAGCTGTTCTTGTGATGGCATCGGGGTCTCTTCTGAGGACATGGCCAACCCAGCTCCAGCGTCTGCCAGCTATGATGGTGTGCATGTCCTCTTGCTTGCTCCGAGTAAGCAGATCTTGGTTGGTGATGGTATTCTGCCAAAAGATTCGGTGAAATATTTTTAGGCATGTTGTGTGAAAAGAGGACAATTTCGACATTTCCTTCTCTGTAACTCTCCAGCATTCCGCACCATAGAGAAGCACAGAAAGCACACAGCTCTGATATAATCTTAATTTTGTGCTTGTGCTGTATTGATAGGACTTCCAGATGTTGTTTAGGCTAAAAAAGGCTGTTCTTGCCTTATTCATTCTGATGTTGATGTCTTTGCCTGCCCCGCCGTCTGGTGTTACTATGCATCCTAGGTATGTGAAGGTGTCTGTCTGTACCAGTTGCTGATTCCTTACTGATATGGGCTCGGGGTTGCTCACATTGAGCGTCATGACCTCTGACTTCGTTAAATTGATGTTCAAGCCCACCTGCTGGCTAAACTTATTAAGTCTATCCTTTTTTTCCTGGATGTGTTGATGTGAATGTGCTAGTAGTGCAATGTCATCTGCATATTCCAGATCTTCCAATGTAGAAAATGTAGTCCATCGTATTCCTCTTGGACTGCCCTCTGTTGTCTGGCGCATCACCCAATCTATGACTGTTAAAAATAGAGTGGTTGATAAGGGGCATCCCTGTCGTACTCCTGTCTTCACCTCAAAGGTTAGGTTGCTCTGCCCAACACTACACTTAAAGTTGGCATAGATGCTTTTTATGATTGACACTATGCAGCTTGGAATTCCATAAGCCCTCAGTATTTTCCATAAACTGTCCCTATGTATGCTGTCAAAAGCCTTTTCAAAATCAAAGAAATTAATTTACAGCTGTCTTTGCCATCCTCAGCACTGCTCTATAATGTTCCTGAGAGTGAATATATGATCTACACATCTTCTGTTCTTTCTAAATCCTGCTTGTTCTTTCCTCAGTTTGTGGTCTACTGCTTTTGAAATTCTCTGTATAATTATCCTGCCTAGTATTTTGCTGGGAACGGAGAGAAGAGTGATTCCTCTCCAATTATTGCAGTCTGCAAGATCTCCCTTCTTGGGCAATTTGATAATTATTCCTTTGTTCCACTCTGATGGTGTTGTCCCCGTTTTCCAGACTTGTGCAAATAGTGGTCTAATAGTTCTGCTGCTAGCTCAGGGTCTGTCTTAAATAGCTGTGCATTTAAGTTATCATGGCCAGGAGCTTTTCCGTTCTTTAACCCTTTGATTGCTGTGATGATTTCTTCTTTTCGTGGAATGTTTGTATTTACGTCTATATCGTTTTCAGCCTCAGGAACATTCAATTGTGTCTCTGGTGGTTCCTTGTTCAGAGTTTCTCTGAAGTGCTCAGCCCATCTTGTTTCCTGTCCCTCTTACTGTCGTGATGAGATTTCCTTGCTTATCTCTTACTAATGTAATATTGTTTGCACCTCGTTTTCCGCTGATGAATTTAGTTATTTTGTATACTGACAGGCCAGTAACCACCACAAATCACAACAATAACAATTATTTTATGCATATTTTATTATTATTTAGTTATGGTTATGTGTCGGATAATTTATGAGAGCACGTGGGTCCACTTGGGAACAAATCATGTCTCTTCTCGCTCCTTATGGAGCATATGGCCACCAGTGTGGCTGGCCTCCGCATGGAGACCGCACAAAGCATTCAGATGCTCTTGCAGTAGTGGTTTCGGTAGCAATCTGTGTTACATGGTGAGATTGCCAGCCTCATGCACAACATCATACTAGTCTGATTAGACAACATGCATGGGCTGAGTGTGAGTGCATGATAATTGAATGTTTCAGGTATCGTGGAAGAAGGACAGTTGACAGATGAGAGCATCGTGTTTCTCATTATTTAACTATTATGATTTTAACTCTGCTTTGTTTGCGTTTCAGATTAGCAATTGAGCACTGGGTGGGTGTTTTGTTTGTTTGGTTTGTTTGCTTACTTGTTTAATGTTTGTTCATTAGTTTGCTTTGTAATTTTGGGTCACTGATAGGGTTGTATGAATAAATACAGCCCCTGCCTTAGAATCAAGAGTTTTATTGTTGTTCGGGTTGGTGCGAGTGTGCAAGAAAGTGATCACATATCACAACAACGTCATCATCTCTCGCCCACCCTATCATACTATGTTATAAACCTTTTTTGACCGTCTGTTTATATCAGCTCTGGTCAAACGGTACTGTGTTTTTGTATCGGGCACTACGCAACCCTCCAGAATTATTCGTGGCATGTAAAATAACGTGCCCTTTGAGGTTTAATAGTACTGCAGTCTTCATTTACTAGCCGCTAACCGGTCATTCGTGGATTATCTACCCACGGCGTATTACAAATCACCAACGCCTTGGGCGATGCCATTGCCTTCCATTCTTAGGGCAACCGTGGACTACCCACTTACGCCCCGTCATCGTGGAGTATTTTGACGCAAACACCCAGTAGAAGCCAGCGATTTTTTCAGTCGTCATTATCTTTATCAGAGGTGCATACGCCTCGCGTTGTTCATGGATAACCTGATTTCCTAGCTGAAATTCACTGATTCGCTCTTGGAGTATCTATATATTTTAATCAGTGAGAGAAATTCGCTCCAGCCAGTGTTACAGGGTAGTTCGCTGATTTAGTGGTGACCACCCGCGATATAATGTTGTATTCTTGGGATTTATTTACCTGTTTCCAGCGGGAGCTTAACTCCATATTCCGAGGATATAAAACCTTAGGTGGAACAGAGTGATTTTTCCTAGCAGAGGAAGAGAGTACCTGACAAGCTTTAGTGCCCTGAAAGGATTGGGCCGATGTCATTGTTTGATAGCTGGGGGTCTAACATCTTTATTTGAACATTGTAAGCGTGCCAGGAAGAGTATGCGTGGAGGGGTAGCGAGGCGAGGTTGGCATGTGTGTGTTTGAGCCTAGTGGAGTGATAAAGTGGGCGTTGGCCATAATTTTGTTTTCGTGATTCTAACGTATCCCTGTAGCTTTCAGATATTATGAAGGCATACGGGTTGGGTTTTTTGTTCATACTGTGGTGTCGTTTGTGTGTGTGTGTTGTTTAATAAACATAAAAACCTATCACGTGGTCAGGATCTCTTCTTTTTATAAATGTCACTGAATGTTGTTACTGCTTAGAATCTTTAATTCTATTCGTTCAGAGAGAACGGGTGTGAGGTTGACTTAATAAAAATCAGTCGTAGGTGGCTGAAGACGTGGCAAACCCACTCTTCAGAAATTACATCTCTCCTCATAAATTCATCAGTGACTCTATTCTTATTTACTTCACATCTTTTCATTCATAATCTGTCTGAACTCAGATATAGGCTATCCTCTATTTAGCGAGAGGAAAGATATAATGATGGTGATATTATCCTGGACAAATAGATGTATCAGATGATACCAGGATAGTGCCAGATAAGAGACTGGTCTTACATGAAATACCCCATTCTCTGAAAAGAGTAATGGTGTATCGAGATCAAAGGTATAACCAAGCTGTATATATTCCTAGATGAGATGGTACGGTGCTATCTAGATTCATATGGGCTCCTCTCCTGACTAACCTTAGACAATGACTCTGCTAGGGGTAATTAACTGACCAACAAGAATTATGAACCAAACTTAAATAATTCGATAGAGGCTGTTGGTACAATTTAGAATTTATTGATGTACAAGATCTTTTCTTCTTTGTTCTTTGTTAATTTTTCACATAAAATTCAATTGAATACAAAATAAAATTATGGGTCACTTTCATATATATATATATATATATATCTTCTTCTTCTTCTTTGATCCATAACCGCCAACCGTCAAAGCAGTCAGCGGCCATTACGCCTGGTGGCGTCTTGTAGGGCAGCAACAAATTGATTCCACTTTGCTCGGTCGGCGGCCATCCTTCGTACAGTGCCCCAACTGTGGTTCATTCTTTGCATCTCAGCTTCCACAGTTCTCCGCCAAGTTGTTTTTGGTCGGCCTCTCTTTCGCTTTCCCTCGGGGGTCCATAGCATAGCTGTTCTTGCGATGGTATCAGGGTCCCTTCTGAGGACATGGCCAACCCAACTCCAGCGTCTGCCAGCTATGATGGTGTGCATATCCTCCTGGTTACTCCGAATAAGTAGTTCTTGGTTGCTGATGGTGTTTGGCCAAAAGATTCGGAGAATTTTCCTTAGGCAGATTGTGTGGAAGGAGGACAGTTTCGACATTTCCTTCTCTGTTACTCTCCAACTTTCCGCACCATAGAGAAGCACAGAAAGTACGCAGCTCTCATACAGTCTTAATTTGGTGTTTGTGCTGTACTGGGAAGACTTCCAAATGTTGTTGAGAATAGCAAAGGCTGTTCTCGCTTTATTCATTCTGTTGTTAATGTCCTTGCTTGTTCCGCCGTCAGGTGTTACTATGCTTCCTAGGTAAGTAAATGTGTCTGTCTGTTCTAACTTCTGGTTCCTTACTGTTATTGGCTCAGGATTGCCCACATTTAGTGTCATGACCTCCGTCTTCTTCAGATTGATGTTCAGGCCAACCTGCTGGCCATACTTATTCAGTCTATCAGTTTTGTCTTGAATGTGTTGGTGTGAATGCGCGAGCAGTGCAATGTCATCTGCATATTCCAAATCTTCCAGTGTAGAAAACATTGTCCATCTAATTCCTCTTGGACTGCCCTCTGTTGTCTGGCGCATCACCCAATCTATGACTGTCAAAAATAATGTTGTTGATAAGGGGCATCCCTGTCGTACTCCTGTTTTCACTTCGAAAGTTACATTACTCGATCCAACACTGCACGTAAAGTTAGAATAGAGGCTTTTTATAATGGAAACAATGCGGCTGGGAATTCCATAAGCCCTCAGAATTTTCCATAGGCTGTCCCTGTGTATGCTGTCGAAAGCCTTTTCAAAATCAACAAAGTTAATGTACAGCTGTCTCTGCCATTCTGAGCACTGCTCTATAATGTTCCTGAGGGCAAATATATGATCTGCACATCTTCTGTTCTTTCTGAAGCCCGCTTGTTCTTTCCTCAGTTTATAAACACATTTACAGTTAATTTTTTAAATTAATATACCTGTAGTTCAATTTCACTGTTTTCTTGCTTCCTGGTGGAATCTGTTTCCACTTTTGTGTTTTCTTGAATAGATGAATCTAAATGTTACTTTATGACTCATATGACTGTCAAATGTCTTCTATATACACGACTGTTTTTCATCATTACATAGTCTATTCGTAGGTGGGTTAATTTGGTGTTGTTTGAAAATTGAAGAGTCACCCAACACTGAGCTACTTATCTGAAACAAAGTCCTTCCTAGGCCTCGTACAACAGTATGATTGGATAGAACCCCGCCACTGCGGGTCCTCCACTCGTCAAGATGACACAGTTAATACTGGCAAAAGCTCTGACAGACTTGAGCATCTAGTTGCTGACTTGGTCACTAGAGATTGTGTATGACACTCAGGGCAGGATATAACCCTCAATCACAGACAGGCTTTTAATGGTTACACAGTCTGCTCACACTTCTGCAGATGGCAACGGAGTTGATATAACTGCTTGTGCTCTGTGTCTGTAGTTTGAATTAGGCGGCGAGTGTGTCTGTGTCATGCGTTCTCTCCCCTTTTATAATGGCCTTGCAGATGTACGAGATGGCAACTGAACCAAGGTACGTTTGCATGCATCCAAAATCGTGTAGGCAAGGCAAGATGTGCTAAGATAGTAAATCCAAAATAATTCTGGAATCCTTATTTCTGCACCGATTTCCTCCATCTTAGGCTTATTTTACTCATATGAATAAGCTCTATCACTATGGATATCCATTGATAATTTTTGAATGATGGCGAGATATGAATCAGACTTCATTACAGATAGCCCCCCCCCCCCCCAATTCTAAAGCGTGAACTATCTGTTCGAGCTTCAAATCTTAATCACTAACGAGGCAATCATCCAGTAGGAATCTTTTGTTCCTTCTTTCTCTCCTGGGTGCAATCAGATGGGTGCCTACTCAAGAAATCTGCCCCCACATTCTAAGATCCAGGGATGTATTTAATTGAAAACGAATAAGGCTGGATTAAAAGAGACCACCTCAACAATTTTGCGTTCCCGTGGCGGGTTTGCGCGAGAAAAACAAGTGGCTGGTGATCGCACTGGACCACGAAATGTCTACCATAA
This sequence comes from Oreohelix idahoensis, assembly GCA_024509875.1. Classification (NCBI taxonomy): domain Eukaryota; kingdom Metazoa; phylum Mollusca; class Gastropoda; order Stylommatophora; family Oreohelicidae; genus Oreohelix; species Oreohelix idahoensis. The sequence goes on along the minus strand of JAMPIV010005235.1, from coordinate 398,451 downwards.
AGAAATATCTCGAATTTATTTATGGTCCAGACCAACGCCAAACATTCTCTTTCAACAGTTGAATAATTTATCTCCGCCTTATTTAATTTGTGGCTGGCATATGCAACTGGGTGCAATTCTTCTGGCTGTGCTTGCGATTTTTGCAATAATGCAGCCCCTATCCCGATTTTGCTAGCATCAGTCCTAACCACAAATTCCTGACTAAGATCTTGAAGTCTCAGTATAGGCCTACTGGTGAGGTGTTGTTTCAAATCTGAATATGCCTTCTCACATTCCGCTGTCCATTCAACTTTGTCTGGTTTGCCTTTTTTCGTCTGATCTGTCAGAGGAGCACACATACTATTGAATCCGTTATGTACTTCTGATTGAAGCCGCATAGCTAAACAAAAGATCTCACATCCTTCTTTGTTTGGGGCCTGGGTGCTCTCTGCAATTTTTCCAAATTCTTGGGATCAGGGGTCATGTTACCCTGACATACTGTGTGTCCCAAGAATTCCAATTCCTGGCAACCGATATAACATTTAGTAGATCGAGCGGTCAAATTTGCCTCTCTGAGCCTATCCAGCAACATTTCAAAAGATGATAGGTGTTCCTCGAATGTTTCTGTTGCAGTGAGGATATCATCCATGAAGTTATTGATAGCTGGGTTTTGTAAGGGGTCCAGTAACTTCCTCTTCATGCGAGAAAAGAAACACTCGCAGCGTTTTTTAAACCGAAAAGCAACATGTTAAATTAGTAATGCCCCTCCGAGGTACTATAGGCCAGTAATGGTCTGATTTCTGGTTTGACAGGAATCTGGTAATATCCTTACTCAGATCCACCTTAGAGAAATATTTTGCCTTGTTCAACCTAGCAAACAGTTGATTCGTGTCAGGCAAAGGATCCATTTGAGACTCTGTCACTGCATTCAATTTCCTATAATCAATGCAGAGTCTATGTTCACCAGAGGGTTTCCTCACAAAACAACACTGGCGCTGTAAGGTGATTCCGAATGAGAAATGATATTTTCTTTCAGCAGGTAATCGATTTCTCCTTTCACAGCTTGTTCTTTGGCGAATGGAATAGGATAAGTTCTCATGCAGATCGGTGTTGAGTCTAGTAATTTCATATAATATTCCATTAAATTAGTGCGCCCCGGTTTGTCCGTTAGCACGTCAGCGTGGTTTTCCAGAACTTTTTTAATCTTCTCCCTCTGTCCTTTCGTCAGGTGACTACTGACTTTTACCTGCTCATGTGTTTCACAGGGTCTTAAAGGATACTCAAATGAGGTGAGAGGTTCATTTTTCATCTCAGTAGCAATGGCCAGGGTCATCAAATGGGCACCTTCTGAAGCAGTTCTATCATAATACTTCTTGAGTAAATTTATATGATAGACTTTTTCCTTCCCCTTTTTGTCTATCTTGTAGTTGGTTCTAGACAACTTCTCTAGAACAGTATATGGGCCCTGCCATCCTATTTGTAGCTTATTGTTACAGCTGGGTAACAGCAGACGAGGCACCTTCTCCCCAACAGCTAGTTCTGTATCCTTCGCCTTCTTGTTGTAATATGCAGAATGTTTACTTCTGGCTTTACGAAGATTCTGGTTGGCTAATTTCCAGCCAGTTTTCAGACGTGACGTCAATTCGTTAACATACTGATATGATGAGGTTACAGTCTCTTCTGCTTTCTCATCTGTCCATGTCCTCAATAAGGCTTCTAATGGACCTTTGATGGGCCGGCCAAATAACAACGTTGCCGGAGCCATCCCGGTTGAACTGTGTGGGACTTCCCGGTATGCAAACAATGCAGCGGGTAAGTAGAGATCCAAAGTATCAGTTTTCTCATGTGCCAGTTTCCGCAGGATAGAAATGGGCGTCCCGTTGAACCGCTCTACCTGCCCGTTCCCTTGTGCGTGAAATGGGCTACAATGATAATGTCTGGCTTGAAAGATCTTGAATACTTCCTCAGTTAGTTTCTCCTTGAACTGAGAACCATTATCAGTCAAGATTTGGTGGGGAAAACCTAACCTAGTGAATATTGTAAAAAGTGCCTCTGCCACATGTTTTGAATCTATCGATGACATGGCTGCAGCCTCTCCCCACATAGAACATGTGTCTACCAGAGTTAGGATGTAACTGTTCCTCCTCTTGGTCCTAGTGAGAGGTCCAACAATATCCACAGCATCTCTTTCGAATGGAGTCCTCATGATTGGCATTTCTCCAAGAGTTGCAGGTGCAGTCCAGTGCTTTGGAGCAACACGTTGACATTCTGGACAGGATTTTACATACCTTTTAATATCTTCAGTAATTCCTCGCCAGAAATAGTGACACGCTATCCGTTGTCCAGTGGCACCCATGTGTCCACTAAATGGTATGACATGTCCTAACTCCATAACTTTGTCCCTATATGAAGATGGTACTACCAGCTGTCCATGGCCATTCGGTCCGTTTCCAGCTTTCCTGTAGAGCAGTCCGTTCTTCATGTAAAACTCGCCTTTTGTTGGGGGTTATGAGCTTTTGGCAATTTGCCAAAACAAGGCTTTAATGTGCTATCTTTAGCCTGAGCCTTTTTGATCTCCTCTGGATGCGTATTTATTGGGCTGTCCTCCACTTTCCTAGATTGTGACCTAGTCTGTACAGCTACCATGACCACAGGTCTTTTGGGATCTCCCAAAAACACATATCTGCGCCCCAATATCAGAGGGTATATAGGTTCTTCAATCACTGCTGCGCGAATCACCCATTCCACATAGCGAGTCCTAACATTGATCCTAGCTATGGGAAGTGTCATGGTTGCTATCTCCTTGGTTGCTCCTTGTATCTCCACTGTTTCTGTGGTATATTGATCCGGATGCACCAGGGTAGAACTCATCACCAAGTCGAAGTCCAATCCAGTATCATATAAGCACATAATCTTAGTGCCGTTACAAGTTACTTCCTCACAGACAGGGGAATGATGAAGGATATTCTGAATTTTTGTCATTTCCCTCTTTCCCTGTTGCACGCCATGCAGCGTGATGTGGAGGGTTTTTCTTTTTACAGTCCCAAGTATTGTAGTTGTTCATTTTGCAAATCTTACACCACTTTTCTCCCTGTTTGTAGGGTTTCTTATCCTGTAATTGAGGGTTCCTGTCAAATTTTTGAGTGTCAAAATTTGGTTTGTATTTGTTTGGTTGGTCCTTAGTATCAACCTATACTGGTTTTATGGTGGCTTGAAACCTTCCCCTTTGCTTCTTCTTAGTTCCCTGAGTCAAAGGGTGAGCCATCTTATGACTTTCAGCATAAGTGACTATTTCCTCTAGCCTTTCTCTCTTATGCTCAATTAGGAATGTCCTTGTTTCAGGAGACATGGACTCCAGGATTTGCTCTATTAATATCATCTCCTTGATCCCTTCAAAGTCCTGAATAAAGTTTCCTAATTGACACTACTTCAGCAGGTAACTCTCCAACCTTGCTGAAAACTGTTGGTATGTTTCTCCTGACTGAAGTTTCGCAGTTCTAAATCTCCTTCTATAAGAATCTGCGTTTTGTTCATACCTAACCAACAATGCGTGCTTTAAGGCTTCATAGTTATTTTGATCTTCTTTGGGAAGTTTCGTGGAAACATTGTAAGCCACTCCGCTCAATCCTTGCAACAACTTCAAAGTCCACTTTTCTTTTTGTATGCCATAAGTGGTAGCTAGTCTCTCATATCTGTCAAGGTAATCTTCAATTCCATCTTCCTTTTCCACAAATGGGTCTAAATGAAAATTCATGGCTTCATTTGAGATGCTCTGGTTGGAGTTACTCTCTGCGTGAGATGGACCTTCCATTACCATTAACAATTCCTTGAAGCTCAAGTTCTTTCATCTTTAATTGATGATCCCTTTCAGCTCTCCTCTCCTCAGCTTCAGCTTCCAATTGCAACTTCTTAACCTCTTTTTCAGCTTCCATCTGTAACTTCTTAGCCTCAGCCTCAATTTGCAGCTTCCTATTCTCTCTCTCATCCTCCATAGCTAACTTTTTAGCTTCACGGTCAGCTTCCTGCTGTAGTCTCATTTCTGTTTCCAATCTCCTGTCTTCTCTTTCCATGAACTTATCACACTCTGTTGTGACATACTGAATGAGAGCATCACCACTTATACCAAGCTCCTTTCCCATCTGCAGTGTGGCTGATCTAAATTTTACCAAATCTGCCATATTCACACACTAATACAATGGCAGACAGCCAACCTTGTTGTTGTGTAATGGCTATCAAGGAATGTTATATGCGGGGGCAGTTAGGTTCTGGCTTGGTGAGTATGTCTTCAATCGTTGCTGATGTTTACGCGAATGCTAGGTTGAGTAGACGAAGGGTTAGCATCATACTTTTCACCTGAACACAGCCACACAGTATCGTTCTTAGCTCGTACAACAGTGTTAATGATTAATCAATGAGTTGGTGAAGACTGGTCCACATCCAAATTTATTCACAGTAGCTCCAACAATAATTCAGCATAAATAACATTAGGTAGATTGCATTCATTAAGGTCCAGTGTCAGTCCATCGTGGTAAACAATGTAAGAGGCATACAATTCATAAATCTCAATTCTGGCCGTAAGAGACTAGCGTTCAGGTTCGAGCAGGACGTGAACGAAGTATGGCGGCCGATGTAAATGTACTGACAATCGAAAATGTTTACCTCAAAATACAGTCACAATACTTCCCATGGAAGCTGTAGCACTTGACGCCCATAAACACACCTTATTCAATCGTGGCGACCTAATCTTATTAAAAGCCACTGAGAAAATAAATCGAATAACACATCCACCACGGGAACACAACCATGGCACGTCTCGTCAGGGCTGTTTACATTTTTTCAATAGCACGGGAAACTGACCGCTCGGCTGCGCATGGGCAGACGATACATACGTCACGTTATATATTTATAGCTAATGCAGACAGCTGTATTTCAGCAAAGGATTGACATACGTCTGTGCGCAAAAGCCGTACACAACACTTGTATACTGACCAAACAAAACAATTAATTAAATTAAAATTAATTAATTAAAGAATACTTTCACTTTTCAAACACCACACCTTTGGACAGTACACAATGGTACTAAACATTGTTTATATTATTTACTTACGAAAAATGTCCTATTAAAAAAAATTCCCCTACACAACAGCACAAAAGATGAAAGTGACTTAAATATACTTGTAACTGGAATATCTCGTGAGAAGAGCCCTCAGTATCATGTCTACCAGAAAATCCCAGACACGAGACACCAGTGTAGCGTGTCCCACCGACTATCCCGAGAGCGAGGCCACACTGTAGCGAGAGGAAAGATATAATGATGGTGATATTATCCTGGACAAATAGATGTATCAGATGATACCAGGATAGTGCCAGATAAGAGACTGGTCTTACAAGAAATACTCCATTCTCTGAAAAGAGTAATGGTGTATCGACATCGTAGGTATAACTAAGCTGTATATGTTCCTATATGAGATGGTACGGTGCTGTCTAGATTCCTATGGGCTCCTCTCCAGACTAACCTTAGACAATGACTCTGCTAAGGGTAATTAACTGACCAACAAGAATTATGAACCAAACTTAAATAATTTGATAAAGACTGTTGGTACAATTTAGAATTTGTTTATGTACACGATCTTTTCTTCTTTGTTCTTTGTTAATTTTTCAAATAAAATTCAATTGAATACAAAATAAAATTATGGGTCACTTTCAGATATATACACCAATACCTCGACTTTCGTCGCTTCGCTCTTTCGTCGGTTTTCAATTCTAACCACGTTTCCAAATTTCGTCGCTCGCTTCGCTCTTTCGTCGCATTTGGTCACAACTGCGCGTCATCTTGATTCTTTCGTCGTTCAGTCTTTGAACAGAAATCGTTCGGTGTGCCCTATTTTTTTTAAGTTGTCCGCATTGAATTTCTTATATTTGTCATTAAACATATTAATACTACTTATTTTTGTGATTGAAATAACAAAACTATTCATACTATATTATTTTTGTGATTATACTGTAAACAGTTCATAGTTATTTTAGTGATAACAGTCTAATGACAGTGTTCATATCGTGATTATACGACACGTGTACAGTTTTCATACTGTACTTTTTTGTGTGATTAGGCCTTATACAGTACTACTTATTTTTCTGCTTTAATATATTCATAATGGGTCCTAAGAGTAGTGACAAAGTTAAAAGAACCCATAAGGTTCTCAATTTGCAAGAAAAGCTTAAGCTAATCAAGATTAATGAACAAGGCATCTTAAATGCTGAAATAGGCCGCAGGCTAGGTGTACCAAGCACTACAGTTAGCACAATTGTAAAGAACGGAGCTAAAGTGTTAGAGGAAATTAAAAACGCTACGCCAGTGCATATCAAACTTATTAGAAAGCGGCACAATTTAATTGGTGAGATGGAGAAAGTGTTAAATGTGTGGATTGAAGACCAAGTCAGCTACAACATTCCTCTAAGCCAAGATCTTATCCAGGCTAAAGCATAAACTTTATTTAATGCAATGAAGGCTGAACAAGGAGAGACATCAGCTGAAGAGACATTTGGAGCTAGCAGGAGCTGGTTTGAGAAATTTAAGAAAAGGTCAAATTTGCATAATATAGCAGTGAAGGGAGAATCAGCTAGCGCAGATACCGCAGCTGCAGGAGCTTTTCAAGTGAAGCTTGAAACAATTATAGAAGAAGTTGGCTACACAAAGCAGCAGATCTTCAACGTAGAATAAATTTCGACAGAAGTTCAAAAGTAAATAGTGGGCTAGAACTCCAAATAGCCTGTTACAGAGAACTTCTTAGGGAAAGGAAGAAGACATCAATGAGGTAAACTTCTTTGCTCTCCTTTTTCAAGACGCAACCGCCACAACCAACTTCAGTCACCCCTCCCTCTAACCCTTCAGATTCCGAGCCATCAACATCAGCCCCAGCCCCAGTTAGATCTCCTTCAAAGTGCCCTTCTCCTAAAAGAATTAGATTGAAATCCTCCAGTTCTGAAGATGAGCCACCTCAATTTTCTCCATCTGGTTTTCTAAGTCTAGAGTCCCCCTAAATTACCAACATTCAAAACTGTACATACCATATATATTCATCGTCTACTTGCTCAAGAATGATTTTAAGGTAAGATGCTATTTACATATTTTTTATTTATTACTGTATTTTCTTTACTCTTATGTTTATTTCTGTTTATCTAGGTGTTGCACGCATTCGCAAGTGTTATATAGTTAGTTATTTTCGTTTTTGGCGGCCCTAATGCATTTGTAAGCTAAATAAAAGCTATGCTTCGACTTTCGTCGATTTTCGACTTTCGTCATAGCTCTGGTCCCTAACCTGTCGAAAGAGCGAGGTATTGGTGTATATAACACATTTACAGTTAATTTCTTAAATTAATATAGTTCAATTTCACTGTTTTCTTGCTTCCTGATGGAATCTGTCTCTACTTTTGTGTTTTCTTGAATAGATGAATCTAAATGTTACTTTATGACGCATATGACTGTCAAATGTCTTCTATATACACCACTGTATTTCATCATTACATAGTCTATTCGTAGGTGGGTTAATTTGGTGTTGTTTGAAAATTGAAGAGTAGCCCAACACTGAGCTACTTATCTGAAACAAAGTCCTTCCTAGGCCTCGTACAACAGTATGATTGGATAGAACCCCACCACTGCGGGTCCTCCACTCGTCAAGATGACACAGTTAATACTGGCAAAAGCTCTGACAAATTTGAGCATCTAGTTACTGACTTGGTCACTAGAGATTGTGTATGACACTCAGGGCAGGATATAACCCTCAATCACAGACAGGCTTTTAATGGTTACACAGTCTGCTCTCACTTCTGCAGATGGCAACGGAGTTGATATAACTGCTTGTGCTCTGTGTCTGTAGTTTGAATTAGGCGGCGAGTGTGTCTATGTCATGCGTCTTCTCCCCTTTTATAATGCTTGCGGATGTACGAGATGGCAACTGGACCAAGGTACGTTTGCGTGCATCCAAAATCGTGTAGGCAAGGCAAGATGTGCTAAGATAGTAAATCCAAAATAATTCTGGAATCCTTATTTCTGCACCGATTTCCTCCATCGTAAGCTTATTTTACTCCTATGAATGAGCTCTATCACTATGGATATCCATTTTATCCTGTAGTTTATTCGACTATTCACTGGAGCAGCCGAAACAGGGAAAAACTCAACGTGGGTTATGTCCCACTGTCTTCTATTCATAATAACTTCGGCTCTACAACACATACAGTGAATCTATTGCTATCTGCCTAAAGCTAATGATTCTTATTATCGAATTGGGTCCTTCTTTATCTAGGTATTCCATGATTAGTTGCACACTGCCTTCCGAAATATCCTTAACATCTACACTTTCATTTCCTCCATGTCTAGCGATCTTCCGACACTATTTATACCAAGCTGGCTTTTCATTGGTTAGGTTAATCAACGGGTCCTTGTTACGGTATATGATATTAACGCCGTCTGCTAAAGGTTATCAGACGTGCAATTGTAAAGGTTAAGGCATTTAATAGATTGCGATAGATGCTTCAATTATTGAACGCTCCATACACGATCGATTATGACGTGTATAGCGTTGTTTAGGTCACAGTCGGTAACTAAGAAACGCTACCCTTTGTTTCGTGACCGCCAAGCTGAATAGCTGCGTGTTTTCTAACCTTCCAATTCGATGGCATGATATAGCCATTTATATGTGCATTTATGATGGACCAGGGTCAGTCCTAGAACTCTATATGAGAGGGGAATTTATGGAGGTTAGTATTTAACTAGAATTCTCGGAAGGAGAAGAATAATCGTCAAAAAGTTATGAAATATTTAGACTCGCAGTCTCACTGTCGGCAGGTAGCCATGTCTAGCTGCGCGTGCATATAGCTGTGATGTTCTGACGACAATACTGCATTGTATCCTTAAACGGACATTGACACGTAAACCAGCAGTCTACGTTATTGATTAATTTATGCATGACTTATATGGACTTCGGTTCTACTACTATTTGAAATGATCATCATGTGTGTATAACTGTGAATTAAATGTACGGACTCAATGAAATGACTTATCAAATCAATCGTATTCCAAGGTTCAATTATTGTTCGGAATCTTCCACCCCCGCATTCGCTTAATCTTCCATAGAAGGCACGATACACTATCACTGAAGAATATCAAAGAAGATAAAACAATGGCCAGACATTTATAACTGTTTTATTCATATCACATGGAACATTGTTCAGAGCTGACCACCAAACCACGCCTTGCAACAGCATTGCAACAGTGGTGCCCGGTGTCTGGGGACGAGAAACAACCAAAAACCAAAAATTTTTTCTTAACTTTCGAAGGAATTATTTACGATCAATTTTCGATCACATGATCCAGTCGAAGATGACGCAGTGCTCATTACAATGCCTAACAACGTGACGTCACCGAAAGTCGTGTAGGTGATCTGTCGGAGAAATCAAGCCGTTTCTAAGTCTAACCAGGGGAAACATGAGCCATTTGAAGCAATCACATGATATGGACTACAGGAGCAGACAGTCAGGGGCTTTAGCCTAGCTGTTGACGACCTCTAGCACTGAGATAAGCTACGGAAAAGATAAGTCTAGGTGTTTAACTGTTGGTATTGCAAACAGTGCGAACTGAGTCCATGCCCTTTGCCTACATCGGCATGTTTTTACCTATGTTTAATGTACTGTTTGTCGTCTTAATGTGTTGTTAATTCGTGGGAGGTAGGGAGGATGAACCGAAATTAGATTCTGCGGCTCTCACGATGCCTGAATTGATTTCGGTCGTTTCTTAGGGCAGTTAAACGACTGCACCTTTGGAAGCCCCATTGAGGTTTGCCATTGGACTTGTTGTCCAAATCTGCTGTCGTTTGACGATTTGTGTTAGCTGTACTGTTCCGTAGATAACTGGTGTATTTTATTCGTACTCAGTTAACAATTTTATTCAGTTCTGTATCATGTTCGTTAACTATTTCGTCCAGTCTCCTCTTACTATCATTTATTTGATGATTGTTAAATTTTCGTCCGTTATGAGTCCTGTGATGTCATCATTTTTCGCAGTCATTTTTTTTTTGTGTACTTTGAATATTAAGTTGACCTCGGATCAGACCTTGACCCTTCATTTGGGTTGTGATATTTCCGCTTGTTTTATTTAGTTCATAAATTCATTTTTAATTGTGAAAATGTCTTGTTTGCGTCTTAACATTGTTTGTACCCTTTAGTTGCATCATTGTTTTGTTTGTCCTCATAATATATATTAAATATTACATTAATAATATGATATTATATGCAATAATACACTTGTAATTTAATTTAATTAATTTTTTCTGATATTTAAGGTTAATATGGGACATTGCATAATTATGCAGTGATAGTCCAAGAAAGTAGCACTACAATTTATAAGAGATGCCTAGGGCATAATAATATAATATATATATTGACCAAATAAAATAATCTTATAGTCTACCTTTGAGGTAATAGACCCATTGTATATTATTATAATATACTTTTCTGGTACTAAGAGAGTGACTTAGTACATTGAACAAGATAATTACTAGGAATCATACCCAACATTATTGGATATTGAGATTAATTGTGTAATGTAATTACATTATAGTTAACAGATATCATAACTATTTATGATATAGTATTATTTAGATACAATATTGTTACAAAATATTAGACATTAGAGTTCAGTACTATTGTGATTAATTATATTGAATATTTCTAAGTTGAGTAAGTATAATAATTACTCTGAAGCTACTATTGACTATTTTAATCAGTAATTATCAATAATTACTTACAGATAAACTTCAAAATGCTTACTATAGACCATTTCGTTAAAATTGGTAGAGAATATGGTTATAAATCTCAAGAACTTCGTCAGTTTGCTGGGGCAGAACTGGAAAAATATGAAAGAAAAGAAGCAGAGAAAAAAGCTACATTAAAGAAAGAGGAAGAGGAACAAAAGGCTGCATTACAGAAAGAGGAAGAGGAACAAAAGGCTGCATTAAGGAAAGAGGAAGCAGAACGTGAGATGAAGCAAATTGACAAGGAAAATAGATTGAGAGAGATTGCTCAACGTGAAAGAGAAGAGCAAAGAGCAATCGCCAGACAGGAAGAAGAGAATAAATTGAAACGAGAGGAAATTATTTTACAACAAGAAATGGAATTGGCGCGTATTAAATTGGAGACAGCAAGATTACAAGCACAAAGTGCTGATGCAAACCAGAATAATAACGCACAAAATGGATCATCATCCAGCCAAACTAAACATTTCTACAACTTTAAATTACCCATTTTCAACTTGAACGTGGACGACCTTTCATCGTTCCTGTCACGTTTTGAACAGACTTGCAAAACTAACCATTTGCCTGAAGAGTCATGGGTACTCAAATTAAATGAATTCTTGGTTGGAGAACCACTGACGGCTTCTCAAAATGCTGACCCATCAATAGCAAATAACTACGGTGCTATTAAGTCCTTGCTTTTACGAAGGTTTCACCTGGACGAGGAACACTGTAGGTTGAAATTTAAGGGAATTTTACCTGAATCTCCAAAAGATTTTGCAGGATTCATTGCGAACATACGCAATACATTTAATAGATGGGTTGAACTGGCAGAAGTCAACAAATCATACGACAAATTAGTTGATTTACTACTGCGGGATAAGGTATTATCTTCAGTTAGCCAGCCATTTTTTGCATATTTGCAGGAGCGTAAACCAGGTACTATAGACGAGTTAGAAAAAATTTCTTTAAACTACTGTTCGGCACATCCGAATGCAACCATTTCTAACTCCTCATTAAGAGAACCTCTACCTGTGGCGTCTAATATGGCCTACAATCATAATAACAAACAAAGACATCACAGTGTAGACAGAAGCAGGTTCCAAAGAAATCACAATGTTAACTTTCAGAAGGGACATAATAATGATTTCAACAATAAAAATGAGTTCAACAGAGGTAGATCACGAGATAGAAATTATTCACCTCAAACAAACTACCACAATGGTCAACATAACACTAATTATAATCGATCACATACTCCCAATAATAATAGTAACTGGAATGGTAATAATCATGGCTCGAGACATCGAGATAATAGTTACTATAGAGGACGACGAGATAATTCTAACAATTATACTCGGAATCGATCTCATTCTCGGGGATCATCTCATTACAACCATAATACAGGGGCGGCAGTTACAAATAATACTACCCCTATAGCTCAGGTCCCACTTGAAAATAATACAACACAGTCTTCTGCTGCATGTTTTGCTATTAATTATAATGTGGCAAATAGTTGCCAGCAATGCAATCTTATTTTTCAGAAGGCGAAAGAAACAGTGCTCAACTGCGGACATATTATACCACAGGTAGGTCTTGCAGTCAACGATGGAACAGGCCTATTAATTTTTAACAGGGGATTAGTTAATGGATCCGTCGTCTCAGTGTTGAGGGATTCGGGATCCACAACGATTGGTGTACGACAGTCGCTGGTACATCCTAGCTGTGCAACGGGGGAATATGTCCGTTGCATGACTTTTGGTGGAACAATTGAGTTTTACCCCACAGCTATTATTCATGTTAACACACCTTTTTTCACAGGGAACGTAAAAGTATGTATGCTAAAAAAGCCTATAGCTGATTTGATGGTTGGTCGTATACACGGCAGTAAAGATTGTACTCCAGATGAGATTATAGAATGGGAAAAACATAACCTATGCACTGGAAACGCCGTGACGACTAGAGCGCAGACTCAACTCATGGAGAAAGTTGATGATAATAAAATGGATGCAGACAACCAAGAGGAATTTGTAGTCAATTCACCTATTGACAGGGAAACATTTGCAACCAAACAAAAAGAGGATAAATCTTTAAAAAAATTTTTTAAGTTGGTTGATAAAGTTGACAATCTATCCTCAGGTAATAATAACAAACATTGTTTTGTTATTAAAAATGACATATTGATTAGATGTTTTAATGACAAATCACAAATGAAACAACAAGTTATGGTCCCGTATACTTTTAGACGGTACATTCTTCAACATGCACATGACTCACATTGTGCTGGACATATGGGATATACTCGAACACGATCTCGAGTACTGTCTTCATTCTTTTGGCCAGGAGTGTCAAGAGATATTTCGCAGTATGTACGTTCCTGTACTACATGCCAAGAAGTGAAAGCACGTGGAGCTTTTCACACGGCGCCTATTCAGGCTTGCGATATCTCAGTAAGACCTTTTGACAAGATGGCCATAGATATTATTGGTCCATTGCTACCATCGGCCAGAGGACATAGATTCGTCCTTACGTGCATTGATTTGTGCACACGATGGCCAGAAGCTATCCCATTAAAGACCACCACTACCACAGATGTAGCTGATGCACTACATCTCATCTTTTCTAGAATAGGGTTTCCTAGAAAACTTTTATCAGACCATGGGTCACAGTTTATATCTGACACCATGAAGGAAGTCATGAAAACTTGGAACATTGATAGGAATTTAAGTAGTATTTATCATCCTATGAGTAATGGTGCGGTTGAAAGACTTAACCGTACACTTAAACAACTACTACATAAGGTTACTGCTAAGCACCCTCATGACTGGGACAGAGCACTCCCAGCTGTTCTATTTGCTTATCGGGAGGTACCGCATGAACAAACTGGCTTCTCTCCCTTTGAATTAGTTTTTGGTGCTCCCCCAAGAGGTCCTATGGGACTAATAAAAGACTTATTAATTGACGAGGAGATGACTCAGGACACTCAGTCATCTTACGAGTACGTGATTAATCTTCGGAAGAACATTATTGAGTCTTGCCAGTTGGCAACAGCTTCTTCTGAGGCTGCAAAAGCTAAGGCTCGATCTCTACAAAATAGGTCTCGACGATTACGCCAATTATTCCCAGGCGACGAGGCTTATGTGTTACTTCCTCACAATAACAATAAATTATTGATATCTTGGAATGGTCCTTACAAAGTCATTGATAAAATTTCCGACGTTGATTACGTCTTAGATATCAAGGGACACAAAAAGATATTTCATATTAACATGCTCAAGCAATTTCATACACGTCCTGAACACTTACAGTCAATTTTTCATGAACTAGATGACAACACAGTATCTACTTGTTATTATTCTAACTTATCTGTTATCCAGGAAGAAGAATCTTCTTTTCCTGAGGTACAGTTACCGTTACCGGTACCAGTAGTTCAACCTACTGAATCTTGGCGGGATGTAACCATCTCTTCAACGGTTACACCGCAACAGCGTCTACAGATTGCTAATCTATTACAATCTTATCCAGATGTGTTGACCGACGTCCCGGGTCGCACATCGGCTATCAGTCATGACATTACTCTCAATGATGATACACCTATTCGTGTACATCCCTATTCTGTTCCTTTACATTTCCTTGCTAAAACTACTAAGGAACTTGAACAGATGTTGTCTCTGGGAATCATTGAGACTAGTAATTCGCCATTCTCTTCTCCATTAGTGATTGTCCGGAAGAAGGACAATAACATCAGACTATGTGTTGATTATAGAAAATTAAATGCTAAGACTATAGTTGACAGCGAACCACATCCACTTATCGACGACTTACTGCCACGTCTATCCAACGCAACTATATTTAGTAAGATAGACTTAACTAAAGGTTATTGGCAGATACCACTGACCGAAAAGGCTAAGTACTACACCGCATTTTCCACTCCACAAGGTCTATACCAGTGGAATGTGATGCCTTTTGGGCTTGTTAATGCGCCAGCTACCTTCATTCGCCTGATGCGACAAATTTTATCAGGTAGACCAGACGTTATTACATATATTGACGACATATGCTTGTTTAGTTCGTCGTTTGAGGAACATGTTTCGGGACTTAGATATGTTTTCGATACTCTAAGGAATTATCATCTAACTGCTAAACCTACAAAGGTGCAAATCGCGTGTAATGAGATAACCTTTTTGGGACATATCATTGGATCGGGATATATCCGAACGTTACCTAGTACAGTCTCCAAAATTCTAAACATAGCAGTTCCTCAGACGAAGAAACAGGTCAGGAGTTTGTTAGGACTTGTTCAATATTACAGTAGATTCATACCCAACTTGTCATCCATCACGGCTGTATTGTCTTCATTGTTAAAGAAAGACATGCCGGTGAAGGTGACATGGACTGGTACATGCAATGAAACTTTCAACAAAATTATAAATTTGTTCTCGCATGAACCAATTTTAAGACTTCCCGATGCTTCCAAAAGATTTTTCTTACGAACAGATGCTAGTAACTACGGCATTGGTGCATGCCTGCTCCAGAACCATGATGGCATTCTACATCCTACCTTATACATATCAAGAAAGCTGAAGCCGGCAGAAACAAAGTATTCTACAGTCGACAAGGAACTTTTATCTGTGATATGGGCAATAACTAAACTTGAAAAGTTCCTGCTCGGTGCTCCCTTCACCATACAGACAGACCAACGTGCTGTCGCATCCTTGCGTCGATCCAACCATAAAAGCCAAAAACTCGCCAGATATGCAATCATCCTACAGCCATTTGAATTCTCCATTGAACATATTCCTGGCACTGAAAATAGTGTGGCAGATGCGTTGTCACGTAATCCTATTGACGACGAATAATCAACATTGACACTCTTAAACTACATCAATCAGCACTACATTGGATTGAACGAAGTATCAACTATAAAGGAACTAACCTTGCCTTCAATTTAAACTTTATAAACACTATATGCATCACAGAATGGAACTAAAGACAATCAAGGTATACATATTGACATTCAAACTTCGTTTAACGTCCATACACGATATATGAATATTCGTTGAACAATCATGGAACAATATCTGACGACAAGTCGAATTTATTATCCTAGGTGCACTTAATTCTTGGATGCTGGGATAAATGACATTTCTTTCCAACGTAAACGTTTGAACATTTTTGCCTAAAAGAATTCATCAGGATCAAGACTACGGATGGATCATCATATCCTATACTAATTAATTATTTAACTTAACTTCTTAATTGAATTATTATCAATAAAATGAAATGTGAGAAAAAAATGAAATGAAAGAACAAAAAAAGAGAACGAAATATAAAAAGAAGAAATTATGAAAAAGAGAAAATAAATCTCACACAAGTATTAGATTAATATTTTTTTTTAAATGTACCTATACGTTATTTAGTTAGTTAAATTAGATAGTTATTATTCACTAACACTTAACACACCCAAGTAAGTTAAACTTATATTCGAATGTCTTTCTATTTCTTCTCACTTTTTTTTTTCTCATAACATCGTGTTACATTAGAATCTTAATAATTTAACTCTTAGTTTAATTAATTAATTTAATTTTAATTAGTCAAATTAATTCCTATATGACATACTAATACGACAGACCTCACTTTAATTTAATTCTATCATTCACTATTGACATTGGACATTTTATTTAGTTGATATAATAATATGTATAATATTGATATATAATATGATTAATGTTAGATGACTATGACAAATAGTTAGTTGACATGACCGCGACACGGTTCTACTCAGAACATCGTCGGCCATATGTCACAATTGTGTTAAATTTTTTTGAAAAATTGTTAAGTCGGATAGATCTTGAAAAAAAATCTATCGATTTTTTTTTCCCCGGTGTACAGGGAATTGTTACGGTATATGATATTAACGCCGTCTGCTAAAGGTTATCAGACGTGCAATTGTAAAGGTTAAGGCATTTAATAGATTGCGATAGATGCTTCAATTATTGAACGCTCCATACACGATCGATTATGACGTGTATAGCGTTGTTTGGGTCACAGTCGGTAACTAAGAAACGCTACCCTTTGTTACTTGACCGCAGAGCTGAATAGCTGCGTTTTTCTAACCTTCCAATTCGATGGCATGATATAGCCATTTATATGTGCATTTATGATGGACCAGGGTCAGTCCTAGAACTCTATATGAGAGGGAAATTTATGGAGGTTAGTATTTAACTAGAATTCTCGGAAGGAGAAGAATAATCGTCAAAAAGTTATGAAATATTCAGACTCGCAGTCTCACTGTCGGCAGGTAGCCATGTCTAGCTGCGCGTGCATATAGCTGTGATGTTCTGACGACAATACTGCATTGTATCCTTAAACGGACATTGACACGTAACCAGCAGTCTACGTTATTGATTAATTTATGCATGACTTATATGGACTTAGGTTCTACTCCTATTTGAAATGATC
This sequence comes from Oreohelix idahoensis, assembly GCA_024509875.1. Lineage (NCBI taxonomy): Eukaryota > Metazoa > Mollusca > Gastropoda > Stylommatophora > Oreohelicidae > Oreohelix > Oreohelix idahoensis. The sequence goes on along the minus strand of JAMPIV010005235.1, from coordinate 381,223 downwards.
ATCATGTGTGTACAACTGTGAATTAAATGTACGGACTCAATGAAATGACTTATCAAATCAATCGTATTCCAAGGTTCAATTATTGTTCGGAATCTTCCACCCCCGCATTCGCTTAATCTTCCATAGAAGGCACGATACACTATCACTGAAGAATATCAAAGAAGATAAAACAATGGCCAGACATTTATAACTGTTTTATTCATATCACATGGAACATTGTTCAGAGCTGACCACCAAACCACGCCTTGCAACAGCATTGCAACACTCCTATCGACCAACCCAGAAGGACTTGAAAAATTAATTCTGTCAACCAAAAAAACACAGCGAGGCCCAGAATCTATACCTAAACACCAAGAAGACAAAAGTATTGACAACAGACAAAGTAAAGATCAAACCAGAAATTGAAATTGATAACGAAGAACTGGAAGGTGTTAATGCATTTGAATACTTAGGATCAATCATCAACAGCTCTGGCGAATGTGCAGCAGAAATTAAAAGAAGACTTGCAGTTGCCTCACATACACTAATACAGATGAAAAACCTATGGCAAGGCACAAGCAAAGAAACAAAGTTACAACTGATCAGAGCATGTATATTCCTAGTAGCAACATACGGTTGCGAGACATGGACACTCAATAAAACAGTTGCACAAAGGATTACACCATTCGAAATGAAATGCTACAGAAGGATGTTGAGAATACCCTGGACAGAAAAAAAGACCAACAGGGAAGTACTGCACTCACCAAATGTAGAGGAAAATTGGCTCCTAAATACCATCGCAATAAGGAAGCTGAAATGTGTCGGTCATATAAAACAACATAATAGTCTAGAAAAATTAGTAATGGGTGTCATGGTCCATGGAAAAAAGGGGACGGGGACGACCTAGACGACGGTGGATCCAGGATATCACAGAGAGTCTGAACATGTCTTTGTGGGATGCAGGTCGACTTGCCCAAAATCGTGATGCTTTCAGAGCAGCTGTAATGGAGACAACGTTCTGGAGAGAATACGTCACATGATGATGATGATAAATATCAGCCAATCAGCATACAGTTTATTAGCCTTGCGAGACGTCACACAAATATGTTTCACAAAAGGTGCCTCAGCTGGGTGTTTCATACAAAGCACATTATATTGCTTAGATCATACTAAGAAGTGAATAGTATTGCCTTGTTCACCTTCTAGATTTCATTGATAGTTCTGATTTTTAAAACATCTTCATGACGTCATACACGTTCATTATATAAACATCTGTGTGCTATGTAATACTGATGCTGGCAACTGCTATTTTGTTTTAGTATTTGTCTTCTGTGGATACTATTTCTAAGTTTCGATACTAAGATTTTGATGTACACTAGCTGATGCTGCTATGGGTTATGCGGTAGATGAAAAACGTGTGCACTGTTTGGTTATAGGATATGTAGTTTGAAATGTTTTGATATTGGCGCCTCTGGTACATAATGCTATACTTTATGCTTTTAATTTGCTTTCGAAAAGTGGAAAAGATGCAAAAATGTTAATCAAAATATGAAACTGTTGTTTTTTTGTTTTTTTTTCGTACGCCCGCTAATACTCGAGGCGAAATCTCAGGTTATTATTAATGTCTAACCTGACATTGATTTTACGTGAGTATCCCTTTTTCTTGTACAGAGACAGATGTCCCTCGCCATTCAGGCAAATACTCGCCGATTTCGGAGGTACCCATTAGAGCTGGGTCGGCTCAAGAGCCGCCAATCCCTAGTCAACAACACTTCTTCAAATGTTCTTGCCAGGTCTCGAGTTAATCCAGTCCAAATCCCGGTCGACGAAAAATCCTCAAATGCCGTCGCCCGGGTTTGATCCTGCATCACCCGGTCGCCAGAGCGGTGTGGTAACCACTACGATAGCGCGGCTCCCGAAACTGTTGTAAATAAAGGATTAAATAATTACTTTTTACTTTCTTTCTTATTCTGACCGCAAAACGTCCAGCCCTGAGCAAATTCCTGATAAGCAGAATTGAGGATAAGCAGAAGTTTTTTTTTTTAGATAGTCCCAGCAACTTCTACTTATCCGGAATGCTATATATATATATATATATGTAATTTTAACAACCGCGTATGTATGATTGTCCATTGGCACACTTACGCTTGTTTTAAATTTTGTACAATTTGTAGTTGAATTAATTCTTTTATCTGGGGACTGACAATTCCGATAAATTCCTTTTAACAATCGTTATCATAATCTTGCTGTCCTAAAAAAAATTAAGTGTCGGGCTATTTTTCCAATATTCTCGTAAATTCTAACATATGAAGAGAGAGAAACATTTTTTTCGAAGTGCCGACAGGTGTAATTTCTCAATAGGTAGCCTAGTCCTTTGATTCTTTCAGGTTTACAAAAGCCACCTCGGCATAGCTACTTTATTAAAAACTAGATCTCGGAAAGACGAAAACAATGTGCACAATAAACAGTATCAAACAAGCTGAATGTATTTTATCAATGGTGTTCACAGCATGTTTACACTACAGTAAACACTTTTTACCAGTACGCCAGTAGGTGCCTGGGTAAGGGAGTAAACGTTTAAACAAATAAAGAGGGGAAACCCGAGGCCTGTAAACAGTAAATAAATAAATATTACATACATAAAGGTGTTTCACGCGCTCGTAAGAAAGTTAGAAGTAGAAAACTAGACAACAGAAAAACAACAGAAGTGAGTGGCTTACCGGAGAATCGAATCCAGGACCTTCCGAACGGCACCCCGCCTAGCTACGGAATCGCATCACACTATCCTCGCGACCAAGGCATCATTATATTTATTTTTTTACTGGGTAGGGAGTACAAAGAATATTTTTTTTTTAAATCATTGGAGAATACCGCTCAGGGTTGGTGGCCGCTCACACACACACACACACACACACACACACACACACATATATATATATATATATATATATATATATATATATATATATATATATATATATATATATATATATATATATATATATATATATATATATATATATATATATATACGAGGGCCGTTCAGAAAGTAATGCACCACATCGTTTTTCTCAGATAATAATGAAGATAGAAGCATAAAATTTTGCACACTTCAAATATGGCATGTACAAATTGTGTGCACCACATTGCACCGCAACCGGCCAAATAATACGGTTGCCCTAAACCGTTGAAATGGAGCGTGTTAGCAACTTGCGTTATAAACAGCGAATTGTGATAGAATTTCTCGTTGCTGAGAAGGAAACTGTTGTGAACATTCACAAGCGTCTATGTGATGTGTATGGAAGTTTTGCAGTCGACAGGAGTACAGTCAGTCGCTGGGTTCAGAGAATCAAAGAATCAGGAAGTGGAGATACGGAGCTGCTTGATCGGCCGCGCTGTGGACGTCCTGCCACAGCCACCAACGCAGAAATGTTGAAAAGCGCAGAGGGCATTATTCTTACTGATAGGCGAATCACTACTCAACAATTGGCCTTACAGCTGTCAGTCAGCATTGGTAGTGCAAATGCAGTTATACAAACTCTCGGATTTTCTAAGGTTTGCGCAAGATGGGTTCCTCGAAGTCTCACAAATGACCACCGATTGCAAAGGAACGTAATTTCTTCTAAATTGTTGGAGCGTTTCATGATGATGGAGAGAACTTTTTGGCTAAGATCGTTACAGGTGACGAAACCTGGGCACATCATTTTGAACCTGAGACAAAAAGACAGTCAATGGAGTGGCATCACCCGCAATCACCACGAAGAAAGAAATTCAAGACAATTCCTTCAGCTGGAAAGGTCATGATCACTGTCTTTTGGGACATTGAAGGTGTAGTTCTTGTGGACGTTATGCCAAGAGGAGATACAATCAATTCGCAAGCTTAATTAAGACATTGAAAAAACTCAGTCAACGTTTTCGCAGAGTTCGGCCGCACAAGAATCTAGCAGACCTGCTTCTCCTTCACGACAATGCGCGACCTCACACAAGTCTGGCAACACGGGAAGCAATCACCAAATTGGGTTGGACTGTACTACCCCATCCACCCTATAGTCCCGATTTGTCACCCTCTGATTTTCATCTATTTGGTCCACTTAAAGATGCATTCCGTGGGACAAGGTTTGAAGATGATGAAGGAGTGATTCATGCAGCGAAGAAATGGCTACATGATCAAGATAAAATCTGGTACGGGCTAGGAATACATGCACTTGTTTCGCGCTGGCATAAAGCCGTACAAATTGATGGGGATTATGTTGAATAATACCTATGTTTACATGACATATCCATGTATATTGTGTATAACTTTCATGCTTTTTTAATAAACAGCTCCTGAGAAAAACGATGTGGTGCATTACTTTCTGAACGCCCCTCGTATATATGTATATATATATATATATATATATATATATATATATATATATATATATATATATATATATATATATATATATATATATATATATATATATATATATATATATATATATATATATATATATATATATATATTTTTTAAAGCACATACACACAACCCCAAATATAATCTGGATCAGGGGGTGTATTTTGGCTTAGTCTGAATTATACTCAGGGGATAAAGTTGCCTTGGGGGTAATTCTGAACTAGGCCAGAACAGTGGCGTAACTACCGCCCTGTTGGACCAGGCACGTCCTGAGGGCCCTGGACATCGAAGGGGCCCCGAAAAGTAATGGTCGGAAGGGACCCTCCGCTTTATACAAATCCTTTTAATTTCCTTTCCTCATGCATTCTCATTTTAGAAAATTTCCTCCCTACTTTCAAAGATCAGAGTTCTTACCTGACTCAGTTTCTGAGTGAACCGCTTCGATCCCGTTAAACGCCCATTGAGGCATTTTGGGAATATGGTGTTAGGCCCATATTTTCTTGACCATTGGCACACTATGGGTGATGTGGAAGTGACGACTTGCCCAATCTTCACTTCTTTTTTTTTATTTACGAGACGCCATTTTTTTATCATGTTCAGTGCATGATCGAGAAGCCCGTAAAGTCACGGGAAATTTCACTTGCGGATATTCTCCTAGCGTTCAGTGATTTTCTCCTAGCGTCTAATACTATTTTTAGATACGACGTCATTGTTGACCCCTGACCTCGGTAGCTAGAAACCCGCTTTAATTTAGGACGGACTACATAAACTTAGATAGAACCAGTTTATGCCACTTTCGGAACCCCCCACGTGACTTTTAACGTTATTGATTGGAGCGTCTATATGATGCTAAGGTCACATGATGCACGCTACGGATCACGTGTCCAAGCGGAAATGACCCGCTAAAAGTGCGGCAAATCCAGCCATTTTCCACTTGCCCAGGAAACCTTGAGACAGCTAGACCTACTCCCGATATCGGCGAATTCACGCTATAAAAGCATTGAAGCCACGTGTCTAAATTGTGATTATGGTCCATCTCTGAGTAGGTAAGTGAAAATCTCGCTAGAAAATCATATTGTGATGAAATGTGTAGTACCTTATAAAATCGACGCAAAATTGGTATAACTGCGTTTACTTTATTCATATTTTTGTTTTACGATCACATCCAGCCACATGTGATCGGGTGTATTCTATGATCCCACGGGATATGTACAACATGTTCATAATAATGTATAACGGGAATATATATATATCTATTAATTTCCATATTATTTGATTATTTTCGACCGATGCTTAGACTAGCGGAAATTAATGTTAACGATAATGTTGACAGACCGTGACATATATTCATTATTTACATGACGATGCGACCAGACATGAAGTGTTTGTGATAATGTTGTCAGACAATTCTATAATACTAGTGTCCGACAATTATTTGTTAAATTCATCATAATTGACATGACGATTAGGCTAGAGGCACAGAACTAGAATACTGTTGCCGACATTTCTATGATAAATTTGGTGGGTTTAACTGACATTTATAATAATTCATCGGGTTAAGTTGACGATAAATCAGTTTAAAGAATTATAATACTGCCACTGGGGCAGAGAAATATAATAAAGGACAGAAAGGAGAAACTTGAATTCAAGATTAAGCTCTAGACATATGATGTTAGAGACTAAAATCTGAGATGACTGGCAGACGGACGGCTTAGGGAAAGACTGCTTTCTAAAGCTAGAAAATTAATGAAGCCGTCGTATTTGTCTTCAGTCTATGGTGGAGCCTTGCACGACAGTCCAATCTCAGAGCAGAATACGGAGTCAAGCACAGAGAAGGCAAATCCGAAC